>JAMJFZ010002981.1:3885000-4485000 GCA_026225945.1 Cricetomys ansorgei
TGGCAGAGTAAGAGGTCCCAGGGGTACACTGATAAGAGGATACTCCCTGCTCTCAAGGGTCCAGCTCAGAATCTGGCTGAATAAACAAAGATACAAGGATCTGTAAGTTCAGAGAAAGGAACTGAGTCTAGACAAGGTCTTAGTTGGAAAAGTTCTCTAGTAAGAAGCCCAGCTTCAAGGAGGAGGAAATTCTGGCCAGAACCCAGAATGGTTTAGTCCTCCAGTGGCTGCTTTGAAGACTCTACTCCTGTATACAGGCATAGACATTTTCCAGCAGAGGACAAGCTTCTCACTGCCCTCTCACCACAGCCTTCCAGGCTGTTGTCTGTGGGTCTTAGGACCCCCAAAGTTCCCAGTGGAGTTTTATGTTAGAACTCCTATTCCATGCTTGTTATCATGTAAACTGCTTTTTCTTTAAGACCCAACTCAGATTTGCTTCTCTTGGAACATTTCCTCTAGTAGCCCCTAGCAGTGGCTTCCTCCTTTAGGCCACAGTGTCTGTGCCTGTCTGTGCCTCTTCAGATTACAGATCTGCCCATTTCTATGTCCCTCTCCTTTTCTCCTCCATCACAAGTTCTCCAAGCACAGTGCTTCATAGGAACTGGGAGGGGACAAGGGGACAGCCAGAAATCTACAGGGTTCTATTGATAGTAATAGTGAGTACACACTGAAGATTTCCCAGTGTGCACTGCATGGTTCTCAGTGCTTTTCAGGGATCAGTCAGCTTTCACTATAGCCTTGTGAGGTGGGACTATGATAATCCTGATGACAGGAGAGGAAACTGAGGCTTGCCCTGAGGTCATGTGGCTAGGAAAGAGGAGTCAGCATTTGAACTCAGGCACTGCTGCACTTGTTGTGTTCCTAACCTTTGTTCTACTCACTGTGAGGTTTCTCCCAGAGGGCTTCCACTTGTTATTGTGAGGTTAATTCTCAGCCAGTTTGTAAGTGACTCCACTTTGCCCAAGAGATTTGGGCACAAAAGTAGTAATGGTTTCTTCTGCCCTGAGGTTTTCATAAACGTGTTTTTTTTTTTTTTTTTTTTTTTTTTTTTTTTTGCCTGTGGAGTATTTGTAGCTGGAGCCATTTAGGAGACAATGAGGTGCTTAGGGAGAGGATGCTGCTGTTCTGTTTATAACACAATGTTTTATGTCCTACAGCATTAAAGGGCACAGGCTCTGCTTCCTCTGCTGAGTAGGAGTTAGTAACTTCTACTTGGAAAGATGGGGGTGCTTTACACACCTGTGTTTAAACATGGCTAGGAACTTGTAAAAAAAAAAAAAAAGGAAGGAAGGAAGATTCTCAGGTGTGGTTTGTATGTCAAATAGGGTCTTTCTTTGAAATCAGTAAATCCAAAGGATTGTTTCTAGAATGTGCTTTCCTTCTTCTGTCACACTTTCCCTGCATCATGTGTCCCTGTCAGCATCTGCCAGACTCACCACTCACATCTTTGTGTTAGGACTTACCACACCCACTTGAGTTACAGTGGCAACCTCCAGATTGGCCTTTCTGCCTCTTTCTCCCCTCTAATTCACTCTGTCTTATGCCATAGTGGCCAGACCACTCCCCCCACCCCCAAACTTCTCCAGTATACTTTTTGTTGTTGTTTTGTTTATGTCGAACTGGCTGACCAGCCTGGCCTCAAACTAGCAGAGATCTGCCTGTTTCTACCTACTGAGTGCTTGGATTAAGGACATGTATCACCATGCTCAGCTTCCAGCCTACCACTGTATTCTAGTGTTTTAAATATGAACATTTTTTTTTTCTGTCTTTTTTGTGTTTGTTCTCTTTCGAACATCTCTTTTTTGATAGTCTTTATCTGTCTGGGTCTGGCACCTGTTGCTGGAATGGGATTTTCAGTCTCTGCCTGGCCCAGAGCTGTGGTGTTCACAGAGCTGGTCTCCTTTTCCTATTGTTCAGTAACAAATTCCCTAGGGTTCCTTCTGACACAAATCAGCAGAGGAGGGAGACTTGAAAATAGTTCCTATGTGGTCTCTGCCCTGGAGTGTGTCTCTTTAGGGGCAGGCATCTCCGAGCTGCAGCTGTTCCTACCATAGCAGCCATTGCTGATGCCAGGAGTTCAGGTGTGCCAAGCTGAACTGGAGTATGTTTGACTTTTCATTGAGTTGGATATGTGAGTGAATGCAGACATCCTTCTAAACATTTTTGTTTAATGAAAAACCTATCAAGCCCCATGGATACAGATAAGAGTATCTGCCTCTGTTCTGAAAGAACTTGCAAACTAGTAGGTCTACATACTATAATAAAGAACTGAGAACATTTTATATTAAAAACTTAGCTTGCAGTCAGAATCTTGCCTGCCTTTTTTTTTTAGCAATAGATGCTAAATCGTCTTTGTGCATTGAACATAGAGAGGAGTTGGAATTTTGCATTATTTTTTTCACCTGTGAATTTTTCTAGTTCGTACACAATGAAGATGGCAGTGAGACTACATCCCTTCAAGTAGATATCCCACAGTTTAGATATGTCTTTCTCAGGCAGGGCTGCTTTGTCTGTAGTCTGTGGGCAAGGCAAAGCAAGGGGTGTCGAAGCAGTCATCAGAGCATGACCTTGGTGAGCTGCACTGAGGAGCCAGTTAGCTGAGCACGTGGAGTCTGGCTGACTGCACTGAGCAGCAGTTGGGTAGATAGAGAGAAAAAGGTGTTCTGAGCACAGGGGCTCAGCAGTGAGTCTTCGTTGTCTAGCAGCGTTAGTGTAGCTTACCTAGTATTGGGAAATGTCACCTCCTGACAGGGGCTTGTGCCACTAGTGGTGTTTGAGGTGAGTGGGGCTGCTCTGAAGCTTCTGGCTCTTACTGTAAATAGACATTTAAGAGCATCTGGTAAACCCTAGGGTAGAACCAACAGACTCATGACTACTTGACTTGGTGGCACTATTAGGCTGGTATTGCTGGAGAATAGAGTGCCTCTGACTGAATGGAAGAGGACTGAGAATTAGGGCCAATCGGACCGAATCAGACGTCAGGGTGCGTAGTTCTGTGGACTGGTTAGAGAAGGGATGACAGTTCATCCAGACGTTGTGATGGCGGACAGCAGAGGGCTATCCATCAGAAGATGTAGATTTCATCCCTGTGTTCTATTTTTGCTAATAAACCTTCAGATAAACTCATTGGGAGGCTCTTTTTTCCCCACCTGGAAACCATGGGATTGAGTAATGCCTGTTTACTGAGGCCATCACAAAGGTAAAATAGAGACCAGAGCACCGGTGAAAGCCCTGTGGAGTCACCAGCGGCTAGACCACCTCATTGTTAAGGATTATGGCTTTTTAGACTTTGACTCCTTATCTTCCTGTGACAAGCAGAATGAGGATCATATTGTAGGGAGAAATGTAAACCATGTGTAACTCAATAGTCAGTACTCAGTTTGCCCAAAGAAAATGGCAGGGTAGCTTTATGGAATGTTCATTTGCCTAGTTAGAAAGGAGGTGAAATCATAATGGTTTCTGTGGGATTTTTCTTTTCCCTACCTTGTGAGAAGCATATTCATATGTTTTCTAAGACTCCCTTGCAAGTCTAATTTGATGGCAAGAATCACCGTTATTGCTAAATTTATTACAGGTTCACCTCTTTTCCCTGAGTGACTCATTATTGAGTCCTGGAAATGAAACTGTGTTTTTGTTTAGGAGGAGGTGGTGATGAGGGAGAACTTGGGGATGACTTTTAAATAAGAGAACTTTGTATTATATTTATCTGTCTGGAGGCAATAAATCTGCTTCAGCAGATTAAATACAGACTTCTTTATAAAGCCCTGTTTTCTCAAACCTCTTATCAACAGCACTTGGCAGTAATCACACCTATGGAAACTTGTAATTTTCCTCAAGGAGGTGACACTGACAGAATTAAAAATGAAGGCACCCCCCTGAAAAGCAAGTTCATTACAAATTAACAGTGGTCTTAGCAAAGCAGTGGGCTAAGGCGTGTCAAATAGCGATATGGATAAAGAAACCCAGCATTTTAAACTGTCAGAGCTGGGAGCAGGGCTAGCCTGAGAACAAATTAATCACATATTGTCAAGGCAAAGTTGCATCAAATTAACACATCGGATTCCAGCATATTAATGTTAGAATGCTTTCACCTGATTATTACTGCAAACCATTGCCACTCTTTGAATGCAAAGATATAATTAAATTGCTAAATAGAAAGTGCATATAATATCTCCACATGCATTTAGGATGCATGAGCTGAAAAGTGCACATCCCAGGAAGTGACAGGTTCTATTTGTGGGGGGAAAACTTTACTTTTTTCCCCCTTTTATTTACTTGGGAGTACTAGAGTATGAAATTAGAAAAGTTAGTTATGTTATTCATATCCTATATGAGTTAGATGAAATACAGGTTTAATTTAACTGATTTGCTACACTGGCTATGAGTCCATAATTACCTCTGCATTTTTCTGGAAGAGAAATAGGAAAGTGTTGCACAGTAGTTCTTTGCAAAATTGCCCATAGCACATACTCCTAGTGTGGATTTGTCATCAGAGAGTGCTTTAGAGAAACTAGACTGGCTGTTCTGACAACTGTCTTTAACATAAGGATTACTTCCTGCTCTGCTTTATCCAGTGTGTGTTTTATTATATTTACAGTGAAAATTCAGGCTGAGGCCCAGCCGTGGTTGACCTTTCTGATCAAGGAGGCAGCCTAGCAGAATGAACATCCTTTTTATTAGTCCCTGCTCATCCCTGATTATTCCTGGACCAGACCTTCTGGCTTGCTGTCTCTCTCATCCATACTGAGGCTTGATTATCCTCCTTCTACTCTCCACCATCTCTCTCTGTCTTGAGCACTGAAGTCTTTCATAAAACTTACCTTCTTTCATGAACTCTCCCTCAGCAACCAGTTTGTATTCATAGATTTTCTTTTCAGCTCTGGGAATGTGTGTTTTTGCCTTTACAAATGTCCATTTAGCAATCAAAGGGCTTCTGTTATGCATGCAGCAGGGGGAATTGTATATGCTCACTTGTATGCCTGTGCATACCTAGAAGCCAGAGGAGAAGGTCAGGTGTCCTGCTTTGTCACACTCTGCTTTGTTGCTTTCAGATAGTGTCTGTCACTGAACCTGGAGTCATATTGGCAGCCAGCAAGGTCCAGTGAGTCTCCTCTCTGTGACATCCTCCTCCATGCCCCATCCCATCACCTTGTCTCCAAGCAGTAGGGTTGCAAGCATGTACCAAACCATGTTCAGCGTATGTATACATACATATGTATGTATGTATACACACACACACACACACACACACCCCCAAGGCCTTCAGGCATGCACATCAAAAGCTGAGCCGTCTCTTTAGCCCAAGGCTTATAATCTTGCAGGGGGGAAGTAATGACCACTAGAAGCTACCATGAGTTGATTCAGAACTAGAAAAGGCAGGGTGACTTGTTTTCTTCTTGGATGGTGTGGTTCCTAGGACATTTTTGTCATCATGTTCTCAATTTCAATAAAATATCTAACTATTTTAGCAGAAACTTGCAGTCTTCTTGTAGACAAGCTGGAGAAATGTTGAAAAGTAACATTGTAGTCAAGTAGACTTTTGCCTGGCTAGTGACTAGCTAGAGTGGTGCTTAGTGGGCTTATGTCAAACTGGAGAGCCCTTTGTTGTGGTAAGTTATAGAGTTGTTCGTTGTTGTCAACAACTTGAGTGAGAGTATGGATGATAGGCTGAACACGCAGTGGAAAGCAGAAGTCTAGGTGAAATAGGCGTGAGCACTGGCATAACAAATCAAACTGATCCTTGCAGCTAGATTATCAAATCATTTGGGTAGAAAGTCGTGATGGAGAAAGGGAGGGGAAGATGAAGTTTAACCCAATAGTACATAAAGAAAAAAGATTTGAACTTATAACTGATTGGTTGTAAGCTTAGTTTGAGTCATCAGAACCAGATGATTAGAAGACTATCTGTTCATTTCTTAGATATTTTCTGAGTTGCTTTACATGTCCCAGACATGGTTAAATGCTGAAGATACCATTCTGAGTGAAATAGACAACAGTCCCAAATCTAACAGTATTTGTGATCTTCAAGGGAACTATATTATGATATGGTGTGATAAGCTAGTAGAGGGGATATTCATCAAGTGCTCTTGAAGGATCACTGATTTGACTGGGAGACAAGATGCATTTGATGGACCCAAAGTCCAGCCTTGAAGGTTGAGAAAGAGAAAGGCTGGCCAGAAGCTCTTTGGCGTGGAAATGCTGATAAAAACTTTAAGGAGAGTGATCTCTGTTAGTGTGAACAAGTGAAAGTTGAGTATGCCTAGAACACATATAGAAAAAGCCAAAAATAAAGCTTGAGAGAAGGGTTTGCACTCGCTTCTGATACATGAAATAGGAAATTGACACCTTAGGTCTGAAAAAGTCTTGTTCCAATTAGGAACAATTAGAAAAGCAAAGGATGTAGTGTGAGGAATGTACAAGTAGATGTTTATAACTGCCAAAAGCCTATTTAGCAACGGCTACCCAGATACTGTGAGACTGGGAACTGGGCAGGGTATAGAGTAGACAGAGTCCATCCAGAGAAGAGAAGACCGGCAAGATCCAAGCAACTCTTAAAAGCAGTAGCCAGGCTCTCAGGTAGAAGAGCTCTGTGTAGCTTTACCAAGGCTAAGCATACCTTTGGAGTAGTTACTGTCTTTTGGGAGTAACTTTTCAGTGCTGGCCATTGGGAACAGCACAGTAGAAGAGCACAGATGCTCTAGGTTGACATCACAATGCCAGGGCTGCTACATTGACTTTGGCAAAGGAGTTCATCATCTGTAAAATAATAAACCACATGGTTTGTGAAGGGCAGAGACATTGTATCACAGAGCCCTGGCACAGACCTGGAACAACTCTCCAGTTATTGAAGAACGGGTGGTCCTTTTGAAAGTTGGGTTGGGGGTTTGCTGCTCTGTCTGCTTATTTGAGTTGTATGCTCTTTATATATTTTAGATATCAACCCCTAGTGATTTGGAAACAGTTTTTCCTGTTACAGGGGCTGTGTCTTTCTCTCTTGATTGTTCTTTGCTTCGGGGGTTTTGATTTAATATATAGTCCATTATCTGTTTTCACTTTTGCTGCCTGTACTTTTATGATCTGTACAGTGATGTGAAACTTTGCCCTTATGTTGGTTCCAGGGGTTTTTTCAGTTTTAATTTCACATGTAGGCCTTTAATATGCCTTGAGTTAATTTTTGTATGTCATCTAAAAATAAGGGTCTTACCTCAGTTTTTACATAGTAGTATCTAGTTTCCCCAGAGTGATTTCCACGTGAGACACATTCTTGTCTTACATTCCTTATAATGGAGCATAATGTGATGTTGAGAATTATGTCCTACCTATTCACGTGACTTTTCTTGATAATCACATAATGAAGCTTTTTATGTAGAGTGACCTTTCCTTCACATTGTCATACCACCTGCCCTGTCTATGCCATAGCTTTGTACATACTGTTCTCCACCAAAATGATTTCCTTCGCTGGTGTGTTCATCCTTTATGATTCAACCCACATAGCGTCGCTCTGGATGCCCGAAAGTTCACTCATTGTGATTTACTTACGCGTCTTTTTGTTTCTTTACTTATTTAATTGTTTTGAGACAGGGTCTTATTAATTAACTCAGGCTAGCCTGAAACTCAGAAAGATCTGCCTGCCTCTGCCCCGTGAGTGCTAGGATTAGAGGTGAATTGTGGTCATCTTTTTTTTTTTTTTTTTTGAGACAGGGTTTCTCTGTTGTAACTCACTCTTTAATCAGGTTGTTCTCAAACTCACAGAGATCTGCCTGCCTCTGCCTCCTTAGTACTGGAATTAAAGGCACACACCACCACTGCCTGGTTTTACACTGCTATTTATGTGTCTTTGATTCTTGAGAATGAAAGCTGAATGAATGAAAAGCTGGATGGTGTCCAGTTTGTCTGAATAATCCCAGCTATCACTGTAGGTCCTGCCACCCATTTGCCACTTAGTAAAATTAAATGACTGAACAGGCTGCCATTGTCAGTAAAATGCTGAGAAGACTGTACAATGATGGAAGGTAGGAAGTCTCACTTTTACATATAATTTGCTGATCTTCTGTCTCCCCAGTACTGAAATTAGGTGGTGGATTGGCCCTCCAGGGTCTCTCCTGGCTCTTAACAGGGATGCCAGTCACATGGGGAGTTGTTGGCCAAGCTTTCCCAGGGCTACCTTTTTAGAACATGTACCATTAGATCTTAAACTCTTTGTGTGTATGTACACAGTCTGTGTGAGGATAAGGAGTTTTGCTGCAAGAGTTGTGTGAAGCAAAGCATGCTGGCCCGGTCTCTCCAGTATGTCCTAGCTCCAGCAGTTTGTCTCATTGCAGGGCCACCATTCCCATCCTAGTCTCTTCTAGCTTCACTGATCCCACTCCTGAAACTGGGAAGATTGTAGAAGGGCATCTGTTCTTATGGCCTAGTGTGTGTGTTTGAGAAAGGAATATAATAGTCATCATGTTTTGTTAAGGAAATGAAAGAGTACTTTTTTACATGATAACCTTGAAAAAGTGAAGCCTCAATAACTTGGTATTTAGGAACTTTCAGAAGGCATGCCAGGGCAGTGATAAAGTACCCACCATTGTGGGGAAGTATGAAGCTCAGGTGGTCTTTAGAAGGAGTTGCAGGTCAAGCTGGTTTTGAGGCTCTGCATCAGCTTCTGTTAACTGCTATAACTTTCTGGGACTCTATGGTGACAGAGTCACCTACCAACTTTGTAGTGGGGGCAAAGCATTTTTTCCCCAAGCTTTAGTTGCTCTTTCTAAAAAAAAGTTTAGATTACATATATTATTTATAAATGACGTGCATGCACCGTGGCACACATGTAGAGGCAGAGGCCTGACTGCTGGAGTTGGTTCTTTCCCACTATATGGATTCCAGGCACCAAACTTAGGTCAGGCCTGCAGCAAGTGCCTTTACGTTCTAAGCCATCTTGCCAGCCCTACTTGTTTTTTTTTTTTTTTTGTTTTTTTGTTTGTTTGTTTTTGTTTTGTTAAATTGTAAAGGAGATATGATAGCACACTCCCCTCCCCCTTTTTAAAATAAGACTATCCTGAGGATGTAAATAGATAATTAAAAAGTTCTTATAGAGTGCTTGACATACCATACACATTCCCTATGTGCCAGTTGCTATTAATAATTTTATGCTGACTAATAACCATATCTCCCCTAATCTGACTTAGGAATCTTGAAAGTTAAATGGAGAAATCAGGAAAATTGAATTAGATAAAGCCACTTTATTGATGAATCAGAGTAGGACCTGTAGACCTGATCTGGCTTCCTTAATACCTCCCTTGTCTACTGAGCCCAGAGCAGCTCTCTGCATGCTAGAACTTTCCATGATGATGGAAATGTTCTGGTTCTATACTGTCCAATGTGGGAGCCACCAGCCAGATTCTGGTCAGCCATTAAAATGTGACTAATGTGATTACGGAACTGAGTTTTAAATTTTATGTAAAATGTTTCAGATGTGTGTGACTAATAGGAATTAGCACCTCAGTCTGTGATAGTGTAGGTCTAGACACAGGCATGACTCAGCCAGAGGAAGATGTGCTTTGTAGAGGAGACAAACTTAACTAGAATTGCTGTCTTTTACCCTTCCTATGCCAGTAATAGGGTCAGAGAGAACTGAACCCCCAGACCTGTTTCTTGAAGAAGACTGTTGAGGTCCTGACCCTACTGTGCTGAGCACACAGAAGCAGTTGCTGAGGAGGCACTTCTCAGGGGGCTGGACCAGGTGAGCTGTGCCAGGTTACTCCTCTTCCTGGTACTGCTTTTCCAGTATTTCTAAAAGCACAGACAGTCCATTGTATTCATTTTATGGCTAAAATTTGGAACCCTGGGACTAGAAGCATTATTTCCCTTTTCTATATAGTGACTAATGTACATTTGCCTAAAAGCAAAATTTCAGTTTTTAGGTTTTTAGTTCTTAGTGATAAAATACGCTGTTTTGCCTTTGCTGTTTGATGTCCTACGAGTTGCCTATTTTTCAGATTCAGCAAAGAGAAAAGTAAAACTTGTGAAATATTTTAGCCCAGAAGTCAGGATGCTAAGTGCGAGAGGGTGGAGAGTTTGAGGCCAGCCTGCCAGAGGAAGAGTGTTCTCTAAGCCTTTACCCTGATTCCTCTAGTCTCACTGAGGTCAGAGCTCAGGCATGTCGTCTGGGGTCAGCTCACAAAGGCCAGCTGCTGCGCTGCGGTGTGTTCCTCTTGCTCGTCTTCTGAACTGCACTAAATACTATGCAAGTTCTAGGTGGCCTGTTTCTGTAGAGAATAAAGTTGGTGTTCCTTTTGAAACTTTGCCCAGATAGCACCTTGCGTTGTAGCAACATTGTTGAGCAATATAGAGTAATTATGTTAGCCTCACGATCGGGGTACCCTGTTGTCTGTGAGTCGCTATTATTAAAGCCCGAAATGGTAGTTTCTGGGAGTGACATCTTTCATCTTGGAATTTTAAAAGTTGCAGCCTCTTTTTCTTAAAGAATAAACAGTATTTACATAGCCTGACTTTTTGGTTGCTGGCTTTCTCATTGAGTATCAGAAAGACAGCCACCTAAAAGTCTCTTCACCCAGTCATGGAGTCTGAGTAGCCATGTTGAGACCCTCTGACTTACGCAGTGAGGATAGAACACTGATAATACACTCTTCAGCCAATCAGAAGGCATGTATAAAAATACCAAAGCATGGTTCCTAAACTTTACCTGACTTTATTTGGTTCAACTGATTGAAATGTCCTTGAAAATAGATCTGAGTTTGGAGGGCATTGTGCTGAGTATTTTAATACATTGTCTCCATTACCCTCACAGCTCTGGACCTCACTTTTCTCTCATTATTGGAGTTACTATTATCTGTTCAGCTCTGTTCATATAGAGTAAGTGAAAATCATACTCATGTTGAAATGAGTAAATTCTTGTGCTGTTATTGTTATGTATTTTTGGTTTCATGTTTTCAGTACATAATGCATTTTTAAATTACTTACTGATTTTAAAAGGTGTGTGTGTGTGTGTGTGTGTGTGTGTGTGTGTGTGTGTGTACACCTGCAGAGGCCAGAAACTCCAGGAACCCCTGGAGTTGGAGTTATGGTGGTTTTAAGATGCCCAACATGGGTGCTAGTATAGACTAGGCAAACCCTATCAAGTATCCAACTATTGAGCTGTACCTCCAGCCCAGGTAGTAGTTTTGATTTACAAACTTACCAGGAACTTGCAGAATTTGAAAGATGACTCAGTGCACTTCTCTCTCAAATCCTTAAGCAAAATTGGTTGCCTGGAATGGCAGGGACTTGCTTCTGAATAAGCCTGTGGGGGTTGCTTTACACTCACCTGTGAGAAAAGGAAACAGTTCACTTGTAAATATTTTTGTTTAAAATACTTTAAAACTAAGTATTGAGTATATATATATATATAAACATACTTTAAAAATACACACATTATAAATAGTCCTGAAATAATCACTCATCTATCTGTTGGCCCACTTTGAGAGGAAGAACATTATTTTCGAAGGCCCTTCTGGCTTCCTTTCCACTCATACAGAGTGTCTGTACCTCTCTTGCTGCTTATGCTTTTATACCAGATATTTGTGTCTCTGAACAGTATCTATTCAACATTTGCCTAAAGGAATTACACTAGGCTCATGGTTACGTCGCTTTCTTGGCACAGTATGATGGTCCAGAGATCCATATGTGTAGCAGAAGTTCATTTGTTCTCATTGGCAAGGAGACTTCGTTGTCTGAACATACTACAGGATGTTTATGCATCTCACTGTTGGGCTGTTTCCAGCTAATAGCTACTAGAAACAATGCTGTTTATAGACTTGTCACATGTGTACAAATTAGTGAAAGCAAAGGCTTACAAACATTTGAACCACAACTCACATTTGAAAATACATTCTATATCCCAATTTAGTATTTTCTATAATATGTGTATGTGTGTGATAAATGGAAACAAATTTCAAGGAAGAATATTTGCTTTTATTAAATGAGAATATGTGTTTTAAAATTTGTTAATATTTTACTTAAAACCTGTTAGTGGGGTTGGCAGATGACCGAGTGAGGAAAAACATTTGCCACCAAGCCTGATGACTTGAGTGTGATTCCTGAACCCATGTAGTGGAAGGAAATCACTGACTCCCACAAGCTGTCTTCTGACCTGCACTTACATGTTATGGTGCATGCGTATCCTCAGACACTGCATGCATGTTGTGTACAAATGTATGTGCAGATAAAACATCTGAACACATTAAAAGAATAGGTCTTTTTAAAGTTTTTGTTTAATTTGTAGTTTTTTTGAAAATAGTTATCTTTACCAGTTTGAGTGTGCTCCATCTCTCCATTTAAGGAATCCATATAGTCTTTCATAATATTATGTGATTTTCTTCATAGAAATCTTAATACATATTTTATTTAATTGATTCATATATACCCCCATACACACACACACACACACACACACACACACACACACACACACAGAGAGAGAGAGCGAGAGCGAGAGATGTATATAAATATTTCTTTTGAGATAGGATTTTGCTCGGTGGGCCAGGTTGGCCTGGAACTCATGATCCTCCAGCTTCAGGCTCCTGAGTGCTGAGATTATAGGTGAAAGACACCATGCTCACATATTAGTATTTTATTCTCTCCTTAATATCTTCAGACTCTGCTGTGACTTTCTGTTTGTTAGTAATGTATAGAAATGCAGTTGATAAGTTTCCACATTGATTCAACTTCAAGGACCTTAATAACTCTTTAATTCTGTTAATTATTCCATTTTTGATTGTTGGTAGAGTCAGCCATTTTCAAATAATGATAGTGTAGCCCCCCCCCCCCATATTTTTATATCTTTCTTGCTTTGCAGAGCTGGCTAAACCCTCCAGTACTACACTGAAAATAAATACATTGAATAATTAATTATCAACTCCAGTATTTGCTATTTTACTAGATGGTTCATGTTGAGTTAAGGAAGATCCTTTGAGTCTCTAGTTTGCCCAATAATAATTAAAGTCCTGAATGAAGTTGGATGTGGTGAGTACTTTTCCATATTGTGTAGGCTTTTCTTCTTTTATCTTTTAATGTGACTGGTTACATTATTTTATTTTCCTGTGTTAAAACAGCCCTGGAATTGTTGAGATAAACTCGATTCTGGTTATCAAGTATCCTAGTTTTATATAATTCAGTCTTGGTTAGCCAATTACTTACTTTTCCCCCTCTTCTTCTTCCACCCCCACCCACGGGCTTGATTTGTAGCTTAGCTGTTCTCAAACTTGCAATCCCCCTGCCTTTACTCAACCTGAATACTGGGGTGGTTTACTGGTATGTTCTTTAGAACTTGTGTTCTTTGTTCTCAAGAAAATTTGGCCTATAATTATTGATACAGGTTTGAGCCAGGTGTGGTGGCATACAACTGTAGTTACAGCTTCATAGAAGACTGAGGTAGGAGGATCCCTTGAACTCTGGAATTGAGACCAGCCTGAGGTAACACAGGGAGCCTTATCTCAAAGAAGGGGAAGAAGGGAAGGGAAAAGCAGATTTGGGTCGGGGAGGAATTGGACCATGGTGCAATCACAGGAAGACTTCTTCAGAGCAATGTGAAGCTCAGGTAAGCCTCCAGATTTGTCCTGAGTTGGAGGAAAGGAGCCTGGCTCCTGTGTTCTTGAGTCTGACCTAACTTGGGTATTACCTACACTAGGAAGGACGTAAGACTTTGGTCGAGTTGGTTTTGTTAGCCAGCTCAATTCTAGGGAAGGACTAGTAGCCAACAGCCATTTCTAGCAATTAGAAGATGTGCCTTCATTTCCAAGAGTGGATCTGGAAAGTATAACAGCAGCTGTAGCCATCTATTCTTAATACTGCTTGAATTTATGTTTCTCATATATTCTTGAACCACACTTTCAGGACTGTATATAGGGCCTTATTTTGAGTGTGTATGTGTGAAACTTCTAAATAAGTATAGTAGAATGACCCAGAGTTTTCATTTCTGCAGTTGACACTGATATGCATCTGATATTCATCTCTCTTCAAATGTCTATTCTGGTCCTTCTAGCCTTGGCTAGCACCTTTGCAGGTTCAGGATGCTCTTATGGCAAAATGACCTTAATTCCTTTTCCTTGATGATCTGTGTTCCTGTTTGTCTTGCTCTAGCTATGGCTGCTTCATTTGCACATTTACCATTATAACTAGGTAAAAGGATAATAAAACATTACCACCACCCCCACCACCACCCCCTGTCCTCAAGTGTACTGATGAGGTATGAGTCAGTTGTTCCTGTCAGAGTAGTAATTTCTCTTTTTGCCTGTGGTCCCTTGTCATAAAGAGCTTGGGCAGCTGCAATTGCTTTAACATTTGTTGGAGCTCTTGCTGAGCCTCTTGATGGAAGCCTATTATATTATCACTTTGGAAATCAGGCTCCTGTCATTAACAGGGCCCCAGTGTGTAGGACAGGAAGCACAATACCTCAAATGAGTCACTGGAGTGACAGTGAGTGGGGCCACTCCTACTTCTCCCTCAGTTCCTAGAGCCACACATTCTGTCTCTTGGGGACACAGTATATAATTGTTGATTTTTAGTCTTGTTTGTTGCTACCTAGTCTCACAGAGTATTGTCTCTGAGCTAGTGCCATATCTTTAACTTCAAAGGGTTGTTCAGTTCCTCTGTTGGGTGCTCAGCTTTTGCGCAGTGTGGTGTGTGATATTCTGTACAGATTCTATAGAATCTATAGAAGAGATTCTATTGCTGTATGCTGCCACCCTTTCCTTGGTCTTCAGAGTTACACTGTATTCTGTCAGCTGCAGTCTTGGTGAAGTACTAAGACAGTGTTTCTTGTTTAAGCATTACTGTCAGAAAGGTAAATCAGGGTTTGAATATGTGTGGATCTCTGCCCAAACCTATCAGTGGTGATAGGATTCAGCACTATTAACTTGTCACCAAATGACTGGTTGATTTCCTTGAGAGATGGTACAATATTGGGGAATTAGTATAGGTTTCTATTGCTGGGAGGGTAGACATTTGATAGTGGGAAATACTTGCATTAGCTATGATGAGAGAACATGTTGGTAGCCCACATGTAGCCTTTTCTTGTTACCTTGGGTAATATGTGCCTATGTGCCAGCAATGGAGTGGCTAATGCAGAGGTTAAAGTTTAATGAAATTTGTTTTGTATCCCCAAGATCCCTGATTTGCTAGGACTCACAGAACCCAGTAAATAATCACCCTTCAGTCTCTATTGTACCACAGTGAAAGGACACACAGACTGTGGCCTCTTCCTGTGCTCAAGGGTGCTTGTCCTTTTTCATAGGGACCTCAAGGCTAGGTAGATATTTGCATTCTCCCCAATTCAAAAAGTGACCAGAAGGGCTGGAGAGATGGCTCAGCGGTTAAGAGCATTGACTGCTCTTCCAGGGGACACGGGCTTAATTCCCAGCACCAATATGGCAGCTCACAACTGTCTGTAATTCCTCTTCCAGGGGAATTACATGTCACACAGACACACATGTAAGCAAAACGCCAATACATATAAAAGAGAAATAAATTTATTATATAAAAAAAAGTAATCAGAGCTCTGGAAATACCCTATTGAAAAAGAGGCATAGATGTCTAGTAGGCATATGTAGTCATCAGGGATGCAGAGATACACATCTGCTGGCATTGGTTAGGAAGCAAAGCTGAGGCTTTTCCCTGTGCTTTGTTGCAACTGGCCAAAATCTGATTCTCTCTAACTGCTTAGTTGGGCATCTTATCGGGAACAGAAGGGCTTATGTTGCCCCCTCATCTAACCTTTTGCTCTCTGTTTTTCACATGTCCAGAGACAAGAGAGGTACATCTTAATCATTGTCTTTGTGTGTTTCTCTTGGTACTACTATTGTCACTTTGGTTTTCAGTAGAGGAAATTGGCTTATTTGAAACGTTTGTCTTAATCCTCTATGGAAATATCAGTTTACAGGAAGGTTAAAGCAGCTCGTTTGGGCTCCTCCCAGAGTCTCTGCTGCAATTGTTGCAAAGGAAACCCCAGGGAAACCCCAGAGCAAGGCTTTGGAAAAGCAGGGGCTATGAGATGCTAGCACTGCAGATGCTTTATCAGGTGCTGTCTGGAGAGTAGAAGGAATGGTCTGCAAGCAGTGTCTCTGCTTACTAGCTGAACAGACATCTTTATTTTTGGAGGGTTTGAGTGCCTCACAGGCAGCCAAGAAGCCTTAAATTCGAGTGATTGATTTTAACATTTTATATTGGCTTTGAAATCGTAGTGTTCGGTTTTCTCTGACTTGAATTCTCACTGCCCCTGTGTTTTAGACAGGGTCTCACTATGTAGCTGTGGCTGGCTTGGAACTCACTATGTAGAATGAGCTAGTCTTGAACTCCCAAGTGCTGAATGAAATGTTATGCCACCACACCTAGTTTCCCACTGTCAGTGCCGTTTTCTTCCCTGTTTATCCTCTATGTCAAAGGATCTAGAAATGAGAGAGGAAAACACAAATAGACAAATGAAAAAACAGACAAGAAGCTTTGCTGCCTTTGCCAGAGCCAGAAGGGTTGCCTGTAGCATTTGGGAGCACAGCAGCTATTTGAAAACTTTAGGATTTTCTTGGGAATTGTTTTTCTTTTTTTCTGAATGGCACTGTAACCAGAGAGGAGCAGCCCTGCATGTGCCGATCTCACTGCTGTCTGAAACCCTTTCCCTCCTGAGGCCTACTGACATCCCTGCTACTTGCAAGGGCCAAAGATTGGTTTGTGAGTCATTTGCTGTTTGTCTTCACACAGCCTTATTAAAATACAAAACAAGCAGTATTGTATTGTGGGGAGACAGTTTAAGTAATGACTGAGAATACAAGCTCTGGAATTAGCCCTGGGCTAACTCAGCCTTTACCATCTGTGACCTCAGCAAGTTACTTCATTCTTACAGACTTCCTTGCAAAGTAGGAAGAATGGTGATTCTACAGCACTGAACTATTTTGAGATTTTTACATAGTCATTGTACATGTCATTCACAGGATAGTGGGATCCGTAGCAGTGTTCAATAAATACCAGCTGCTGTATTGTTGAATTAGAGACAGGCTTTTAAGAACACCTTTGTATCTTGGCTATCTTCCTTTGATAGGAGTGAAATTCATTCTACTTTTGAGATTTTTCTATCATTTCTCCAGCTCACTCATAATAGTTATTGTCTCAGCTACTATAATATTGCTGTATGAAATTACAGACTTTGTAGGTCATAAATGATTGAATGCAGCAGTTTTTTTGTGATTCAGCTCAGTAATCTATATGCTGTTGAATGTCTGCTGCTTGCTAGAATGTGTCTATGCTTTTCTCTTTCTTCCCAGCTTCCCTGTGCAGGTGTACTGTTATTTATTCCATTTGTGAATGTGAAAGTTGAGGATTAGGAAGGTGGGCAGTCTTGCCTTAGGTTACATACTAGTAAGTAGTGAAGCCAGAATTCTAACACCAGTCTGTGGAATCCCAAGCCCAGTCAGCTTCTTTCCAGTTTTGTCACATGGAGAGTCTCAGAAGCACCTTCTCCACAGCTCTGTACAGAGATAGACACTGGCTTTCTTTCACCTGTGTTGCAGATGGTTTTAGTTTTCTGTTTTGCTTTGTATTTGTGTATGTTTTGTGTCGTATTAGAGGCATAGCATCTGTAGCACTAAGTTTAGTCTGCTTGGCTTTCTTAAACCCATTTTTTTCTGACTCATGAGAGTCCTCATGGCTGCTGTTTTAGCATCCTGCTTTGCAGGAAAGTATTTGATTGAGTCTCAGTTCCCTTGGAATTACTGAGGATAGATGCAGAATCCTGTAGAGGGAGGAAGCTGAGGCCAAACGGATTGTATGACTGAGGTAAAGGCTCAAGACTCTTAGGGTCTGCCTTGGTTCCAGGTCCAGGTCTTTTTCCTTATCCCTCATTCCCTCCTCTCATTTTTAGAAGTGCTGTTGAGACTCAGGAGTGAGGACAACCCTTTTGGTAGGGTAGTATGCTTTTCCTGGTAAAACCTCCTTCCTCTCTCTGTAACAAATTTTAAGATTGCAAACCACTCAGTATATTTCCTGAAGGAAATAAAATCCTTGATACATTCTCGTTTGGTCCCCCCCACCCCCCACCCCGCCCCGGCACTAAAAAGTATTTCTTAGTTTAATTTGCTTTCAACTAAAACAACTTTGGTAGAATTTCAGTCAGTTTCAAAAGAGAGTGAGTGACCTCAGTCTTTAACAGGAACTTGGAAACAACTGCTTAATATCTGAATTCAAGATAATGACATAACATGCTATGAGTTCTAAGAAAGGCTGCCTTGACCTAGCAGTCTACCTAAGTTTATACCCGTCAGCTCCCTCAACTGCTCCCAAGCTGTATTGGTGAAGCCTCCTGTATTTGCAGCTGGAGGCTGCACTAGTCCTTTGTTGTTCCATTGTTTCCCTTAGGGTAAGACAATAATTAAAGGGAACATCTTTTCTGAGCAGCTGGAGCCAAATTCCAGCTGACTGCAGCACCTGCAAAGATGGCACCTCTGCCTCTGGGTGGCAGGGTGGGATACCCGCCATGAGCTGCAACTATGGGCACCAAAATGCAGAGACGTGGCCATGCCGCACAGCTCCTGCCCTTCTGTGAGCTTCAGATGGCAGGATACCAGTGAATGCAAAGTGTCTGTTTTAGACTAATTAGTGGGATGATTTGTGAAATGGTGGCTATTTATTTAATTAATCACCAGCACAAAGCCATAAAACCCATATTTTAAAAATCCCTGTTAGTTTGCCATGTGGTTAATAGATTGGGGCACATTAAAAAGTGACATGGTGATGTATTAAAAATGTTCCACCTAAGATTCCTTCAGGAAGGAGCAGAAGCTGTCTGTTTGCAGATGCTGAGATGGAACCTGCCAGCATTGAGCCTTCTGAGGTTCAAACATTTGTAAAGACATCTATCTTTTTAGTAGTAGGTAGAACAGCTTCTCCTGGAATAGTCCAAACAAAAGAATTTTGTAAAATAACTCAAAAATTAGGATTGAAGTTAATACTGTTTCTATTAATGATAAGTACCTATAATTTTCTACAAATTACTCTGTATTTACCAAGCATAGGATATTCTCTTATAATATAGGTCCTTTGCTTCTATTTGTGGGTTAAGAGGCCATTTAATTAACAAAATACTAAATGCAGAAACATTTTTGTTGCAGCTGTTAGGACTGCATATAATTCGGTTCTGGTATTGTTTTCTGTCTAATGGGAGCAAGAGTGATTGTACTTGCTCAGTCTCAGCTCAGGTGAATTGTCATTTTTGCATAGAAAGATTAAAAACTGACTTGTTCAGGAGATGACACTGGCATTTAAAATGAGAATAAATGACTTTAATTATAACAAACGATGTGGTTTTTTTTAATCTACTCAAAGTTTTAGTTGATTTTTAGTATCAACTAGATACAAGCAAGTACATAAACACATTAAATAGTATTTAAACCTAAGTTTGGTGTCTGTGCAATGCTTCATTCCTTATCCACACACAGAGATTATTGAAGCAGTCAGGGTTAGAATGCTGTGCAGTATGTCAGAGCCATGCTCTCAGTCCCCAGCACCAGGGAGGAAAATCAAAGTGATTATTGTTCCTGCTAAGAGGCAAGCTTACCTACAGCGAAATCTGCTCCATAAAGTCCTACAGTTGATTGTGAGAATGTGCAGCTGAGGGGACGTTTGTAGAAGAAACTGACTGTCCAGCTCTTGGGCCTGTGCTTCTCTGCTGTGTTGCATAGTTCCCTGCTCTGTGAGAAAGGGAGCTGGAATAAAACATGAGTATGTTAATGCAGCCTGGAGCTGATATGGTGGTGATGATTACAATGCAGAGAAAGCATTTCTCATAACTGCTGTTGCCTACTGGAGCCTTTGAAACATCTGGACTTTTAATTGAAAAATAGTGTGGTGCTGTGCTAGGCAGACATGCTAAGTGAAGTCACTAATTTAGAATACAAAAATATAATTGATAAAGTGTTTATTTACATTGTATTAAGTATTCATACTTTGTTATGCTTTGTATAACAGGGAGTTACTGGGTTAAATTTTCATGAACATAGACAGTCTAAATGAGATAAATTAAGTGAAAGCATTAGTGGAATTTTCCTTTGAAACTAGAGAACAGTTTGCTCCAGAAGGGTGTGCATTTTTGCATCAGTTGGGACTGTTTAAGGAAGCAAAAAGTTCAGGTGTTAGTCTTTTTTGGTTTTGTTTGGTTTTGGTTTTGGTTTTTTGAGACAGGATTTCTGTTGTAACTCTGGCTGTTCTGGAACTCACTCTGTAGACTAGGCTAGCCTCGGACTCACAGAGATTTGCCTGCCTCTGCCTCCTGAGTACGGGAATTAAAGGCGTGCGCCACCGCCCGGCTGTTTTTTTGTTTTAAAAGAACTAACCCCAAATTGGTAAAACCATTACATTTCTTTCTTGTTATTACAATCATATCTTGTTGTTGTTGTTGTTGTTGCTGTTTTTAATGTTTTCTGGCATAGTGGTTCTAATGGCAGCATTATTGCCCAATAAACCAAAGCTTTCCCCACCTCTGGGGCAGGTTATCAGAGTCTGCCCAGGAGAGCAGAAGAGCTGGTGAAGGGCATGTAATTAACCTTTGTCCTGCCTTCCAGCAGGGGAACTGACCCAGCAGCCTTCCGAGGAAATCCAATTTAATTTAAAATGAATTTGAAAAGACAAATTAGCCATATCTATTTTAATAAGATAAAATCCCGACTCTGCCTGGGTCTGGTTTAGTTAGGATCTCAAAGGAGATCAGACTGACTGCGCCTCAGGATGAACATGAAGAAACAATGCCAGAGAGGGCTGAGATAGACACCCTAGGGACCCAGGTGCACCCATGACTCTTTAGTTTCCACAAGCGAGCAAGTCTGGGCTGCTCCTTTCTGAAGATTATTGCAACCTGAGAAGCACCGTGGCCTCCTCAAGCCCCTAGCCGGGTGTTGATGGAGGTCAATGCCATATGCTTGCTGTCGGCCCTTCCAGCCAAACTGTTATTTTCCTCCCTGGATGAGAGCACAGTGGGGTACTGCCACCTGGGTAGCCAGACTTAATAGCAGAAAGACCTCACAATTACAGCTTTGTCTCTTAGTCCAAGGGCAGCTCTCCCCTGTGGCCTGTGAGTTAGTACTGACTGCTGCTTGTGGAAACCAGGGAGAGGGTGCTTTGAACTTTTAAGGATTACCAAGCCCCATTGCATGCCCAAAAGCAAGGAGACTGAAATCTCCCCAGTCCAGGTAACTGAGGCAACCCACCTCTGTCTCTCTTCCTCTCTTTCCAATAGCGACCCCTAGTTTTGAAGTTGTGGCTGCAGCATTTGTACCCTTTGCTAGATACTCTGTTTCAGGTGTGTGATTCACCCAGGGATAGGACTTTGCCTTGGGAAGAGGATTTAACACTCTGTCTCCTAAGGAATTTGGAGCAGTCTGAATAATGACATTCCTTAGCTCTAAGACAGTCTTCATTGGACTTCGGGGTGAATTAAATGAAATAATGTGTGGCAAATATTGGGACTCTAATAGATGCCCACCAATGGTGTCAAGCAGTGGTGCAAACTAGATAGGACCACAAAGGTCTGTATACCAAGGACTGTGCCCTCCCCATCCTTACTGCCAGCCTTGTGATTGGCTCACTTTGTGTTGTACAGTTGTGCATTTCCTGCTTCACAGTGTGACAGGCAAACAGCACTCCTTATTCATTTTTGTGTTATTTGGTGGAGACAGGGTCTCACTGTGTAGCCTGGGCAGGCCTGGAACTCACTGTGAGGACCAGGCTGGCCTTAGACTTGCAGTGATCCTCTGCCTCTGCCTCCAGAGTGCTGAGATTATAGTTGTACACCAGTACATTTGGTTGTCTTTCAGAGTGCTCAGTGCGGAAGTGTCCTCAGACCATCCCTATTTTCCCTCATTTTTAAAAATAAAGTTTCCTTCCTCTTGCTCATTTTTCCTCCTCCTCTTCTGCCCAGGAGACCAGTGAAAGCTTGGTAGAGTTTGGGATACTGCTTTGAGATTATAAATTTTGTGTATAACTGTGAGTGATTCTTTCAGTGTTATTCTAAACACATAATAATTTGGTTTCTCTTTTTCTTTCTGATTCTCTTTCTCTGCATTTGCAAACTGTTAAATGAAAATCTTCAGTTGGCCATTTGTGTTTCTATTTTCCTGTGGAAAAAGTGTATCGTGTGTGTGTGTGTGTGTGTGTGTGTGTGTGTGTGTGTGTGTTTCTTAGTTGCTGAGTTGTAGGTTCTTTGTGTGGCTTTTTCTTACATAGGGCAGACCCACCCCAGATCTCATGTATGCATTTTGAGGATGAAAGTGAATGTCATAATTGGAAAAATGTAAGACTATTTATTTCCATTTTGTCTAATGTTTTTACATTGTTTGTTAGGAGGTGCGTCAGGGACTTAAATTAATTATAATTACTGGAGAGACATACAGTGATTGAGCAAATGAAGTAGTAAGCCCGTTTATGCCTGAGCCATCTAATTACAGCCCAGCTGTGTGAAAGATTTTTGTTTTATTTTGTTTTGAGACAGGGTTTCTCTGTGTAGCCCTGACTGTCCAGAAGCTCACACTGTAGACCAAGCTGGCTTCGAACTCAGAGATCTATCTGCCTCTGCTTTTGCTTCCTGAGTGCTGGGATTAAAGACAGGTGCCACCATCGCCCAGCTTGAAAGATTAATTTTAAAAGGTTTTTAGGTGTTACTAAATAATGATTCAGTGAAATGTTCGAATTCTATCATTGAAGAACATCAAATGATAAAGCAGTCATGAGTCTAGCACTGCACAGAAATTTGTGGATCTTGAAGACTAGTTATATCAAGGAAACAACATAATCTTAAGGTGAATATTTACGCTAAAGAATTTTATGTTTAATCAACAGAAACTCTGCAAGAAAAAAATGTGTGTCTGGATTATGTCTTTCACTATTTTTTGTAGCTCTGTGCTGAACTGCTTCACTGTCTTTGAAATTCAGTTGTCTATGGGGTAATTGGAAGGGTTGTACCAAAGTTCCCCTGTAGTTGAGGACTGTGGTGATGACCAACTGTAACCTTTGCCAGAGCTCCGCCATCTAGTAATGAAGCCAAGCACACATTCTCTGCTGAATTTTAGTGTTGAAAGTTGGTATTAAATCTTAAAAAGACTCATTATACTATGATAATTGATAGAGTTTAAAACATGTAACTCTTCTTTATGGTCTTAAAAAAACCTATTTTTACTTTTAAAGCATATTGATTTTATTATATAAATGATTTAATAATGAAGAGGTCTCTAAACTTATGCTAGGTGATGGGACTTAGTTCATACAAATTACCTTTCCCTGATATTATCATCATTATGGAAGCCATTGTTTGTATAATTAAATGCAAAGTACTGTATAGCATTAATGATCAAAGAATCCCACAATGGCTATGAAAATTAAAAATGGACACTTTCTGTGCTGTAAAGATGGCTTTAAGATGGCTGAATTGTACCTGTGTGAACACACATCCTAGGATGTGCTATACCATCTCCAGGTCGGATGAGAAGAGAATGCTGTGACTTTTCTTCACAAACGACAGAGAGAGAAACCTTTCCCTATTGCCTTTTCCTCCCTTTGCTTATAGCTGTGGTTTTCAGCCTCCCTAATGCTGATCCTTCAATACGGTTCCTCATGTTGTGGTGACCCCAACCATAAAATTATTTTGTTGCTACTTCATAACTATAATTTTGCTACTGTTATGAATCATGATGTAAATATCTGATATGCAGATGCTCTTAGGTGACCCTGTGAAGGGTTGTTTGACCCCCAAAGTGGTCATGGCTCACAGGTTGAAAAGAGGAATATTTTGTCCAGAAATCTGGTTGTCCTGAGCAGCAGCTTAGACCACAGTAAGAAGGATCACTGACTACATAACAGTTGTAGGAGCAGAACTTGGAGAGACACCAAGCACCAACCAAGGGCCTCTGCACAGAACTATACCCTAGCCTCACAAAGCCCTGCACAGACTTCATCTTTGCTTTAGACTGCCATCATTTTTAAATAGATGTTCATAGCTGAGGGAACGTGACTTTCAGAGAGATTTTAGACTTACACACAGTTATACAGCTCAAAGATGACAGGTCCTAAGTCCAGGCTAGTCCTTTTACCTCTGCACTGAGGGGCCGAGCATCATAGACATGAAGATTCCACCAGTATCTGGAAGTGCATTGTGCATTAAGCTTGAGAAAAACGACTGCTGTCCCTTCATGCCTCCCCTATTCTTTGTGAAATGTTTAACTTATATTTGAACATGAGCAACTTTTTTTCAGTATATGTATACATATTTTTTTTAAAGATTTATTTATTTTATGTATATGAGTGCTCTGTCTGCACTCATACCAGAAGAGGGCATCAGATCCCACTATAGATGGTTGTGAAACATGTGGTTACTGGGAATTGAACTCAGGACCTCTAGAAGAGCAGCCAGTGCTCTTAACTGCTGAGCCATCATCGATTTTGTTTTATTGACTACAACATGGTGATGCATGCCTTTAATCCCAGCACTTCAGAGACAGAGGCAGGCGGATTTCTGAGTTTTGAGGGCAGCTGGTCAACATAGCTAGTTCCAGGTTAGCGAGCTAGGGCTGTACAGTAAGACCTTGTCTGGGGAGAAAAAAGTTTATATACATACATACATACATACATATATATATATATATATATATATATATATGGGGGCAGGCTTGTGGATGCCACAGCATATGCATTGAGGTTGGAGAAAAACTTTTAAGAATCAAACCTTTCCTTTAATCATGGTTCCCAGGATCAAATCTCAGGTTGTCAGAGTTATGCAGTAAATTCCCGTGCCTGCTGAATCTTCTTGTTGGCCCTCATTTGCTAATAACTTAAAGGATTATTTGAATTTATTGCTGAAACCATACAGGATAAGTCAACATTTTAAAAACAGTAGTGCTAGGCTTTTTTCCCCCCCAGAAGGATCAAAGCATCAAAATATTTTAAATGGAGAATATTTTTCCTGAGAGCAACAACTTCTTTTCTACTTCCCATTTGAGACTATAGGTTTATATTTGCTATCATGTTTTGGTTTTTCTGTGCTGTCTTGTCCTCTTGAAAGGTTTACAATCTGGTGTACTCCACAGTACTTAGCAGCCAGGGTGGCATTGGGTTTTTTGTTTGGTTTGGTTTTGTGTGTTTTGAGTTTTTGTCATAGGTGTATAAAGGGGAGTCTGTAAAGCAATGGTAGACTTGTTCAGATATCATTAGATCCAGAACTAAGATCAGTGGGCAAACTCTGCAGGGAGATTATACCTAATAGAAAGAAACAGTTTGGCCATCAAGACTGCCCCCCCTGGGAATGAGGCAGAGGGCTTGCTTCAACAGATAGCAGGGCCATGTCAGTGTAGGTCTTCAGGAGAGTCTGTGGGATACCATGTTCTGAGAGTGTTTTAAAGGGGATACCCATATGGAATCTAAGAGTTTTAATTCTATGGATGTCAATAAAAACTTTTAAGTCTGTAATTATAAAATGGGAAAACATAACAAACCCAGTAGACAATGAGCATTTCATGAGCCTTTACTGTAGATCAGACAGAGAAGTGAGTGCTTCTCTGTGCAATCTTATCAGGTCTTCTCTATCACAAGGACTGTGATTATCCATGCTTTTAAAATCCTGTGTGGGCATGTAGTGTATGCATTGTGTGTTCTCGTGCCTGTGTAGAGGTAAGAGGTTGACTCTGCTTCCTCCTCTGTTGCTTTTCATTTTATTTACTGTTTATTATTTACTTTCTTGAGATGGGCTCTCTCACTGAACCTGGAGCTCACTGATGGCTAGATTAGCTGACCTTATAGCACTATGCTACTATGCCCAACTCTCTGCTGTTCTTGTTGTTTATTTGAGATAGGGTCTCTATAGCTTTGGCTGACTTAGAGCTTGCTTGTAGGCCAGACTAGCCTTGAAGTCACACAGATCTGCCTCTGTCTCCCAAGTGCTGGGAAACCCATGTGACACCATGCCTAGCTTAATGCCTCACATCTTACATGGGTTCTGGAGTTCCCAACTCAGGTCCTCATGCTTTTCAGATGAGGTTATCATGACCCAAAAAGGTTAAGTTGCTGAAGGTCAGACTGTAATGGCATTATGAGCAAGTGTGCGTGTGCACACTTGTGCTCTTCACCACCACACTGTGCTGCCTCTCCAGCTTGTTACTGCGGCAAGGATCCTAGAGACACCCAGATCAAAACTTGACCTTGCTGAAGAAGGAGTGACAGTTGATGGTCTTGATAATAAAAGCTTAATGGAACCAAGGTTGGTGATTCAGAGGGAATTAATGAGATTTTGTCAATTTTATTTTAAGCTTGTCAGAAAATACAGTGTCCAGTGACAAACTGTAGAAATGTTTTTGACAAATTAACTTGACTACAGGTGCCAGATCAGGGAAATGTTAATTTAATAGCCTTTAAGAGGTCCAGATTTATTGAGGGTTAAGATAGCAGTACAAAGTCAACTCTATAGCTCTGAGTGGATTTGTCATAGAATTTTATACATAATCTATTCATATTCATTGCTGTTACTTTGAATATTTAAAAAAGCGAGTTAATTTTCTGAGCCCATAAAATTGTGGTGTTTAAAAGTTTTTCCTCCATTATGTAGAATCTCTTTATTTCTCACATTTAAATAATCTGGCTTATGCTGGGTTTTGTTTGAAAATATTACTTTTCTTCAAATGGAAGCCATTAAATATCCCCAGAAAAGTACACATTTGAGTGTACCAGATCTTGTCTTGCTATTGACCCCCCAGGGTACCTATAGAAAACAACATCCTTCTGTCCCTGTTAAGGAGGTTAGGGAGAAAGGTGTCAGTAGAATGGCAAAGCAGCCATTTCTTAACGGAATGTTTCCTTTCAGAGGCTACGAATAACCCTTTTATCAATTTGCATTATTACGTTGTCTGGATACACTGATACATTTATTTCTGCATTAAAATTACATAAAATGATCCTCTTGTGCAGTTGTGACTAATGGAGTAGTGTTGCCTGCTTTTTGTCTCTTTAATTGCAGAAACCAAGCTGTCTGTCCTTTGTGTTTCCTTCCCTTGGTAGAGAAATTGAACACTTAGTAACAGTTTGGAGACCTGTTATTCAATTTATTATTGGAAATTTTGATGTTAAGTAGTCCTGCTAACTGAGCCTTATGTTCACAAGTCTTAGTTCAGTTGACTCACTTGATGTGGGTAGCTTATTTTAAGCTGGCCACATAGCACAAACTTGTAATCCCAACAGCATGCAGGAAGCAAAGATGGGAAGATCACATATTTGAGGCCAAGATCTTCAGAGCAAGTTCCAGGCCAGCCAGAGCTACATAGTGAGACCCTGTCTCAAAGAGAGGGGAGGCTTGGAGAGATGGCTCAGCAGACGAATTCTCTTCTAAAGGACCTAGGTTTGACTCCAAGTATCCACATGGTGGCTCACAACTGTCTATAACTCCAGTTCGAGGGGATCCCCCTTTCCTGGCCTCCTCAGACACTAGGCACACATATGATGTACAGACATACATACAGGCAGAACACAAAAAAATAAATACAGGGGGGAGAGGGTGTTTTTGTTTTTGAGACATATTTTCTATGTAGACCACACTGGCCCTGAACTTGCAGAAATCTGACTATCTCTGCATCCTGAATGCTGGGATTAAAGGTGTGTGCTACACGTAGCTAAACACTGAATTATTATTATTTTTTTGAAATGTAAAATGTCTGAGAAATATTTTTTCTTCTCTCAGACAACTTATAGAATATATACCAACCCTTCTCCACTCACTCCCTCTACCCTTCTAGCTCCCCCCATCTTCCTTCTCCCCCAGATCTAGCCCCCCATCACTACCCCCAACTCCCCCAACTCCCCTAACGCCCCCCACCCAACACACACACACACGCGCGCGCACACACACACACACACACACACACACACACACTTCTCCCCAGAACAGAAACATCCCCTCAGGATTACAGCACAATCTATGACAGGATGGAACGAGGCCAGGCACCAATCTCTACATCAAAGGTGGGCTAGGCAGCCCGGCAGCCCAGCAGCCCGGCAGCCCGGCAGGAGCAAAAGGGTCTCAATGGCTAGTAAAATGGTTAGAGACAGCCCCACTCCAGCCTGTAGGAGTTTTTTAAGAATACCAGTCTAGACAGCCATAAGATGTATTTAGAAGATCCTGCAGGGTCCCAGTCTGTGGCTTCAGTCTCTGTGGGCCCCTAAGAGTGCTAGTCAGTTGACAATGTGGGCTTGTTTTCCTGGTGTCCTCAGCCCCTCTGATCTCTGCCATCCCTCCTCTCTCTTCTGTGGGGTTCTCCTATCTCTGCACGATGTTTGGCTTTCAGCCTTTCTATATGCTTCTCTCAGCTGCTGCAGGGGCCTCTCTGGTGAGGACTGGGTTAGTTACTGATCTGTGAACAGAGCATGACATCATTAGAAATTGTCTCTGGGTTTTCTAGTTCCTGGCCTGGCCTATAGTTTCAGGCAGGGGTTCCCTCCTTTGGCATGGAGTTCTGCCTTTCTGTTGTCATCGAGATCTTGAAGGGAGGATAGGCCATAAGTCAGAGGTTTTGTGACTGAGTTGGTGTCCCAGTCTCACCACTAGAAACCGTGCCTGGCCACAGGAGATGGCCTGTTCAGGCTCCCTATCCCAATTACTAGAGATCCCTGCTAGGGTCTCCCTCATAGATTCTTGTGAGTTTCCACTGTACTATGCCTCCCATTTGCCCCTTGTTATCTCTCCATATATTTTCTCCCTCCGTTCCTCTCTTCCTGGTCTCCTCCACTACCATTCCTGTCCTCCCCCTACCCACCTGCACCCTCTGTTCAATTTCCACCCTACCAGGGAGATCCCTGTATTCCAACTGGAGCCCTTCTTGTTGAGTAGTTTTTCCATGTCTGTGGATGTACCTTTCTCCTTTGCTTAGCAGTTAGTATCCACATATAAGTGAGTACAAACCATGTTTGTCTTTCTAGGACTGGGTTACTTCACTCGTGATGATTTTTTTCTAGTTCCATCCATTTGCCTCCAAAAGTTCATGTCAATGGAGTAATGGAGTGATACTCCATTGTATAAATATACCAGTTTCTTTATCCATTCTTCAGTTGAGGGGCTAGTTGTTTCCAATTTCTGGCTATTATGAATAAAGCAGCTATGAACATAATTAAGCAAGTGTCCTTCTGGTAGGATGGAGCATCTTTTGTGTATATGCCCAGGAGTGGTGTAGCTGGGTCTTGAGGTAGGTCGATTTCCAATTTTCTTAGGAATTGCCATTTTGATTTTCATAGTAGCTGTACAAGTTTCACTCCCACCAGCAATGAAGGAGTGTCCCTTTTGCTCCACATCCTTGCCAGCATGAGCTGTCCTTTGTGTTATTGATCTTAGTCATTCTTAGTCAGGTGTAAGATAGAATCTCAAAGTGGTTTTGATTTGCATTTCCCTAATGACTAAGGATTCTGAACATTTCTTTAGGTGTTTCTCGGCCATTTGAGATTCCTATTTTGAGAATCCTTTGTTTAGATCTATACCCCATTTTTAAATTAGATTGCTTGTTTTTTTGACATCTAGTTTCTTGGGTTCTTTATATATTTTGGATATTAGCCCTCTATCAGAAGTGGAGTTGATGAAGGCTTTTTTCCCATTCTGTAGGATGCTGTTTTGTCTGATTGTCCTTTGCCTTACAGAAGCTTTTCAGTTTCATGAGGCCCCACTTATTAATCATTGATCTTAGTGCTTGAACTATTGGTGTTCTGTTCAGAAAGTGTTCTTCCCTACTTTGTTTTCTCTCATGTTTAGTACTTCAGGTTTTTTGTTGAGGTCTTTGGTCCACTTGGACTTTAGTTTTGTGCTTGGTGATAAATATGGATCAATTTGCATTTTTTCTACAAATAGACATCCAGTTAGACCAGCACCATTTGTTAAAGATGCTTTCTTTGTTCCATTTTGTATTTTTGGCTTCTTTATAGAAGAACAGGTGTTTATAAGTATGTGGATTTGTGTCTGGATCTTTAATTTGATTCCATTGATCAACATGTCTATTAACCAAGCAAGTGAAAGATTTGTATGTCAAAAACTTCAAGTTTTTGAAGAGAGAAATTGAAGAAGACCTCAGAAGATGGAAAGATCTCCCATGCTCCTGGGTTGGTAGGATCAACATAGTAAAAATGGCCATCTTACCAAAAGCAATCTACAGATTCAATGCAATTCCCATCAAAAACCCAACACAATTCACTACAGACTTTGAAAGAACAATATTCAACTTCATACAGAAAAATAAAAAGCCCAGGATAGTCAAAATAATCCTGAAAAATAAAAGATCTTCTTGGGGTATCACTATTCCTGATCTCAAGCTGTACACAGAGCTATAGTAATAAAAACCACATGGTATTAGCATAGAATTTTTTTTTTAAAGATTCTTTGAAACTGACCAGCATCTGTTGTTTTTTCAACTTCCTTTATTTGGAAACTGTGAAGTATAATCTTGAAACTAGTTTTATGGTAGGAAATGGATAAATAGGTTATTTGTATATTTAGGTTATATGTTATTTTAGTTAATGAGACACATGGGTGAAGATATGGTATGAATGGACTAATCTGTCATCTTGTTCAATGTTGTACATTTCAGGAAGTATCTGTTTACATTCTGTGTGACAAATTATTTTTAAGCTTTATGTTTTTAGATTGGAAAGAATAGTTACTAATTAGATGGTATATAGTTCATAATGTTGATACTCCCGTGATAGACTTGAAAACACTTTCCAAAAGGACGAGCTTTTCCAGTGTATCATAAGCTACAAAGACTCATACTCCCTGACCCAGTAATGTACACCTGGAAATATGTGCATATTTTTATCAAAGAATACTTGAGAGAATACAGGTTACAATAGTGGATGTTTAAAAGGTTCATCTGTATAAGCTATAGTGTAATGAAGTATTTTAAATCATTATTCCTCACCTGCTAGATGTCAGGTCCTATGTTATGTTCAAGAGGAATTTCAGAGAAGAGAATAACCTGGAGTAGCAGAGGCAGTCCAGTTCACCTGGGATAAGAAAGAAATGGGAGATCATAGGAGTGGGTTCAGCTCAGCAAACTAACCCTAAACATCTGCCATACTTAAGACCCAAGGAACATACAGAAACTGATGGGACACAGTTGTTTTCTTTCTGTAATTCACAGTTGAATGAGTGAAGGAGAAGGTAGAGGTAGATATAGAACACAGTGAACATAAGGTTGTGAAGGACAGAGCAAAGCCTGCAATTCCTTGGCCAGTGATTGTGTGTGGGTGTGAGGTATGTGAGATAGATAGCTTGTATTTGCTTATCTCAGTGAGAAAGTGGAGGTTCTGAGAGGTGAAGTTACTTGCTCAATGTCTAAGGTTAGCTGAGAGTCAGAGCCAAGATTCAAACCTGGATCCAGCTGATCCAAGTCTGAATTGTTGCCCTGTGTGTTGTAGGCATTGGGGCCTGGTTGACCAGGTCACCAGGTGGCATGCTGAGGCAGGAATGCTTGCACCGAGCAAGTGTAGAGCTATAGCAGTGTTTCTGACTGGCATGATCTGTGATTTGAGGAAAATCTTGCTGTTGGCAGAAAGGAGATAGGGCTTGGAGAATTGGTCTTCCTGAGTAAAGGCAGTTGGAACGCTGCTGTTCTGGTATGGCTGAAAGATGATGCAGCCTCATCTGGGCCAGTGCCATGAGGACAGGAAGAGAAAAGTTGAGAGACATTTCAGGGCCAGTAGACAGACCAAGAAAGAGTTGTGGCAGTTCCTTGCCAGTCACCAGTAGGTGCAGGAAGCCTTGCTTGAGAGTGTGCAGATGAGAGAGGTGATGGTGGAGAACACTGGCTGCATATGAAGCCAGTGGTGTTTTCAGAGTCCTCAGTTGGGAGGTCTGAGGTATGCACTTCAGTTGCCCTACCCTACGTGGGTTGCTCTTGTGCTGAGGAAGCGTTCTTCTATTGCCTCAGATCTGCATCCGAGGCTCTGCGTTCTTTCCCTTACTTAGGGACTGTTCTGGAGAGTATGGATCAGCTTCACATTTGTTGACTGACTAAGTTATTATTTAAAAATAAGATTAAAATTATATATTTAGAACGTGTGTGTGTGTGTGTGTGTGTGTGTGTGTGTGTGTGTGTATTTGCATGTGCTACAATGTAAGTGTCCTCAGGACAATTTAGGAAGTCTCTTCTGTTCTTTTACTAGGTGGGTCCTGGGTCATCAGGTGGCAGCAAGTGCCTTTACCTGCTGAGGCATCTCATCAGCTGTATCCATTGCTTTTTATTTTTATTTAATAAAAATTGTTTAACTCTGAGCCTTGGCTAGGCTAGGGAGGTGCTACCATAGAGCTATAGTCCCAGCCCACATAATATATCCCTTGTAAATGTTTGCTCAGTGCCTTAACATGGGTTGCTTTTCCACCTGGAACTCTGTTCTCTTACCTAATGCGAATAAGCCTTGAGTGGCAGTTACTCTTGCTCTATCTGTCTCGTTGTTGTAGTTGTTAATTATTGTGTTTTGTTTCTAATTGTAAACATAATGTTTGTTCATTATAGAAAATACAAAGCAAAAAATTAAAGGCACTCATAAAATCAGCATCTCTCAGAAGGAACCTCTGCCCTGCCCTGTTGTGTTGATGGTAAACACAGTGAGTGGCTTCTCCCTGGACTCATGGTCTCTGTGGGAAGCATAAATGTTTCCTAAGATGCCTTTGCCAACCCTTTCCAGTGTGGCTGCTCCCGGGCTCTCATGGAAGCCTTTATTTTTTTCTTCTTAGAGTGCTCACTAGAGTATACAGTGTGGACCCCACCCAGCAGGCCAGGAGACTACTGAGGGTCTGCTCAGCATCATGTATATTAGACTTGATCTTCAGGTCCCAGCATGATGTTACAGTGGGTATTTGTTGAATGCATGAGAGACTGAGAAAGATACAGCTAAACCCATTCCCTGTTAAGCCCGCTCTTGTGCTCTAATTATGGCTTCATCTCCCCAATCCTGTATTGGGGAACACATAAATTGCTATGCAGTAAAGCCGTGTGGCATGATCTTTGTTTATTGCTAGTTGCTTTTTAATAGTTGGATGTTAGGCCTCTGGAATATTGCTTTCTTGATGTGTGATGAATACTTTTAATCCTTTGGTCACCTTATTTTTTTATAAGTTAATTACTTTCTATTATGTTGATGGATTGTTTTATGTTTTAGATGATTTTTTTCTAGATCTTGTAACACAGGGACTCTCAGATGGAGCTCACTGCCACCACCTGGAGCTTTTTCAGAAGAGCCTCCTCATTAAAATAGATAATTTCAGGGTTTGTGCAAGGCACTTTCCCAAGATGGAATTAGAAGATTAAAATGATGAAGCGCTTCATTCATTTACTGAGCATCTCTTTGTTTATTCTGATTTCATATTAAATGAGCAGGGTAAAGGGACCATAGGGTATGCCATTAATGCCTGCTGGGTTTCCTAACCAACAGCGACTGCCCTGCAGTTAGGAACAGAGGAGGGTCCTGGGAGTCTCAATCCCTGTCTATTTTAATGGATTAGCTCCTCAGATCTAGATCCTTCTGTAGGAGGCTGTTTGAGGTAGAGCTCTTGTTGTGTTTATGAGGACAAAGGGAAAGAGAGAAGGTGCACTGCACAGAGTCAGGGTTGGTAGCACTTGGACTGACTAAGGGGGTGAAGGGGTTGATATTCAGAACAGTGGCTTTGGAGTCACAGTGGTTCAGATTGAGCCGTTTTGCTTCCGTGTGGCTGTGGTACAATGAGCAGGTCACTGTATCAGAAGCCTTAGTTTTTTCCTCTGGAATATAAAGGTAATGATAAGACCCTCTCTTAGAGTTAGACTGAGAATTAAATGAGAGAGAGAGCTAAAGCACCAAACAAGTGTCTGTTCTTACTATAGTCACTATTCTTTTTAGAGCTTGTGTGCTGTCGATTTGGGTCCCATGTGATCATGAAATCAAAATAGGCCTGAAATTTAAAAAACATCTAGTAAGCTGTTCTGCAGTTGGGAAGCACGTTGCAGTTTGTGAAGCAGATTTGCGTTGTCTTCCCTAGTGGGTCTCCACATCTTGAGATGTCAGTCCCTCAAATGTAATTCTGCAGAAGGAGGAAGAATAAGTGAGGATAAAAAGGGAAAACTGTAAGCTGGCGAGATGGCTCAGTGAATAAAAAGATGAGCAATTAAAACAATAGACTAGGTCTAAAAAGGAAGGTGATATGAGCGAGAACCCTCATGTGTTAGTCAGGGTTCTCTAAAGGAGCAGAACCGAGCGTTCATGCACGCATGTAAAGGGGGTTGTTAGAGTAGCGTACAGGCTGTGGTCAGGGTAGTTCAGCAGTGGCTTCCTCCCAGTGCAAAGGCCAAGAGTTCAGTAGTTGTTCAGTGCGTGAGACTAGATGTCTCAGCTGTCCCAGTCTGCTGCTTAAGCCTACTAAGATTCTTGGAGAGTTTGCTTGTTTTTAGTCTCCTTTGGAGTCTGGCTCAGCAACAGAGTGGGCAGACTTGCCCGTTGGAATAGGGGCAAGCTGGCCAAAAGCAAGGTTTCCATCTTCCATGTTCTTTTATGTGGGCTGCCACTAGAAGTAGCCCAGATTTAAGGTGAATCTTCCCACCTCAGAATCAGTCAGGCATGGTGGTGTACACCTTTAATCCCAACACTTGAGCTAGTTCTAGGACAGGCAGGCGACACAGAGAAACCCTGTCCTGAAAAAACAGAAAAGAAAAAGAAAAGAAAAATCCTCCAAAGGTGTGCCCAACAGTTTGGGCTTTAGTTTCTGGTTCCAGCCGTAGTCAAGTGGACAACCAAGTCTAGCCATCACACCCACCGGAAAGATCCCTCTGTTAGTCCACTCTGCCTGCCTCACTGTCAACATACTTGCTGGAGAAGCTTGGTTAGCCATTGCAGTTATTATGTCTAAGCTGAAAAGCATGCAGGGTGAGTGCATGTGCACATAGGCCATATCTGTGAAAAAGACAGGGAACATTGTAGAGAACTGACTTTGTTATTACTCACTTGATACCTTTTGACTTGGGAACAATCACTTAATCTAATGTTAGCTATTGGGTTGTAAGAGAAGTAACATTTATATAAAGTGTTTTTTAAACAACTTTATCTTACTTTTCTTATTCAGGTTCTGTCTCTTTTATTCTTAGAATGCTAGAATTATAAAGTGAAGCCATGTAATTGGCCAAATCTCTATTTCTCTGTATGATCAGGAAACAGACCCATGAAAAAGGGCAAGAGGGAGGAAAGAAATGAAGATTTATTGAGTTCCTCAAATAGTGAACATTTGGACCATTCAGTAGTGCTTTGTTTGTTCATTTGGCATTTAGTGTGAGTGGGGATAAAGTTCTGCTAAACTAGTCAGGCAGACCTCAAATTCTTGGGCTTAAAGATCTTCCTACCAATTAGTTAGGGCTACAGACAGTTGCCACCATGTCTTGGCTACCAGATTCTTTTGGAGGGTCTTGAGTGTACTAAGCACAGTGCTAGGCATTGTATGTGGAGCAGGAAGCAAAGAGACAGTGTTACTGTTCTGGTGGGAAGGGCGTGTACTAAAGATGAATATAAATAAAGGCATAATCTTAAAGTGTTAAAGGCTGCAAAGGAAATGTGCAGGTACCTGTGGGAGAGTAACTGAGAGGGACTTCTTTCTATCGCATCATCAGTGAAGCATTAGCAGCAGAAGTCAGGAGCTGAAGCTTCAGCGTCAATCCTCATGAAAGTCTTATCGCTATCATTTTACATGTGAAGAACAGGAGCCTAGAGAGACACAGTTACCTGGCGAAGAGCACACAATAAAGGATGACAAGTGATGAAGCAGAGCCCTCTAGATGTAGTCAGGGTTGCCCAGTGAGGTCTTCAAAGTGAGAGATGCGGACCAGGTGTGCCCAGATATGTGTCTGGACACACACCCAGCACTTCCAAGCCAAGGTAGATAAACCCTGATGGGCACACAGGGGAGTTGACATGGGATGATGATGGAAAGGTGGTGGGTATCAGATCGATCAGACAGTGCTGTGAAACTTTGAACTTTATTCATAGTCATTTTCTCACTAGAGAAATGGGAAGAGAATTGTAACATGACTGGCTTTTAGAGTCCCTCTCCTATACTGCAAATCAAAACCAGCATGTGCTTATAATAGAGGAGCAGTCTACTAGTGTGTGTGTGCGCATGGGCACGTGTGTCTGTACATATGAGTGTGTGCATGTGCAATTGTTTTTGCAACATTGTGGCTATTTAGCAGCTTCTCTGTAGCTGTTACTTGCATTGTTGATGGATGACATGGAGTATCCTTTCATGTATTTATTGGCCACTTGTATATCTTCTCTGGAGGAATGTCTGTTCAAATCTGTTGCCTGTATCTTAATTGGATTGTCTCTTATATTGCATTGTGAGAGTTCTCAGCATGTTCTGGATGGTAGACCCTTACCTGATAGATAGGTTGCAGCTCTTTCTTCCTCTTCCATGGGTCACTTTTGCATGTTCTTGACAATATTTTGGGGGGAACCATTTTTAAATTTTTAATAAACTCTGATTTATTGCTTGTTGCTTATACTATGTGTCATTTAAAGAAACCAGTGCCTAATTCAAAGTCATTTGAGTTTTATAGGTTTACCTCTTACATTTGGATCTTTGTATATGCTGTGAGGTAGGAATGCAAATTCATCCTTTTGCATGCAGCTCTCTAGTCATCCCACTGCCATTTGCTGAAAAGACCATTCTTCAACAGTGAAGCACAGATTTACAGTAGATTTCCTAGAACTACTAATGGAGTAGAAGGAGAACAGATCTGGGGCATGAGCAGCTGGTGTGGTGACACCACTTGGTACAATGAGGAGGCTGCTGTTGTGACTTGCAGCAGAAGGGAATAGGGAACAGTAAAGTGCACCAATGTAAACTTAAATTATTTGCGCATTTTTCTCTTTACTATGTTCGGGACATGTTTGTGGGCAGGTAAGACTGTGAGCCAAGAAGACTGAGCTCTTGTATCTGACGAGGAAAGGGGATGGCCCAGAGCCATGTAGAACAGAGCAGAAGAGAAAGCTGGTACCATGGTTGGATGATTTGGAACTCAGCGGAAAAGAGGAAATAATAGTTTGGAAGTATTAGTGGGGACAAGACTACCTATAGAGTTTCCTGACTTTGAGGGTTTGGGGATTATGAAAAAGAAAACTGAAGGGTATGACATGATGGTGTGTGCTTATAACTAAAGCTAAGGCATGAGGATTACGAGTTGAAGCTACTTCAGGCAGCAGAGCATCTTGGGAAGTAGATAAGGAGAGAGAAGAGAACTAGAGGGAGAACAGGGGAAGGAAGAGCTTTTTTTTAAAAAAAAAAAAAAAAAAAAAAAAAAAAAGGGCAAAGCGGTCCTGTTTTAAGAGAATGGCAGAGGAGGCTTACCCTCTCCAGGCAGCAGCTTTTGCTAAAGATGCAGAAGAATGTTTAAAAAGCAGCTTGGACATGTTGCTGACTAGTGCTGGTGCTCTAGAGATCAAAAAGGAGGGTGCAGAGAGAGGAGGGCTGAGTGTATGGGAAGAAATGGGAGTGTATATAGAGTAGTGTGGGGTGAATAGTAATAGAAGACCAAGGATCCTGGAACTTGTGTGTCACTTAAGTAAACATGTTCACTGCCCAATGGAATTAGTCCCCGAAGTCTGAGATACATAGATGGACAAGCTCTTGGTCCCAGTATGATTGCCTCTTCTTCAACCTCTCCAGGAGAGACAGGGCTTTTGCCAGGGAAGGTACCTGATGCCAGGGTCTGTTAGTGTCTTCTCCAAGTGCAGAGAGTTGATAACAAACCCAGTCTAACATCAAGTACCAACTCTGCTCACACTTGTATGTGTTCCTGTAGTAGAGCTCATTCACCTTTCTGAGCATAGACCTTGTCCTCCTTGAGACTGCTTAGACTCAGAGCTATGTAGAAAGGGTGGGAAATGGCTTGCTGACCCAGACCAGGAGAGTTGTGCTAGGATCTGTCATGCCTGCAAGACCATAGCTGTGTGCTGTATCTCATGCATGCGCTCTGTCCACAGGGTCATGTGGGTACAACTGCAACTAAGAAGATCGACGTCTACCTTCCCCTGCACTCAAGCCAGGACAGACTGCTGCCAATGACTGTAGTGACAATGGCCAGCGCCAGGGTCCAGGACCTCATCGGGCTCATCTGTTGGCAGTACACAAGCGAAGGACGGGAGCCAAAGCTCAAGTAATCCTTTCTCTTCTTGCCTGCTTTACTTCGTAGTGGTCTCCTAGCCACCAAAGCTGCACTCTTGGCTGTGTCAGTCTCTGATTAGCTCAGAGAGCTCCCCCGGTCTTGGACCCTGTGTATCTAAGAGAGTCTACTTACTAAATAATCTTACAACTTTCCAGATACAGACACAAGGAAATGAATCAATGCAGATAAGAGTAGCATGAAAGGTAATGAGGGGACTGGTGCCTGAGCATTTCCATGAGCTGGCACTAGTGACTAGTTAAAGTCACTCCTTCCTTGTATCCTGTTTGTTCGTCCAGCCATGAAGGTGAATGTCCTGATCCTCTCTGTCCGTGAAGAAAAGTCGGGCACTTGCTGATGGTTGCCCCTCAGAAGATGGCACTTAGGGTTGAGTCTGTCTGCCTTCTGCAGAACTTGGGTCTGAATCTTAGCTTTCTTTATCAGTAGTGACTTAGCTTCTGCTTCATCACTAAGCTATGTTCTTCATTTAGCAGTTATATTAAGGATGCCTTGCTTGAAAGTGGCTGTCCATGCTTGCACAGTTAGCCACTTTTACAGTGTGTTACTGTGCTGTACCGGCTCTGCCTGTGTCCTTTCCCAACAGGCCTCCTTTTCTAATTTATCATCTTTCCATCAATAAGGTTTGGAACCCAGCAAAATATGGTAATTGTATCTTCAATCTAAAACAGATTGTTGTGGGAAATTTCTACTCCCCACCTATATTTAGCTGAGTGTGATCAGCTTTAGTTTAACTGTAGTTTAAACTTTCAGGAACATTAAATTTGCAAATGAAAATTTCCCTTCTAGTCGTTTTCTTCTTTCATCGTTTTCTTTGTCAGAGCCTCACTATGAAGTGTAGGTCAACCTCAAACTCAGGATTTTCCTGCCATAGCCTCCTGAGTGCTGGGATTGCAGATGAGTGTCGCTATGCCTACTTGTTTTTGAGCTCTGACCTTGCTCTCCATATCCCTGAGTAAGTCTGGGTGTAAAGATCATCTTTGTTGTTCCGGTGGCAATAGAGAGCCATTCCAACTGAGATACTCACTGGGCTCAAAGGATGGGAGTCAGTTGCTATTCTTAGAAAGGTGCTGAGATATAGCTCTTTCTCAGTATGAAGTAGAAACAAGGAACAAGAAAGGGAGAATTGCCTGGGCTAAAACCATGAAAATGCTGTCTGGTGTAGCCACTAAAGCTGACTGAGGGAGTCAGCTGGTCCAGGGTTACATGGCTACTGAGTAATAGACAGCTAAACTGGGATTCCATTTTATAGATACAGAAACTAAACTCAGGCTAAATAGCTTTCTTAAACCACACAGCAAGTGGCAGGATTGGTATTTTAGCCCAGCAGTCTTTACTAGTGCCCACATCTTCCCTACCACACTCACTATGATGGAACTGTGTGCTAGATCTGGAAATACAGGAGAGAGAAGAACAGCTTATACTGTCAGGGACTATGTTACCCAAGGTAAAACAACAACAACAACCATAGAGAATGGCATGAAAGAACAGATCCTTTGAGAAGATCCAGTTGTGTGTTTCAGAGTTAATGTAGGGTCCAACTACCCTATGGGACAGCCAAGGTGAAACTTGAAGGAACAGTAGGAAAAGTTATGTTAAGAGGCCAAGAAAAGGGTATATTAAAGAGAGACATAAATTTGTAGTTATGCTCCACTCCAGTGCAGAGCAGTGTATTGACATATTTGTAGTAGGAACTAGACAGAGACAATATTTGGGAAAAGAAGGTATAAAAAAAGAACTTCTCTGTTATTTCCTATTCTGAGTAAAAGTTACATATGCATACACACACATCAACACACACACACACACACACACACACACATACACACACACTTGCAGAAACTGAGTAAGCTTTGTAGTCTTGTTACCAGTATTGTACCCATGTCAAATTTCTTCAGTCTAGATATTAGACTATAATTACATGAGCTATAACCATGGGGAAGACTACATAAAGGATTCAGAGGACTCCATGTGAATTTTTTTCCCTTTTGTGAGATTACAATCATTTAAAAACAAAAGTTTTAAAAAGTACAGTATTGCAACAAAAATCCACTTTCTCTGAGCCAGGTAACAAAGGTAACTGTTAACTGGTATCAACACATCCTGTTGCCATGCTGGAGGACATCACAGGTATAGGAGAAATAAAAGCTGCAAGGTTGCACCCCTATCCCCGTACAGAAAGCGTGGGTGCACTCACAGCCAACTCTTTGTCCATTGCAGTGGGTACGAGAAGACCTTCAGAGTACAGAGGAACGCAACAATAAGCCCAGCCTCCTGATGACCCACCGACCCCTCAACAGAGACCATGTGATCACATCATATACATCCCTTCACTTAAGACAGCTAGTGCTTAGGGGTTTTGATCTTTATACTTCGAACTCTTTCTACTCTTAAAAATTATGGAGAACCTCAAAAAATTCATTTATGTATATTATATATCTACCAATATTTTCTGTAGTAGAACTCTAACTGACATATGTTTAAAACATTTTTCAATTTTAAAATGACTTGTAAGTATATGGCATGTTAGCATGCATTTTTATTTTTTTATTAATGATTCTCGAAGAACATTAAGTGAAATTGTTTTTTGTATGTTTCTCTGTGTGTATGCCTTTGTGCATATACACACACGCAAATGTGGAAGCTAGAAAACAACCTTCAGTATCATTCCTCAGGAGCTGTCCACCTTGTATTTTGAGACTGTCTCTTACTAGCCTGGAGCTCACCAATTAGTCTAGGCTGATTGGCCAGCAAGTCCCAGGAGTCTTGTCTGACTCTGCCTACCAAGAGTTGAGATTTCATGCGTGTGCTGCTATGCCCAGATTTTTGCCTGGGTGCTAGAGGGTGGAGACAGGAGGATCCCAGAGTCTTGCTGGCTAGTCAGTGTAGCCAGTTCATTTAGAGGCCCGAATAAGGTAGAGATTGATAGAGGAAGATACCAGATGTTGACCTCTGTCCTCCACAGGTCACACACATCACTTACAGCGTGCACACACACAAATAAATAAATGACACTAAAAGCAGGAAGATATGTTCAGCTTTCTAAATAGCCAGAGAAATAGAGTACAAGCTTATTAGGTAAACAAAACACAAGAAAACAAAGAAGCAAAGGAGTTGGTGTGATGGTACACATGCTCCTGGCTCTGGGAGACAGGCAGGAGAATCGCTTCAAACTTCAGGTTAGCCTGGGCTACATAATAAGTTCAAGGCCTTAGTGTCAGACCCTGTCTCAAAAACATACACAAACAGGATGTGTTTATTTATATGTATTGTTAAGCACAGTAATACCAACAGAAACTCACCTATTATATATTTATATATATATATAGTATATATATATATAATTTATGAAATTAGATTTAAAGTAAGTTTTTAGTGTTATAATGTTCTCTCTAGTATAAAATGGCACAGAATCTAGAAGGTATTTCTTCTTCCTTTCCTTCTGAGTCCAAAAGCTGTCCTGCAGCCCTTCTGCCTGTCCCTTACCATTGACAGGTATTCAGTTCAGTTATAGGAGGAATGGGGCACAAGAGGTGAATCAAACAGTAGAATTTTTGTTTGTTTGTTTTTGAGACAGGGTTTCTCTGTTGTAACACTGGCTGTCCTGGAACTCACTTTGTAGACCAGGCTGGCCTCGAACTCACAGAGGTCCTCCTGTCTCTGCTTCCCAAGCACTGGGATTAAAGGCGTACACTACCACACCCAGCTTCAGACAGTAGAATTTAGTACAAAAACATCCATTTTGGCAGAGCTCATGGTGAAATGAGGAATGACCCACCTAGGTGATAGAATAATTCTGAGTGGGTTTCGCCTGTCATCATGCATCAGAAGAGAACACCAAGGTTTTGATGATGCACTTCTGAGGCAGGATGTTCAGTACACTCCTGCCAAAGCTGTCAACACGGTGGAGGAGCCAGAGAAGAGGACCAACAGAACAAAGTATTATGAAAAGCACGTAGTGAAACCCATTACTTTATATACTGATTTTAAAAATTAAACTAAAAATGTTATACAGCATTAAAAGAAAGAATACTATGGTCCAGGAGAAATTTGTAAGAAATTTGTATTATTTAAGGAAAGAAGACAGAAAATTTTCTGTATTGGACCAACACATGGAATCACAATATTTGGTATACTTAAGCTGCTAAGTATATGAACAATAGGCTTAAAATCATCCACCTCAGCAGTCCCTCCCTTCACTGGTTAAGTGGCACAGTACTAAACACTGAGTTATTCATACAGATGAAACATGCTCAAATGGGATAACTTTAAGATGTCTCATTGTCTTACCACAAATTAAAAGAAAAACCTTTTAAATTCAAACTTGAATTTGAACAAATTTCAAAATATACAGTCCAGGCTGGCATTCCTGAAATACATGTTTAGAGAATTTAAATTGTGATAAAATAACAAGTAATATTTTTCATATTTTAATATATACATATTTATTTGGTAATCTAGAATGACTTAGCTTTCTTTTTTTTTTTTTTTTCCGTAGTTGGTGAGAAGAGGTTTTTATTTTATTTTATTTTTTTAAACAATTAATGACAAACCAAAAGATTTTCTAAAAAAGAAACATGAAAGGAAGGTTCAAATAGGTTATCAGCTTAGGTTCTGTACAGCCTGGTGCCCAGCCTAGGGTGATCTTTTACATCACTTTGTCAGCCTCTTGGCTTTCAATGCTGTGTTCCTTCTGGCACCCAGATGCTGACATTTCAGTAGTCACCTCATCAGTGCATTTTGAATTATCAAGTTAAGCCATAGGTCTTTCAGGGTTTTGCAGTTTGTGTGTGGCACTGGATTCCATAGTCCTGTTTTGGTGTAAACCAGTCTGTAAAGTAAATCTCTGAAATCCCTACTTGTCAGGCAGTGTGGGAAGGGTTTTCTTTTTAGCCTGTTAGTGTTGACGTGCTGGAATTTCCCCTGTGGGCTGGTCTGTAGAAGAACACTTCATTCACCGGGGCCAAATTGCTAGATGCATGTAAGAGCTTTCCTCCAATTTTGGTTTGATTGTCGGGAAAACCATTTATACAAGAGCATTGTTCAACTGCCCCTGTGCTGTGAAAACTGCAGCAGTCGACTGGCCCCAGGGAAAGAATGGAGAATTTGGCTGGGATTCTTGGCATCCTTTATTCATTCTTGTGTTTGTTAACTCTTGTGTAAAATCAAACTATGGGATTTAGCCTGATTTCCTGGTTATTTTGGTATACTGATTCTGAGAGAAACAGCAGGAAGTCACTTAACTGAAATAATTTCAGTCTCTCTACATGCCTGAATTGAACAATTTAGACTTCATTATTCGAATTTATTGAATTTGGTCAGAAAATGTGGCTTTAAAGTTCTGTTTAGATTTGGGTGTAACAGAAAACTCCTGTTCTTTTACACCAACTGCTACTGTGACAAATTCCTAACTTGTAATAGATTCCCACTGTGCATTTTTTATCTTCTAGCTCTGAAAAGAGACAGGAAAGAAGGAATTTGTCACCACTCTTGCAGGTAGCCTTTAAAGAGAGAAAGAAAGAGAAATTCACTGTCCTTTTTGGCTGTCCTTATCTGACTGGAGCTTGGAGACAGAAGTTCATAGGGAACTGAACTATCACCTCTTAAACTATCCCACCAACTACCACGCCTCCGTTATATCCTGAGCTGTTCCCAGAAGTCCAAGTAGCATCCACTCTTAAGGAAGACTGCACAGAACAGAAAACTTGGAAGAGCATCCTGCTATCTTTGTGTGGTTTACTATAATTTCTTTGTATGTAGCTCATGATTTTGGGGGAAAAAAAACTCCTCTGGGTTGTAGATCTCAGTATGTACTTGCTACAATAATTCATTTGATCGCTTATTCCTGCCTTGGCATTTGACAATTTGATTTAAGGATTAAGAGACACAAATTAAGGCTCCTCTCCAAGATTTCTTCGTGCTGCCTAGGCTGATCACAGACTCCTGGGCTCAAGCTGTCCTCAAGCCTCATCCTCCTGAATGTTGAGACTGTAGGTGTGTGCTCCTCCATGCTCATCTGCCTCAATTCTTTTTATAGCAGAAAAACATTACACTGTTTTCTCCTCTTTTGTGTTTCCACTGAAGAATATCTCTTTCTGATTTGTTGACCATTACATAGAAAGCTGTTGTACATGTTCCCATGCAGGTTTTGTGTACATGTGAGTTTTCATCTCACTTGGGCAAGTCCCTAGGAGCACAATCCCTGTGCTTACAGCCTTGCTTGCTATAAGGCCCTGTCAACTGTCTTCAGAAGGCTTCCGGCATCTGGCATTCCCACCAGTGAGCAGGGAGAGTTCTGTTGCCCCACACCCTTCCCAGCGTTCGGTGAAGTTGACATTTGGACTATAACTATTCTGATGGATGCACTGGTCATCTTATATGCTGATTTGCAATCCTGTAATGCAGTGGATCTCAACCTTCCTGATGCCGCAACCCTTTAATATAGTTCCTCATGCTGTGGTGACCCCCAGCCATAAGATTATTCTTGTTGCTACTTCATAACTGTAATTTTGCTACAGTTATGAATCATGATGCACATATCTGATATGCAGATGGTCTTAGACGACCCTTGTGAAAGGGCATTTGACTTCCAAAGTGTTTGTGACCCACAGGTTGAGAACCGCTATCCTAATGGATGATGCTGAGCATTTTGTGCTTGCTTTAGCCATTTTATGGCTTCTTGGGTGAGCTGTTAAGATTTTTTTTGCTCATTTTGAAATTAAGTTGTTTTCTTATCTTTGGGTTTTAAGAATTCTTGTATTTTTCAGATGCTTTGCAAAGACTTTGCTCCCAATGTATGTTTGTCTTGTCTTCCTTGTAATAGCATCTCTTATAGAGCAGATGTCCTAAATGTTATTGGGCTTCAGCTTATCAGTTCTTTCTTTTCATAGATGATGCTTTTGGTGTTATATCGTTTTGTTAAATTTTTCACATTTGGGTGTATGTATGTGCATGTGTACCATGGTGTCTGTGTCACAGCATTCATGTAGAAAGCAGAGGACAACTTGGAGGAGTCGATTCTCTTTCTGCCATGTGGATTACAGGCATCAGACTCGGGTCCTCAGGCTTGGTGAGCACCCTCACCTGCTGAGCCGTCTTGCTGGTCCCGGAGTTGTATCTAAAACGGCCTCTTTGTATCTGGGGCCACTAGATTTTTCTCCTATGTTTCCTTCTATAAGTTGTATGATTATGTGCTTTATATTTATATCTATGATCCTGGACTTGGGATGTCTGTTAGTGGTAGAGCACTTGCCTAACATGCGCAAGGAGTTAGATCCGTGGTTCAATCCCCAGTGCTGCCAGAAGGTGGCAGAGAAAAGAATATGCCTTGAATTCAGCCTGGATGCCAGGATGATATGTAGATAGCTTGTTGCTCCAGTACCATTTGTAAAATGACTATTCTTCTCCATTAAACTGCCTTTGCCCCTGTGCTGAAGATCATCTGACTGCTTCTGACCTGCAAGATTTGCTAAAACATTCCTTAATTTATTTTTCTCCATTAGGCTCAAGAACGGAACAGTATCTTCTGAATGATATTCATTTGTGTTAGAAAAAGAAAACTCAGTGAGGTTTTACCCTGTCAGGAACTCGAGATATACACCTGCTCTTAACACAGAGCTGTATTTACTCTGCCTATAGATAATTTCAGTGATTTTCAAGGCTTATTCTGAGTATTCCTGTTTCTTATGCACAGACTGTTGTCACATATCGTGACTCTCATGTACACTAGAGCACCCCTTCCTGCCTTCTTCCTTTCTGCAGTCCCTTAGACCCTCATCCTCATTTCTCTAGTCTTATCTACTCTTGATGTTTATCAGGCTGCTGATAGGTGAGTACTGAAAGCCTGAACAGTTTGCTGTAGTGGAGCAGCATACTTTGGAGATTACAGCCATGTCTAGTAGTGGAAGTGTCAAGCTGTGGAGCCTCAGTGTTTCAAAGAAGTAAAACGTAAGCTGAAAGTGTGAGGCATATTGTAATTTTTCAAAATTTCTGGTAGTCACATTTTTAAAATTAGCAAAAGATGAATGTAGATTTTATAATGTATTTTATTGTATCCAAAATAGTATCATTTCAGCGTAAAGGGGTGGGGATATAGAGGTGTGGCTCAGTTGGGAGCTTGCTTGCCTAAAATGCAGGAGCCCTGAGTTCTAACTCTAGCACTGTATAAAACTGAGCATGATGGAGAATGCCTGTGACCCCAGCCCTTGGAAGGTAGAAGTTGGGAGGATCAGGAGTACAAAGTCATTCTTGACGACATAGGGAGTTGCAGACCATTGTAAACTATACAAGACGCTGTCTTTAAAAAAAAGAAAATCTAATTGTAGCCATTATAAAAACGTTCATTCACAAAACACACATTTATAAATCTTGTGGCTGTAAATCTTTAATATCTGATGTTTATTCATAGTTTAAAGTAGACTCCACTCAGACATGCCATTGGAGAAATGAATAGTAGCCACTTGTAGCTTAGAATTGGACAGTGCCGAATATACCAAGCTGTGGTTTAGCCAAGTGGTGCAGATCAGCATCCTGTGGTCGATTTGCTTCACTCTACAGTCCTTGAGGAGAGTTGGTAGTTTTGTATAGTCAAGAATTAATCTCCTCTGGGAAGTGATGGTGAATGCCTTTATTCCCAGCAGTTGGGAGACAGAGGCAGGTGAATCTCTGTGAGTTCAAGAAACAGCCTGGTCTACAGAGTGAGTTCCAGGACAGCCAGAGTTACATTAGAGAAGCCCTGTCTCGGGGCAGGGGTGAGGGACTGGAGAGGGTAGGGTTAATCTCATTAAGCATCAAATGTCATCATTTTTCATAGGTGCTCTGAAACATGTTAGCATCTTTGCCTATTCTCTTTGTCAGAGGGCAGTATAGTAGTTAAACATGTAGAGTACAGAGCCATAGCCTTGGTTTTCAGTCTGGGGTTACTGCATCAGGATGATCTTAGATGTGTTACTTAAGAGTGGTGCATGCTGTAACAGATTGTTGGTTTTTTGTTTGTTTGTTTGTTTGTTTAAAAAAAAAGATGAGAAAATCCATGGTAAATGTTTCTGTTGCTTCTACGTACCATAGCCGTAGCCAGCAGTACCTACAGATTTCTAGCAGTCATTCCACACAGGAACATGAATTAGCACTCTCTTATTGTAATTGATTGTATCAGGGTGTGATGCTTGGATATCTTATAAATGTATCACAGTATTTAAGCAGGTTGGACTTTTTTTTTGTTTCCAGCCAGCTTTGCTGTTTGATGTCTGTGGTATATTCTTAATGTGTCCTCTCACATGAGTGCACATCTCTATCTACTCCTCTCCCCTTTCTAGGTCACAGCTTCTACTTATGTAGAACCATTTGCTTGAGCTGCAGAGATGGCTCAGAGATTAGGAATACTGACTGCTTTTCTAGAGAACCTGGGTTCAATTCCCAGCACCCACATGGCAGCTCATAACTATCTGTAATTCCAGTTCCAGGGGATCCAACATCGTAATACAGTCAAAGACGTACTGGCAAAATACTGACGTACATAAAATAAAAATAAAGTTTATAAAAGAACCACTTGCTTAAATACATTATTAGCTTAAGCAACCCTTTCCCTATTGCACTCTCAGCTGCACTGCTATGCAGGAGGCTCCTGTTTTAACCTGGCCACAGTACCTTGTGTTTTTCTGCTATTCTCTAGTCAGATGTGTCTTTCTGCCTTCTTCTCTTGATATCCTGCTGAGTCTCCAGAGCCCTGTCATCTATGCATCCCTCCTCCTCACCTTTGGCAGCCACTGACATTTAAAGATTTTACCCTCCATTCCTTCAGCAAATATTTTTGGAGTCCTAAGCCCTAGATACTTAAGGGAGAATAAAATGGAAAACAAGAGAAATGCCATTACTTCACTCAAAAATTTACAGTGTGTTGGGGAAGAAGAAATTATCAGGTGCAATAGCACTTACTATCTGGCTCATTGCACTTATCTGTATTCGTCCATGCATTTCACCAGCATTCATTGAGTGTTCGCTCTAGCTCAGGCATTGCTGGTGCACAAGTGCTGAATACAGCCAGATGTGATTTCTCTCATGAATTCAGCAGTCTAGTAAAGGAAGTAGGCAAATAACTTTAAAAGAAAGCCTAAGAGAATGGAACTGAAAGAAAGGACGCAATTCATGGGTGCCTAGCCTGAAGTCAGGAAGAAGAAGTCTTTGGGTTGGAAGGGCCCTGCACATGGAACAGTATGCCAGCAGATCCAAGGCAGGAGGAAGGAGTGGGCTGATGTTACTGGAATACACAAAAGGTAGGCGTGAAAGTATGTGTAAGACTGAGAAGTAGACAGCTTCTAAAATATTTGAGGTGAAACTCCCACAACATAGGAGTGAATTAGATAAGCAATGCCCAAGATGACCCCTAGATTTCAGACTTGGTTGCTTGTGGGGCCTGTGTTGAGATAGGGAACTTTGGAAGAGTCTGTCTTGTTTGGCTTTCATAGTGTGGAGAGCAGGGGCAGGGCGGTGTGAGTTTAGTCTTCTGCCTGTTATTTTGATGGTCCTTTGCATTTGGTTGCTGAAGTTCAGAGGACACAGAGACAAACTGGGAGTGTGAGTCTGGGAGACCTTTGTGTAGAGAGATATTCACTGAAGCCTCCAGCATAGGTCAATGAAAAGAGAAAGGCCTTGAAACTGATTATTGAAGATCTGAAACAGGGAGTCCCAGAAAACAAAGAGGTCTAGAGGTGGGGCAAATGGAGAGCTTAGCTTGGGATGTAGTGAAGTCTGAGGTTACTCGAGGAGTATCAGAAAGAAGTCTCAGGCAGCAGCAGAGGTGTGAGTTGGAGTCTGCATGGAGTTGGAGTCTCCAAAACACAGTGCACTAAATGATTTGTGGGACCGATGGGAGCTCATGGGAACATTCAGATCTACACAAATCCTTTATCCCTGCCATGCAGGGGAGGCTTCTCCAAGTGTCTGATAAATCAAGCTTCTGCCTGTCACAAACCTTTACTCTCCAGAAACTGCCAAGCTGAATGGTCTCAACCTGGTGATGTTCCTGCTTTACTTATTACTATTTTAGTTTTATAAAATTATTGTATAAGATTATAATATAATGGCTTCATTTCCCCCTTTCCTTTTCTCCTTCTAAATCCTCCCATATACCAGCACCACCATTATGTCCACCACGTCTACCACCTCTACCACCACCTCCACCACCATCTCCACCACCACCACCCCTCCCCACTTGCTCTCTTATGAATTCATGAGTTTTTTCTTTAATCGTTGTTGTTGTTGGTGGTGGTGGTGATGGTGGTGGTGGTGGTGGTGGTGGTGGTGGTGTGGTGTTCTTAAATACGTAAGTTCAACCCACTCAGTCCATATAATGTTACGTGAATGTATGTTTTCTCAGGGATGATCATTAGATATTGGATAGCCAGTTGATGTGGTCTTCCCTGGGCAAGACTATTTCTCCTGCTCTCAACATTCCTTAGATTCCTGTAGTTCTTCATGTAAGGATGAGGTCTTATTCCCTTCCCCAATCCACTTTGCCATATCTATTGGTATCGTTCTTGTTCAGCTCATATTTAGTCAGTCATGGAGTCTTTAAGAGTGTAACTTCTGACATTCTGACATTCTCACAGCAAATTTCCTGTTCCTCTACAATCTTTCTTCATCCTCTTCTGCAATGATCCCTGAGCCTTCAGTGCAGAAATTATAGATTCTCTGTTGGGAGTGGGCTCCACAACTCTGCATTTTGATTGGTTGTGGTTTTCTGCAATGGTCTCTATCTGTTGGAAAGAGAAACTTCCTTGATCAGGAGGAGGATTGCACTTATGTGTGGGTATAAGGACAAATATTTACAATGTAGTTAGGGATTATGCTGGTTTATTAAAGTGGGGGGGAGGGAGTATTGTCAGCCTAGATGAGAAAATTTCATCTAAAATATACATTTATATAGTAACTTAAGTGCAGAGTAGGTATTTTAAGTAGGTAGTTAATAGTATGATTCCTTGTGACTTTTCAGACATCCTTACTGTTATTTTACCCTCTTCCTTCCTTATGTATTTACCTCTTATCCTCTCCCTAATTAGAGCCTCTACCATTTCCCCTTATTTAATTTTATGTGTATAGGTGTTTTGCCTACATCTCTGTCAGTATACCACTTGCATTCCTGGTGTCCACAAAGGCCAGAAGAAGGTGTTGGATCTCCTGGGACTAGAGTTGCAGATGGTTGTGTTTTGGCCTGTGGGTGCTGGGACTAGGACTAAGCTCTTCTGGAAGAGCAGCCAGTTCTCTTAACTGATGAGCCATTGTTCCTACCCCCATGTCCTGATTTAAATGATAGATATAGAGTTACTGCAGACTTTGAGTGGAAGAGAAAACAGGCCCATGATCATAGTTTACAAACTGTGAGGGTTACCCTACTGCTAGGTGATGGTTGACAGATAAGACAGTGTGTCCTTCTGTGTGCTAAATCACTCTTAGTTTGTCGTCTTATTTCTTATGGCAGCTTTGGAAGTCATAAATAATGTTTTTACTAGAGAAAAACTGAGGATTGGGAGTTAAGTAATCTCCTAAGGTTCTGTATATTTTATTAAATGGCATATAGGTCAGGGAAGAGAAGGATGCAGGTCACAGGTCGTTAAGTCAAGATTTGCACTAGAGCTGCCTGTTTCCCTTCCTCTTAACTATTCTATACCCAAAAAAAGAAGGAGAAGGAGAAGAAGCAGCAGCCCTTCTCCTCTCCTTCTCCTCCTCCTTCTCCTCCTCCTTCCTCTTCCCCTTCCTGTTCTTCCTCCTCTTCTCTACTCATCTTCATCCTTTGTTTTTTGTTTTTTAATTGTTGTTGTTTTGTCAAGACAGCACTTCTCTTCGTAACAGCCCTGCCTGTCCCAGACCTTACTTTGTAAACCAGGCTGGCAATGAACTCACAGAGATCCACCTGCCTCTGCCTCCTGAATGCTGCAATTAAAGGCATGTGCCACTACACCTGGCTATAAAGCTCTTCTTATAAACACATCATGAGCAGATGCTCGTTTAAGAGACCCTTCCACCCTTCTTCCCTCCCTCCCTCCCTCCCTCCCTCCCTCCCTCCCTCCCTCCCTCCCTGCCTGCCTGCCTGCCTGCCTGCCTCCCCTCAAACATTACATGCTACTGATGTTGTCTCAGACCCTGTGCAGGAACTGGGGTTTATATGATCAGTCTGTGGTCTCAAGGTTCAGGCTTGTGATTCAGACAGATATCAAATCATACATGCTTACTTCAGTATCATTGAGACTTTCAGAACAATGAACATCCAGAATGGCTTGGACAGTAGCAGAACACAGTACTAAAGGTAGGCAAAGGCTTTAAGCAGGGAGGTGACAATGCCACGTTTATGTTTCTGAGATGTCCTGCTGGTAGGAGGATTGATAGAATGTCTACAGGAAGAGTTTATAATAGACTGTGGGTTTGTGAAATTCAGAATCAGGCAATTCTGTAAATTTGTGTGGCAGACTGTCTAATTCAAAATAATACAAAGGACAAATAAGAATGGTAATGCAATTATTATAAACATGGTCAAGACAACAGAGCTCTGTACAGGAACATGATGAAAATGGAGTAAGTTATAAAAACAAACCATGGGGAGCCTCTGACAATGATGAGGAGGCTGGGTAGCAGCTACACAGCCTTGCTTCCTTTAGCAGCCAGCAAGTGTTTTCTCTCTAAGACCACTGCCCCAGGAAATTCAGGGCCATCCCATGTGAGGTTTGCTGTGCTTTGAACCTTATAATGATATTTATCAGTTTTTAGCATTCATTTTATGTGGGGTTTGGAGAAATAGAAACTTTGACATTAATTTTTTTCCTCTGACTTTAGCGATCAACTTGAGCTACAACCCTCTCAGTAACCTCTTCCTTTACCCTTACTGATGCCCAACAGACTCTTAATATTGATCTGCCATCACAGTAAATGCCAGGGCCTTGGTATTGAGAGTTCTGGACCTTTTTGAATCATATGTTCTTTTCTTTTTCACTCCTACATTTCCAAAGATGGGTGAGCTTTTATGAGTATGTAAATTGAGCACACCAGAAAAAAATCTGGGATGCTTCCTGGAATGCTCCTAAATTTTCATGTATGAATTAAATGCTATCTATATATAGGCTGCAGGCTTCTGTCTCTTCTTAACACCAGCCTTGGAACAGAAAATGAATATTGGTCATCTCGGTGAAATACATTTTCCCAATGGAAAAAAAAATTTATATTCGTTGGCGATAAATACATATGTGAAGCCAAGTTGCTATACTCACTGAAGATTTGGTTCTATGTCTCCATCCCTTCTGCCACAAGGCTTTGTCTGACCACAGGCTCCATTTTACTTCTTTTTATTGTTCAAACCCCATCCTCTTACAGTGTGGTCGTCTCTCCTCCCAGGCCTACCCATTGTTAAAACTGAGCATCTTGTTTCCCTGTTCCTTCTTATTAGTCTTGATAATTCAGTCCTCAGATGCCATTCAAACAGGAATGTAGAGTTTCCCCACTCGTGTTCTCTGTGCCTCACTGTAATCAGAAGGTGAAGAGTTGTTGAAGAAATCTTGGCAAAATGAGAATCCTTTTTCCCTCTAGACACTGTGCAATGAATAAAGTCATTTAATCTTTATAAGACCCTTGTGCAGCAGATAGGATTATGTCCTCTAACTCTAAAGTTTCACTGTACAGTAAGAACTTGGACCTTGAATCTATGCTGAGAAATCAGTTACCCCAGCATAGTGAGCCACACCTGTGCCTCAGCCCTGGGGCTGACTGGGAGTTTAGGGTTAGGAAATAAACCTGTCTCAAAGTCTTCCCTAACTCTCTTATAAGGAAAGGAAAACGAGAGTAGACATTTGGAAAGTACAGAAAGCAGACAGGAAAAACCTCACTTGACAGATGTTTCCGTAGCCTTTGAAAACCCTTTGGTCAGTTATTTATAGTCTTTATGAACACAATTAAATTTTTGTATCGTTGCAATCATTTCTCACTGGTTTTATCCATGAAAAAATAGGATGCCAGTACTTATATCTTGAAAGACTGCAAAAGCACCCCCCTCCTTTGAGAAGCTACATGTGTTGCCACATACCACCCCATAAGAAGCCATGCATGGTGACACATATTTGCAATGTCAACACTCTGGTGGCAGAGGCAGGAGAGTTGGGAGCTTAAGGCCAGCTTTGGCTACATAAAAAATTTAAGGCCTGGGCTGCATGAGACCTTGTATGAAAAACAAATTCCCCTTTCACCTTGACTTCCCTGTCTGCTGCTTTCTCCCTTGTCTGAAGCTGCAGTCTCGGATGTATGTAGCACTGCAACCATCCCATTTTGTTAACTGATAGCATTATGATAGGCAAAATAAAATAAAATAGCTTGCTACTTCCCCCATTCTGGTTAATACATACCTCATTAATAATATCTTTTACTTTTGTTCAGACTGATTCCATCTACATATTCATGTACTCATTCATTTAACAAATATCTGTGAAGTACCTTCTAAGTGCCAGCCATTTTACTCTTCAGTAAGTGTGAAGAGGCTTAGAAGAGCCCGTGCTCTTTGGGAGTATAGATGCATAAATGGAGAAAGGAGCTGTGTGACCATGGATGTAAAAAAATAGTGACCAAAAAAAGACAGAAAGTAGACTCATTTGGATTCTGTCAAAGATCCAATGATTGTAAAGAAATCAAGAAAACCCTTTTTCACACAAGATGGAGCTATGAGAGATTTGTTTAGTGGTTGAATTGCCATTAAGACCAGATGTCATTTATTCAGAATGTAGCCATAGGAATGGGCCCTTATTCCCCTGTGTTGAAAGCTCCAGCATTGATATTTGTAGAATTCTTTGGCAGGGACCAGAGCTGCTCCTTTTTTTTTTTTTTTTTTTGGTCTCCTGTTTCAAAATGCCAACAATTTCTGATTTGATGGGCAAATTGCAGAACAAAGGTGGTGAGACCTCAGTTCTCTAGACCAGCTCTGTCTGCAAACTGGGTTATCATGAACTTGTTTCTCCTCTTCTCTATGTCTCCACTCCCCTGTTGTAGATGTGAGGAGGTTCACATAATCTCTTTTAAGTTCCTAATTAAAAACAGGAACAAAAACTAATGTGTCATGGTTCCTTCTCTTCAAAAGCCGAGCATGGGGCCCTAAGCATCTTGAGAAGTCTTGACACAGCATGGCTCCAGCCAAAGGATTGGTGGGGTTTGATAGAGCTCTGTCAGTTACGTGCTGTCTAATGCTGAACAGGCCACTTAGCCACAAGCCTCAGTTTCCTAGTATATAACATAAAAATAATGCCTGGCTCCACTGAGTTGGTGTGTCGAGCCGATTTGCCTGGAGTGTGGTACACAGTTCCCAGTGCATACAGCCAGTAACATTCCTAGGAGCTCCATGTCTGAGGAGCACTTAATGTGGAGCCCTAGGCAGTTCCACAAGTGAAACTGCAGCGTCTGTTAGAGAATGACTTGTTTGCGGAGGCACTAGGGGCCAGCAGGTCTGTGCGTAGAGCGAAGTGTTTAGTCACCATCTTAGATTTTCAGTGAGGGCTGAGAGCCCTGTTTGCTGCTAAACTTTGCTGATGACCTCACTCCTCATATAACACAGGAAGAGTCCTTAGGATAGAGCACCGCACAGAATAAACACATAGTGCCAATGCTTTTTGAATGAGTTACTTGATCGTTTGTATTTAAGAACTGGTTAGTTAAACCCTTTGGTTTTTCTCTCAGACCTGAGCTTGTGATACTTGTTGGATTTGTTTTTGCGAGGGCTTGGGAGCGTCCTGTGACAGTGAAAGCAGAATTCTTGTGGTATCAATGTTAAGCTTTATGCCATTTCTCGGATTGATTTACATGGCAGTAAATAACTCGTGCTGTCTGTTGCTTGTCCCGTCAGCATCTTCCTTGCTCATAAAACCCTAAAGGCACTGCAGCCCAAAGGCTGCAACACAGCAGCTCCGTTAAACTTAGAGACCCGCCTGCCTTGAGCTGCCAGTGCCACGCTTGCCTGTTGCTCTACTGTGCATCCATGACTTCAGTACTGACAGAACTCTTCAAACTGGCTCCCATCGAACCTTATTATAGTCACCTCACATTTAGATTCTACTTGTGTTGTATGCTAGGCTCTGCATGTATTATGGAATCTAATCCTGAATTAGACCAATTATGGCCTAGTTATGGTTGTGGAGATCGAAAGCCAAGGTGAAGATTATTCTGAAATCACATAGCCCAAGAGCCACGGAGCTGAGAATTGAACTCAGAGCTCTCTAACTACAAAACTCTTAGTTGACATTCCCCTGTGCTGTTTTCCTCCTCTAAAGACCATCCTTTTCTGCACTTGTGGTTAAGTTGACAGCTTGCTGTAAAGATCCAAAAGTTCCCACTGCTCAGACAAGAATTTTATATTTCTTACCAACATTACAAACACATGAAATGTAAAATGACCAATATGGCCAGTTACTTTCTTGTTATCAACCCATTTAAGAGATTTATAGTTTCCATTAATTTTTGTCTGTCCCTATTACCTGTTTTATATAATAAATACTTCTCAGCCTTGACTGACACACTGAGTATAGATCACCTGAAGTAGGCTTTCTCAATAAGCAGAGTTGCAGCTAAAGATTGCAAATTAACTGGGAAAATTGCAATCAGGTAGTCAGTGCAATAATTCATTGTCACATCCAATCAATAAACTTTGTAAATCAACTCACTTAATTCAAAAAAATGATCTATATAGATCAAGCAACCAATTAAACAATTAGCATACACTTTGCAATTAATTAATTAAAGCATCAATCATATAATTAAAATTCCAAATTTGAGCTGCAGAATTTAGACTTCTCCTGCTTCCTGAACTATCAGGTTATGTTTCTGAAGCCAGCCTGCCTAAATGCAAGTGGGTTTGCAGTTTTCCCGTCCACGCTGGAGCTCATGTCTCAAGTATTCACCTTGGTTTCAGCATTACTTTACTTATGTATTGTCAAGGTCTCATGTATCCCAGGCTAGCCATGTGGCCAAGGATAACCTTGAACTTACGATCCTCCTACTTTCCTCTACCTTCTGAGTGCTGGGACTATACCTCCACATCTGGTTTATGCAGTGTTAGGAATTGAACCTTAGACTTTATGCATGCTCAAGACAAGCACTCTACCAGCTAAATCCCCAGACGCAATTTCAGCTTTTAAATTGTCTTGATGTAGTGACCTATCATTATGATTATGAACAAATTGCTTTTTATTGTCCCTCGAGGGAAAGGTGTTTGTTGATTCTAAAAGGGCAAGGCTAGAATCTGAAGTACTGGCTGGACACAATAGAGAAATGGAGCATGTACAGAAGTGGTCAAAAGGACAAGATGTGACTGTCGACATAAATCAGGCTCTTGGCTGTTACGCAGCTAAGGATCTGTGGTGTTTGGAATCAGATCCTACCTAAAGAGTTAGCTTCTTTTTAGAGAAAGGAGAACTGTGAATGGTCTTGGTTGCCAGGTCTTGTGCATCAAAGACTCCCTCACCCGTGCTTTTCCCTTTGTAACTATATTCTTATAGGTACTGCGTATTATGAGCTTCTTTTAAGGCTGACATTAAATCTTACTTTTCGTTTCAAGGATTGAATTCTAGGTCTTTCTCTAACAAGTGTACAGTAAATGTTGGGAAAATGACACAGTGTGAGGATACCTGTTGCATTGTCAAGTGTTTTCTCTATCAGTGAAGGGGAGTCAGAGGTTCTCAGTGTTTCCCAGGCTGAGGGTCGGAGCAGTAGGGTCAGTATGCTGGCCATGTTCCATGCCATCTGATCTACATGTTCCTTCTCTACGGTATTCACCAGCCTTTATGGTTTTCCTTTCAGTGACAACGTCAGTGCCTACTGCCTGCACATTGCTGAGGATGATGGGGAGGTAGACACAGATTTCCCACCGCTGGATTCCAATGAGCCCATTCACAAGTTTGGCTTCAGTACCTTGGCCCTGGTTGAAAAGTATTCATCTCCTGGTCTGACATCCAAAGAATCACTCTTTGTTCGAATGTGAGTACTGCTTGTAATCTTCCTCAGTGTCTCGCCCGAACCTTCCTGCATTTTGCATCTGATCTTGGTGTTGTTCATTAGGTGATTTATGTTAATCTGCTCATGTGATTATTTGCAGAGCAATTTGGGATCACATGCATTGCTGTTTTGTGCTTCTGCCCCTAGGGCTTGTACAGCCTGTTGAATAGTAGCAGACTGTGAGGTAGATCTAGGAACAGCACGTCTACAGATGGCCTCTGGGAGCAGGGGTGACTAGGAGCCTGGGAAGCAGCATTTGGGCTTGTCTCTTTCTAATCAAAGACACCAAGCCAAATGAAAATGCATATTGTGGTCGTTTTATTCTTGTGACTTAAAATACGTTTCACTCCAACTTGTTCTAATTCAATTTGGTTTTTTCCTTAGTTGCCTTCCTGTGGACTATGCTTAGCTTTTTCTGTGCTTTTTATCAGTCTGGTAAAACCTAGGAGAAAACCCTTCTCAGAAAAGTGTGTGTACATTCATTAAGTAAAATTCATTGGAATATAAAAAGATTCTCCTGCATTGAAAGTCACCAGATTGTTAAGCAAATCTGTAATAGTGATAGATCTAGCTTTACTAATAGATGACCTAACAAGACAGGGAGGCGTACTAACCATCGCTTGTAAAGCCTGTTGACTCAGAGCAGGGATGAGTTTAGATGCTGTTTCAGTAGTGTGCACCAGTTGTAGCAAACAATGATGTCAGCTAAGGTATGTGCTCATGATAAGCCCCACCATGGCTCATCCTGCTGGGGGTTTTTGCCTCCACTAATTGTCCAAGGAAATGCTAAGGCTGCAAGTGGAGATCAAGATGTGCTTTTGTCCATTTGGGTTCACGGAGCTGCTGAGTCCCAGTAGCTAAGGATGAGCCCACATATTCAGGTTCCAGTCTAACCTGTGTTTCTAACCTAGACCTCTGCTGTCCTCCTGGCCATCTCCTGGGATTAATAGTGATCCCTCTGGCACCCCCTGCTGTTTAGAACCAGCAAATTCATGATCCTAATAAGGGATTGCCTTGAGGGACTTTTTTCTTCTGTCCCTTTAAAACAGATTTCTTTGTTTGAAACTTAGGAAAATGGGATTCTGTAGCATATGATATATGAGTATTCTGGATCTTTCTCCCCTTGAGCAAGAACAGACACCTGGTGTCAAGGGTGAGCTGGTAGATCCTATCCAGCTTTCCCAATGGCCGCCTCATTGCTCCCCTCTAGACAGGTTTGATCTACAAAACAGCATATTTGTTCATACTTTTTCATTTCTGAAGTATAAAAACAACCGCTTCACATAATACTTTACACAGTTTTAAAAATAGTCAAAAGTTATCCAGTGAATCCGCTATCCTAATGAAACTGGGGTGTATGCACATGTGGACCCACGTATCCATAAGTGAAGCCAGAAGCTAATGCCTTCTTCGGTTGCTTTTCCACCTTAGTTTTTGAGATAGTATCTCAAAAAACCTGGTGCTCACAATTTTGTTTGGATAATTAGCTAGAGACCTCCTAGAATGCCTGTGCCCGCCCTCCAGATGTGCACCACCATGCCAGCTTCCCTGTGGGTGCTCATGCTTAGGCAGCAGGGACTTTACCCCCTGAGCCATCCCTCAGCCATTGTCCCTGTTTTGTATAATCATTTCTATGGGTATATCAATTACAGTTTCATTCTTAACACTGTAATGAATATTTCAATACTTTTAATTCCTATAATATATACTCACTTTGTGCCAGAAGTCTAAACAGAGACAGCTTCTAGACAGAGAAAATCTTCTTTTCTCATTAAGATTACTACCTAATGAGAACACAATTGTCAAAAAAAAAAAAAATTATAAACATGAGGTAAGCACGTAAGTGTAAGAATGCATGAGGTGCAGAGTGTTGGATGCTGCCTTTTTTGGGTTTCATAAGTAACAACAGTCTTCTGGATCCCTGTGGTTTCACTGAAGTGCTTCCTAGGGTCATTTCCTGTAAGCAAGCAGTGCTGTTAGTCAGGAGAAATTTCTACAGAGTGTTGAAATCAGGGCTAGATGAGTACTTGACCTCCTCAGCCCAGAATTCTGACTTCATTATCAAGAAACCTTCTGAAAGATGTACCAGTTGAGAAGAAAAGTGTCAGGAAGCTCTCTTTTCCCCAGTTATCTGATAAAATAGTGCATATGCTATGTTCAGCAGTCTGCCACCCGCCTATCTGGTCTATATTCTAAGCCAGTGAATGTAAGGCAGGGACCTTTAGTCAATCCCCAGGGACATGCTTGTTGCTCATGTCAGCAAAGGGAGGAGAGCATGGCTCTTTCTTTTCATTTCCTCCCTGTCCTCCTCCCACCTCCTCTCCACTAGAGAAGGGACCAGAGGTAGCAGGAAAGACACTGAGCTAAAGGTGACAGGAAAATAAATAGGCATGACAGTAAGCAGTGAACTAAGGAGCCAACTGTATAAATACTAGCTTGTTTATCAAAATTGCCCCCTGTTGAGGTGGAAGAACCAAGGCTGCACATATTGCTCCCAAGCCTGCATTCAACTCCATATCCTGGTGAAAGGTAAGGGTCAGAGAGGGCTAGTGGTGACCTCATCAGTCAGATGTATCCCACTCTCTGGGGGCTTGCCTTTAGCCACTGCTACAGTGCAGGAAAGATCATAGTGGCCTTGGAGCCAGTCTTCTGTTCAGCCTAACCTTTCCCTTACTGGTGTATGATCCTGGGTAGATTCCATAGCTTTTTCTTTCTTAGTTAAATGGTGATAAATAATATCCACCTCGAAGGTCAGTTGTAGGTATTAGATATAAACCTTGGAATTGTGTCTGGTGTGGGTGTTACCTTTTGTGCTAGTTGTTGTTACTGTTATGATTGATTAGAACAATCCTTAGTGAGAGCTGGACCTTCTGGACTCCTGGAACCCACACAGCCCCATAGATTGTTCCTGAATTGCTAAGTTTGCTACTGCTACATTTTTCTGCCTCCCTGACCTCTACTTAGTGTTTTATGAATCAAAAAGGCCTAAGGGGAGTAAGTTTCACTGAACGTGGCAGGTGGTGGACATTAAGGCACTGTAGGCATTCAATTTATCCTTCTTAGGAGCAGGCATCCTCAGAGATAGGCAAGACCATAAGATCCCTGAATATCAGAAAGGGACAGGTAAATAAGTTTCTGTGTCCTCGGCACGCAGCAGAGGATTTTGTGGAGAAGGTATAGATGAATCTTCAGGTCTGTGGGCTGCAGGGTCCAAAGGCAAGCACTATGCTCGCTTGCTTTCATGACTCTCTGTCCTGTACTTTGATTATTAGGAAGCCCCAAGTTGCCTTCTGGCTTTAGATGCTCTCAACCTGTATCCCACAAAGACTCCAGAAACCCACCCTTGCCTCCTAGTGAGGCAGCATAGGCTTTGAACCTAGGCAAACCTGAGTTCAAGTCTCACTAGCAACTTGCAACCTTTGGCAACTTTATTTACCTTAGTTATGTCTTAATTTCTTTTCTATCAAATCTAGATAACAGAAATTTTCTTAAACATAAATAATAAATTCTCATAAACTTAGGCTCATTGTTAAGCCTTAGTGTTTGCCCAAATTAGTTCTTAATGTAGTTACTACTTGAATTCATACAAATATAAAACTTTGGCTATAAAATTCTATAATGTTTTTGCTATAAATTCCTTATTTTTACACAACCCAAAAAGTGACATTAAATACAAGTAAATGGTAGCATTAATAAAATGAATTTAACAATCTTGCTGTCAGTGTTTTGCTAAAAATAAAATGATGTTGGGTTTAGTGAGAGTTAAATGTTTTACTTGTCAACTTGAGTCTTTATTTCATTTTCATGGAAATATGATTGGCATACTATTTTCCTTTCAAAGAATGAATGCTGCTTTTAATTACCAGCACATTATTTTAATTGATTTATAGTGTATTTCACAAGTGTAAACCTTCTCTACTAGAAAATTCTTGTTTGCATTTGTCCCATTATACTTGTTGCTAGCATAACTAATTTCTGATATTCTGCCCAGGACTTTTCTAGTTACAAAACTGAAAGCTCTATACCCAGAGCAGAGTCCTCTCCCTTCCATCCCCAATAAGCTAGTAAACCAGGACAGGTATGATTCCCTCCTTCTGAGTGACCTGGGCACAAGAAATTTCAACACTAATGAGCACACATTTTTCAGATATCAGCCTGCTCCAGTGAAGCACCTTGTGTGCTCTAAGTTTCTCACACCATCTTTCTGTTTAGCAAACTTTTGCATCTGCTTGCAATGATGAACTTTACTAATCCATTAGTGATGTTAAGCAACTCTAACTGCTAGAACATGAAGCCCCTACATCTCAGCAGCTTATCCAAAATGTTGACACTCCTCCTGTGAAAACCAGATAGTAAATGCTTTAGGCCTGTGTGTCATAAAGTTTCTTTAGCATCGCTGCCATTGTAAGGCGAAAGCTGCTATAGGAAATGCAGAGGTAGTGGGTATGGCTGGGATTTATTTGTTAGCCTCTGCTTTTTTTTCTAGTAGGCTTATTTCTTTTCACTTCTGTCTGATGAGGGCCAGCTGACTTTCCGGAATGTTTCCTTTCTAAGCAGCTGGTTAAAGTGAGGGGACCATAGAACCAGAATTGGTAGTGATCTAAGCACATGCATATTTATAAAATATTTATATGCTAATTTTTCTTTTAGTTCAATCACTTATAGGTCTCTATATACATGTATATTATTTTGAGAATAGTATGTGTATGTGATTTTTATTGAGCTAGAAAAAAATGCTGAAGATCCAGCCTATAAATTTAATAGTTCACTCCTGGAAGAAGGGGGCTATGAACCTCAGGAAAATGATACTATGTAGATTAATATTAGGGGGAATGGAGACTAATTTTAATTTCCTTTCATTCCATCCTGCAAAGATTTGAATTATCAGATCTTAAAATTATTTGCATTCTATTTTATTTATTTATTTATTTTTTGCTCTCATCAGACAGAAGTAAAAAGAAATAAACCTACTACAGTAAGGCAGAGATTGACAATAGTAAAATAATCTTCATTTATTTGAAGAAAAGAAAAAAAAAAACTTAAATGAATCCCTACTGGAAAAATGTTCTGAGGAAATGAATGTGGAGTTGGATGCCTTCAAATATCCCTAGCAAGTCAAGCCTGAGTCTAGCCAGCCCTCCAAATCCAATAGGCCTTAGATAGGCCTTAGGAAACCCCAGGACATATTGCTGCTGTTTGAGGGAGACTGGATTTCTCTACTAAGTTGAAAATTAGGAACTGCTAATAGAAACAGCTTGCTTTCCAAGCCACGGGTGGAATAATTCTCAAACTATCTGTTGATTCTGATTGACTTTAGATGGACTGGGTGCATGTTACCTGAGTTGCTTACTGCAACTACTTTGAACCTAAGCAGTAAAGATGGGTAAACGTATCAGGACTGTGGGAAGAAGTAGTGGATGAGAAGAAGAGGGGATGTGGGTAGGAATAACTGAAGAGGTTGTTTGTTTCTTTTTTGTTTCGTTTTGGGTTTTGCTGTTGTTGTTTTGCTTTGTTTTGTTTTTGAGATAGGGTTTCTTTATGTAGTTCTAGCTGTCCTAGAACTCATTATGTAGACCAGGCTGGCCTCGAACTCATAGAGACCCACCTGCCTCTGCCTCTGCCTCTGGAATGCTGAGATTAAAGGCCTGTGTACCACCATCCACCATCCAGCTTGTTTGTTTCTTGAGTCAGGTTCTCTTGTATGTAAGGCTGGCCTGGAACTTGGTAAGTAGCCAAAGGTGACTTTGAACTCTGGATCCATACCATGCCTGGTTTATATGGTGCTAGGGATCCCAAAGCCTTGTGCCTGCTGGGCAAGTACTCTGCTAAGCAAAAAATGCAGCCCCAGTACAGTTTTTGACTGATGTCCAAAGCCACATAAGGAGCTGAATCTCAAATGGTGTCCAGCATCTTGAGAAGTGCTCCTTGCTAGCAGTGACCTAGTCAAGACCCACGGATCCTCTAGAGACGCGATGGTACAAGAAAGGGGCCTGCCTCTTCTGTCTGTTTCTACCCTCTCCCAGCATAGTGCTCATTTGCCCAGAACTCCTAAAATGGAGCTGAGTTCACAAATGGCAATGGCAAAGCAGACCTTGCTACAGCGTGAGGAAGAGGCCTCCAAGGGGACAAACATCCAGGCTAATAGAAGAGAGCAAGCCAAGGTCAGATCCTTGCCAGTCGGAGCACTTACACTAGCTTCCTTTGTGTTTTCCTTACGGTGTTTAATACGATAAATGGACATAAGATTGCAAACTAGTAGAGTCTAGCTACAGTTCTGTTGTGTGGATGAAGAGCCATTGGGTAGAAGGTGGGAAGTTGGACTGCCTTGGACAGCCAACATGGCCCAGAGGGCTCCCCGAGGCTGCCTAGGCTTCACTTGTCTCTGCCCAAAGGGAACAGTAAGTAGCTTTTTAAAGAGGCATACCCAGGGTTCACTGCTCTTTCCTAAAATGAGGACTTTTAAAGTCTGTAGTTTTAACTCACCTTATTAATGGTATCTCCAAAATATACCCCAAATAACCAGTCCTTTATCAAGAAGGGCATCATTAGCTTGAATCTTCTCCTACTCTTAAGTGGCGTTGCCTTGTGGTCTGTAAAATGGAAAGAGCAAGAAAAAGAAAAGGCAAACATTTGTTTCATTTATTTAACTTCTGCTTTCATTCCTTATAAGCAGCCCATTTTAAAATCTTTAAGCTGAGGATCAGAATAAGATCACTCAGTTTGGGAAGGGGCAGAGCTCAAAATGGAATGCAAAATAAAACAAGATGTGTGTGTTCTCTGTAATCAAGCATGGCAATCTGGGTATGAATTACTGGGACCAACTGCATGTTGTTTCTTTCCATTCTGTTGTATTAGCAAACATTTTCATTGTCCAGATTGTCCTCATGTATGGAAATGGAACATATGCAGCCTGTTTAATTTTGTATTTGTAAATCTGACTTGATTTCCTTTTTGGCAAAGGCTATTGTCTGGAGGAAAGAAAAGATTTTTCTTTGTGTTTGTTTAAAGTGACAGAAATATTCGAACAAGTAATAAAAATGGAAAGGATTAATTATATACTTCTAAGAATTTAAAGGTCAGACAAACCAAGTATGTATGCTTTGCTCACTGGAATGTCTGTCTGCAGAAAATGTGCCAGGGTATGCTTTATTCATACAATAAAAGCACACATTTTAGATAGCCATCAGCTAACTTCAGTATCCAAAAATTATGCCAGACTGTTGCCGGAGTTACTGTATCTCCTAAAAGTTTGGTGCTCACATTTCTGAATTAATGCAGTTTGCTTCATGCTGCAGCCCCCGTGGCTGTGTTTGGTTCCTGTGTCTCATTTTGATTTCCTCTGCTCTCCCTCAGCTTACGTTGGAGTCTGTCAGCTGCCGCTGTGTATATGTCAGGCTAGTGACTCGTAATGTTTATTAATACAGTGTCAGTCTTGTGCTGAAACAACCGTGATGCTTCAGAAGGTTGCAGTGGAACGAAGTGTTTGATTTCCAGACCCTGTCTGCACTGCATGGTGAATACATTCTCACATGTTACGCAGTTCACTGACCTGACAGTTATAGAACCTCGCCTGGGACCCCATTTCAGCAGGACATATTTGAACAGAAACAGTTTGCAAAACTTTACACACTTAAACTCTTGCCAAGGCAAACTGTTAGCCACTTGAGTTTGTTATAAATACCCAGTGGCAGTGGTTGGAAGTAGCCCACAGTGTGTTTTATATTCTGAACGGAATGTGAATGTCTTTGGTGTTACATAGAGTAGTAAATAATTGAGTTTGATTAGGGAGAGGGACCTCATTATCCCCACCTGTGCCCAGCTGGAAGGGGAGGGTCGAAATGAAGCCATTAGCTGTCTCTCTTACTGGCATCTCAAAGAGCTCAAATACATCTGTGTCTTATTTTCTGTTCTGGCACAATCAGTCGAGCAAGCTAAGCAGGCATGACCAGATTTGGCAAGTCCCAAGGACTCTGGCAAAGATACACAAGGAGAAGGCGGAGGGCAGTCATTTTGGCTTCTCACTGCCCATTAGTCTAGCGAGTTATGTTTTTGGAAAATGTCTGTTTTGAAAAAGAGTACTTTGTCCAATGTCAAACATCCCATGCTTGCACAGTATGCTTTGATCTTTCAAAAGATGTGGTCAGCGCAAAGGGAAACAAACTGTGGCCTTCACACTAGCATCAACTCCTGTTGTAGATAAAGTGATACCCCAGGGACTGACTTTAAAGCAGGCTTGCTGCAATTATTGCAAGGCTTTCTCTTGCTCATATATTTTCATTTTCTACCTTGAAGTGCTGGGGAATGAACACATGGAGGGGAGCCAGAGCAGGTGGTAACCAGAGGAATGCATCTCCTTTGCTGTTGTGAACTGGTCAGGACCAGAGAACAGAGCACTGCTCTTGGCACCTTTATCCCATCTCTGGTAACTGATACCATGGTTCATGAAACCATGACTTGTTCCAGGGTCTCTTTAGAAAGGATCTGAGAGCCAGAGTATTTGTAAAACTTTTCCACAGATTGATCATCGGTTCCTATCTGGGAGATACACTGTTCTCTGGAAGTTTCTTCTTGCCCTGTGTCCCTAAGCCTGAACTCAAAGCAATAAAAGAATTAAAAACACAGGCTTCAGAGTCTAGAAGACATAAGGTCAATCTAGGGTTAAATTGTGGCTCTTGTAGGATTTGTAGCTAGCTCTATAACTTATTACCTTAATGTGTGTCTCCAGAAGGTGTATTAATCTGTCGATTTCCTTTATAAAGTGGGACCAATAATAACACCTGCCCTTCTGTGGGGAAGGGGTTATGAGAACAAGTAAATACTAAGAAATACTGTTTTTGTTATGCATCACTTCTTTGTTTCTGAGACAAGATCTCACTATGTAGCCCAGTTAACTTGAAACTTGAAGATCCTTAGTCCCCAAGTGCTAAGTGACAGGTGTATCGTACCATGTTATTTCACAGATGGATTATTATAAATACTTTCAAGTCCAAGAATTATTATCATCCCATTTTGCCTATGAGGAAGTGGAGTCAAAGTAACTACATGGTTTACCCAACAAAGACAAAGCTTGACTTCAAACTAGCCATTGTATTCTACAGCTCTGTGTGTTCTGCTGCCTTCTGGTGTGATTGTCCCTTTTTCCCCAGCATGGTATAAAGCTAACCCACAGGTGTGCTAAGGTGTCACTCCTGGAGGAGCTCCTCTGGCTTTTCCCCTGGATATGGCTGGTTAAGTACACTGCGTCCTATATGTCTGTATAGAGAGCAGTCGTCTGTTAGCTGCTTTGGCCTTCTCTCCCACAGACTGTATTACATATGTTAGGGACCATTTTATTACTTCTCAGTCCAAAATAAGATGAGTATGAGTTCTGCCTCAGGATACTTTCCTGATGCATCCAGCTTCATTTCTATGAAATAGTATGTGTGCTCTTTTAGGATTGAATGCATTAATGCAGATTTTTTAACAAATTAAAGCAGTACTGGTCACATAGTAAATGTTTAATAAACAGCTATTGCTGCTGTTATTTTTGTGATTGTCAAATGGTGAAAAATATATATTATACAGATTTTAAATTTCTTAATTCTCACTGAATTTCCCTGAGATGTGACTGTGATTTTCTGTTGCCTGCTGTCCCCTCCAAAGTCACTGAGTTATGCTGCTTCTGTGTTTCACTCTGTCAGAAGGAAAGCTTTGAACAGTGAGCTTTGAACAGAATGCTGTCCTTCAAGGGGGTTTTGATGCATGGACCAAAGGCTCCTTGCTGACAATGTCCCTAAATGCTGCCACCAAGCAGCTAACCACACAGTTTAATGCCCCCATGCTACCTGCAGTGGGTTTTGAGATCCATTCCATTCCTCTCAGTAAACAGTCTTTGTAGGAGCCAGAGCAGAGGGGGCTGTGTGAGGCCTCTTTTGGGGTGATGGCTTGGGTTCAAACAAACACAGACTGCTGACATTAGGGAACACCTATCACTGTTCGCCACCCCCAGTACCAGGTGCCTAACATCCTTTGTGTATTTTATCCTTGCAACAGTTCTGAAGGGAAGAGACCCTGTGGTTGCAGGGGTGAAACTGGGGTGCTTGTATATTACAGCATTCTGGTCATAGGGCCTTTCATATACAACCTGGGTGCTTTCCTTCCCAGTGAACTGCCTTCTTGCTGGGCTTCCAGCCCTTGCCCTATTCTGTGCAGAGAGAACATTTTTGGATGAGGACTCGTGTCCCTGTTTCCCATGTGTGTCCTGTCCCCTTTGGTTTACTACTTAGAAAAACACTCATTGTCCAGAGCTAATGCCAGTGTCAGAATTCTGTGGTAAGTCTGAAGTGGTCACATAAGTTTATAATCCCAGCACTTCAGAGGCTGAAGGAGGAAGTTCTCAAATTCAGTGCCAATCTGGGCTACATTGCCAAGCACCCTCCCCTTCACCCAAAGCCTCTTTGGTAGCTGAGTGGCTTTTCACAGGCATAGAACACAGTTCCTTGAGTGAGTAATCTCGTTTTAAAGTGCCCATGAGTTTTTCAGTGGTTAGTAGACTTGACAGGACCCAGCTTTGAATTGAGTGAAACACTCCTGGCAGCATTTAGTCAGCTCTATGACGTGAGTTGCATCTTGGACCTACACAAGCAACCCACAGAGGAGTGGGAGAATGGCTGTCTGATTAATGTCCCTGAAGTGCCCTGTCCTGAGTCCAGATGCTGGATCTGTGTGTGATCTACCTGTCTATCCCAGCTAGATACTCTACTTGAGTCCCAGCCCAGGGGAAGGTAGGCAGGGCTAGCAGCTTGCTTTTCCCATGAGTCCATTGTCTTCTCAGTCTCAAACCCAATGCCCTCTGTGGAATAAGAGCAGCTTTAAAAGATGTGCTGCAATAGACGTTTCAGAAGGTCCATTAAAAACAACAACAACAACAAAAAAAAAAACCCTGAATGTAAAGAAATGAGGCATAAAATCCAGACTGTTTGGAAGTCAAGCTGAGAACTATAATAGCAGATCTCCATTTCTGTTTATTAAATGGGAGCCTGACTTAGCAGCCACGCCTAGCCGGGTACTGAGACCACTTACTCCTGCACTCTTTACCTTCACAGTGTGTGCATGTGTCACTCAGAACCCTCTCCTGAAGGGCTGCATGCCCAAACAAGACCCAAAGTTTACATTTGTCTGGAGGGAAGCAGGTAGGGTGTGGATATAACACAAGAACACTGACTAGATGGGGCTGAGCATGGTCCACAGGGCAGAGCTGCCTTCTCCTTTTAATGCACAGGCTTTTACAGAAATGGAGCCCCAGAGTGAGATAGCACACACTCATGGATGCACATTCCAAGTGCTGCTTTGCCCCTTCCCTTCACTGCTGTTTTCATTTTCCTCTCATGAACCTTGCTACCCTGGCTTCAGCTTGGAGGCTGTAAAGGAAGATGGAGAGCCGAGTTACCTCAGAATGATCACTATCGTTAACATTCACGGGTGGTTCACTTATCATTCCTGACTGCACAGACATGGCAGCCGTGCGGAAGCGTCCGCAGGTGTAGCATGGTGATACATATTACATTGTGCCACAATGGATTTATGTATTCTGTAACAAAAGAAAAGTGTAATGAAAAAATACAGAAGGTAATCCTTTATTTCTCCGGCACACAATTTATCAGTAAGGGCTGTGGATGGGAAGTGCCAGGGATTTCCTCTGCTTGCTTTAACCTTGTCACCCAGGTATGTTTTGGTAAAATGACAGAAAAATACAGACTGGGGATTTTCCTCTGCTTCAAACCCTTTAAAAGGACACTTTGAATTTATGGAACTTAGTCCAGATACCAAACTACCTGTGAAGCTTTTACTCTGCCCTTTGCCAAAAAAGTTGAGTATACTAGCTTGAAATGATGCTATTGGCTGGCCACAGAACAGAAGCCAGTACAGCAGTTTATAAACAGACAAAGTCTACCATCATTCAGGTAGCTCCCAGGTGAATGAGAGTTCATGAGGCCTGGGCCAGTACTAGTTTACAAATCCCTGAGAACTTGTGTTCCCTTTTGGCCCTACTCATCCATGGCCCAACATATTGTCACAGATGGAGGACATACTGACTTCTGAGGAGGAGGCCTGGGAAGGCAGTGTGAGTGTGGTTGATTGGCATTTGTTCCAGATACACACTGGCCTGGTGCCAGAACAAACACCCGCAAGTTCTTAAATGCACAAGGCTCTTTACATATCAGCACTCTTGCCAAAGTATCACTTACAGCATCTCTCCCAAAATAGAGTTTTTTTTAAAAAGAGCTATTTCTTGTTTTGCTTTGATCAGTAAAATAAACTTTTAAAGATTGTTCTGGGATGGGATCCAGCTTCTGAGGTAAGAATGGCTAGGGCTCAGGCATGATTCAGTAACAGAGTGTTCAGTAAAATTAGCTTGACAGTTCTCAGACCTGCTGTTCGATAGCAAGAACTTCACCAGGGTAAAATGGATGGCTGTGCTGGCCAGAGCAGCATCAGCTTTGTGCTTTGTAATAAATGGAGTGTCGAGGATTAAACAGCAAGCTGTATGGAGAGGAATGCTGTGGAGATGTCTCTGTGTTAAGGGAACAAATTACATCCTTGATTTTGAGATCAACCCATAGCCCCTGTGGAGAACTAGCTACCTGGATGGGTCTAACCTGGGCTTCAGGCTTCTTCCCAGCCTGTTCTACCATTGGGAACCTTTCCCAGAGCTTGGCTTTTCTTTGAGATTTCTTGTCATTATGAAGCTCTGCCCTGGTTTTTGGCCATGGTCTCCTTTGAGATTCTTATGGGGAAATGGGAATGTGACCAAACTCCTTGTAGCAATTCTCATGTTCCGTAGTTGGAAACTTGGGTCCCGTTTTTAATACAAGCTACTTGGAATTAGCCTGTTTTGTTCTTGTGCCCAAGCATAGTGGGTAGTATTTGTGATATTTGCCACTGCAATTAACAGTCTCTGTGAGTTACATCTCACCCGGGCAAGATATAACTATGAGCTACTGTGTGTTTGTTTGTTTGTTTGTTTGTTTTTTGGGGGTGCGTACTTATATTTTTGTTTCTTTACTTTTTTTCTTTTTCATTTTCAATCTAGATGAATCCTTCCTCAACCTAATTTGACTAGAAGCTTGTAAATAGTGTTGTGTGTTTTATGTTTTACTTATTTTTGCTTAAACTAATATTTGTTTGATTTTCTAGAACTGAATAAATAAAACCATTTATAATGAATTACAGACAGATCACATATTAAAAGCTAAATGGACCAGACATGGTGGGGTGTACCTTTAATCCCAGCAGAGAGCCAGAGGCAGGTGGAGCTTTGTGAGTTCGAGGCCAGCCTGGCCTATATAGTGAGACCCTGTCACAAAACAAAATAACAACAACAAAAGTTGGATGGAAAGACCAACGTCCTACTAGACGGTTAGAAAGAGCTCTTTTTCTCTGGGGCACCGAGGGGCTTATTATGACATACTATCTGCCTGTAGTGACATCTGCTGACATGTCAGGTTCTGTCAGTTGTCAATCATTGCTGCAGAATTTGGTTCACAGGACAGTACTGGGAACCTGCTGCTCCTGACCCAACCAGAGTGGTTAGCTTCAATCCGCAATAAACTAGAAAAGCCTGTGCTAACCCTGGCCCGTTTCATTCACTACTACCTTATTAGAATGCCCTCAAAGACACCTTAGAAATAGGCTTCTCCTCCCCTAGCCCCCAAGACAAGGTTTCTCTGTGTAGCCCTGACTATCCTGGAACTCACTCTGTAGACTAGGCTAACCTCAAACTCAAGAGATCTGCCTGCTTCTGCCTCCCAAGTGCTGGGATTAAAGGTGTGCGCCACCACTGCCTGCAGATTTCTCCAAAATATTCACTGGTATTTTATGTACCATTACTTTGAAGCTTTCCCAGGTGTAGTGAAGGTTGTACTGATAATTCTCTCTTGCTTGTCTTTTCCTACAGAAATGCTGCTCATGGATTCTCCCTTATCCAGGTGGACAACACGAAAGTCACCATGAAGGAAATCTTGTTAAAGGCAGTGAAGCGAAGAAAAGGATCCCAGAAAATTTCAGGTGGGTTAGTTAAATTACACTGTCGCAGTAGAAGCTTAACACTTAGTTAAAAGGCTGTGTGTGTGTGTGTGTGTGTGTGTTGTTTGTGTGTTGTTGGTGTATGTGTGAGAGAAGGAGACAGAGGGAGAGTGACTGAGACAGAGGGAGAGAGAGAGAGAGATATCTAGCTACGTTGTTTTGGATATCCTTTCTAGAAGACTGATTAGTAGCTACAGTTTAGAAAAATGACTTTTTAAAGTTTCCCCTGGGCCTCAGGAGGAGCTGGGTCAGTGGCATGTGTGAGAAGAACATGTTCAAATCAGTTGTGGGCAGTCCATCATCAATAATTTGTGGTAAATTAAGACAGAGCTATTTGTGTTCAGCATTAGTTAACCTGTCTTAAAATCTAAACTACAGACATAGAGGTGTAGCTTAGTGGCAGTGCTTGGCTATCATTGTATGGTCCTGGCTTCTGTCTCCTGTACCACAGAAATCAAAACCTTAAACTTGAACAACTGCTTCTGATTTCATGTTCTCACACAATTTTACATGGGTGTATTTTTAATTACTAAGATTCAGGATGTGGGGGGTAGAAGGATATTCTCTCCATTTTTAGTAAATGAGGGCAATCCTACAAAGATGGTTTTTAAAAGATAAATTGTTTGACGCACCCATGAAGCTATTAATCTCTAACTCTTCATTAACCAACTTTTGTATAGAAAATATGCTTGTGCTATTAAATATAGCTATTAAATATAGTTTAAAGGATATAGAACACAATTTTTACTTAATATTATCAATATTAAGAAACAGTTATTTTCAAAAATAATTCAAGGATTTATCTTGTCACAGACCACTTACTCTAAAAGTCAGCCCGTATATGGCAGGTCAAGTGTCTTAGCTTCATAAGTGAAGAGATTTCTTAAATACCTTTGATCTCACCTTTTGGAAAGCAAAAGGGCATTCATTGTTCAGCTTGAAGAAAATAGTTGTGTTCTCTTTTTAAGGGGAGGCATATAATCTGTTCCAGATTTAATTAGCTATCTTCAGATGAAAGCTGGAGTTTTAATAAAAGTTAGAAGAGATAACACAGTGAAGGGCACGGATGAGCTGTCTCAAGGCCGTATTCCAGGGGAACGATAAGAGCTGTAAAAAATGGCAGAGGAGAGCAATTGAATGGAGCAATGAAAATCTGATTCTCATAAAAGAGAGAGAGAGAGAGAGAGAGAGAGAGATGCTGGTAGGGGCGGTTGTAGATGAGACCTGCTAGCGTCTGCAAGCAATTTGGATGCTTGCCAGGAGTCATTGTTCACCCTCGGCTGTGGCGGCTCCGTCCAGATGTGCCAACTGCACGTTTCGGCTTTTGCCAGCTGACTGCGCCGTTTGATAACCAGCTCTCTGGATGCCCATCACTGGCCGCAGAGATAGAATTAAATGATGATGATCTTCCCACAAGTTGGGAGAGGAAACAATGCATATAAATCTTGATTTCATCTCAGCGTGAGAAGTCTTTATCCATCATCACTCATAATGAACAAGTCGTTAGCTGGGATGAATGGTGTTCTGCTTTTTCCAAACACCTCTTTTGTTCATTTTTTGGGTGACTTTTATCTATTGCATGAGGGTCAAACCTCTTTGCATTTAGGGAATGATTGAAGAGGCACAGCCTTTCCATCCCAGGGGAGAGTAGATGTTTGGGGGGTTCCAGGTGCCAATCTAATAGCTTTTAAATAGCTTCAGATACTCAAGGGTATTTAATGAGCACTCACTCTGTAGAATCGGGGGTCTTTACCCTTTAAATTTTTTACATAATCGTGAATTTTGTAATGTAATTCTTTATATTCTAAGAATGCATTGTTTTGAGCTGTCTAGGAAGGAGATGGAACTTTTTATTAGCCTTCTCAATAGAAATTATGCTGCGAGTGCTTGTGTTTTTGATTTAAAGACCATGAAACCCCAATCTGAGCCAGTGTACTTTCTTCTGTCTCCAGCCATCTCTGTCTAGTCTTATACTTGTTTATCTATATCTGTCCCAGCAAGAGCACACGTATGCACGCATACATGCACTTCCTTATGCTCATCTTTGTGTGCACCCACCTCCCATTTTCATTAGTCTTTGCCGTATCCCTGACAAAAGCTTGGGATTTATTATCCAGAACACAGTGGTCTATATTATTTATTCCTATCCATACTACTGAAGTCAGTTGAGATTGATGCATTTACATAAATTGCTGTCCATTTTCTTAAGTCAAGAAGCATTTAAAAATGTTTATTTTTAATAAATATATTTATTAATACAAAATAAACATTTTTAAATGCTGTAGGAGTCTGGTCTAACAAGTAGAAGGTTTGCCAGTTTGGCAAAGATTTATTTAGGGTTAACACAGAAGACGTTCATTTTGTGGTCTGAGCTTTGTACTGGGGCTTCTTTTTGAGAATGACTAATGAAAAGAAGAAAACTCCGCTGTAACATGAGGAAGTGCATTCATTTAGTAACAACCATTGTTGCCCCCACATTTCAATGATATACTTAGACTTTCCCATTTGCCCAAGAAGTTGTTTGTGGACTTGGTGGGAAGATGTCTGTTAGAAAGCTACTCCTGTTAACCTCTGGCACAGTGACCTGCTCAGTCTTTTCAGGAACATGCAAGTGAGCCCATGGCTGGGATGGGGCTCATGTGCTCAGCCCTCTCCTCAAACAGCCTTAGCCTGATGGGTTGCACTTGTCTCTTTGCTACTGTTACTTAGCTCAAGTGAGAAGAAAGGAAATGACACTTGAGATTAAGCAACATGTGAGTACTGTGTGAAGTCTGATTGGCTCACTGCTTATTCTTTAGAGGCTGGGTCAGAGAACAAGGCTTGAGGAATCCTTTGATTCCTTCCCCATACACCTAGCTCCTCTCAGCTTTCTCTAGTCTGACCGTACGGCTTCATTTAATAATAGCAGCAAGTGGGGAGTTTGATCCCATTGTTAAATCAAGTTGTGAACTTAAAGACAGTCTGAGTACCTAATGATCTTGTCCTTCCCTCTGGTACTTATTTATTTTCATTTGTTTTTAAAAAAAAAAAAAAAAAAGATAGTAGGTATTGAGAAAAACAACACAAACAAGCCCCACAGATCCTCTGTTAAATGTGTGGCTTTGTTAGTGGAGACTTTTGGGGCTTAAAGTAAGTTTTGCTTTTTAGAATAGACCATCATAACCAGCCATAACTTCTGTAAAGTCTTGACTTGCATTGTTTGTAATTATTTCATCATTTCATTAAATCATAACTATTGATGAAGACTGCAAGGGTTGTTCCTATTAATATTCATGTACTTAACTATAGTAATCTTTTCACAGTACATTCCAGTCAGATCTCTGGTAAGGCACATTTTTAAAGCCTATTCTAAAATGTCTCTTCTAAAGTTTCTAGTTGTTCGTTTTATCACTGACCTACTTGACATTTGGAACCTCCTTGTGTCAGTGGCAAGTGCATACTGTTAACGAAAACAATGATAAATAATCCAGTTATAGAAGAATTAGTCAAAACTTACTTATTAATTTTAACAATTGACACAGGGAAGATAGCCTGTCAGATACTTAGATTTAGCCAGTAAAATATACTAAACTGTCATTTAGTGAATAAAGGCCTTTGTCAGTTTCTCCTTTTGTCAGGGTCACCCTTATGATTATGGCCTTAAACTTCTTGGTATTTTGATTACTGATGTTGCCTTAATGCTGTTGTCCACCAATCACCACCACTCCCTCCTGAAACATGTTGGTGTGACAGAGATGCTGCTGAGAAATGGAAGCATATCAGTTTCAGTTTTACCCGACACAGGAATACAGGTGCCTCCTAATCTACAAGAGGAAGACTTAGAATTTACCGATCGGAGTAGAGGTCTGTGTGGCTCTGACTCTTTATGCATTCTCATTTTGAAATGGTGCCATTTTTCTGCTATCTGCTGAAAGGAAGAGAAAAGCATGCTGACTTTTCCTTAATGACCCCATTCTTGCCTTTTGAAGTGTAGGTGTATTAGTTTGGATTTCCTTCTTAAAAGTTTTTACAGTATTAATTGGCCTTTTGATGTTCATTCCTACTTGTCTCAGAAAATTTCACCTAGAGAAGTGTTAGCTTTGCCAAGGGGCTCCCTCTCCACCTCTTTGTTGAGAGTCACAGAGGCAGCATTGCCTGCTAGTTTACTGTGCTTCACTTACTGCTTCTCAAGCAGTATTCCCTGAAGTGCCCTGGGAGGGGACAATGGTAGTGGAAGTAAGCAGCAGCTACAGACAATGCAGAGGATTCTGTGTGATAGACAGATGATACGTCATTGGGTTTTTCAGTCCTCCATTAAAAATTCATGTACAACCTGCATGTTGACCCAGAGTGCACTGGTAGCTGTATTGTATGTGCATCTATTCATTACGCTCCCCTATTAATTAGACATAGCCTTAGTACAAGGAGACAATGGTACAACAAGAGCTTGCCAAGGATAGCCTTAAACTCTAGAGGGAAAGAAGGCATAAAAGAACACAGGCAGAGGAGCTCTGCATCGCACAGGGAGGATGCTCAGGGAATCCTCCCTCCCCTATGAAATGGGCAGTTGAGCAGAGACCTTCACTTGTACACTGTGAAGACTTGAGTAGGGAGGGCACAATCAAAGCAGTGGCTTACCACATTTCACTGTAAAAAGAACATTCCTGTTTACTGTGCTATTTAACTGACTTAACTGAAGTTGTAGTAAAATTGACCCTTAAGAGTCATACAGCAGGTATTCACACAGTCAACAGTACCATCATCCACCTAGTGACAGAGCTACACTCCCGTCATCAGTCTTGATTTTCCTGTGCCAGCTCCCCATGCCACAATAGGTGAGTTTTACCTTTAGAGCGTATCTTGAATCTATCCTAGTTGCTGTGACTTTTCATCTGAAACACTGGCACAAGCACCTGATTGGCTTTCCTTCCACTGTTCTTAGCCCTTCCAGCTTGTGGTCTACATAGCCACCAGAGACACCTTGTAAAATGTGAAGCTGATCATAGCTGCTCCAAACCCTTCAAGGACATTCTGAATACAAAGTTATAGTCATTATGAAATACACTTGGGTCAAAGAGAAAAAGGAGCATAGAGACTGGGAACCCAAAGAAAGGCGAGAACTGGGAAGTAGTGGGGAAGGAAGAACAGAGTGGATGACACTCTCAGGCCAGGCAGCATCAGACCCCATCTTCAGCCACAGGAGGCCTCATGTTCATTCCCAGAAAGTTGAATATAAATGAATGTGCTATTTATCATCAGGTCTTAGGGACGTTTGTGTTAGGAAGAAGTTGGTCTTTGCAGGAGCAGGATCTGTTAGGCGGCCAGGGAGCTGAGAGCTTTTGTACTGTGTGCCTTTGTGCTTATACAGATCTCACCTTGCATAAGATACACAAGCACACTGGAAGGGGGGTTGTTGTACATGCTTTACAGATGCCACTTCAGAAGCATGAAGAAAAAGGGGAAACATGTCACTCTTTGGCAGGACCTGTGGTGACTGTGTGAACAATCAGGAGCTTCCAGGCCTCACTTTCATTTGCTCTGGGAGAAGCTAGTTACCCAGATTTCCACAGCAAGTGAATGTGAACCTAAATTAGAGCTCAGGCTTCTTTGACCTCAAAGCCTGAACTCTTTTTATTTGCACCATGTTGCTTATTAGAACCCTAATGGGAGAACAAATTTAAAATTCTGTAAACAGAAATGTTCATTGATTGTGAGATCTAAATGCACTGGGGAAGAGCAGCATTTAGAGGAACCCTGTGGTGAGTTTCAACATAAAGCCAGGAATTCTTTTTGTAATTGCACAGTTTGTCTGTATTGGTGTCAGTTCTAATGTTTTATGTCTAGCTTTCTTAAAGCAACATATACCTGGCCTGAATTGCCCTATTAGAAAGAGAAAACCTAGGATTTGGAGATGTGGCTTAGTGGTAGAATACTTGCCAAGAATATATTAGACTCTGCATACCATCCCGAGTATCACAAGAAGTGGGACACATGTGTAATGGAGTCAAGTTTTTTATACTCTTGAGCCTGAAATGCTCTGTGGTGAACTTACGGAGACTTGTGTAAGCACAGTGGCTTCTGGTGTGGGGTTGAGTAGAGTCTTTCATGTGGGAATAAAGCTTATAAGACAGGGACCAACATGCAGGCCCCTTATACTATAGCAGATATTCCTAAGAAGAAAGGGCATGGGACCATCTAAATGGTGGGTGTTTGTTTTTACAAAAGGTAGTAATTTCTGCACACAATTGTTCCTCCTTATGAAAAACTAAGTAATCGTGCTGATGCCACTCACACATGGGAGCTGAGTAAGAAATATCCAACACAGGGTATCCAGTGACCCTGTGGGAAAATGCTAGAGTAAATTAGGATTGCTAGGTGTTTAAATGTGTAACTCGGAAGTACCTGCGGCAAGAAGCTCATAGTTAAATATTCCTCCTCGACACCTCTCTGCCTCTTTATCTTGTTGTTTCATCTCACCTGAGCCTCCCTCTGTCTGGAGTGCTCTGAGGCTCCTGATGGATCTTCTCCAGTATAGAGCAAAGCACGTTAAAGATGGCATTGCAGTCAACTATTTTATCCAGAAAGCCTGGAAATTTAGAGAATTTATGTCAAGCAAAAATCTTTTGGAACCACTTTAGAGACCCAATTATTTTAGAAGGGTGTTATGAGCTCTCACAACTGCCACATCAGAGCGGCTTGAAATATATCATTCGCCAAAACTGCACTTGACCAGCACTTACTCTTCCTGCTAGTCGCTAATCTTTCAGAAGTTCCTTTTCCATTACAAAATCTATTCATTCCCTTCATCCAGGGCAGTCACAGCACGGATTAGATTAATGAAAAGGCAAAATGAGAGGAAGGAAGAAAGCACACACTGGCTATGTGGTGGTACAGAGGCACTACAGCTCTGTGACTAGGGGCACTTCCTGTTGTCCACTGGGAATTTAGCTTTAGCTCTCAGAAGCGATTACTGCACTAAGGGTGTATATTGATGCTAAGCTGCTGCCCAATTTTAGAAATGATTAGATCAAAAGATCTGCGTAGAATGAAAGAACCATGGCACATTTGTGAGGTGCCGACTCGGCCTCACTTACCTCAGCTCTGACATGAAGAGGGTGTGTAAAGTCTCATCTATACTCTGCATGTACTTAAGCCCTGCGTGCTCTGAGATGCCACTTGGTTTATAGAGGTCATCAAATGCTACATCTGTGCCATTGCTACCCTGGAAAATCATAGGAAGAGACACCGGCACAAAATGTGGTAAATCTCCTAGCAGAAGCATTGAACATGAGGAACTGCAGTGCTAAAAACCTGCTGGGTTGGGCAGGGGACTGAGCAGAAATGCTCTGTAGTGATTTCTTTGACATCTTTGAAGATTAATTAGGACTTTTCTGTGTGGCTAATGAGAACGTCTCAGACAGAAGAGATGCAGTCAGAGAACATAGATGCCTCACATCATGAGAACAGGAAAGCAGCCACAGAAGCTAGGCTGGCACCAGATCTGGTTAGGCTAGCTCTGGTGGTGACGGAAGACTGGAGGGTGTGGGGTCACTTATTAGGGCTGATGATGTAGCAGGTGAGTGTAGGCACTAGGGATTTCCTGACACCCAAGAAGCTTGGTGATTAGCTGGGGAGGCAGGCAGATAGGCAGGCAGCTGTAATGCCATGAATGTAAGCAGAAGGTAAGCACAGAACCTGAGTGTGTGAGGGGAGGAGACCTTGGTCCAGTCTTAGGGGGTCGCAGAGGATTGTCTGAGTGTGCTTTCTGGCAGAGCCAGAGGAGGGTGAGGGATGAGATAGGCTGGTGTTCATACTCTAGGGGAGCCCAGGAGGAGTTGGGTAAGATGCTCATTTGGGGCTAGGTCATGTTTGTAAAGCATTTTAAATTTGATCTTTATTTTAATGGCAAGAGGGGACCATTGAAAGGAAGGCAGTCCAGCCAGGGTTCCTTTTCAAACATTCACTGTGTGTATTGTGCCAGGTGGATTAGAGGCCACAGAATTTAAGGGAAAGACATCAGTGAGAGGCTCCTAAGGATGTAGTACAACAGGTGATGGAGCCCTAGATGCAGGTGCATAAAGCACTGTTCTGGGAGGGGAAGGAGGACACCAGTCAGATCTCATTTTCATTCTGGAGCTGCAGTATGCTTGGAAGTATTGGAGTGGTATGAAGCTGCAGCTGGGGCTCCTGAGCTGATCTCAGAAGACAGAGGTATAAGATGGCTTTGTCAATTAAATATTGTGTAAAACATTTTGGAGACATAGTCAGCAAAAAGTGTGTAGTTTCCCAGAATTTCCTTTTGGATTTTTACTCAGTTCACATACAGATAGGCACAGAGCCTGAGTTTCACGGGCACAAATGGTCCCTGTTTTGTTTTGTTTTACTTTGAAAAAAACTCAACATTTATTTATTTTGTATGTGTTTCTGTGCACATCCCTGTGTGCCACAGTGCACATGTAGAGGTCTGAGGACAACTTTTGGGAATCAGTTCTCTCCTTCCACCATCAAGTGGGTCCCAGGCATTGAACTCAGGTTATCAGACTTGATAGAAAGCACCTTTACCTACTAAGTCATCTTACTAATCCTTGTTTTTTACTGATTATTTATGTACTGGATTCTTAGAGATAGGATCTCATTATTAGCTCTAGCTAGCTTGGAACTCCCTATGTAGATAGACCAGGCTGGCCTGGTACTCACTAGGGATCGGCCTGCTTCTTCCTGTTGGGATTAAAGGCCCTTTTTGCTTTTTAAGTCACTTCCATCTGTCGAGTCAGCTCATGATAAATGAGAGGTGTATGTGTGATATCAGACGTGTATGTGATCTTATGTCTGCTCTTTCATTCACACACATCAAACATTATTATGTATGAGAATGGCCATGCATTTTAATTTTTCTAGTTAAATGTGTTTAACCTAACAATTAAGTTATATACTGACTTCTCAGGATACAAAGCATGAAGTGAACGGTCTCTATGAATATTTATTGCATATTTGTGCTAGACTTTAAATATAGGATTGCTTGTCAATGATTTGCTTACTAAAAATATTGAGGGCCAAGGGGGTGGGGGTGGCTCAGTGGATAAAATGCCTGCCAAACACCTGTGAGGATCTGAGTTCAGATCTCCAACACCCACATGAAAGTTGGACATGGTTCTATGTCTCTGTAACTCCAGGATAAGAAAATGGAGACAGACAGATCCCTGGAGGTCGTCTGGCCGTCTTCAGTGAGAGACTGTCTCACAATGTGAGGAGAGCGATAAGGAAGATACTTAATACTGAGAGACAGACAGACAGACAGAGACAGAGAGGTCATCTTTTACGCAGCTGTTATACAGTCCTGTTGCTCTTGGAATATGTAGATTAAGTACCTTTCTCTACCCTTACCAACATTGACTTTTACCAATCTTTCATCTTTTCCAAACTGATTTTACTTTGTATACCTGAGTCTTCAGTTTAGTTGGGTATTTTCAAATGTGCTTATTAGCCATTTATCTTTCTAAAAGATGCTGCCATTTAAGATGGACAGTCATTTCTTTAAAGGGGAAAAAGGATTGAGAGAAGTAAGTTTAATAATCTGTTAAATGTATCCTGTAGTACAAAATATGGTTTCCCCCACCTGCCTTCCCGCTCTCCACCCAGCAGGTGAAAAGGACCGTGTGTGCACACAGTGGTGTGCAGGGAGGAGCACACATTCAGGACAGGCAACTTTACTTGTTTGCCTGCTTTTGATCCATTCACAAAGTCTCAGCACTCTGAAATCTGTCTAGTAACTTACCAGAATTCAGTTGAGTTCGTTTGAGACCTTATATCACTTCCTTCCTGTATCATCAAAACTGCCCTACATAATAGATTTTCAATGAAATGTTTGTCAAATACTTCCCTTCAGGCTGGTGTATGTACTAATGCTTGAAAAGTGCACCATACACTAGAACTCAGACATGTAGACAGAATTGTCACCCCGAGCTGGTTTCTTTTGGGAAGGCATGTCTAAGGACACAACTGGCAACATTATAAACAGCACCGGCACCAAGGGCAACTGTAGGGGGCTAATGGGGACCCTGCATCATTCCTTGCCATGTGCCTGGTGAAAAAACTCCTACAAGTTTCTGGGAATGCAAGCAAGTGGGGAAAGGCTGCAACCAACAATCAGTGTCACAAAGTGGGGATGACTAATTTGCTGAGGAGGCCATAGAGACGGGTGTTTAATTAGCTGAAGTCAGAGTGGATAAATTGGGAGAGGACTGCCTATGCGGAGAGGTGCCTTTTCCCACATCTCTCATTTAACTTCTTTTTTTTTTTCTCATTACTGTTTTCTTTTCCAAAGCACCATCTTTAAATTAGGGAGAGGAGTAGAGAGGAAGTACCAAAAATGACTCTTTGACGTCCACTGAGAATTTACAGTTCCCAGCGTTTTTATGTTAACCTTTACAAAAGACTTTGTGACCAGGGTTTTGTTCTTTTTTGTCTTTATGGTTGCAAAAACCACGATGGAGGGATAGTGTGTGCACCTGTGCATGTGTGTGTATGTATGCACATGCACTTGCACTGTTCATTAGTATTGAGAGTGAGTAACGTAATGAAATGAGATTCTTAACCTCTGTGTGATTTTTTTTTTTTTCAACCACACAATTTCCTCACATAGAATGAAAGTCTGTTGGAAGCTTCCTATGCTAAGGGCAATAGTTTGTATGTTGGCCAAGAATCCCAGTAAGGTCAGAAGCTGGAGCTGCACAAGTGTAGGATAGCAAATGGCATTTGTGAACTTTGTACATATCACTATGTGCAAATATTGCCTAAAAGTAAAAAGAGAATTGTGAACATTGAATTCTAGTTAATCATTTGACTGCAGTGTTCTAAGTGTACTGGTGTCTGCCCCTTACTTCAAAATACATTTCAAAAGAGGGGTGTGGGAGGGTAAATACTTGCTAGAGCAAGTGTAGCCAAGTATTAGTTACAGAACGTAGTAATGGAGACATAGATTGTTTTGTGTATAGTTCTCAGCTTTTCAGGGCTATAAAAAGTTAATGGAGGGTGGGGAGCTGGAGAAATGACTCAGTGGGTAAAAGCACTTACCCTGTAAGCACAGGAAGCTGAGTTCAAATCCCAGCCACCCATGTAAAATCTAGATGTGGCTGCACACTTGTAACCCCAGCACTCAGGTCACACAGGAAGATCACAGGAGCTTGCTGCTTAGGCAGCCTACACAAAACAGGGAGTTGAGTTACTGGTTTAGTGAGACACTCTCAAGCCAGTAAGGCCGAGAGCAGCCAAGGAAGACACCTATTGGTGTGGGATATTTTATTTTTCTCAACATGATATGTTAAATAACATCTGTCACAGCTTCATCCATTGGCCTGTGGATTTAAGTTTACAGTTACAGAATAATAATTATTATTACCACTTGTGTCAATACCTTTCTTTCTTTCTTTCTTTTTTTTTTTTTTTTTTTTGAGACAGAGCTTCTCTGTGTAGCCCTGGCTGTCCTGGAACTCACCCTGTAAACCAGGCTGGCCTTGAACTCACAGGGATCTGCCTGCCTCTTCCCCTGCCCCTGCCCCTGCCTCCTGAGTCCTGGGATTAAAGGCGTGCACCACCACCACCTGGCATGTCAGCACTTTTCAAGGTTACATTTTAGTTTCTAAGTAACTTTTTATTGATTGTTATTTTTATTTTATATATGAGATGACTAAAGCTCAGAGAGGCTACAGAACTTGCCGTGGTCACATAGTAGTAATGAAGAACCTAGGACCTAAACTCACATGTCCCAGAGTTGTCCTTGCTACCATACAGTAGTACCACCTCCTGTTGGGTGAGGTTCAGGACCTACAGCTCGGTGGAATCAGGTGCACACCTCTTCCCTAGACAATCTGCTTCATTTTTGAATGGCAACACGATTCTGTAGAAAAGTCCTAGACTTTGAAACTAAATACCCTAGGTCCTCAGCAGCACCTCTCATAAGCCATGAGATAAGGCAAGCCATCAACCCCTTCCAGCCTCAGTTGTACTCTCTGAAAAAGCCATTGTAGGGTTGCTGGGTGCTTATAAAATACTTAGTCCATAGAAAGTACCCAGTCGGTGGAAGTGATCTGCTGTCCTCTCCGTCACCATCATGCTGGGTGCACCCTTGGGTCTGGATTTCTCTGGAGGGTTTGCTTTACTTCCTTCTCACTCATGTGGCATGGCCTCTGCCTATAACTTTCTGTTTTCTAGTATGTTAAGTCTATAGAAAACTGATGTGTTATAGAAGGAGCCCTTGTATTGTGCTTGAACTTGAGGCTGCTGGAAGCACCCTTTCCTCAGAACACCTGGCTTTTTCCTAACAGTGATCCATGCCATGATAGAAGAGAATTGATAATCCCAAGGCTTCATTGTCATACAGCTTATGTCAGCAACTTATTGTGCCAGAGAGTCTAGAGGTAAAGCCAGCGGAGGGTAATTGCTAGGGAACTTACTTACAAGTGGCATTTGCATGCCTTAGTGGTAGTAGTTTAGCACCTCCCAGAGTGGCTGCTGCTTCTCAGACTACGAGAAGAAAGGTACTGATGCGCTGAGAGAGAGGACATTGATGAGAGTGACTGTACAGTTACATGCAGAGAGGCTCGAAGTACTGTGTCCGTCTCTGGGAAGAGTATTGGTCTTCCCCACACAAGCGGAAGACCCTTTTTCCAGGCGTGCCAGCCTTCTGTTGATCCTTTTGGCAGCTGGAAGAATTCTTCCTCTGCCAAGACTGAGTTTAGCTACTTTGCATAAAACCACTTCTTTACAAGAGTTGACCCACCCCAGCAGACTTCTCCAAGACCAGCCAAGCATCCTCAGTTCTGACCCACGGCTTGCAGAGATCTGACATGAGAGCCAGTTTCCTCCATAAGCAGTTTAGAAGGCAGCTTCCGAACACGACAGTGTGGTAGCATAGGGTTCTTCCTCTTCAGTCGGTTGTGTGTCTGTAATCACTGTGGGAACATTGTGAAAAGAAGCTGGGACCCCAGCACTTGAGAGGTGGAGGCAAGAGGATCAGGAATTCAGGGCCAGCCTGGGCTCCATGAGACAATGTCTTAGAAACCCAAAGAAGACGAGGAGGAAGAAGATTAACTAGTCAGTGAGAATATTTCTTTTTCTATCTTATTGTGTTAATGTCTAGAGACAAAGATAGCCTAAACTCATGCCAGCAGCATCGGGCGAGCACAGGGAGACAGGTATCTACACCCACCTCCATGACAGCCTGGATCACAGGATACACTCTTGGAAGTGTGTGGATGCCACCTTGTCATCCAGGAAGGCAGTGAGGTGTGATTAAAGCTTAAGAGCTGTGGGAGATTCAAAATGCTGCATGGGAGCTCTTCAGTGTTTCCAGAGATTGCCACCACTAAGTCACAGAAACACCAGATCATAGCAAAACTTGAGTTTGCTGGGGTTTTTCCCTGTACCATGTGTAATAGTGGAACAATGTGAATTAAAATGAAGCACAATTTAAGTAAAACGAACCTGAAAGGTCACACAGATTTCTCTAACATCAAATATGAAAAGCATCCTTAGCTCTCAGTAAATATCCCTGCAGCCTCTGCTGTGCCAGGCAGTTCATGGAGAAGACAGCACCCATCCCTCAGCTCACATTCCAGTAGGGAGATTCAAGTGAAGGTGAAGCAACAAGATGCAGAGACAGTAGTTTTTGTTTGTAGCCTTCATGAGTTGTTTGTTCCAAAAGAAAGGACTGCCTTGTGCCTCCAGTTTTCTGAGGTCCTCTGCTGAAGGAACTTTCTGTCTCCAGGATCAGACATGCCCTTAGTCTCTCTCCTTGCTTCTGTGAGCCACTGTCTTGGCCACCAGCACTGGTCCCCACCACACAGAGAAGTGGGCAGGGCAGCAGGAGCTGAACAGACTCCTTCTAAGGAGTGAGTGACTCCAGCTGGATCAGCAGTGACCAGGAAGATGAGCAGGCCTTGCCTCTGCCTTGCAGCTGCTGAGAAGAACATGCACTCAGCATCTTGGCCTTGCAGAAAAGGACCTGGGACTGGCACCATTAATGTGCTGATCTCACCAAATGTTGATGGCTACCTTGAAAAAGACAAGTATGATCACCTCCTGTTCCTTTGGTAGAGGAATATTGAACTTAGTTGAGTAAATTGATTGTGTAAGATGAAAGCTTCTTGTGGACAATAATGGTTTCCTTTTGGTTTGCTAGAACCACTCCTGGCCCAGAAGTGGTAGCTGATGCATTCTGTAAAACCAACTAAAAAGCCAGCTCATAGCTGGCTTGCATCCTTTTCACTGGCTGCTGGCCCAGGCCACCATCTTGCTTAGGAGCAATTCATTGCATTTTCATTGTGAAGAGACTAAACTGTCTCAGAGAGTTGAACCATTACATGGACACTTAAATATCTTCAAATCAAAAGGATGTACACATAATCTAATGTTGCCACCTGTATGTATGTATGTATGTATGTATGCATGTATTATAGCATATATATATTCCCTCAGGTGTTATCAGGAGCCAGAGGAACATGTCACAGCCAGATACTTGGCACAGCAGAAGGAAGCACTGTGCATACCATGTACCGAGGAAATGCACACAGACTCACTTTCCAGAGGCATGAGAAAAGGGCAGAGGGACACAGTCTGTGTATTTCTCTTCTTCTGTGGTGGACATTGATAGATTCTGGCCAATCTAGATAATCACTTTTTAAAGTCACCTAGTAAGAGTACTAATAGAAAATCTGAGTGTGAATACCAGAAGAAACGTCCTAAAAACTTAGAAGCTTTCTCTGAGGTGGGGCTTGGGAGGGTTGGGAGGTCACTTGTGGTTCATCCTGTGACTTTGGTTTTGTTTACTTCCAAATTGTACATGATCTTTGATGAAAGGGAAAATAGTTTTGTTTTGTTTTTCCCTAACAAAGACAGCTTCCTTTCAAAATCTGCAGTTTAGAAAGATTTTTCCTTTCCCCCTCTGTATGGACTTTCTCTATTTGGAAACTTCTTTCCCCTAAAAGCTATCATCCATTTCATCGGTTAGACGTCAGGTTTCTCTGAGAACATCATTAAATAGTTGCTTCCTGTCATAAACATTCTGTGAGAGCAAATGTTATGTGAGCACAGCCATCGTGTTGAGACTTGGCCAACATCGCACCTCTGTGACCTGGATTTTCTGTGGGTTAAAGCGCGAGCTATTAGCGGAGTCCTTGCTCCCATTCTAAGAATGACTAATACCTCTAATAGAAATGAAAACAGCTGTTTTTCCATAGCATTAGAGTCCCAAACAGCTGTCACATGTACATTTTGACATCCTTTTTTCCCCTTTAAAACTGGGTCAAAAATGAGTTTACTGAATCTACAGATCTGGCTCATCATATCATATAACTTTCATGGAGAGCTAGAGAAGAGGTCATAGAAGCTCCATTGAAATAGAATGTAGCTATCCCACAATGCTTGAACATACTTAGAAAAACCCTGTGGTGAGAACCTCTTATACCAAGAGCTACATTGCTGCCTTTGCTAAGGAGCCTGAGCCTCAGCGGGCAGCCATTGTTGAAGACACTGAAGAGTACCACTCAGTCTCCTGAGAACCTGCAAGTGCTGCCTTCCCTGCTTTGATGACTGCTGTGGAAGAAGAGGTTCTCCTTTGGCAGAAAGCCCTTACACTGCCCATTGGGTGACCTTGGTCAGGCCTTTCGACTCTGAGGACTTTAGCCACTTTGGTAAAATAAGGTCCCAGCTGTATGATAAGCTACTGATTTGTTCTTAACTGCAGAGAGTAAGGCCTCGGTTCTGGAAGGTCCTGCCTGGCTCCACTCTTGACCTTACTTGCACTAGCTCCTTGGTGTCCTAGCCTGCATGGCCTTCATTTCTCTCATGTGTGAGGGAAAGTAGCTAAAAGTATCTTCTTGGTGTCACTACTGTGGGAATATGAGGCTCACGTGGCATACCCTCACCCAGGACACCCTCACCATGCGGTCAGACACTGTAGTCTCCTCCTCTCCTTTTGGTTTCAACTGCGACCCAGTCGACTCTGTGCAGTAACATTAGTTTGGGTCTTGTTTCGGTTTTGTGTGTGTATTTGATGGCTGTGATGTTTGAGACCTGGGAACATATAGCTGTTAAGGTGTTTCAGGTCCCCAGGAGGTACAGCTCAGAACATGGGCCTCTGTCTGCCCAGCTGCTCACTTAAGCTTGTCAGGAGCTGTGAGGCCCTTGTCAGAGCAGCAGTAAGAACGTAGGAGTGCACGTGTTGGCCAGACCTGGCGTTCCTCTGGAGCATCCTGATAAGCAGAAGGGTTAAAGTAGAAGAAACTTTCGTCATAAATTTTCTTTTCAGCAGGACTTCCCAGGGAACATCTGACATGAGCTGAGAAGAGATGCTGATTGGCCTGGGAGTCAGCTGAAGGAGACAGGAACTGCAGTGGGAGCTGCTGGATTTACTGTTATTAGCAAGGCAAATGGAAAGCCAGCAGGGCAGCCAGCTCCTAGATAATAGATGAAACCAGAAAGAAAACTCCCAGAAAGGAAAATGGCTAGCAGCCATGATCCCTTCTCTGCCATTTTCCTATCACTCTAGCCTTTTGTTGGTCACACAGGAAGAAGCATACTTTAACTTCTTAGTTATGTCACAATTAGCTTAAAATAAAACAGGATATACAATTACTCTTTTCACCCATTTGATAGCTTGAGAGTTGGGCACAGCAAAGCCTCCTGAACTGAACAGTTGCTCTTTATTGATCACTACATGCCAGGCTGAGTGCTTTACCTGTGTTCGTACCTCATTTAATCATTGCAGTAACCACTTGAGTTAGACACATCATCCCCAGCTTAGAGACAAGGAACTGACTGGGTTGCCCAATTTAATGGAAGGCACTGTGGCCATGTGGTTGTTGGGAAGAGTTGGACAGGGTTTCTGCCATTCAAAAACTACTTAGCATGCTTGTGTCCTATCTTGAAATAAGGTCCACTTGGTACATGGTTGCTGGAAGAAAGATGGTACAGGCAGAAAGGAGCCCCCGCTGCTAGGTGGGGCTGATGTTTTAAAGGTCTGTGGGGGAGGGTGGCCTATGTTGGCAGCAGAACCAAGAAAGCAAGTAATGTTTAGCATCCAGGAACAGCTGCGCAGAGAACCACATGCCAGTATAGGGTTAGGCCACAGAGGCAACCTATAAATAGGAGTCTAATCATCAGACTCACCTCCTAGAAAATGTCTTTAGAAATGCTTCTCTGGTGCGGGCAGTGGTGGCACACACCTTTGATCCCAGCACTTGAGAGGCAGAGGCAGGTGGATCTTTGTGAGTTTGAGGATATTACAACAGAGAAATTCTGTTGCCAGAATTACAACAGAGACACTCTGTCTTGAAAAATCAGAAAGGGAGAGGGAGAGAGAGGGAGGGAGAGAGGGAGGAAGAAAGAATAACTTCTCATGAAATCCATATAGTTAGCTTTTTATTAGAATAGATGAAAGCTAGGAATGAATAATTTCAAATGGTGCAAGCAAAATCAGACTTAGCCAGAAAGATGCTTAGAGTCTAAAATGTGCTGGAAAACTGAGACACCACCATCTGCCCAATTAGCTTAGTTAGTCATTCATCAGACTTTGACCAAGTTGCTTCATTTTAAAGATGAATAAGCCAGTCATTTGTCAGGCTGTTGAGAATCACGGCAAGTAGGATTCCACACATTATTTACATTGTTTTCCTGATCAGATCATTTCTTCTCTTCTCCTTCACTCTTAACTAACAAGTACAGTTCAGTTTGCATAAATGTATAATTTATGCACAAGGAGATCCAGACATACAGGTACAGATAGGGCAGAGTTTCAGAGAAGCATGCTGAGAGCATGCTGAGAACCTAGCAGGGCACCTGGCCTGAGGGCAAGGGCCATCACTTGAGTGACACTTGAAGGCCAATTCGGGTTGTTAAAAAATGAAGCTTTGCTTTTAGACCCCCTGGGGTTATAGAGATCCTGCTTGGAGCAGCGCCTATGGTGACAGGAATGTGTTACAACCTGGCTGTTGTGGGAAAGGAACCTGTGAAGATCTCTGTTCCTTGAGGATCAAGAGAGAATTTCAGGTACAGAGTCAGAGATGACACCACGGGAAGCCCATCCACACATGACATGACTGTGGAGGACAGGTGTTGTAGGGGAAGAAGCACTGCAGGACGAGGAACCATGAAGTGTGCACTTGATGGTGGGGAGACCAGTTCGGTGATTCTAGAGAACATAGGACAGGGAATGAGGATGGATAGAAGGCCTGGAGAGCAGCCCCAGAAGAAACCTTCAGAGTTTGCTTCTAGAGAGCACCTTCTGACAAGTGGGTGAAGAATGGATGGCCAGAGGCTGGGAGGTGGTGACGAGACTGTGACATGCTGGATGGTGAGCACACAAGGAGACCATGGCAAGCGGGTGGAGTTAGCCGAGCTTGGGTGCTAAGAACAGGAGGAAGACTGAGTGCTCTGTGCACCCTGGAGTCCCTTGAGACTAGGCGCAGCCTTACCTTTTTATTCCAGTGACTAGTTTGGGACAGGCAACTATGTGGAGAACAGCTGAGTAAACGTAAACATCCATCCTCACCATCAGACCCCCCCAGCACAAGGGAGAAGGGTAGGTTCGAGAAGTGAGGACCCAAATGTTTAGAGTCTCATTACAGAAGAAGCCGCTAAAAGGACTTGGAATTTTCTGTTCTGCAGAGTGATGCTTCTCAGGGTATCTGGTGGGAGCACCAGCAGGCCCGTGGCCAACAGCCATTGTCTGCGCTGGTTGCAGAGCACTATCTCTGATGCCTGTCGAGTCCATGTAACTGTTGCCCTCATTTTCCAGAGCAAGAGACTGGGCTGCTGAGAGGATGTGCTATACCTCAGCCAGTCTCTGACCTGAGCGGATTTAAAGGATGCCTTCAGATTCCCATGAAGTGAGACAGTCTGGTGATTGCAAACAGTTGGCTGGTGTGCTTGCTCCTCATTGACTCTGGTTGGAACCCCACCTGTGAGACCTCAGAGAGACATGGTCTCCTTTTCGTTTGTTTATTTTCTTTTTGTCCTTAGGTGCTTGTGACTAAATTCACTAATTTCACTGGCTGTCACCGCTGTGTTAAGGAAAATGAGTTTGAACTGCTGTGGTCTTTGAGTACTGGACTGGATGTCAGAAACCTTTGCCATCACGGGAAACTCTGTCACTCTGGATTTACTGTCTGTTCCCCACAGCTGAATTCCTCAGCAGTGTGATTTAGCACCCTGGCTCCCCATCAACCAGTTTTGGCATTTATTTGAATGCATTACCCTACTGGTTTCCATAAACTGTTTTACAATTGTTTAAAATAAATGACTGTTTATTTCCACAAAAACCATCTGTATTTCTTTACAGAGCAACAGATAACTATATGTAAAATTTGGTAATGTCACAGCAACTCAAGTTAAGAGAAACATACTGGGTTGAAAAATTAGATCTTAGGAACGGTATAAAAAGTTTCCATCCTCTAACAAGCGATATCTGAATCCTAAAGAAGAAAAGAATATTTCTTTTTTCCAAGAAATATCAGATCTCCTGTCTCCAAAGAGAGCATTCCCCTGCTTGTGACAAGATGTGGGAAGTGAGCTCCCCCACCCTTCTGGCCATTCTCTGCCTGCGATGAGGGTAGGAGGCTCCTGCCTAGTGGCTTCTAGCCTCTAGATTTTGAAGTTTCTAGAGTTTCTGGTTGTCCAACCTCACACTGAACTACACTGGCTCTTTGCATCCCCAGAAGAACAGTCAGAGTTGGGGTACTGTCAGGAGCCTTCCAGCATTGGGAGTCATATGAAGACAAGAGCCCCAGTTCTAGAAGTGGTCGCTGGGAGGGCTAACCTCATTCTGCAAACACCTGTGTGCTGAGACTGTCCTAAGAATGCAGGCCGCTGTTACGTGCTTTCTGTTCCAACTAGCAAACACCTAGAACAAGAGATCCTGTGTTTAGGCTGCTGCAGAGGGTCTAGAGGCAATGGCATCTAGGCAGAGTTTGCCTTTTACTGAAGGAGAATACTTGGAGAGGTGACATGGTGAGAAGACTAGCAGGACCAGTAGGCAGAGGCCCAAGGGACTGGAGTGTCTTTCTGGATTACCATACCAGTAAAAGAGAGGAAGAAGAGGAAGCTGTGATGGGCCTCCAGAGGTTCTAACTGCTGCTAAGGAGCTAAAGATAGAGCAGCAAACCAGGCGTGTGGATGTAGTGTGAACTGTGTGCCAGACGCCCTTTTGTTGAGACTCTCTTCATTCTCGAAACAACTCTGAGAGATAGGTGCTGTTGCTCCACCGTGAGGACAGGAAGCCAAGGAACAGAGAAGTTAGGTAGCTTCCACCACATAGCTGATGAGTGGTAGAGCTGGAGAGTCAGGCCCAAGCAAGGTAGTGCTTATATATTCACCGTGCTGTCTCAGATGCCCTGCTTTCAGCATCTCAATGGCCACTCCCTAGACAGCACACAATACATAGCAGTCTCAGGGCAACTGTAGGGATGGACTCCTGACACACTGCCTCTTACCTTCAAGTTGGAATGTAAGAGAGAAGCCTGTTAGGGCCTGCAGCACAGTGTTGTGTTACTCTTTGTCCTCTGTGTAGAACCCATGAGGAGAGTTGGGCGGGCACAGCACAGTTGCCAGACTGATGCAGTGGCTGAAGGGAAGCCTGGTCTGTAGCTGTGACCCCTGTGCGAACATCCTATGGATGACAGCAGCCTGGCCTTGGCTGCATCAGCCCTTCCTAGCAGCCTCTGTGCTTCCCCAGGACTAGCCTCTGCACTCAGGCAATAATTGTACAGGCCTTTCTCTCCAGCAGCCAGTGGCTCTCTAGCAACCACTTAGCCCATGTGATTTAAGAGGAAGCTCCGGTGGCCACCAGCCCTCTGGCCCAGATGAGAAGGGTCTAAGATTGCTGAATGTCACTTTATAAATTGGATTTTGAGTGACATACAATACCTATGTATGTCAACTGTCAAAACCCAAACATCAAAATCTATTAAGTGAAGAACAAAAGCCACCTTTGCTTATCTCATTCTGCACCCCAGAGAAACTATAGTCTGCAGAGCTCATGTTCTTTTATATTCTAAGTACATGTGTTTGTGGGATACATGTTATCTTGTATTCTGTAAGTGTACATACAAATGCATACGTATGTCGTTAGTGTTTGACTTCACTAACACGTAGCATACTCCACACACCGTATGTCTTATCACTGTTTCTTCCTTTATTTATTTAGCGGAACTTGTAACTAAACTAGGGCCTTATACATTCTAGGCATCACTCTACCATGAGGTGTATACACTCCTGTTCCAACTACTTGTCTTTTTTTAAAAAAGGACAGATTATATAGCCCAGACTGGCCTCAGATTCACGATCCTCCTGCCCCAGCCTCCCAAGTGCTGGGATTATAGACATGCACCACCACATCTAGGTTTCTTTTGTTGTTTTTTCAGTTTGCTCATGTATTACAGGAATCTTCCCATGTCTGACTACTTCAGTTTCTTTTTATAATAGCTGTATAACGTCCCGGTGTACAGATATACTATAGTTTACGTAATGGCTTCCCGCTGGTGACATCTAAGCCATATGTAGTTTTCAGTATTCAGAAGGTGTTGTGGTAAATGTCTTTAAACATACTGTTGTATAGTTGGACTAATATTTCTCAGTACGGGACTACAGTAGTGGACACTGAGTCGTTAGATCTTAAGTACCGCCCTTTTGAAGCCATTCTAATGAACAAAGGTTATCCAACACTTATAAAACCCTGGGACTACAGAGGGTGGGGTTTGTAAAAGCCCCCCCCCCATCTCAAGGAGGACCCTATAGTGGAGAGAGATCACAGATGAGAAGTGTCCCTGCTTGGCTTTGTGGGTGCTTTAGGAGGCAGGGACCCAGGAAGGTGGCATGGAGAGTTCACAGAGGCTGCTGAGAAGAGGATACAGCCAAGGTGTGCTCTGCCTGCCCAGCCCTATGGTTGGTGTTGGAGAAGAAATTTGTTCTAAAGAATTATGATGCCCCCCCCCCATTTTCTCCTACACAAAGAAAGAGATCCTGGCTGCACACTCTTTCCTTTTTCCTTGCCTTGGCACTCTCTGATTGATGAGTGGAAATGATGGCAATACATAAACTATTTTTCTTTTTATTTTATGACCTGGTAATAGCAGTAACATATTTCCAGTAAATGTTTTCTATCGCAATAAAAAAGTTGTAACAAGACTAGAAATGGGTATAGTTAAACCCTAAAGAAATCACACTTTCAGAACTGTGGATTGAGGCAGTAACTCTGTAAATCATTTAACATAGGAAAAGAGCTCCCCTTTAAAAAAAAAAAAAGTCAGGGCCAGCAGCTGGTGCTCCGGTTAAGTGCCTGATACAGGCCTGCTGGAATCTTAGGACAGGTATCCACTCCAACTTCCTGATGCCCAGTCCTGCCCTTGGCCTTATCCTTTCTGAGCTGATAAATCATCTCAACCCTGTGGGGGTTTTTTGTCTTTTGTTTTTTTTTAATCCAAAGATCAAAACTAACGTGGACTGTAACCTAAGAGAGTGATGAGGCCACAGGCGCAGCTCAGACACACCCTTTCTCACCCCGATCTTGCTACAGGCAGATCACTAGTCTCTCCACAGTTTTCTTATGCTCTCTGCAGAGGAGATGATAACAGACCCTGCCTTGTAGTGTTGTCTAAGGTTCAAAAAAGCCAATGTGTATTGAGTACTTTGTTAAGGACAGGAAGTTTCTGGTGTTGGTCACTGTCATTGCCCTGGGAATAAAGTGGTATTTGACTTGTTCTCAAAAGAACAGGCTGCTATTTTGTCAGATTTGTTCAACAGTATGCTAACATTTATTGGCGCCTACTTTGCGGTAGTCATTGTGCTACACATAACCTTTGATTGTTGCATGCTGCTGGAGATCAGCTTGTCTCTCAGTGTCAGATAGGAGCCAGGGTTTCACCCTTGTCTTTCTGATCTGAACCCCACATTTTAACGCCAGCCTACTTCCACCCCTACCTTCATGGTTTAGTTGCTCACCAAGGCTGGAAAACAGCACAGAAGTAGCTGGTGAGGACTACCAAGAGCCTTTGCTCCTGGACTCCAGGGCAGCCATAGAGCAGTGTTTCCCATCCAACCTGTGGGCTGAGCAGGCTGCCCCTCCTCCTTGGTTGGGCTCTGTTTCTCTCCAAAGAATGAAAGGCAGAGGCTCCTGTGTGTCCTGGATGTGCTCTGAAAATTAGGCATTTGCCGGCCTTTGTCTTTAATTTCTGACTCTAGCTGACACCTTCATTAATGGTCTAGTGCAAGCTTTCTGTCGACTTGAAGACTACTGTGTAAAGTGGTTTTGCTATCCTATCAATAATGGTCATAATTTCCCCAATACTCTCATCAGCAGTGAATTGAGTCTTGCAGCAAAGAAATGGAAACCCCACTGCAGTGGTTGAAAGTGATTTGTCTTGTAGACGGCATCTTCTTTCAGTAAAATCAGGTCAGTGTGGTGCTACTGGGTCAGATGTAAGCCTGAGACAAATGAGTTAGAGGAAATTGATCATTTGAATCTTCACGCGTTTTCTAGCTACAGTCACTTTTTCATATCTCCTTTTCTTTATTTTCATCTTTAATAAGCTTGAATCATCAGGCAAATTAAATGCCTCCTCAGTTTGAGGCAGACCTTAGCTGAAGAAAGAACGCTGTGCCCACCTGAGGATTGGCCTTCCCTGCATGGCTTTGGGCGTGTGTCCATCCAGCAGTGGTGTTCTAACACCTGTCCCATCCCCCCTTTAGCCCTGGTCAGCCCTTGGCTGGGGTTTGTTCATCACACAGACTGGCCCCTTGACCAGTCTGCTCCTCATTGCTATTGAAAGTTAATGGGGGCAAAATTGCATTCCCAAACATTTGAACCTGGAGTGGCCAGGGCCGAACTTAGTTGATCTCTGGTGATCGGTTCAATTTAGTTACGATTTTTTGCCATTAGGCTAGGGCTGAATGATGGTGATTTGGTTGAGGCCAAATGTCTGAAGAAAATTGGCTCTCTGATAAGAGTGCTGTTATCAGAGGGGGCTACCTTCTCATTTACATTTAGATGAGTATTGATTATTTATTTACTCAGAGAAGTGAGATTCGTTTCCAATCTTATCTTTCTCGTCTCTGCTTGTCAGCAGAAAGAGAGCTAGAGCTCCTGACATCAGGCCAAGATAACAGCACTTTGTAGCAAAGATAAAAGTTGGAATGGGCCTTTTTCTAGTCTTGACTGAAAGGATAAGTTTTAAAAATTAGAACTGATGGGTCATGCTTTCAAAACCTTTCCTGAAGGTTCTACAGTGTAACTAGGCAGGAGGATTGGCTGATTGGAACAGCTCTGGCCTTTCTTCTTCTGTAATAGGAATTGTGTTTAATTTGATTATATTGGGTGATTTCGCCAAGAGCAAATTGTGTATTGGCTCAAAAGAAGCTAAAGTGTGACCTTATTGTCGTGTCAGCTTGTTCTTATTTTTGTCATTTAAATCCCCCATTTTCCAGTCTGACCCTCGGAGGTGGCATAAGCTACAGTGGTCATCACTTGAGTGTAGTTCTGTGCTTATATTAAGTCAAGTAAAAAATGAGTGCTGCCCCCAGAGGAAGAGCTGGATGGAGTGGGTACCAAATGCAGGTGCTGTGTCTGCACTCCAGTGTGGATACCATCAGCCTGTTATTGATAGCTTTGGCAGTGTGAGTTTCTGGGGATTGAGCTGAGCAGACAGATTTGGTATGATAGTCTCCCTCCACCAGCCTCCTCTAACCCAAGTTTAGTGTCACCAGAGGAATCTCCCAAATAGCTGATTGTGTCCCTTCACTGCCCTCGTAGTGTCTGCTGCTGTAAGAAAACTCCAGCTCTTGACCAGCTGTCTGCCCCAGCTTCCCCCTTGTCTCCAAGCTTCCCCAGTTTCTCCAAGCTGGATTTCCCAGTCAACACAGGTTCTATAGGACTCAGAGGAGTCTCCTTCAAACCTTCCCCCAGGATCCCAGTCCTCCCTCAAGGCCCAGATCAGATGTTTCCCCCAAAGGGAAAAAGAATAACCTGGATTAACCCTGTTTCTGATCCCTCAGCACGTTGGGTGAGAGCAACAGTTGTTCTCAAATTTACCTGCTGAAGTGTCTCTCTCCCTCTCAGCCTCCTTTGAGGGATGGGCTATTGATTACTCATCTCATCTCTGAGCTTGACACACTATTGATGCTCAGAGAACATTAAGTGGGCCTATGGATGGTCACAACACATATCCTTTGATATCTGTGCTGTCATGGCTTGCTCTGTGAGTTCTGACATTTACTCATTTTCAGACTATATTTATAGGACCTGAGAGGCCAGGAAACTAGGAGTCCTGACTGCTGAGCAAGTGTCTAATCTTAAACGCTGCCTGTGGTGTCAAAGCAAGATTTCTAAAAGAGCTATGTACCTACTCCACCCCATAGTCTTGGTCTCACATAAGAAAGAATATGGACATCCGCGTTGGTGCCAGCATTCCTAGCCTTCATGTGTTAGCTTGTTGTGCCCATGACTAGGGTTCTGCCACTACTTTGTCCAGCATTTCTGGTTCAGCCTGTATCAGCAGTAATATCTCTGTTGCCTGAGCACTTTGCCAAGGGGAGTTTTTGATTGTCTCAGTTCATCCTCACAGCAGACTTCTGAGCAAAGGTCCATTGTTGGACCCATTTTACAGACAATTAAATGGTGTACCCTAGTACACAACTGATAGTCTTCTTTCTCCTCTTTCCTCTGAAGTGCAAATGCCAGGGCTCTTTTGCCTCAGCCAGCCTTGCCTCTTACTTGTTCATTCTTAGCTTTTTCTGATTACAAGAAACTCTTTAAGGTGGTGAATGTAAAATAGTTGACATGAAGATGTAGCCATGAGCCATTACTTTATCCTTTCCCTCCCACAGGCCAGTCTCAGCATCAGTATCAGTTTCTTTGTTTATATCCTGCCTCTACCCAAAAAGATTTGAAATACAGACCGTACAGTAGGATAAAAATGCATTGACCAGTCAACTACATGAGTGGAACAGGAAAATACAGGTCAGATGGCAAGGTGTCCTGAAGAGACGCTGGCACAGGGATGTGTGCCTGAGTCACAACAGTGTCCACAGTGAGTGACATGCTTCCTGATGGGCAAAGAGGAAAGAGATGTGATGTGGTGGATGTTAATGACAGATTTATACTAAGCTTTGTGACGATACAAAAGCAGCCAGGTGCTTTGTGGAAGACACACGTTCCACAGCACCAGAGTCTTCAGAAAAAAGATGCACACTGCAGGATAGCTTCCCTGTCTTCAGACAGAAATAGGCACTTACTACCAATTGGGTTCCAACATCCCTCTGGTTCTCAGCTGCTAAGAAATCATATGCTAAAACCCTTCATGTTTCTGACAAAAGCCAACGGGATCAAGGAAGCCATACTAGACAGGTACCCCTCAGCCAACAAATTCTACAGATTTTCTTTGAAACTTACATGCTGAGATATTTGCCTTGTGTTTATAAAACCCTGCCTGAATATTATAGCTTGGAACTTTCTCAAAGCTCCAGAGTAGTATTTTGTTCCTAGACCATTCCGTGCTATGGCATTGCTGCAATAAATATATCATAGAAATGCCAAAGCAGGTTCTTGTTGCTGTAGAGTGACTGCTTCCCAGGACTTTCCCTTTGTATTCTATGTTAGGCACCAGAGGGCATGTAGCTTCAAGCACAGCTCTGACATTTTAAAACCTTTCTTTGCAAAGGTTGGACATTGCCTTGAGAGTCGTGCACTGTTCAGTGTGAAAGAGTTTTTGCTGTTTCATGAAATCATATCTTTGGCAAAAGCTCATCCATAGAAACTGACCCTACAGCTTGTCTTTTTTAGATGGGTTTCTGGCTGCTGCTCTTTCCTCCCATGCCAGCTCACTGGAGTCAAACACACAGTTGATGGAGGTGTAGTTTGGTAGATAGTGGGTGAAGGTCATGCTAATCTGGATTATGGTTTACTGAGAATTTGGTGGGTCATCATGGTACATAGGGAGCATGGGCCTGGGCCTCACCAGCATACATTATAGTCTACTACTCTTCAGGGGACATGGAGCATATTCTCAGCTCTGAGTCCCAGTTCCATCCCCTGGTAAATGGAATTCATGTTCTTTTCTTCCTAAGGTATCTGAAGAACAAATGAAATGATCTATAGGAAAGACCTAACTCAGTCCCTGCTGTGGAGCAGGCCTTAGAGTGATGGTACATCATCAGAGTTATGACTTTTCACTCCTGCTACAGTTCTAGGATAGGGATGGTGAAGGCACACCCTTTAACAGCATTGTGGTGTTCTAGTTTGCCTCTCTGTTGCTGTGATAGAACACCATGACCAGAAATAACTTAAGGAAGGAAGTATATTTTGGCTAATGGTTCCTAAGGGCTAGAGTTGATATTAGCAGGGAAGGCATGGCAGCAGGAGCAGGAAGCCAAGAGATCACATCTCAGTGGCACACAGAAAACAGAGAATGAACTGGAAAATGAGGTGAGACTATAAATTCTCAAAGCCCATCCCCAGTGATGTACTTCCTGCAGGAAGGCTCCATATCCTAAAAGTTCGGTAGCTTTTTCCAAACTGAACAACTAACTGGGAACCGTGTATTCAAAGCCTATGGGGGACATATCTTATTCAAACCACTACTGTTAGTATGTCAGACACCATATAATTCTTGGCCCATGGACTCCTCAAACAATCCTCTGAGGTCGATGCTATTATCATCCCCATATTACAGATGAAGAAACAGACAGGAGGTTAAATAAGTTGGCAGAGTCATAAACTAAATGGCTCAGCCAGGACCTGGACCAAGGCAGTTGGGCCAAGCCTAAGTTGCCTTGCTTCTCACCTGGGTCCAATATGCTCACATTACACAGACGGTATTGATCTGGCCTTTTTCTGGGATGGTATGTGAAAGTCTTCCTCTGCAAGGTCTCTTTTCCAATCTCCTGGCAAGATTTTAGATCTTGAGTCACATCTTTAGCAAAACAATCTTACCTTCCCCAAAGTCAAGACCCATCAGCCCCTCACCAAGTTCAGAAGCAGTTTGCAGCTTGTTCTTTACTTTGTAGGGAACAGTAGGGGCACCCAGAGCAGACAGCAATCCAGAGTGGAGTTCACTTTCTGACAAACTGAGAGAGGAAGGTTGTTTGTTTGTTGTTTTGGTTTGATTTCTCAAGACAAGGTTTCTCTGTGACATCCTGGTTATCCTGGAATTCACTCTGTAGACCAGGCTGGCCTTAAGCTTCAGAGATCTGCCTGCCTCTGCCTCCGCCTCCTAAGTACAATTAAAGGTGTGCCACCACTACCTCCCTGCTGATAGGGAGGTTCTTAAAGAAAGCTGGATGTGGGCAAGGTGGTTCAGCAGATGAAGGACCCATGTGATGAAAGGAGAAAACTGACTCCTCCACATGGTCCTCTGACTTACACACCAGGGTTATGATGTAGATGTCATCCCACATGCACAGAGTTTGGTTTTGTTTTTAATAAGAGAAAGGTGCAGAGGTCTTCTTGAAAAGGTAAGGAGATCACTTCTTCATTGGGGCCTGTATTGTCATGGACCAGAGCTATGGCTCAGGGTGCTGGTAAAGTCCATTAAAATAAATTAGTTTAGATCATTTTCATTTTGAATTTGTATAAAGCACAGGTTAAGTGATTCTGAACCAGATGAATCCACAAATCTATAAAAATCTATATTTACAATATAAACTGTGGCCTCTGTAATTGGCCAATAATTTATAGTTTGAAAGAGGAGGAAAGGCACAAGGCTCAGGAGTGATAGAGCCAAAAAGACCTTGGGCCTTTCCCCCTCTTCCTGCTTCTTACCTTGTGATCTTGGGCAGGTGTTTTCATGGGATCTTGCCTGTGAAATGAACAGTGTGTGTGCTCTTGGCACATGATGGGCAAGTAGTAGAAACAAGAGAAAGTCCTAAAAGCCAGGCAAGGAGACATGCTGATTTTAGTAGAAAGACCAGAACAAATGGCATTTGAGAGTGTGGCAAGGAGTTGGTTTTCAGGAAAAGGGCCCTTAGCTCCCCTGCTCTCTGTTTCCCAGGAAGTTGCAGAGACTGGAAATTGGGGCGGGGGGGGGGGGGAGGGGAAAAGAAGGAGGCGGAGGAAAGGGAAGGAAGGAAGGAAGGAAGGAAGGAAGGAAGGAAGGAAGGTAGGTAGGAGAAAAAGTGCTAAAGAAAGCAACCTCACATTCCCTCTGTGGCAACCATGCCTTGGGACAGGCAAACAGGTCAGCTGCAGGCTTGAGAAGCCCAGCACTGGTACAGCCCACACAACATCCCTGCCAGGTACAGATGACTTAGGATGAAGTTGCATAAACGGATCTGTTTGAATCAAGTTATCGTATGTGAAAGGCTCTTCCAAGTTCCACACTGTGTGGTAATTATAGCAGTCTCAGAAAAAATGGCACAGTAAGAAAATAGAAATTTTTTAGGTGTATGCAACATTTTAAGTTATAAAAATAACCTTTATCATATGGAAATTTGAAAAATACAGGAAAACACAAAAGAAATAAAGGCGTACATAATCCTATTATTGTAATGTAACTACAGTTCACATTTTAGAAATAGCTTTCTTATCCCTGCACTTTTACATACATTTTTACAACTACAATTATCCTATAAAAATTGTGCATTAGATGGGTTTTTTGTTTTGTTTTGTTTGTTTTTTTTGTTTTTGTAAAATAGCATGCTGTAAACATGCTTTATAGTATTAAATATTTTGGGATTACTTTTAATGCCTCTGTAGTACTCTACAATATTTCATTTAGTAGGCTTTCTGTTATCAAATCTAAGTTGTTCCCAAATTTTGAATATCATAAAACTATCATATATCAGTATCTTGGGGCTGGAGGAATGCTTCCAGGACCTCCATGGGCACCAGAATCTGCAGGTGTGGTGTTTGCATAGCATACTCTCCCATAGGCTCTGATCCCGAGTCTGTGTAGTGCCTGACACTGTGCAGACACTGTGTGGGGTAGATACAACTTTTCCCAAGTTTTTTCAGTCTGCAGTGGTTGAAAACACACAACACAGATACAATGGCTGGTGGATATTATTAAACTTTGTACCCAGACCCCACTGTAAATTTATAGAAGTAGATGGACACCTCTGACACATTGTGCTGCTGGAGGTGTTGGGAATAAAGGTTTAGATTCTTCCAGGAGCACTGCATTGCCTCTGCTGAGTCCCCAGCTCTCACACCTCCTGTCTTACCAAACACCTTGCAGAGTTGGAGCAACAACAGTTTCCTGCACCTCTCACCTTTTCAATAACTATGCACAAAGTGCAGGCACAGTTTTGAATCAGACTTTTTGACCCATTCAGTGTTATCTGAGAACAACATTGCCAGTTAGGTGGACAAAGAAATAATGAATAAATGTATAAAATTTTCTGCTATCTTCTTAGATCTGCCATAACTCTTAGGTGCTGCAGGATGGGTAGAATTCTTGGTTGCCAGAATACTGAACCTGTGACTAATGTTTCCCCAAATGTCTCAGTAAAAGCGTAAACACTGTTAGCTACTACCTTTCCATCACCAAACCCAGAGCTTGAAATCCACTCTGTTACTTACAGTTATTTTTTACTTTTTAAACTATCTAGAGTTCTGCACATACCTTATTCCTGATTGTAATTGATTAGTATACAGTGATAGCTATCAATAAGTACCTTGGCAACAGTGCCTTGTGTGGAGCAGATGCATTCCTAAGCCAGCAGGTTTTTTTGTTTGAGACAAGATCTCTCTACAGCCCTAGCTGTCCTAGAACTCACTCTGTAGACCAGGATGGCCTCAAATTCACAGAGATCTGTTTGCATCTGCCTCCCAAGTGCTAGGATTAAGGTCATGCGCCACCATGCCCGCTCTAAGTCAGTGTTTTATCCATGTCATCTTGGTCTTCATCATACTCCTTGAAGTATAAGAGTCCCACTCTGCCTACTAGGATACAGGGCCAGAGAGGATGGTAACCTGATCCATATCAAAGAAATGGAGCAATTGTGTGTGCCTCCAGTTCATTCTTACTCAACCCTCTTACCTAGCATGGGAAAAGCTGATGAAGAATAGTGGGGGGAAAACCAGTTTCTGCCATCTTGGATAGTTACACCCTTGGGACAGATGTTATCATTTTCCTTTGGCTTTCCCCAGTATGTGATAATTTCTGAGTGTTCCATTCACCATTTCAGACACCCTCCCCTCCTCCTGCCCCTTTGATTTTCCAGGCCCTCAGTACCGCCTGGAGAAGCAGAGTGAACCTAACGTCGCAGTGGACCTGGAGAGCACGCTGGAGAGCCAGAACGCCTGGGAGTTCTGCCTGGTCCGCGAGAACAGTACGTTGGCTGCCTCGCCCTGTGCCGCTTTGTCTGTTGCAAACATGCTTAGGAGTGATGTGTTTGAGAGCATTTGCTGGCCTGGCTTCCCTAAGCAGACGAAAAGTGACTGTTTTCCAAGGCAGACCACAGCCTTCCTGCTAGAAGTGTATCCCAAAGCAGAATGACAGATCCTGTACTGTTTGGTAGTCTGCATCTTGTCGAGCACTCTGTGATTAATAGTTTGCTCTTGAACTGCATCTTCCTAATTTTGGAACAACCCTGGAAACAGCTTAGAAACAAGAGGCCCTTTCCCAGACAAAGGCTCTTTTGTGTATACAGCAACTGGCCTTGTCAGTGTCAACTGCTTGACATCGTGTTTTAGAAAAATTTAACCACTTGAATAATCCCACCAGAAGGCGTGGAAGTGACTCCAGATGCCACATTGAGAACTGAATTTCTTTCCTTGCATCCAGGTTCCTGAGTTGTTAGGTTTTTCACCGTTCTGCTAGATGTGTCCCCCGCAGGAGGAGATTAACTGCCCCACAGCCACTCATGCCCCAGAGCTGCTTGTTCTGCCTGAAGTGTTCCCCCTCTTTTTAATAGCTCATCCTCATCCTTGTCTCAGTTTAAATGTCACATCTGCAGAGACACCCCGTCACCCACACCTGGTTCATTCTTCAGCTGTACCCAGGATGTGATCTCAACATTGTTTTCTCTTCACAGCATACATTTCTGTTACTTATTTTTGCTTAGTAACTGGCTGATGTCTACCTCACCCACTGGATTATAGATCTGCAAGGGCATTCTCAACCCATGCTAGCTGTTCCTCATTAACTCAGCAGCCTGCTAAAGACCACATCCTACAGGAGCTCAGGGAAATAGACTGGATGAGTGAGTGAATAAAAGATCTTCAGTCCTGCCACTGACTCTTAATGCAAACTGGACTGCTATGCTTTTACCAGAGCCCCTGGCTGCCTCTTCTGGATCAGCATGAACACGTTTGCCAAAAGGGGAACGTACTGTTGGCATTCAGAGCAAATTCTCAAAGATAAAAGGTTAATACCCTCACCATCTGCAGTTGGTTATAAGAATCCTATGTAAAAACATATAAAATTAAAAACCCTTGGTGCTTAGACGGTCTTAAAACACTTTAGATAAGTAATAAATATTCATAAACGTGTATTCCTATCAAGACTCTAATATACAAGTATTTGTATGCAAAATCTCATGTTCTCTCCTTACCAAAGAAAGCAGGTATTTCAGAAATATTCCTCCTGTCATGGTGTGCACCTGTTACCAGCACTCGGGAGGCTGAGGCAGGAGAATCAGGAGTTCAAGGTCATCATCAACTACATGAGTTTAAGGCCAGCCTAAGATACATAAGACCATACCTCAACCAAAAATAAAATAAGCAAATCCTCACAGGTGGAGAGGGTCTAAGGGCGTTGGCTCTTAGACTGATGACTGCAGTGGACTCTAGTATGTATGATGGCTGGATGTCTAAGAAGTCTAAGATTTTTTTATACAAGATTTACACTTCGGGGAATCTACCTTGAGAAAAGACCTAAAATCCAACAAAGATTTATGTACACTGATGGATTTCACGGTGTTATTTCTGCCTCCGATTAGGAAAGTCATAGCTTAAGTTCTATCCCTGTATTGGGGATTTATGCAGTTTCTTGATATGCTTACTACAATAAAAGTAGCCTAAAAATCAAAAAAAGTAGAGAACTGTATGCATTTGGAGAGAAGTAAGCTTCTGAGCTGTGAGTGAAAAAAAGGAATAATAGTAGAAAATAAAAAATATTTTAAAATAATGAAAATTCTTTATGTTAAAATTTGTGGATATGGCTACAACAGCATGTAAGGAAGTGTTGCAGCCTTCAGATGTATATATTACAAAAGGAAAGCAATAAACTGAGCATTCAGCTAAAAAAAAAAAATAGAAAAACAGAAAAGAAAGCCTAAGAGACTAAAAGAAAGGAGGTCAAAGATCAGAAATTACTGAGCTAGAAAACTCAGAAACACCATGAGTCATAAAATCAGTAAACCTCTTGAAATGGATCAAAGTCAAAGAAGAAAAATACCAGAAAAACATAGATAGTAAAAGGCATGAAAAGGAGACACACGACAGATCCTACAATTGTTAAACACATAGCACAAGGGGTGTGTGTGTGTATGTGTGTGTACACACATATGTGTAAGTTCCCTTGCCTGTTCAGATGCATGGGAAGCCAGAGCTTGACATTGGCCGTGTTCTGCAATGACTACCTTATTTTTTGAAGCAGGGTCTAACTGAACCTGGAGCTCACTGCTTTGGCTAGACTGCTTGCCCATCAAGGCCCAGGGATCCTTCTGTCTCTGGTCCTTAGGCTTGCACAGCGGGCACTTTACACACTAAGCCATCTCCCTAGCCCATACAAGAGTTTTTAAAACTCCACTGTAAAAATTTTGAAAATTAGATGAAAAGAATGAGTTCTTGAAAAAGTCACCATCAAAATTGGTACAAAAAGAAATGTGAATGTTCTGGTCAGTATTATAAATTTGAATTAGTGATTAAAAACCTTCTACAGAGAAAACCCATGCAAGCCCTGGTAGGACACTTAAGAGTAAACACCCCACTTACACCTGCTGTCCCAGAGAGATCTCCCTCCGGATTGTGGAAGAGATAAGATGAGTATAACCCTGGTACCCAACCCCATTAATGGCCACACAAGACAGAAAAATTTCAGACTAACTTTAGAGAGATCCAAAAATCCTGAACGAATTGTTAACAATTCAAGTCTAACGTTTGATTAGAAAAATCACATTCCGTTTCGAAGTCAGGTTTACCCTAGACTATGTGATTACCCTTAGACCATGTAATTTGCTGCACTGATAGTAAAAGGAAAAAAAAATGTAGGCACAGAATATTTATTTGTTTGTTTGTTTGTTTGTTTGTTTGTTTTTGCCTTTAAGAGTTGTGTTTAGGGGCTAGAGAGATGGCTTAGCAGGTAAGAGTGCTTGCTGCTCTTGCAGAGAACCTGGGTTCAGTTCCTTACATCTGCCACCTCAGAACGGCCTGTAACTCCAGCATCTGGTCTCTTAGAGCACCTGCACGCACGTGTTAGTGCACACATCTACACACACACAAATAAATGCATGAATAAATTCTTTTAAAAATAAGTTGTGCTTAGCAAGCTTGGCGATGAGAGCAGTCATGTTGCTGTAACGTCAAAGGGAAGAAGAGGCAGGAATGCACCAAGGCACACGCAGACGCATCCCCATATACAGACACATCCCTGTGATATGAAAACCTACTGGAAATGAGCTCACAATGACTGTCTCTGCTCGATGGGGTTCCAGGTCGTTCATTTTCCTTTCTAGAGTTTCTAAAAGAAGAAAAGGTGAACATGATGTAAAGGCAAGTTCTCACGGACAGATTTATGGTAAACATGTCTTAGTGTCCCTGTGACACCTCATCTGAAATAACTCATAGCACCACACCGTGGAGCACCAGCACTGCCAGTCACGTGCTGACTCTTCTACCTGATAGCTGCTTTCTGTCCCCGTCATTCCTATCGTTCTTTAAAGACTCTCTTGAACATACTTGGGCAAGTGATTGACCAGTAGGAACTTCATAGAGGATTCCATTTCATAGTGTTGACTTCCCAATAAGTCACAAATAAGATAGCGTGGGGACTTATTAGTATCTTGGTGGGTTTTTTTCTTCTTTTCTTTCTTTCTTTTTTTTTTTTTTTTTTTTTTTGTGGTTATGGTCACACTTTTACTTATTAATTTTTTTTTTCTTCTTCTTCAGGAAACCGAAGTGTAGGGATTAAGCTTCACTTCTTCCATCCTTTATTTTCTCCTCCCAGAGATAACAGGTATCTCTCCAGCAATGGTGTGTACACATTCAGATGTACTGTGCAAGTACGAATACACACGTTCATGTTCGTGCTCCCTCCTTAAAACACGACCGATGTCGTACTACATTGTTATTTCATCATCTTAATATGCACTGTAGTTTACTCTGCATTGATTCACATGCTCTACATATAAGTTCATGTGCTCCTAAACTGCTGTTGTTACTCTCCGTAGCTTATTATGGTTCATATTGCTTTTGTTTTATGGTGAGGCCCAGATTTCTTGTATTAAGAAGAAAAAGGTGTGAGGATTGGTGAATGAAGCTTTGTCATCTAGACCCTCACTCTTACTCCACAGCCAAGCAAGAGCACAGTCTCCTTCGACTGCATGTAGTCTTCTTGAGCCCAGCACCACTCTTCCCCAAGGCTTTGTCATGTGTTCAGTCGGCCTTTCTGAGTCAGAACAGCAGACAGGATCTAGAACTAAGAATGAAGGAAATGCCCACCAGTGCTTGCAAATGATAAAAGCAGAAAGCAGTCAGAATCCAATGGATGATTGTGTCTTAATTGTATTAAAACAAGCAAATTATGAAAAGCAATTCATTATTTTCATAGGAAAAATATTTTTATAAACTTAGAGAGCCCAACTAAGAACCATATATTGTTCGCTAGCCATCTACTAAGAAGTAGGGTCAACACAACAATATTTCAAAAATGGATTTTTTTTTTCACTGTTTTGGTATGTTTGGTCAGGCCAGGCTTACTACCCTTCAGAGGGAGCCAAGTGGAATTCCTGTATCCCATCACACATTAGAGAATATGTGGTCCAGTCCGTGTGGTCCATGTCTGTTCATGCCCCAGCCTGTGGCTGAAGTTGTGAGTAGTTCAGCTGCCTCTGTGGTGGTCACAGCGGTCAGTGTGTTTTCATCTAAAGCTCTTAGGATAGGACCTGGTGCATAATTAGCATTAGTGGGTGTTGGCTTTAACTAAGAAACACTGATAATGCAGCCATCTGTGGCTGATAGAGCACTGGGGCATGGTTGTGGTGGTCTGGAACCATGGGACTATCAGAGCCTTTGCCAAGATTGAAAGAGAAGGGAGTGACCTGGAATGGAGAGGCCCAGGAGAAATTAGAAACAGGGTACTTTCTGCTGTCCCAGAATGTGGTTCGCTTTATAAATAATATCATTGAATTGGAAAAGTCATAAAAACATGGATAGCAACCTTTCAGTTTTTCTTCAAAGCAAGGGTGGGGCATGATATTTTAAAGCAGCTATACCCAACAGTGTTTTAAAGCCATTTATTGGAGCCTACTGTTATAGGGTCTTGTACTGAACATTTTACAAGTGCCTCCTCACATTTTAAAACTCTCCTACAGACAGTATTCTCATTGTGAGAAGACTTTCCCAAAGCTAGCCAACTAGTAACCACATAGCACCAAAACCCTCTGGTTAGCCCTCTGATTCCAAAGCCCCCTCTAGGATAACCTGAATTTTCCATCCTGGGAATGGCTGTGGTGATTGCCTTTGTATCTGTGAAAGGGAAGTTAGCAAGTGAACTGATGTGACAAGTTTCTGCCTAGGGATGGGGAGCTCACATTTGTGCTTGGATCGCAGCCTAAACAAGAACATGATGAGCCAGAGTCCTTGAGCTTTCCAGCTTGGATCCTTGTCTCATAGTCTCCTCCATCCTCAGCCAACTGTCTGCTCAGAGCTGGAAGCAGACCAGAAGGAAGCAGCAAGTGCATTCTGAGGAGGAGGTAGCAGTAGACTCCTCTTCTTGTCCAAGCTTCCGTGTAAGTCTTGGCACCAAACTGAGCCTCAGTTTTCTCTTCTGCCAAATGTTCTGGGTGACCCTTCCAACTGATCAAATGTGGGTTGCCCATCCGGGGCCTTAAAAGAAAGGAACAGATTCTTCCATAGCTTTGAGAGAGGAACTCTGGAATTCCTCATCATCAGGGCCAAATGTGCTCCCAAAATAACCTTGTTTTTTCAGACTACCTGGAAACTGCTAGGTGCTGTCTGCCTTTATCACTCACTAAGCTGTTATAATAGTTCAGCATAGTGCTTAAAGGATTGTCCCTGGAACCATGTTGGCCTTAGCTGAAGTCCTTGCAGCCTCTGGTGTTGGGCATGTTGTGCATGACAACCTCTCAGAGACTCCTTTCCTGTGGAGGTTGAATCTGCTTCACGGGGTGTTTTCTGAAGATGGAATGAGATAGAATCACAGTTAGAACAACTTACTAGGCAAGTGTGGCCATGTCTCTTTTATAGAGAAGGAAACTGAGGCTCTGAGAGGGGAAGTGATTTGCTAATATTTTATGAATAGTGATGAGGAGCCTGGAAAACCAAACTGTGTTTTCTTCCATTGAGTCTACTGAAAAACTGAACCTAGAACCTTTTCTTCCTTGATAGAAGGTGCTATGCAGAGAGATGTGAGTGTCATCAGTTTGTCTTTCAAAGGAGTAGAATGCGGACAGCCTTCCATCATTTCAGTGCCTTCCTGAACTCAACTTCCTTTATTTAAGGTCAACAAAGGATGGAGAGTCCCCCAGATAGACTGTGGTGGAACAGATACCTGGGCCTCCTTTAGTTGCCCCGTGAAGACCCAGGAGAGCAACTCTTCAAAGCTTGCTGGGACACCTGGCCGCCACACCCTGGTCTCTCCCTCTCCATCCTCCTCTTTGACTATACTTTCTGGATTTGTCCGCTGCATGGTAGACTGCAATCTCCATCACCCTGGACAGTCTCCAGACCTGCATACCCTCCGTCTCTCGTTAGACCTAACTCACTCTCCCTGTGGTGTGCCTTCTGCACCCCAGCCCTGATGTCCTTGCTCTGCTTCCTGAGGACATGGTGTCTTACAAGTGCAGGTTTCTTCCAGGTTAGACTTGACTTTCCCATCACCACTGACTTAGAAAGGAAACAAGACAACCTAGAAAGAGAAAGAAAACTGAAGGGAAGAATGTTGCATTCTTTGATATGTTTCCAAAAACCTTTTGTGGTGCTTATTCACAGCAGGTCCATTCCTCCTGTCTGCTCTCTGCCAGGCCTGGAGACTCCCTGGTGGTTCCTCTCTGCACGTGCGGAGGCCTTGCTTTCTTCTGTTACAAATTACTAATCTCGCCAGTTTATATCATGTTCCTGAATGAAGGGCTCTAAAGCTTTTCTATTAGACCACAGCAGTACTCGTCAAGTACAAAGGAAAATGTGATCATGCAAATAAACTATTTACAAGGAGCAGTGACTTGTGACGCTCATGGTCCATATTTCAGGTTGAATTATTGCTGAAAGGCAGTCGCCTGTCTGGCTTGGAGGTAGGTATTCTCTGTAAAGAATTTTCTACTTGATGTTGCATAACGGCCCCCTTGCACACTAACAGAGTTTAAATGAAACAGAAGTGCTATTGCAGAGTTCCTTTGACCACTGCCTGCTCTGTTAGCAGGAGCAGGTGGGCCATGTGAGTAGAAGGAAAGTGTTTGGAGTGTTTGGACAAATCCTTCTCTGTGAGCCTTATTTCTCCATGTGTTGAATGTGGTGGTGATCCTGCCCTGTGGGGCTGTTGTGAGGGGTCAGTTATGGAAGCAAGTAAATAGCACTATTCATTAAAAGCTCATATGAACCACCATGTACCGTGTGAGGGTTGGCCATTACCAAATGCCTGTTCCTCAGCGCCCTCCCAGTCACAAGCTGCCCTGAGCTCATGTGGCCTTATCTTGGTACTCCCCCCAGTAGCCTCTTACACTTCCCACAGTCCCTTTGGGCAAAGGGGGAGTGGACCCCAGGGCTAAAAGCTGTGCTGACCTGGATAGGAAGCAAACCTGTACCCTGTCCACAGGGACCTTTTGAGTAATAACAGACCCACCACCGTGCTGTGTGGGCCGAGAACTTCCACATGAATTGACTTTTTCTCTCCCCCTCTCTGGAAAGTCTCCCTCCCCCCTTTTATTTTATCATTAGGTAGTAATTAGTATTCAAGGGAAATTGGTCTTAATATATTAAAATTGGTTAAGTGCATTTAGACCTGTACCACAGCCAATGTCTTATTGGAAAATGTAATTGGGGACTCTGTGTATGTAATTAATTGAATTACAATTAAGAACTTTCATTAAGCGATACACTGGTACATTAGAGAGTAAGGAGACATGTTTGACGAGCTGCAAACCCTGTCTGGGCTCTTAAGTGAGGGCACAGAGCCTCCCACTCATCCAACCGGCTCCTGGCCCCAGAATGTGCCCTGCTGCCCCCAGTAATGGTTTTGGTAATAATCAGGTGACATTCCTGCAGTGGCTGGATGGGCGGTGGGTTTCTTCCAGCATTGTGCTCTGCCTCTTGATTCTGGAGACAGGGATCTCAGTTGTGATCAGACAGCTACATGGTTGAAGAATAACCCATCATACTAGTCCCATCATACTGGGGAGACAGGAAGGTAAAACTAGAGAAGAGAGATTTTACCAGTGTGGCCACAGCAGGAAGAGGAACAGATAAAGGGGCCCAGCACCCCCCTCTCCAAGTCTGCCTTTCAGATGCTGAGAAGGTTTAGGTGAGGAGCAAGAGAAATGCAGTCTTAGTCAAGGTGTGACCCTTCCCATCACTGGCCCATCCTGCCTTGGCTCTGGTCCCTCCAGCAAGGTGTTCTGACAAAATTGATACATTTTTCATCTGTTGCTCCCTTAGGTTGAAGCCTCACCCATCTGAATGGGAAAGGGGCATCTGAAGTACATGGTTCTGCTCTTCTTGTAACTCAAGGTGTCTCAAGAAAGCAGTTCACCTCTGTTCCTTCTACAAAAGCCCATACAAAATGAAGGCAGATGCCAGGCTGGCTTGTGCTTCTGCTAGTTGGCCCAAGTGAAGAGTCAGTGCTTTCATTTAGCAATGGCAGCTTTTAAGTGTCTGTTTGAAGAGGGATAGACTTCTTTGAGGAAAGGGAAAAATAAGTTAAACAATAGGTAAGAGAATCTTCTGCCCACTGAAGCCTCGAGACAAAAGAGCTCTAGGTGTGCTGAGAATGCCACCTGAACTGAGCATGGGTACAGGGTCAGCCGAGGGCTAGGCAGACCCCTTCTGCGATCTGTTCTTGTCAGAAATTCTGCAAACCTAAAGCTGCTGCTTTCTGATCACCTCATAAAGCAAGATTACCTTGATTTATTGAGGGAGAGCTGACATCTCTACATGGGAGGTCCTCCAGCAGACTGACTTTGGCTCCAAGAGTTCAATCAATTAAGCACTGTGACAGCAAGGATCCCTACTCCGGCTGTAGCATAGCCTTTATCCTACTGTGTGATCCTGGTGGCTTTAAGGAGAGCACTGCAGAGAGGCCTGTGTGTGTTATAGTTCGTCACCTATTGATTGTTTTTTAGAGACCAGCAAAAATGACTAGCAGCTGAAGGGAAGTGTTTAATAGAGGGGAAGCTTTGGGCTTATGGGACTTTGGGGACTTAAACTGCTTCTGGAAAAAAAGTGATGGATACAGAGCACTAAGGAAGAGTTTTTCTCCACGTCTCACTCAGGCGTCCAGCATTCGGTCTGACTGGGGAGAGAGACATTTCAGTCTTGTCCCTGATTCCTTTGTTCTGGCAGGACAGGCACGTTTGTAGTTCGTTTTCTCTCATTACAGTTATGGCCTGTGGAATTGTACAGTTCCAGCCCATTGAGGGCATGCCTTTACCCAAAAGAGGTTATGCCATAGTTACAAAGAATGTCCAGTTCTTGGCTCCAGCTTGTGCAGGTGCAGGACTATAGCAACAGGATGATACATTGAGCCTCATTTTTCTCACTTGTTTGGGAGAATATCGTCGGATCTAAAAGGGCATTGGAGAAAAGAAAGGAGATCACATGTCTGTGGTGCTGAACATATAGCATCTAGTATAGTATATATAGTACACCCTCGTAGATGCCAGGCTAGAGCCGTCCTTGGTGGTCCCCTCTGTTGAAGGGTCTGGATGGTGTGGTAAGTTCTGCTTATCACAAAACTCATAAGTTTATGGCTGCATCATTCTATTAGCAGCTTTACTGGATGACAGTGCCATATAGTGTAGATTTCCCTGCCTGCAAGGAGTGCCTATCCACAAGGAGACCACAGATACTTACGTGGAAAAGTCACAATGAGAGCCTTTCCCAGGGAGCTGCAGGTTTCAAGAGAGAAACCAAGGAAGGTTCTATTGAACTAAACCCTGAAGCATAGACATTTTTGAAGAAAAAAGTATGCCCTGGCCAGAGATGGCAACTTGAACAGAATCTGGCTTGGTAAAGCAGGGATGATTGGAGAGTGGAGAGGATTGCAGGATTTTGAGGGAGAGTGGAGAGGATCATGGTTTAATTTCCCCTCCCCCTCTCAGTTCCTTACACAGCCATGTTTTTCTGTGTTCCGGAACTGCCCACCTTTACACTCCTCTCTTATGTCCTTCCCCTGTCCTTCTCCCTCCCTTCCCCTTTCTCTCTCCTCTTCAATCCCCAGCACTGAAAAGGAGGACAACCTGTTTATTTTGTTGTTGTGTATTATTTTGGTTTGGGAAATTTTGTTACCTGTTTGTTTGGGTTTTTTTTATGAGACAGACTATGACTGTGTTTTAGGCTGACCTTGAACTCTCAGTCCTCCAGCTCCTCCTATGATCCCCTAAGCACTGGGATCAAATGTGTGTATACCAGCTGGCTAATACGAAGGTATTGAAGACTACGAGAAAATTTATTTACTGGCTATATCTAGGAATATAAACAGAAATTTGTGTTTATTAAGTCATTAAAAACAATTTTGTTAACATAAACATTTTTGTGGAAAAAAAACCCTAGATTTTCTTCTAAATTTCAATGTGAAAGAGTAACACTGTTTTACTTCCTCTCTTCCCACCCTACCCTCACCCCACTCCCAACCCCCAGCTCTGAGACAGGATGTCTTGTAGCTCAGGTTGGCCTCTAACTCTTCATGCTGAACAAGACCTCCGTGAGCACCTCCATGCCTGGTGTGTGCAGTGCTGGAAAGTCCTGGTTTCTGTGTGCTCAGGGCCCTGCACATGCTAGGCAAATGCTCTGCCACCTGAGCTGCATCCCAGCCCTGTTGTACATTTTTTTGCACATCCCTGTCTGGCTAATAGAATCTTCATATCTGCTTCTGTACTCAGTTTGTTGCAGTATATTGTTTTGGTTGTAGTATAGGAAGAAAATTTGTCCTAACACCAATATATTGTTGAAACAAGGGAGAGAATTTCCATTCCCTTTTCAGATAACTGTTGATATTAATTTTCATTGAATCAAAATTCAAGTGATAGTTTCCTAAAGGTTAATTGCAATGTGGAATCAGATTGTACATTGTACACTTGTAAGGAAATGAGCATGAAAGGCAAAGGATGTTTTACTGTTACTGTGAAAATAGTATAGGACCATGGGCCCCTGAAGGGAGCCTAGAGGGAGGTGTGCCCACCACTGGCCCAGGCCTGTACTTTGAGGATCTCTGATTTTGAATTCACCGTTCTAGTCCACATTCTCTTGTCCTCGGGCCACAGGGGTGGGCGTGGGGAGTATAGTAACAGTTTTTAGCACAACCCAAAAGGAGAAGAGTAAAAAAACAGCAAAGGAACACACAGACTCTAGAGCCTGGTGGTCCTGTCCTGCTTGTTCTAAACCTGTAGTGAGGGTCAAAAGTCAGGCTTTTGGTCTACGTCTGACTTTCTGCCGGTGGCCGCTCTCACAGCACCCACTCCACTGCAGGAGCTCGCAGCATTGCCTTGGACTTGGCTCCTCCTCTGCCTCCACTGCTTCCCTTTACATTTCTCATCTGAGCCTGTTTGGCCTTTCTTCCCTGAGACAGGGGCCAGGTTCCATTCCCTAGTCCTCCCAGTTTTACTCCAGTGAATAAGGTTGCTTCCTCTAAGGCTCCCTGTTGTCCCTAGACCCTTCCAAGTGGCACGCGTCCAGAGCCTTCTTGTCAGTCCATTTGTGCTCCAGTGCTCTGAGTCACTACTAAGCCCCACCCCAAAATGTGATCTATCACATTCAGCCTTGACTTACTGCAACTGGAGCGTTTTGACACAATACATTATGGTAATGCACAGCACATAGAGACATTAACACTCCCGACTTTGACAGAGTACACTGTGAAGTCTTTGAAGGCACCATTACAATTTATCTTGTCATTCATGAGAAGTTCCAGTTCAGCTTTAATGTAGATGAACACAGTGTGGCTTTTGTCTTACTTAATTGCTTGTGACCTTTTTAATTGCTAATTTAACAAAATACTAAAGGGTTATATTTCAATTAAATTAATGGTTTGGGGAGGGTTTTTTTTGTGTGTTTGTTTTTAAGACATTCTGATTCTACTTTTCATTTTGAGAAGATAAAATGTCATCTTGAACAAAAGTGGAGTTTCAAGTGAAGTTGATTGTACGGTAATAATTTCCATATGCAAATAGTATGATAGCAAGTATGTTACATGTGTGGTTGAGTTCCACCTTCTCCAGGCTTCAGACACTCAAGTTTTATACCAAACCATTGCATTTTCTGGTCCCCAAACACACTACTAGTTCAGTGCTTTGCTTGAAGTATCTGCCTTGAGATAAAGAGGCTATTGCAGACACCATTCACTGGGCTTGTCTGCTTGTCCTGTTCCTTTGTGTTCTGTCGCTGAGTCGTAAGTTCCTGAGGACCAAGAGCCCTACCTTTCCTACCGGTGCCGTCTCAATTTCAGCACTGCTAGATGGGCAAGACACATGTACACACAGATAAGCCCTGCACTCAGCAGCACTTCTGGGCCCACTTGAATACTGACAGTGGAGCTCAGAGAGCAGTGTTCCTGTTCAGCAGATGACTTTCTTGGAGTGAGCAGCCGGAACTGGCGGGAATGCAGGACATTCCCTGTTCCCTTGATGCTGTGCCTTCCTGATCTTAAGAGACATCATGCTCCTGTCAGCAGGGCAAGGCTGAGAGCTCACTCAAGCATCACTAAATCCTCAATGGGATGTGAATTTACCCTGGCAGAGAGTAGAAGGTGAGTGTGTGAAGCATTAGTGTTGAACCAGCTCCAGCTATGGAAGTCTTGAACAAAATTAATAGGAGGAAATTGACAAGCCTTGCTGGTTATTCCATAGTTTTAAGACCTTGACTAAAATCCTATCATCTCATCTGCCCATTATTAACATTTCAGCAAAATAGAAAGTTTTCATTAATCTCCCACAGTAAAGTTAGCCATGAGAACTGGCACTTGTTTGAGCTTTTAGGACACATTAGCTGGTGTATTAAACAGAATGTGTCATTCTTCAGCAGCTTCTGCAAGAAGCTAAATCAATTTCCAGCCATATTTATGCACCACTTTATCTAAAAGCATCTGAATTATCATTTACAGCTAAGATGCTTTATTAGCAGCTGGCATTGAAATTGCTCAGTAAAAAAATTGTATGTCACATTATAGTAATTTTTAAATTGGTTTTAATCCAACATCATAAAACGTAAAAACTTAAGTGTAGGGGTTTTTGTTGTTGTTGTTTTGTTTTAGTAATTGGCATTTTAGCATAATGAGCTGTTGCTCTTTCCAAATCAAATACCTGCAATGTTTAGAAAATACCAGTTAGTTAAAGTTCCAGAAGCTGTGCAGCGTTCTCAGCAAAGAAAGCTGTAAAGAACTTCAGTATTTAAGAAATAAGAAATGTTTTCTTGATAATGTTCATGAATAAAAAGTCCTAAAATAGAGCCAGGCAGTGGTGGTGCACACCTTTATCCCAGCTCTTGTGAGGCAGAGGCTTTTGAATCTCTTGAGTTCCAGGCCAGCGTGGTCTACAGAGTGAGTTACAGGACAGCCAGCTAGTGAGTCTTTGGGCAAGGGGAGAGGGGGACTCCTAAAATTAGCAATAAGTGCATTTTGGCAGGCATGTTTCTGTTAGAATGTAGTTTAGAGAGTAAGTGACTATTCTAAACTTTGTTCCAGCCCTCATTCTGATGTCACATTTCCCAGGAAACATTGAGGACCGTGATCTGACCCAAATCACTGGTGCTTCAGAGAGTGAAACCAGTCAACAGATGGTTCTTGCAGAGGTGGTGTGTCACTCAGTTTGTCCTGCAATACAACGCTGGTTAAGTCACTGTCTCTCTGTGGACACAGCACCTAGTGTTCACACTTCACTTGTAGCAGGCTCATGCCTTCTCTACACAGTAGCTAGAAGGACTGGCTACAGGAGTGAGCACGGCACTCACTGTGATTATCCTCCTGTGGCTGACAGTCTAGAGGCAGAGACAAATAATGACTTGCTGGTCACTGTCCTGTAAGAAGATATAGATGCAGTGTCAGGAGCCATTCTAGATTTGGAAGTTGGGAGTCAGGGAAAATCTTTCTTCCTGGAGCCTCATTTGAGCCAGGCTTTTGAGAAGGAATAGGGAGGAGAACTAGAAGGGAGTGAGACAGGGAGCTGGGTGTCCAAGGTATATCACATCCTTTCCAAGGGGACAGCCTATCACAGGTGCCGTGTTGTCCATATGAATGGCCATAGTGTTTGGAAACAGAACATATGGTTCCTAATAACTGAGTTCAGTGTAAAAGAAAAAGAAACTGACTTCTTAAAAAAGGTCATCCTTTAGGCAGAGAAAAGCATGCAGCTATCAGGCTGCAAAACAGCAGTTTGCACTTTGATGCCCAAAGCTAGTACTTTCTGTCCCATGGACTCCGTCTGAAGGAATTCCAGAAGTTGTCTGTGGTTTGCGTTTACCTAGTGCGACCTTGGGATATGCTTTAGCTTCTCATCAATTTAAAATGGGAAATTCCAGGACCCTCCATATTTTCATGAGGCTTGACATGAGTAAAGTACTTGACACCATGGCTGACACGGGTAGGCATTTGAACAAACTGGCCGTTATTTATTTAACAAGTTTAGTGTGAGCACACCAGTTGCCCGTGCTGTTCTCAAAAGAAAGAGCTTCAGATGAGTAAGAAACTTCACTGACTTTTCTGAAACTTCCACATTAAGACAAAGCAGCCACCAAACTGTTGTAGGATAAGGCTGAGTAGGACAAGCCCTTCTGACTACTGTTTGTTAATCATTTTATGTATTAAGGCTAGTTAGTTAGTTAGTTAGTTTATTGGGACAGGGTTTCTCTGTGTGTCCCTGGCTGTCCTGGAACTCAAGCTGTAGACCAGGCTGGCCTTGAACTCACAGAGATCCACCTGCCTCTGCCTCCTGAGTGCTAGGATTAATGGTGTGTGCCACCACTGCCCAGCATGTATTAAATTTTTTACATGAATTTTAATATTCATGTGTCAAAGAATTCACAGAGGTAGTCACTTGCCTAAGATCACATGGCAAATTAGAGGTAGAGTTGGGTGTTGAGCCAGATCTGCCCAGCTCTGAGTCCGGTATATACCAGCTATTATAGATGTGTGTCAGAGCCACCAACACAGATTTCATGGAAGAGGTGATGTCTGAGCTAGCCTGGGGAAGGGGAAGATTTTGGTGTTCTGAGGTATTAGTGGAGTAGTCTAGGACATGAACAAGGCCCAGCACTGCACCTCAAACATGTACATCACAGATGCTGGGCACTGAAAGATGGTTTGCCTCTCCCTAGTGTGATCTTGGACCTAGGAGCAGTCTGGAGAGTTTGGGGGGACCTGAGAGAAGGTATTGTGAGGACTGTTGAGGGACTAGAAGGTTGTCTAGCCAGTTAATATGCTACCCTGCCTCAGTTGCTGGCTATAGAAAGTGGAGGCTTGGGATCCAGGGAAGGCTGTAGAGCGCCAATCTTCCTGTTTGTTACCCATGTCGCATCACAGAGTGAGTGAGTGAGTGAGTGACTAAACCTCTAAAGAAATGAACCAGAAGTTCTTGTTGTAGACAGGTTACAGAGGTAGCCCAGCAGTCCCATGGCCAGCAAGAGGCTCCTATCTGAGGTGGGGCAGGCCCTGGAGCTTCTGAGCAGATGGACTGGGGATTTGGAAGGAGCAGGGTTCTTCAAGGGGTGTGGACCTCCATGACCACCACATTCCCAGATTTTGACCAACTCTTGTGGAGACTGAGCTGCTTGGGAGAATAAAAGGGATGCTGTGCTTTTCTCCCTACTGCCTAGCCAAGGGCCTGCTTTGGAATAGGCAGTGTTTGTGGAATTAACTGTTGAATGATTAATATGTTAGCATTCTCTGTTTACTGGAATGGCATTATTAAGTCATTGCTCAGCCTTTTCTGCTCCAAATTAAATAGCCCGTATTATTTTAATTTATCCCAAAGCATTTTAAGCAGACACCATTTGCCAAGCCTCATGTATCTTTATGTGTTAAACTGTTCTTTTCTTCCCCAGGTTCAAGGGCAGACGGAGTTTTTGAAGAAGATTCACAAATTGACATCGCTACAGTACAGGATATGCTTAGCAGCCACCATTACAAGTCATTCAAAGTCAGCATGATCCACAGACTGCGATTCACAACTGACGTGCAGTTAGGTGAGTGCACACAGAGGTGCAAGGAGAGAAGCGGCATGGAGCTTTTATGTGACCTGGATGACTGCAGAGAATTTTTTTTCTGAGAAAATATTAAACAGTGGCATTTAAAGTACATCCTTTCCCATCCGAGGGTTCTATTTTGTCTTCTTTATGAAGCAGAAGATTAGAAAGAGAGCTCACTTGAGACTGTCCTCAAACACATGGACTTGTGGGAAGTTCCGGCTCCTGTGGTTCTTTGATGTCCTCAGAGCTCCTGGGGATGCCTGCTGCTCACCTGTCCTTACTCTCCCAGCTTATAGCTTCCTTGATCAGGAAGCTTCTTAATCATCTCAGGTCTCACTAGAAAATCCAGTACTTACTTTCACCTAATGCTTAGGCTTGATTTGTTCTGATTAAGCATTAAATTTCTGCTTTCACTTGGAAACCTACAGGAATAGAAAAATCACCATAACAGTGAACATGGTATCAATACATCATCATGGCTGCATTGTCTCAGGTCCACTGTGTCAGAGTCGCTGTGCTGATCGCTTCCCTTGCACTCTTTACTGCCTAGAAGGCAGCAGAGGTAGTGATGAGAGACAGAGATAGTCTTGTGCCAAAGCATACAGGCTGCTGATAGTGTCATGTGATCTCCATGCATGGGGAGAGGAGAAGCTGGGAGGATCCCAGGCTCACACAGGGAGGGAGTTGGAAGTGTTATCCTGCCATATGTCTCTCCCATAGGACTTTGTTTGCCTATTGTATAAGGGGCTAAGGAATGACTCTAACTCTAAGGTTGCTAGGTTTATATTTTTCACAATAAAATCCCTGGTGCTGGCATTAATCTGAATCTAGGTAATATGGCACGAGCCTCAAGAAATTCCTGCAGTATCCCTTCCCAACTGTACATGTGTGTGCAGGTGTGTGAGCCTGAAGAGGCCAGAGGTCAACTCAGATGGCTTCCTTCAGTTGCTCTCCACTTTGTCTTCCAAGACAGGGACTCTGACTAACCCTGGAGCTTACCAATTTGGCTAGACTGGCTGACCAGCAAACCCCCAGGGACTCCCCCGTGTCTTAACACTCCAGTACTAGTTTTTTTCTTGAGTGCTGGGAACCCAAACTCAAGTCCTCAGGCTGATATCACAAGCACTTGACTGACTGACTCGTCTCCCCAGACCCTTTCCCAGCTTTGTTGACAGGAGTTTACCCTATGCTGGATGTTCAGCTTCGCAGTTAAGAGATGGACAACTGAACCATAATGAACTTAAAACTGTGACTCTCTCGGTAACTGCCATGGAACCTTAAGCAAGGCCATCTGTCTCTATGAGCCTCTGCTCTGCCCTGTTCTGAGATGTCAGCCAGAGCTACATAGTAAAACCCTGTCTCAAAAACAAAATTAAGAACGTAAAATTGCTGAGTGCTGTTTACTCTGTGGATGTTTGTTTCTGATGTCTCTCATAAAAATAAAATGCAAATACTGCTCAGAAAGAAGGCAAGACTCTAGGGCTGGCATGAGCTCAGTAGAGCATTTGCCCAACCTGTTCCTGTTCAAGGTCCTTGATTCAGTGTCTTCCCCCAAAAGGGGGTTGACCCCTTCCACGTGTTCCACTCGGGCTTGTCGGTATGTGTGGTTCCTGGGGAGTCACATGTTTCTAGAGCTCAGATTCTTGAACTGTGGGCCCTGACCCACTTGGGTTCACAGAAACTGAGTATGGGGGTTCCAGAAGATCTGACAATAGTAAGAAGTTTCTGAGCAATCATCTAAAACTTAATGTAACACCAGTATGTAGCGAGTCTGAGGTTTGCCCATGCTGGATCTCCTGGTGTCACTGCAGCCTTGCTTATGAATGCCCAGCACACAGGCTCTGCAGCGCTCATGCTGTCACACCATGACAGCGTGTTGTCACGCACAACGCGACAGAGACACCTCAGCTCAGATCTGAGCACACTGGTACATGTTATGAATTGCTGTGTTCGTACCATACATAAAAAATCTTCTCAGGCTGGCGAGATGGCTCAGTGGTTAAAGCATTTACTACTATTCCAAAGGACCTGAGTTCAGTTCCCAGCACCCATGTGGTGGCTCATAGCTATCTGTAAATTAAATTCCAGAGGATGGACATCCTCTTCAGCCTCCACACATGCTGACATTTGGATGCCCTGAGATTATTTTGTGTCTGTTGTCCTGTCTCCGTGAAAATTTTCCAAATACTTTGTTCTTCAGTAAGTCTTGCCTGTACAGTTTGATCTGCCTGAGCTTTTAGTGCTACAGCCTTAGCCTGCAGGCAGCAGGCCTGTATGGAGCATTTGGGAGGAGGTCAGTCTCCCACACATCTGTATATCCTTGCACTCTGCCTGTCTCATGATAAAGTTCTCAGCAACGAGTGCTAGGGTCACACACTTAAGATCAGCACCAGAGACTGTAGGAAGAGCTTGGGACTGTAAAAAGTCACCACCAATGCCTTTGGAAGGGTAGACAGACATTTTAACTAGGTCTAGGTAGCAACTTCCAGGTGCCCAGGGTGGGTATGTTGGTACCATCACTGAATCCAGTACACTAGCTATGATGGGCACATGACAAACCCCATCCTCAACTGTCCCTACCTTATTTAAGACCCAGAGCTTGACAACTTGGCTGTCCAGGAGCACTAGGCACGTAGCTGTGTACGCCACACCTGCATTTTCTGTGTGAATTCTAGGTAGTCAAACTCATGCTTGCACAAAAGACACTTTACCAAGTGAGCTATCCTCCTCAGCCTCTGGGTCTGCTTTTACAGATACCCCCTTTCTACTAGGAGCTCAACTGCTGTCTTGTTAGTATGTTCAAGGCAGAATGTTCCACAGGCCCACCTGCTCTGTCTCCACTGTAAGAATCAGTACCTGGAATGACCACAGATCCCAGGCCTGTCCCCCACTCTTCAGCAAAGGCAAAAGGACAAATTTGTAACCACCTGGTTCTGAACTGCAGATTCACCCCAAGAAAGAAAGGCCACAGAGTCTGTCGTGGGAGGAGCAAGGTCCTGTAGTCAGGAGCAGGTTCAAGTTGTGCCTTACTTCCCTCTGAACTGTGGTGTCGCCCTCGACAAGTCCCTTCCCTATTCAGCCTTGTTTGTTACCATTTATAAAATGTTACAATGCTTTTCTTCTGGGCTGGTGACAGCATTTGGCCCACAGAAGCTGATTCTAGATGGTAGTCTGGCCTAGCGCTGTAATGACTGGCATTACCTATGTTACGTTTTTGCCATCTCGCCTAGTCCCCATCTTGCAGGTGTTGACCATGTTGCTCAGATTTGGAGATTATTCTTCAGTCCTCACTTGTAACCACAATGGAGGCCTGTGAGATAGAAAAGGACAAAGCTAGTATTGCTGGTATCTCTCCCCAGGATGGTAGTTGTCTGAAGTAAGGCTGGGGAGATCCCACTCCTGGATACTTGCAGTGTCGCACGCGGTGCCCTCTGGTGGACAGTTCCGGCTCTGGGGAGTGTCTAACGGCCCATCAGAAGGTTTGTTTCTCCTAGAAGCTAAGCTCAAGCTTTAGCATCAAAAGCAGATACTTCACTGGTTCTTCTAAGGATTTTTGTGACAGGCAGATAAACTGCCCTTGAGTATTGTGTCATGTAATAGTGAGTTCCCAGGTAGGTCAAGTCAAGTCAAGCATCAGACTCTCCTTACGGAACACATGACAACCCCTCAACTCTCACAGCACAAACTTGCACACAGCAATCCAGGAATTCTTTCCCTCAGTTCAACCCCAAGTTCAGAGCATAAGACAGAACTCTTTTCATAAGTATTCAACTGAGCAGCTACATTGAGATCAGTAAATAATTTATTTTATTTCTCCTGACTAGCCAGGTGTTTCAGATCATTGCTGACACTGATGGATAGTCTCCTCCACCCATCCATCCTGTGTCAGTCAGATTAGAGATTTGCTGTGGCCCTGTGGTGAGTGCCTGTATGCAACATTTGCCAGCATTCCTGCTGACCCCACAGAGAGCCACTGTCCACTCTAATCCATGGTACTCAGGCCCACACAGCAGAAGGTAGAAACCTCGGGCTCTGCCCTGTGGCTGCAGTTGCCCATCTTCTGATGGTGCAGAGGGGCCACGCTCTAGTTACCATCTGCCATTTGCTTCTGAAAAAGTCAGGAGATGACAGACGCTCAAGCTCTGCTTTGTAAGACTCAGATGTAAGTCAGTTTTCTACCAGTCTATGACTGTGCAATGCTCATGGATTCTGTTAATAAAACCCATGCAAAGATCTAATCATTTAAGGTATTAGCAAGAGGGGATGGGAGATGGCTCTGTTTGTATAGCACTTGCACACAAACATGAGGTCAGTATGAGCACCCGTGTAAAAGCCAGGCCACAGTGGTACACGTGTATAATTGCAGTACTGGGGAGGCAGAGACAGGAGGATGCCTGGGGCTTGCTGACTGCTCAGTCAAGCTGCACTAAAGTGCCAGGTACATATTAAGCATAAGCTAATTGACAGCTGTTTCTAACTCATTGATAGTTTACAATCAATCAACATTATCACAGTGCTAAGGCCAGGAGTGAGGGAGGGGTTCCTGCATTTCAGTAACCAGACTTCAGGTGCATTAGTAGCTGAAATCTTGGAACTGTTCTCTGACATACCCACGGCTTACCTGAGGAAACTGGGATGTAGAGAACTTGCCTTGGATGCAAACCCTCCCTGTGCTAGTACTCAACTTCAGTAACAGTTCACAGCATACAGACAACTGTCACTACCTCATTTAATCTGCTTGGTACATCAGCATCGTAGCCCCATTTCATGACTGAGAAAACTGAGGCCCGAAGGATTTGATAATACAGTGTACGAGAAGCATGTCGCTATTATTTAATAGCTACTGAACTTGCTTTCCCTCCCATTCAGTCATCAGGATATACGGTGGGATTTCTAGAGGATTGGGATGGAAGCCTAGTGCCAAACACCAAATCCCAGCTGCATCAACAGAGATGCCTGTTGATTCCCAGCCTGGCTTACAACAGAGGAAGCACTGTTTCCAGCTGTAAACACCCTTCCCGCTCCTCCCTGGCTCTGGAGCGGGTGGTTATCCTCCACTCTCCATCAGACAGTGCTAGCTGCTGCACCTTTTCCCTCTGTGCCTGGACCCGACCCTAACTGACTGAGGGTGTTTCATCTTGTCTCCTTCCTCCCGGTGAACCTAAATGTTCAGATGTCCTTCAAGTATGGACCTTGCCTGCACTAATGCAAATTCAGACTCTTCCCATTAACTTAACCTCCTGTGAGTGGGGTCCCATGTGCCAGGGCTGGTAGGGGCAAGTAGACGTCTAGACACTGAAATTAAAAGGGTCAGATGCTAGCTGGGCATAATGGCACACACCTTTAATCCTAGCACTTGGGAAGCAGAGGCAGGAGGATCTCTATGAGTTTGAGGCCAGCCTGGGCTACATAGTGATCTAGGAAGCTGAGGTATACTACAATATTTTCTGTGGAACCAGGTAAAAGGCTGCACAGAAATTAAGATACGAAACAAGGCAGAGGACCAAGATACCACCACGATAACAACGCTCATCATGCAGCACAGAATTACAACTCTGACCATGTAACTGCGTCCTTGGCCTCGCTCTGTATCTACTGACTCAGACTATGTACCTACTGACTATACCTGCTGGCCCCGGGAGGAGGGGGTCTCAAAGTCTCATAACTGCCATATTTGGGAAGTGCAACCTCACAGAATTCAGAGAGCTCCCACAAGTCTTACCTGATTTTCTCAACAGTAGCAGACCAAGACCAAGGTCATGTGGCAGCTGAGCCTCCTTTGCCTTGTCATTATCCTTGTAGACCTTTCCCATGTCACCAGATTCTGTTATTCAACACAGCTATTACTTCATCTTCTAGTTAGTATCTACAAGCAAGAACTTAAAGAAGACTTTATTACAAATGTTTTTAACTGTGCAATAGGCACATTTAAGATGGCTCCTTAACAACACAAGACCAGCCAGTGAGAGCAGGCAGCTGCAGCCAGGGTTTGGTTCCTCCTCTGGCCTGTGTGGTACTCGTACTTCTGGGTGGCTTTGTGAATAAGACAGTTCTTTTCTGTAGTTCTTAGTGGGGTACCCGTAGATTGAAGAATTCATGTGCTCAGGAGGTAATTGATCCTCTGTGTTTCTGGCCCTTTCCCATTTGATGCTAACGAAGTGCCATTCACTACTTCAGGCCACTGCAGTGATCACAAGGGGACATACACCACATCCGACTCCACAGCCATGACGTCACTTAATTCAGTAGTGGCAATTCTGCTGTTCAGTGATTGGCCTCTTGCTTGTGACAGACAGAATCCAGTGTTGAGTTTAACACTAATGATAACAGGACAGAACTATGAAGGTGGGCCCTGGGAAATCCCATACACTAGAGCTTATTAACACAGTGCCTGGGTTGAGGAAGGTTCTGTTGATGGCAGATGTCAGGAATGGTCTACCTGCATATCTTCTCCAATTCGTGTCCCAGAGCCTGCTTTGGAGAATTCCTGTCCAGCAGTCTGGATTACTCATGACAGTTTCAGGTTCCTTGGGTGGCTGAGAAAGAACTGAGCATTGGGAAAATGAAGATCGAGCAGAACCACCACAGTAGAAGGAGCCGGAGCAGGAGTTCCTTAGAGTTCCTCAGAGTTCCTCCCTGACTGCCCTTGGTCTGTTTCCTGTCCTTGACTTTCAAGCTTCAGTTGAGTTGGGGGCCAATTCCCAGGAAGACACAGCTTTCCTACTCCTCTGGCAGTGTGCAAAATAGTCCTGGGAAAGGCCATTGCTGCTTCCCCGCTGATTTCAAAAGCTCTTCTGGGGTGTCCAGCGGTGTTGAGTGCTGGACTATCTCCCCTCACAGAGAGTTTAGCCCCTGTGCAGAGACAGCGCTGCTGAGCTTACACAGCCTCAGATTCCTGGAACCAGCCCTGTCTGGTGCCCAGCCCTGTGCTGAATGCTGCCATTCTGGCTGGGGCCACCCGTTAGTTTTTGTGCTCAGGACAACAGTCTAGTTGGGACAATCAACTTGCCCCAGATGTGTTATTGACCACACACGAGCTGTCAGCTCTTGGCTGAGGCTCCCGGATGCTTTGAGGTGGTGAGCTCCTTTGATAGAGGAGTGAGCCTGCAGCCAACACCCCCTTTGTCCCAGGGGAGCAGTACTCTACAGGCTTCCATCGGAATTGTGCCCCCAAATGATTTTTCTCCTGTTTTGAGTGCCTAGCATATTGCTGGAGGGTGCTTTTTATACTGTGATGTATTCCACCAGTGTGTGGCAGGAGTGCTAGTCTGTTAAGCCCTGGCCTGGTAGTATGGAGAGATGAATTATGGTTACAGCTCTGTCATTAATGGGTGACATCAGACAAGTCATGTCCCTAGCCCTGAGCCCTCCCTCAACGTCTTCCTGTGGAGAATAAAAGCCCCAGACTGGGTGATCTCTGAGGTCCCATTAAGCCCAAACAGCCTGTGTGTCTGATCCTGTGTGTAAATTCAGACAAGTCTCAAAGACTTCTCTGACTGCTCCGTGATGCTATCGATTACTACATATATTCAGCAAAATCCACTCTGGCCAAGAGTTGTTCATTGGCACTCCCGGAGGGCTTTGCTGGGCTTCTGGGCTCTGTGTAACCTAAAGACAAGAGGATTGTGGACTTGTATCAAAAGCTTCTCCAGGATTTAACAACAGTGGGCTTTGTAGTCTCAGATTCGAAGTCGTAGGAAACTGATACATGAGTCCCACTCCTGTACACTTGGGATGTCCGCTGAGTGTGGAGTAGCAAATGTCACAGTGTTGTCAAGGTGGTGTCTCATTTCCCTAGAGGTGGTGTTTTAAGTGTGCCTGTGACAGTGTGTGTCCTCAGAGACTGGGAAACATCTCTCTGGTGTGATCTTGCAGTTTACTTAGGCTTTTCACCTTTCTGGGGCTCATCGTTTTTTTGCTAGTAATTTTTCATTATCAGATATGTGTATGTTATATATAATACAATACACACATAATGGTTTTATTAATTCTTTAAGAATTATATACAATGTATTTTAATCATATTCACCCCCTCTCTCAGACCCTTCCAGATCCTACTCCTCTCTCCACCAGCTTCACATTTGTGTTCTCCCTCCCTCCCTCACCCTCCCTCTATCTCTTAAACCCATTGAGTCCAGTTTGTGTTGGCCACATCCTCCTGGGCATGGAGCCTGCCCTAGAGTGTGGTTGATATACCAGGTGTCACATAATTAAAGATAACTGGCTCTCCCTCTCCGGGTCTGGGTTCATCTTTAAGAATATAATAATTCCAAGGCTGGAGAGATGGCTCAGCGGTTGAGAGCTCTGTCTGCTCTTCCAGAGGTCCTGAGTTCAATTCCCAGCAACCACATGGTTACTCACAGCCATCTGTAATGTGATCTGATGCCCTCTTCTGGCACTCAGATATATATGCAGATAGAACACTAATATACATAAAATACATAAAGAAAAATATTTAATTGGGGGGAGCTGAAGAGATGGCTCAGCAGTTAATAGCACTGGCTGCTCTTCCAGAGGACCCAGGTACAATCCCCAGCACCCACATGGCAGCTCACAACTGTCTGTAACTCCAGTTCCAGAGGATCTGACACCTTCACACCAGTATCCATAAAATGAAGTTAAATAATTTTTTTTAAAAAGAAGTTGAATCTGTTGAGATTCGGTACTTAAAAAAAAATAAAATGCAATAGTTCCTTGAATTTCTTGCAGCAATGCAGGATAGGTGTCTGATGTGCTGTGCTGTTCCATCTCCTTGACATCCCAGGAACCGATGCTTTTGTTTCTCCCATTTTACAGAAGGAGGCTCAGGCTCACAGAAAAAGAAGTTTCTTTCCTCAGGAAAACACCAGTGGGAATGCGCCCCCAAGAATAACCTTGAGACTTTTGCAGGTGGACATTCCCTAGCACCAATGCCTTATCCCTGCAGGTCAGAGAAATTTCTTCCGACTCAGAATGGAAGTCTTAGAGGAAGGTTTGTGCCGTGAAACTTGGTGATGGAGGTTACTGGAAGGATCCATGGTGACAGATGCCGTACTGGACAGACATTGCACATTTTTGTGCTTCCAAGACAAACAGACAGCAGGTCCCAAGTGTCCAGGTCTAGGGCCAGGCACATACTTGTTCACACCCTTCCTTGGCTCCCTGACCATCTAGTCCTGACCCCATCACAGGCCCCCAGCCCAAGTCTGGCTCCCTGTACCGTTAGTCATTAGACATAGCAGGAGCCTCTAGCTGTGGTGCCTTGCTTAACTTAGTCCTTGTGTTGGCTAGTTTCTTGTCAGCTTGACCCAAGTTAGAGTCCTTTGGGGAAAAGGAACCTCAAATGAGAAAATGCCTCTATCAAATTGGCCAGTAGGCAGTTCTGTGGAGTGTTTTCTTGAAAGATGAATGATGTGGGAGAACCCAGCCCACTGTGAGAGATACCACGCCTAGGCAGGTGGTCCAGGGTTGTATAAGAAAGCAGACTAAGCAAGCCAGGGGGAGCAGGCAGCACCCCTCCATGGTCTCTGCTCCAGTTTCTGCCTCCAGGTTTCTCTGCTGTTTAAGTTACTGACTTGGCTTTCTACAGTGATGGACTGTGGTTGATTTGCTTTTAGCCATGGTCTTTATCACAACAGTAGAAAGTAGCTCAATCCTCACCAGCCCAGAGATGTGTATTAGCATCCTAATAAAGGATATTAGTATATCCTTTCCCAGTTTGCCCAGAGTCAAAGCTGGAGGCTGAAGCTTGAACTTGATCCAGAGTTCCTGGCCCTAACCACTCAGTACTGCCGCCTTTAAATAAATTAGACGGGCTCATGCTGCCTTCAGAGGTATGGGTGCTCAGTGAGCCACTGTATACAGAAGGACCTAGAGCAGGGGCTGCCCAAAGAGGTCTTCTGCTGCATTGTGGATGGTGATATATGGCGCTAATTTCCTTTTATGGAAATATTTTGGTTAGTTAAAACAGACGAGGGTCCCCTCGTGATAACTCTAAACCTTGGACAAATTGTTTCCCTGGAGAGTTGTAGCTGCATTAGAGTTGTGCTTTGTTTATTTTGAGCTGTCTTGTTAAGGAAGGATTTATATGCTGGCGTTGATGTAGGACAGCAATCAGGCAATGTTTTCTGCCTTTGACAGTTGGTGTGATAGTTTGCTTCCAGTGAAGTTTGACTCACTGTATCTGGAAGCTGTCAGCGTGGGGCATGAAAAGGTCATGACGGATGGCGACGGATAAGTGGTTCGGGAGGAGAGCTGGTAAAGGAGACAAATGGCCTCGTGCTTCTGAGTGAAGGGCTGACCCCAGCCACTCCAGGCCAGCCCTGCCTGGACACCTTCGGGACAGCGGCAGGAGGCTGCATGTACCAGAGCTCAGAAGAGCCATTTCCAGCATCTCAGTCCTTGGATGTATGAGCGCTTCTAGATGGATAGTCCTTCAATTTACAGTCACTTTCCACGGTCGTCAAGTACAGAGATCAGTGTGGGCACCCTTCCCTACACTAAAAGTTGGGGAAGAAAAGCAAACAGATGGAAATGGGAGGGGGGAAAAGTTAGCTTTCAGCTTTTAAAACAATGATTGTTTTGTTAAGAGACAGGGACATAGCAGCAGAAGTGCTTTCTCAGCTGCTATGCCTAAGGCTTGAGTTCAGTCTCCAGAACCACAAAATAAATAAGTGAATTTAAAAAAAAAAATACTATTGGGGGCTTGAGAGATGGCTCAGAATTAAAGCACTTGCTGCTCTTCCAGAGAACCCACATTTGATTTCCAGCATCCACACAGCTGCTGACAACCACCTTTAGCTCCAGTTCCAGGGGATCCAGGGCCCCCTTCTGACTCTGCAGGCACCAGGCACCAGGCACATATGTGGTACACAGACACACACATGCAGGCAAAACACCCATACACATAAAATAAAATTTTAAATAAAAAAAAAACATACTGTTGGGTATGTGCCTAGGCACTAATAAAGGATAGAATCTCCTGCTAACCAGAATTAACTCTGCATTAGGACTCCCTCCCCCCTCTGTCCTGGGGTGGAATCCAGGCCCTTGTGTATGTCAGGCAAGTGTTATACCACTGAGCTCCATTGCCAACTCCTATATAAGTATTTTCTTTCCTGTTTCATTTGGTATTGTAATATAATGCAGAGTCCCTCTGCATTTCCCAGAGGTGTCACACAAAAACTTTACCCATGAAAAGCTTGTATAGAAGTCAGAAGAAAGAACAGTGAGTAATGTTGCATTGGCTTGCCAGATGTGGACAGATGTAGGCATGGGCATTTGTTTGACATCTGAGCATTTTCTTATACCCTGGTGAAAGCAGAGAGGGGACAATTGTAAGACTGCTTGGGCAGTTTCTTCTGTGGCACGAGAGCCACCTGGGAACCAGAAATTCTGTATTTGAAGAATGGCTTTCCTACTTCCAAGCTCTCTGAGTTCATCAAGGAACCTGCTTCCCTCAGTAGGTATGTTCTGTAGAAGCCAGCACAATTCCTGCTGACTCATGTAGTGCCTGAGAGGATGGGTTCACAGGATCACACACTTGTGAGTTGTCTGATCTTGGGCAGGTTCCTTAGCCTTCCTGTATTTCTGTTTCCTTATCTATAAAATAGGAAGCCAGAGAGGCCCCTTTATAAGGCTACTGGGCTACTTCCGGTAGCCTGGAAGGCACCGAGTCGACACTTCAGTGCACACTGCTGCTGTGGATATTTAATGAATGATGTCTGTGACAGTGCTTGCCTGCTGGGCCCAAGGATACTGTTCCATGATTCCTGGAACTGGGGCTGCTGGAAGGCAGTGAGCCTGCCAGGCCCCAACCTTTCCCTCTGCCTGGGCCCTAGCCTTTAGAATGGTGAGTCACAGGGAACATGACAGCTGCAGTCTTCTTTGTGCTCTGCAGTCACAAGGAAGCAGTGCTGCTTTGGCTCCGCCTCCTCCTTTGCACACTTCAAAGGCTGCAGTGGCAAGTGGGTCCAGTTGCACCAATTGACCTCCCTGAGTCAGAGTCCCTCCAGCCTAGGTCCTACAGCCCTCCCCCCACACTGCACCCTACCTCCAACATCTTTGTCCCTAGCCTAGATTGTACCTCCTAGCCACCAGAGGTCTCCATTTGCCTCCAGGCTCTGATGTGCTTATCAAAGTGGAGCCCACCACAGACTGCCTCAGGCCTTCCCAGCCCGCTTGCACTTGTCCAGTAGGAACAACCTAGCCTGTGGACCCTCAGTCAGCTTTAAGAAGCAGAGACTCTCCGGGTGGTGGTGGTACACACCTTTAATCCCAGCACTCTTGAGGCCGAGGTAGGCAGATCTCTGTGAGTTTGAGGCCATCCTGGTCTACAGCATGAATTCTAAGACAGCCAGAGTTATAACAGAGAAAGAAACCCTGCCCCCCCCAACCAAAAAAAAAAAAAAAAAAAACTAAAACAGGACAAGAAGAAGCAGAGACTCACACATCTCCAAAGTGAGATTATTTAATGCACAAAGGATTTTTTTCCCATCAGGAAAGATTCCCCCACAGGTTCCTTTAAATAGTGACTCCTCGAGGCAGGCGAGAGTTTTACAGATCATTAACTATCTGACTGAAAGCCTGCAGGGCAGGGAAACTTAAAACTGAAGTGTCGGAGCCCCTGCCAATTACAGATCAATCCAAAATGAAGACAAAGTATCACTGGTACCAAGTCAGTGGGAAAATGTGATTCGATTCAGGAAGGAAAAAAAAAAAATCTCATGTGCATGCTGCTTTTGTGGAGCACACCAATTGTTTAAACGATGTTCCACCTGTCTGCCCATCTTGAGCCTTTTGCATTCATCTCCCACATCTCCATCCCCAAGCTGCAGTCTCAGGGTCCCCTTCTGTAAACAGCATACAGTGGCAATAACCCCAGGAAAGGGTGTCATTGGGAAAGGGTTCTGTGGCCAAGTAGATGCACAGATACATCAGGTAATGGATGAACTATGCGCTAACAATTTGCAGATAAAAATAATGGAAGTTAAAAGTGTACTTTACATGATAAAAGAAAGATGGAAGAGGATGAGCAGTCTGTTACATCTGAGATGGTTACAGGAGTCCTGCTTTGTGGAGTAGGCTCTGTTGAAAAGATTGATGCAATGGGGAGTGACCTTGGCTTGGAGCAGGAGCTGGTGATGTATGTATGAGCATCCCTCTGCTAAATGGACCCAGATTTGTAGCACTAATATACATGGGAGCCCAGAACCAAACTCAGTATGGCAATAAATCAACAGCCACTTTGGGTGTCATTTCTGGTTTATATTCCACTATTGTTCTATCACTTTAATTCATGTCACTATCATCTTTTCATCTGGAACAGTTTTATATAATTTTCCAGTGGAGTTACCTGACAAATCCTATCAAATTAACAAGGTACATTAACAGTATTGACTGACTGAGGCTTCAGGAGCTGCCTGGCCTCAGAACAAAATTTTAACCATCTCTGTCTGGTGGTGATTTTTTTTTCTTTCTTTCTGAACGAGAACTGTGGGACAGGGTTGCTTTCCACATAAGAAATGTGCACATTTATTTTGCTCTGTTCGTTTTGACTGTTATAAATGTCAAAATAAGAAGCAGATAAGGAGAGGAAGCCCTGCTCACCATGAACGCACACCCCATTACCACACACCCCATTACCACGGCGTGCACGCACATGAACACTCAACCCCATTACCACTGCCATAGCTTAAGTACTCGTCTCCTTTCAGGGAACTATAGAGATGTCCAGATCCTTAACAATTAATGACCAAACTGGAGGCAAGAGAGTAGCTGGATAGTCATAATCTTTTTTAAGTGAAATGTAATCAAATTGGTCTCGTGATAGCTCCTCAGCCTTCTGAAACTCTCTATACCTGAGATTCAGAGTCAGCTGGACTTAAAACATTACACCTAATTGAAAGAATGTTCCTGAAATATGTCCAGTGGCAACCCTATTCAGTTAATAAAAAAAAAAAAAAACCCAACTGCTGGACTCTGCCAAAGATGACCGGGTCAGCCACCGTCCCTGCATCGTCTTCTCATCCCCTGCATGCGGGCTCTCTCCTTTGTCTAACTGGTTGTTGAACGAGTCTGCTCACAAAATAATGCATTGGATGGAGGGGAACAAAGTCTAGTCGTGGAGACCGTATTTGTTTTTATTTCTTTTCCACATTTAAATTTGCTGCCGGGCTGTGGTGGTTGTGTGTGTGCTTTGGTCGGGGGTGGGGTACTAACTGGACTGGTTTTAGGTGGGATTTTTGCCCTCTTTTCAGTTACTAATCTTACCTCCAAGCCCTCCTTGTCTTTTCTATCACAGTACGTACAATGGATTATTTCAGGTTGGATTTTTTTTTTCTTTTTTATCTCGACTTTGTTGTTTGTTTTTTGTTTTTCACTTTGACCCTGACCTCAAACTATGCCCTAAAAACTAATTACTTTCAAGGCTCCCTTATGGGACTCACTCTGGAACATATATTAAAGGTTTACGTCTCATTTCATGAACAAATTCCTCTTTTCAACAAAAGAGGACTTCTAGACTAGATTCAGTGTGTCAGATAGAGCCTGTCATCTCAGAAAGACCCAGAGGGCACTCTCAGTGTGTGTGTCCCTCCTCGCCTCAGACACCTCCTGTACCCTGCACCACATTTGTTCCTGGTCATTGTCCATAAGCAAAGGAAACCGTGGAGCCTCTCCCTCAACAGAGTCTGAAAAGGCTCTCTGCCGCCTGAAAGACAGGCTGCGAGATTTGAGCCTGGAAGATTTTGTACCAAGACCCCTTGCTCCCCCTGTGGCTTCTCTTAAATATTCCTGGGGAAATTAGTGTCTCGGAGGGAAGTTCTGTAAGATCTTTCCAGATTGGAAACCCTATATTGGTAGCATAATCTATTACTTAGGATCTTTATTTTAAAAAAAAAAAAAAAAAAACCACACTGATCAGAACTGTCTTTAAATGGCCCTCTATTCTAGTTTATGTCATTACAGTATAGATACAGTACTGTTGACTGTACGTGGGGAAATTCTGTCTCTGTTAAATCAAAGAAAGCGTATGCCCCAACAGCTTTCTATATCACTTTGGGTTGTCATCCTATGCCACACAGCTTGCGTGCTCGGGCAGCCAGACCTTGAGAGTCTCACACGCTCTGTACAAGTCCTGCCTATGGAAAGAACCCTGTGTTCCCCAAAGCCCTGAGAGCTTATGCTCAGCCACCGTATGATTTATCCAGCAGTCAGATCATTATGCTGAAGTCACCGCCACCTTCCTCATCTCATGGCTTCTTTTCTGTCCCCACTTTGGCCTTACAGGTATCTCTGGAGACAAAGTAGAGATAGACCCTGTTACGAATCAGAAAGCCAGCACTAAGTTTTGGATTAAGCAGAAGCCCATCTCAATCGATTCTGACCTGCTCTGTGCCTGTGACCTTGCCGAGGAAAAGAGCCCCAGTGAGTAGTCCTTTATTTATGTCTCTTCTCTCGCCCCTCCTCTCTGGGTGCCGGGTGCTGGGAGAATATATAGCCAGCATGTCCTTTTTTCCTTGGGCCTGTTTAATTCATTACCAGAAATTTCTTTTAATCAAACAGGATTGTATGATGGTAGCCACAAGCCTGATGTGAGGCCCCGTCCTGCTCCATCTTGCTGGCAGCAGAAACCCTTGAAGCCTCCTGCGCTAGGGGGCTGGGGCACCAGGCAGTTCCTGCTGGTAATTTGGGGGAGCCCTTGGTTTACTTTGTGCTCCTGTCCCTTCCCCGTTGGGGGATTTGGCCAGTCAGCCCCGTACCTGCTTTCCTTCGGTGCCACACCAGCGTAAAGTGGAGGATTTCCTGAGGCAGCCAGAGACTAGATTTAGGCATCCATCATTCTGGAAGTGTCAGCACACCCAGATTATTGGCAGCTGTGTGACCTCCAGCTCATAACTAAACTTCTGCCTGGTCCCACAGAAGAGGCACTACTGGGCTGGCATTCTTCCACTAGACCATCCAAGCAGATACCGTTTGGGCATGTTAAGCTTCTACAGTTAAGTAACAGTGAGGTATTTATATTAATCACTTAATCATTTTTAGGTCTCCAGCCCTAGCGAGGGGCTCCGAGTGGGGCCCTTCTGTGAAAGCAAGCAGCCAAAACTTTATATGCATTCTTGGTTGCGTAGGGAAGCCTGGCAAACAAGGTTCTCAGGCTACAACCCCTCAGCGTCCCCTGTCACCCAGAGCCTACCCCAGGAGCTCTTGGCGTGGTAACTTGAGGTATACATTGAGTATCTGATTTGGGGGCGTATGTTCCCAGGTTGTGAATTTGAGAACAATTTGAGGAGTTATATACTCAGAAGGAATACCAGGACGGATAAAGGCCAAGAAATGCTTATAATGTGGCTTGCTTCCAAGGTCATCATGACTAAAAGGGCACCTTACAGTGCTGAGCCCCTCAGCAAGGCTTACAGGCTGGGCACGAGCCATATGCCTCCCCACGGTGAGTGTTTAATTTCATTGTCAAATCCAGCTGTGAAAAAGCTTCTTTCAGTTCAGCCTCCAGCTTGGCAGGAAAGGGAAGCTCAGGAGAGAGAAGTAGGGCCACCGTTGTCCCCCTGTTGCCTGTCCCTGTCTTCTCGGTGAGGGTGACGGCGGGTGCCTGCCAGGGGAGACCCGTGAGAAAGTTGCTTTCTCCTTCTGGGGCCTGAAGGCTACTAGACCCCTCTGCCATGAGTAACCCTCTCCCCAGTCCCACCTTCTCCATCTCGGTGGCCAGAAAAGGGTTTGTCCTGGCAGCTTCATTCCTAAGCACTGAGAATATTTTAAAGAGAGATATTTTATAACTTGTCTCACAGACGGTGAGTGGTCACCTGCATGTTGCATAGAAGCCTAACCAGAGTGGGGAGATTGGGGAAAGAAAGAGAACCAGGATTCAGGGTCCCTCTCACTCAGAGACACTTGCTGTGCCTAGGAAAGCTGTAACCCAGGCGCTGAAAAGATGTAGACGTCACACTCCGAGCTAGCAGTGAAGGAAGGGCCACCCACCTCCCATTGTCCCAAGGATCAGTCAATCAGGAAGTAGTTTCTGAGCATCTATGTTCATGGGCCACACCCTCAACCTGAGCTTAAGGAGCAGACAGGGCCATCTTTTCAGTGCCGACAGTCTCTCCAGGGTCTTTCATATGCCCCCGTGTACAAATCATGTACATAGTTCTTAACATGTGTGTCCTTGTCTCACTGTGGCTGAAGAGGTCTAGAAATTGGTTTCCTGGACAGAACAGCTCCCTGCCCAGTACTCTGCAGCAATGCCTTTCAAGCCATATTTCTCCAAACTCAGAAGTTAGACAGAGACCTAAAGGGCACGAGTGGCCTGTGGCTGTCAGGGTATGGGGATGGTATTTGGGAACTCCAAATTTAAGAAGCTCACAGGTGAAACTTTACTTGTTTGCTGTTTACTTTAGGAAAATAAAAAAAAAAAAAAAGAAAGAGGAGGCATTCCATTCCATGCATACCTGTAACCCCTGCTCCAGACAGGGAAGGAGGCAAAGGGGATTGCTGGGGCTCACTGGTTTCCAGCCTAGCTGAGAAAATGGGCCTCAGGTGCAGGGAGAGACTTTGCCTCAAGGTGATAGGCAGAGAGTAGCAGTGGAGACCTTTGGCACCTTCCTCTGGCCTCCATGCACACGTGTACACAGATACACACGACTATAATTTTAAAATCAGAGGCTTACAGGCTGGAGAGGTGGCTCAGCGGGTAAGAGCACTGGCTGCTCTTCCAGAGGTCCTGAGTTCGATTCCTAGCATCCACTTGGTGACTCACAACCATCTATAATGGAGTCTGATGCCCTCTTCTGGCATGCAGGTGTACATGCAGATAGAGCACTCATACATAAAATAAATCAGTAAATCTTTTTTTAAAAGGAAACTTTAAAAAAACATAGGTTTGTGAAATGAAGTTCTGACTCCTCAGCACAGCTTTTGCTGACGTTGAAGACCACTAATCACTCAGGCCTTACAGGCCAGAATTCCTCTCCTAGAACTCAGTCTGCGAGGTGCATTCACACAATTTGTTCTGTGCTTCTGCCATTAAACTATCTGGAAGACCTTCCACCCTGGCCCTCCCTCTGACTCATGGGCATTGCCACCTCCCCTCGTTCGTCCCACTCATTTCCATCCATTGTCCCGAGAATGTGTATAGACCTCCGGGCAAATGCAGGGTGCTGCATCATGTCTTCAGGCTCTTCCTCCCCGATGTCCCAAGTCCCCGCTGCCCTAATGGGCCCAGTAACTGCGGTTGTCTACAGTAAATGTCGATCAGCTTGAAACTGAACTGAAGGAGCCAGACTGAGGAATCCGAAGCTGTTCCCTGTAATTCTTGTAACATGCCCACATGAGGATGTCAGTAAATGAATCAAATTGGCATTGTGTGTTCTTATAATTTCCAGTTTCTTCACTAAATTAATTCAGCAGCTGGATCGTAAAAGCCCCTGCTCAGACCCTCACCAGACCACAGGGTTAGTCTAGGAGGCTGCTGCTTTCTCCGTCTTTCTTTCCTTCCTCTTTTCTTTCCCTAAAGGATTAATGGTAACCCTTTTTATCTTTTATGTCTGTTGAACCTTAGAAACAAAGTTATTTTAGCAGCACTAAAGAAATGAAAGTCACTATATTTCATAAGTTTAGCCTGTGATTTTTATCAGCATGGTGATGTATGTTTGTAGCTGAGTTTACATCAAAAATTATTCTTAGGGCTTCTTGAATGAATTATGGCAGAGAGAGAGAGTCTAGAAGTAGATAAGGTTTTTGATTTCTGCAATATATTCTCTTTTTCATGTTTTTATCTCTCATAACACAAGTGTCTTCCCAGAGACTGGAACGTGTGACCAACTGGGATAATTTAGTTGTGAAAACAGAGCAGGCGTGCGTTAGGCAGCCCGCTTCGCTAAGTGTGGAGAGGATAATGAAGCTATCCCCATTCTTACTTGAGACATGTTTGTCAGAATTTCGAATAGAAAAGAAGTGTTTTAAAGCCTTCAAATGTGGCCATTTTGCAGGGTTTATGAAGCCAGCTGCTGTCGTACCATTCATTTGGTCGTCGTAAGAAGCACAGCTCAGGTTTAATTGATGCCACATCCCAAAAGTGTGTGAGCAGCTGACTTGGCAAAGGGGCTGAGCATCAGTGCTGTTGAGATTGGAAATAACAGACTGCGGGATCAACACAGCCTCTTTGTGCTCCTGCACCCCACTTCTCCTCTTAGGCCAGTGTTCAGAGAGATTCATCACTCTGTCCCTGTGAGTGTGTAAGGACCTGGAACTTAATGACTAAACAGATACAAGCCTAAAAAACTTGCACAGATAAATACAGACTCTTAGAAGAATTCAGAAAATCTGTGTGGGAGCCCTGAGAAATTACGAAGTTCTCTCTTGATTTAGGGGAGGAAAAGGCCCTGCCTTTGTTACTCAGATCTGTTTTCTCAGACTGGCTTGCCACTCCTCAGGGTTTTCTTTGCTATTTTGAAGGATTCCACAAATGTCTTTTTTTTTTTTTTTTAAGTGAATTTTAATGTCTCTTAGCAGATCCAGCCTAGACATGGGCTGTGGGTGGTCAGCTTCTTAACAAGTGCTAGTTCTGTTTTAATGCTGAACAAAACCAGGGACCTTTCTGTGACATAGAAGACTCTAGGGCTGTGCATTGAGGTTCCAAACCCCATCACACCAGGTCTGGTCTCATCAAGATAAGCTTACACAGGTTCAGGGTCTTTAAAGGAAGCAGCCCATTATTAAGAAATCAGATTTAAACCTTAATAAAGTAGCTGTCATCTTTATAGCTGAAAAGCGCTCTGTATCTCAATTAAGTAGAGATAATATACAGTCTTAAGGAAGCAGCAGAATAGAGGTAACCTGATTACATTTCTTGCAATAGTCTAATTTAAAGAAAATCTGATTCTGCCATGCTGTGGTTATACTGGTGGGAGGTGTTTTGTTTTTGTTTTGCTTTGCTTTGCTTTTTTGTCCAAAACTGTTTGGACCAAAAATAAGAACTCTCTAGGGTTAGGAGTCAACCACAACCACAGCTCTAGTAAGTAGAACCTCCTGGATATTGGAGATGAGATTCAGTTAAGACCATGAGCTAAATTAGCTGGGCTTATTGGTGACCTCTCATTTAAATGAATCTTTCTTTTCATAAGTACTTGACAAGATCTGTAAAGTAGTGTATTTAATTTACTAATTAAATTAAAGCTACTGAATAATGATTTGTCCACATTGATTTGGCTTAAATGGAAAAGATTAGCTTTGTTGTGATCTTGAGCAGCCTTAATGGCCAAGCCAGTTAGACACAAAGGCCCCTTGTGTCTTGTGGGTCAGAGTACATAGGTAAGGCAGGCTGTGATTGAATTGCCCGAACCTCACCCTGTGCTCAGCTCTCCTCTGCCTCCAGTTCTATTGTTGCACTGGGCTTAAGAGAATGTTAACGCGGTAATAGGCACAGGGCCTTCCCCATTATATGCCTTGCTATCGAACGGTTCTGCATGACTAGTTAAAGAAGATGGCAAGAAGATTAATGAAAGCCAGGCTAATGCAGAAGGGGTACTTTTGCAAGACTTCTACCGAGGAGATATTAGAGCTGAACCAGAGCTTGGCTTTTTCTTTATCCTGTGACCTTTGAACCTGCCTTACTGTTGAGAGCTGCCAGGGAAGTCGACATTTTGATTGATGTTGGTACACGAGTCAGTCTTTCCCATTGAATTCCACATCTGCACGAAAATAGCTTTTCCAGCAGAATTCATACTGGCTAGAAGTGATAGCCAAATTGATGGCTGAAATGCTTTTATGTAGTTTTCATTTAAACCTAAAAGTATTCGATGGTTTATTCAGTATCCAGTTTTCATAGATTGTATATGTTCACTTACATGCTCTTAATGGGTTTATCAACCTAGAGAGAAAGACCAGTATTTATTAGGAAAGGTTTGCAGACAGAGCTCCAAGCAGACTATATGAAGAAGAAAAGCGGTCATCAAGCAAAGCCCTCGGCCATCCTTAAAACAGAAAAATCCACCTGAGCACTCAGGGCAACAGGCTTTGAAGTCTCTGTAAATAAAGCAAAGCACTGGCTGGCCTTAGAAAGCTCTGGAAGGAGATCTGAAATCGTGTCACTGCCAGAGCCCTAGTTCAGAGGCACCCTGTAGACCCAGACTGGGTTCTCTGACACTGTGGGATACTGGCATTCCACTTGAAAGGAATTGATGTAGCTACCTGTACGACATCCCTCTTGATGTGTCCTCATTGACTCTCATGTGGGGCTTTGTGTCTGATTGTGTGGCATCCCCCTGCCCCTCTCCCAGTAAAGGCAGGCAAGGAGGGCTGCTAAAGTCACTTGTCACACCCCAGCCCAGGGAGCAAAACCGCTGACCACCCAACTGCTTTTCTCCCTTCCCTGTTTGACAGAGCAACTCCAGCAAAGACCACACATATCCACACTTGGCCAACATGCCAGGCACCCTAGTTCAGCTTCTGAAGAAGCACATACCTGGGAAGGTGTGCCGGGGGAGTGCGGGTGAGTGGGGGGCGGGGGTGCCTGTGGCCATGCTGCTGTACAGTAGGCACCCATGTTTACGCCCTAATGGCCCAAAGCCTACCCTCACACTCGCTTGCCTCCCAGGAGATCTGGCCTCACACGGTAGAGAATCCAGCAATGTTGTGGTTTCTTGTCTCTGACATGGACTCACTTCCTAAGTTCCAGATCAAATATGGAAAGAACTACCTAATGGCAGAGCAACGGACTCCTGTATTAAATGCCCCAGTTATTGGATTGCCTTTTCCTCAGAGTGCTCTGGAGCACGATCAGAAGCAAGATGCCTCTCCTCTTAACAGATATGTTTCCGAGCCCTATTAAAAGGGGTCTTCATCTGGCCTGTCAAAGGGAGTCTGCTGGGGTTTTTTAGTTTAATTACACTATCCAATTAAAACTCCTTGCTGCATTTGGATGCGCCTCTCCTTGGGCCTGAGTGGATATGACATTTACAAGGCTCGCCTTTCAAGCAGACAATAGTGTGATTGATGAGGTGCACGTTCAGTGAAGGAGGCGAGCGAGCGCCTGCAGAGTGCTGCTTAGCGCACTCGGGTTTATTTATCATCTCCTTCCCAAACCAGGGGACCCAGCGACATGGGCTTCAACAACCAAGGGACTGCCTCAATTTCTCCAAGAGTGTGGAAAGGAAAGACCCAGTGTAGCTCAGGATAAAGGTGGAGAAAAACTCTGGGTATGGGACTTCATGTAGTCGAAGGCCAGCCCCAGGCCCAGGCTCTCTGACTTGCTGGAGTAACCCGTAACCTTAAGCTGTAACTGCTCTTAAACAGCCACCACGTGTTGGGACAGTTCATGGGGACTGGGGACTGACAGTCATCGGCCAGGCCCCTGGGAGCTCAGCTTTTCAGGAAGTGTCCCCTCCACTGCTCTCTGCTGGGGGCTGACACCTGACTGATACCACTTACCACGGCTCCCATCTCCAGAGCTCAGAAGCTCCTGGCCCCACTATAGTCACAGCTCACCACTTCAGAGTCAGCCAGGAGCAATTGTGCGTCTTCAGCAAAGAGACTTGGAAACACGGGACTTCCAAGGTTGTGGTAACAAGGGCTCTGCTAAACCTCTGCTGTTTACCTCCGATGTATAGTTAAGTGGGGCCACATGCTTGTCTCCATACTGCCTGGCCTGTGGAGGGTCAGCCCTGGTGAAGGTAGGGGCAAGAGGTTGTCCTAAGAGCTGAGCTGTTTGGTGAGGAAGACACCAGTGACTGCAATGATGGTTCACAGGGCTGTCACTGTCAGGGACGGTGTGACTGCGTTGTGTAAGACTGACTGCTGCTGAGGTATTCGGCCTTCTTACAGTCTTCACTTGTACTGTATCAGTATAAGTGAAGAGTGCATAGCGTTAGCTGGTGTGCTGGTGTTTCTTAGAGGAGTGGGTACGTTGTCCTGGAGAAGCCACCTTCACTGAATGGTTGACTTGGATTTTATGGGCCCAAATCAGCTATCGAGGTAGAGTAGAAAATTTCCATACACTTGCATTTCCTAGATTTTTATTACCATTCTCCTCAAACTCATCCTTTCTTTATTATTAACACAGAAGAAACAGTAAGTCCGGGGAGTGGTGGCACACGCCTTTAATCCCAGCACTCAGGAGGCAGAGGCAGGGGGATCTCCAAGTTCAAGGCCAGTCTGGTCTACAGAGTGAGTTCCAGGACAGCCAGGGCTACCCAGAGAGACAGGGTAAAGCAGGGACTGTGGCTGTGAAAGCACAGGACTCTTGCTGCCTGTGCTGGACAGTCTGTTTCCCTCTGCTTCTGCCAAGCTCCCAATTTATTTATTTTAGGAGTGGGGTTGTTTGTGTGGTTGTTTTGTTGTGGCTTGTATCTTGTTTGTTTGTTTGTTTGTTTGTTTTTTTTTTGAGACAGGGTCTCACATGTAACCTTGGTTGGCATGGGGAGGGCTTATATAGGTTACTGTCTAGGGGTCTTGATCAGACTTGTTTTCTCTACCTATTAAAGAGTTAAAAGGCAGGGAAGGTCTCCAGTGCAACAGGTAGCAGCGGAGGAAATCTCAGACACAGAGGACAGAATCAGCCGATACAGAAAGGCTTTTATTAGGAATGAGGAAGCACACACAGCGAGGCACACAGAGAAAGACTGAGAAGCTGAAGCTGGGCCTCTCCTGGAGGGCTGGTGTTTGTTGTTAAGTCGTTGGAGGGTCTTCCTTCCCTAATTTAGGGTTGGTCAGTGTGAAGAAAGACAGGATGGCAATTGGTCCACAACTGTCGTGCAAACATGTCCTGATCCTCTCTAGCCTGGAACTTTTGGAGCCAGCAGGAGGCCTACTGGCAGGAGAAAAAGCCCACTAGGCTTTCATTTCAAACTGTCAGGCTTTTGTCTCGGGTCAGGAGGGTGAGGAAGTTCAATGGCTTTGTTACCTAGTCATGTCCCCCGCCCCATCTGTCTACCGGTTAGGAAATCTGCCTAACTCCTTGTCCCTCATGTAAACCCATGCTGGCCTCAAACTCATAGAGATCTACCTGCCTCTGCTTCCAGAGCTCTGGGATTAAAGGCGTGTGCCATACTGCCATGCCTCCTTATGTTTGTTTATTGATTTTTTTGAATCTTACTTGCTCTGGAGTCCAGATTGACCTAGAACTCACTGTGTAGCTCAGACTGGCCTTGTTCTCTAGGCAGTGTTCCTGCCTCAGCTTTTCAAGTACTGGGATTACAGCCCAGAGTCATGGACCATGCCCAGTTTCCAAATTGTATTTCCATAATAGACATATGAGGTGTTTAGATTTTAAATTGTACTTTTATAAACATAGAAAAAGTGACTATACTCACATTAAAAACAAAACGTATATTGCCTCTGAAGTTCCCATATGCAATTTTCAAGATGAGCTAGCAAATTAGCCCTTTTATCATAAATAACTAGAAAACTAGACAGGCTATTTTAAAACTCTGTTTCAGATATCAGGAAACAGGCAGCACAGGAAACAGGCAGCACAGGCCCATAAGCGTGCGCCCCCCCGCCCCCCGAGAACGAGAACGAGAGGGGAGAGTGCAATGAGGCTTCCCAGGGAAGAGTGTCATCCTACGGGCTGGGAGACCAAGGCGAAAGCTGGAGGGACTGCCGCAGCTATAACTTGCAGGAGAAGGCTGGACGGGTTCACCTTGGCGAAGAACTCTTTCTGTCTGGGCTCACCCGCCAGTACATGTGCTGGCACATTCAGGGCATTCAGTGATGACTGGAAATGGGCTCCACTTGCCTTAGAGAGGCTACTCTGCCCTACTGTCTTAGTTAGAGTTTTATTGTTGTGAAGAGACACCATGACCCTGGCAACTCTTATAAAGGAAAGCATTTCATTGAGGCTGGCTTACAGTCCAGAGGTCTAGTCCATTGTCATCATGGCGGGAAGCATGGCAGCACGTAGGCAGACACGGTGCTGGAGAGGAAGCAGACATCTGGATCATTAGGCAGCAGCAAGAGAATGTGAACCCCTGGGTCTGACTTGACCACCTGAAACCTACTGTCACCAGTAGGTCTTGTGTCAACAAGACCACACCTCCTAATAATGCCTCTCCCTGACTGAGTCTCTGGGGGCCATCTTCATTCAAACCACCACATCTACCAAACAAAGCTTGAAAGGAATCTTGAGTCTGGGGGCAGAGTTCAGTGGTAGAGCATTTTCCCATTGCGGTGGTCTGAATAAGAATGGTCCCCACAGGCTCATATATTTGAAGTCTTGGTCCCCAGGGAACAGCACTCTTTGAGAAGGATTAGGAGGTATAGCCTTGTTGGAGGAAATGTATCACTGGGGTGTGGGCTTCGAGAGGTTTCCAAAGTCTTTGCCAGGCCCAGTTCTCCCTCCTGCTGTTGCCCAGTCAGGATGTAGAACTCTCAACTAATCCAGCACCATATCTTTGTACCACCATGCCGTCCTCCATGATGGTAAATGGACTAAGCCTCTGAAACCATAAGCAAGCACCAATTAAATGTTTTCTCCTGTAAGAGCTGCCTTGGTCGTGGTGTCTCTTCACAGCAACAGAATAGCGACTAAGATGCCCATCATGCATGAGGCAAGGGTTTAAGCCTCAGCTCAGGAAAAGAACAAATTTAGGAAAGGATCCTTGAAAGGACCAAACTGACTTACAAGTAAATCAGCCACCAACTTAAACAAAGACCAGTAGTCTCTGAAAGCAACATGGCGTGGATGCCCCACCGTGAAACTTCATTTGTGGTATCCAGAATTCAGTTAAAAGTTGAGGCACACAGAGCTGAGCATGGAGATGCATGCCTGTAATCTCAGCACGCGGGAGGCTGAGGCAGAAGGGTAGCAAGTGTGGATCAGTCTGGATTATATAATAAGACCTTGTCTCAGAAGACAAGCAAGGAAGCAGGTATACCATACCAGGAAGAAAACTGGCCAATAAAAATAGAGCCAGAAATGGCAGGTGTGGCTGAATTACTAGACAGGTATGCGTCAAAACAGCTATTAAAAATATGTTCAGGTGGGCAGAGAGATGGCTCAGCAGTTAAGAGCTTATGCTAGCTACTCTTACAGAGGACCTGAATTCACTGCCTAATGCCCATGTCAGGAGTGAATAACCCCTGGAACTCCACCCCAGAGGATGTGATGCCTCTGACCTCCACAGACACCTGTTCTCATCTGCACATACTCAAACCCAGATACACATAACCATAATTAAAAATAAAATGACTATTTTTTGAAAACATAAGCAAAAACTTAAAACGAAGAGAAATCTCTACTTCTAAAGGGGAAGAAATGCAAACCAAGAAAAAGAACCAAATGAAAATTCTAGAGCTGAGAAATAATCTCGAGTCAGATCATTCACTAATGGAAGAAATGAGGAAGATAAGAAAGCTTTTAGCCATTTGGGTTTCGCATCACCTCATAACAGATTCACCTTTAGTGGCTCAAAGCAACAATAACAATTCATTATTTTATAGTGTAGTGGCGGGCAGGGGAATCCAGCATAGCTTAGCTTGCTCCTCTGCTCCTCTGCTCAGGGACTCTTTGAGGCTACAGTCAAGGTGTCAGCCAGGTGTGTGCCTATAATCTCAGCACTTGGAAGGTCAAGTTTGAAACCAGCCTGGGCAACATGGTAAGATCCTATCCATAACAGAGAGGTAGAAGGAGAAGAAAAAGAAGGAAGAAAAGACGTCATAAAATCTGCTTCCAAGTTCACTGACTGGTCTCTGGAAGAATTCAGTTCTCCGGAAGTACTTCCAGTTCTGTCACGTGGCCACGGCAGTAGAGAAACTCACCAGATGACAGTGGGCTCCGTCAGAGAGAATGCGAGCAAGGAGCCCTAGTCTCTTATGACCCAACTCAGAATGACATCCCTACAGTCCACGAGGCTATCCCATAAACAGTAAGGGGTTACAAAAAGCCATGGAATCAGGAGATGGCGTCATTGGGGGCCAGTTCAAAGAATCCTCCTGCCACAGTGAGCTATGAGACAGCAATAGAAGTGGTTCTGACTGAAGCCAGTGGTGAGAGCGGAGGCCGGCAGCTCCATCAACTCTGACAGCTCTGTAGCTGCAGTCTCAGGGAACAAAAAGCTGCTCAGAATCTGATCTAAAATATCTAACCACCAGTCTTGGAAGCCCAGCAATGGCTAAGCAGGATAAATATAAAGAAACCGCATCAAGTCACATCATAATCATATTGCTGAGACACAGTGACAAGAGAAAAATCCTCAAAAGCAGCAAAAGAAAGCAGCTGTGCACAGGGCAGAACCGTGGTAGGAATGATGGCCAGAAGACAATGGAGCAGCTCTAGCACACTGCAGTAATATCCCAAAGTCTGGATTTTCCCAAGTGGATCTCAGATGAAAGTAAAATAAAGACATTCCAGACAGTCAGAAAGCAAAAGAGCTTGTCAGCACCAAACCACTGCAAAGAAGTGTTGAAGGCTGAGGAGGGGAACTCCAGGCAGAAGCCAGCTCTCCGCGGAGGAGCCCTCGGGCTGCAGTGGCACCTGCATGGAATGAATCAACTAAAGGGCAGGGAGCAGGGGCAAGGGAGGGGCGGGCTGCTGAGCCCAGCCTGCACCTGGCACCAGCGGCCTGAGATGAGCACGGCTCTTAGGGTGATGGTTTGAGTTAATGATGGGGAACACTAATTTAAATGGCAGTTTGGTGAATTATCTCCCCAAGGGGAAAAACTTCATCCTCTCTTGCTACATTCCCTAACCAAATCTATTCCACTATTATATGATGGATTTTGTGCAAAAAAGGTGGAACATCTTTCTGTGTTCTTGTGTAAGTATCTACAATATATTTTTAATTTTGCTACAAAGCCTGAAATATATACCCTCTCACTCTTTATAGAAAATGTTTATGTCTCAAAAGATGAGAGTAAAAAGACAAAGGGACCCTTCCTTCCATCCATCAGGTAGTGGCTCCGAGCTTCCCATGTGTCCCTAACTTGCAGCAGCTCTCTGGGATGCATCTGCACTCATGATGGAGCCTGGGGTTTGTTGGGCTTCATCTTGTGATGACAGACTAGCAGTCTAGCTTTCGTCTGGGTGTGCGACCTGGGGCTGCACGGAAGTGCGAACAAAGTTTGGGTCCTCCCCTTGCCGCTGACATAGCCAAGGCACTTGGGTGTCTGTGCCTTCCCAGGGAAGACTAGCCCCAGCCCTGACTAGTCTACAGAGTTATTTTCTAACAAATTTCAATCGTGCTTTGTCTTCTGGATTTTCCTCTAAAGCTTGTTAAGTGCAGGAAGTTAGAATAAAGGAGAGAGTAACTGGCTAAAATAATAAGGGTGTAGTGATGGGGATAGCTGCCAAGAGCTGATCACAGAATAAACCAAACCTATAGGCGGAGGAAGGGGAAACAGAAGCCCAGCCCTGGGAAGGTGGAGACAGGAGGACAGGGACCCAGTGCTGTCCTTGGCTGCTGATGGAGGGGGTCTCAGCTGGGCTACGGGGAATAATAATCACAGAAGTATGAAACAATCCTGTGGCAGAGCACAAAACCTCATGTAGCCTTGAGAAGAACATGATATTCAGTACTTCTACATACGAACAGGATGAAAATAGTAAGTTCTGAGCTGCCAGAGTGGCTTAGTGAGTAAGAGTGCTTGCTGTGCAGGCAAAGCGCCTTAGGTTCAAATCCCCAGCACCCACATACAAGGCTGTGTGCGACTGTGAGTGCACCTGTACCAGCATGCGAGAGGCCAAGGCAGGAGGCTCTGTGGGGCTTGGTGGCAGCCAGCCTGGCTCCAGAGTCGGTGAGAGAATCTGCTCCAAGGGAGTAAGGCAGAGAGTGATCAAACAGGACAGCTGGTGTCCTCTGGCCTCCACAGCAAGCATGGACAGGTGTGTGTGTGCGTGTGTGTGCCTGTGTACACTTTTTAAGGTAGTTTTCTTTCCTCTTGCTGGAGAAAAAGTACATAATACAGGATTTTAATGCTTAAAATGGAAAGGAGTATTTTACACAGTAGTTACAAACTGTCCATGCCAGAGAGGAGGTTTGGTGTTGGCATTTAGCCTCCACAGAGTCCGTGTGAACTAAGCTTGTCACAAACTCAGGCCCCTCCAAGAAGGAAATTTCCTGCCACCGGACATCTCTAGAAGCTGAAGAACAAAGCTCAAGCTTGGCTGTTGAGCTGCCCTGGTGTGTGTTGAAAGAATGAGACACGAGAAGAATCGTCAAAAGACCTCACAAGCCATTGCTTTTTTTTTTATTTTGTTCTGTTTCTTTAATCTGGGGGTTAAACCCAGAGCCTTGTGCTCTCTAGGCAAGTGCTCCCATGCTGAGCCACATACCCCAAACCACAATTCTTTGTTCCTTCCTAAAGACCATGGAGACAGCCACTGCACCTGGGAGTGAGCACTGCCCCAAGGAAAAGCACTTGCCACCCGTTTGAGTTGCTAGCTGAACTAGCCAGAACAACTGCCACATTCTCCAAACCTGAGCTTTTCGCAGCCATTTTCTTAAAAGTGAAGTAAATGAACCTGCTAGTTCAGGTAGAAAGAAGTGGCCATTCTGTGTCCCAGTGACAAGGTAAACTGCCTCAGGTTAAAAACTAAAGCTTTTGAAACCTTGTATCTGTCACTGAGAATTTGGCTTCTCATTGCTTTCAGACTTCTCTAATGCAGTCAGTGGTGCTAAAACATGGCTTCTGTGATACTGCACGACGCTTGAGCATTGGGGTCCACACAACTCAGTGAACCAGTATTTTCCAAACTACTGCGTGGTGCTGCAGACCCAGGCAAGGTAGACATATACCATAGTACTCTGTGTCAGCACGCCCAGAGGAACCTGCACGCGCTTGCCTATTGATGCACTGTGCACAGCAACCAGGACACCCATCGAAAAGGAACCAATATAGAAAATGTAGAACATGCACACTGGGATTTTATGCAGCTGTAAAGAATAGAATGATGACATTTACAACAAATAGATGGGAAGGGTAATTATTACATTAAGCAAAATAAGTCAGACTCAGACAGATATTCAGATTTAGTTTTTATATGTGTGTATATACGTATGTAAGGATGTGTCTGTAGGTCATGAAATTAGAAAGGGAGCTTTAAGAAGTGATGGAATCTAGGGCTGGAGGGATGGGTCAGCTGTTAAGAGCACTGACTGCTCTCCCAGAGGTTCTGCGTTCAATTCCCAGCACCCACATGGCAACTCACAACTGTCTATAATGGGATCTGATGCCCTCTTCTGGCATGCAGATGTACATGCAGACAGCACTCAAATAAATAAATCTTATTTAGGAATTTCTTCATTTAGCTGGGTGGTTGGTGGCTCATGCCTTTAATCCCAGCACTCAGGAAGTGGAGGCAGGCGGATCTCTGTGAGTTCAAGGCCAGCCTGGTCTACAGAGTGAGTTCTAGGACAGCCAGTGTTACAACAGAGAAACCCTGTCTCAATCCCACTCCCCCCCCCCCGCCCTCCCAAAAAAAGAGGTAATGGAATCTTACGGAGGAATGGGGGGTAATGAGAACATAAATGACATGAGGCAGAAGGGCTGTGGGGGAGCAGAGACTTGCAGGAGCAGGTAGGCAGTGTGGGCAAGGGAGAGTCAACAGAAACAAAGTATATGTGAAAATCCCATTATGAAACCCACTACTTCCTATATCAATTTCAAAGACTGATAAAGTTTTTGTTGTTTTTAAGTCAAGGAGGAATATTTATTCAAAGTGCAAGACCAACAAGGGTTTTGTTGTTCTTTTGATTGGCTCATTGATTGACTGGCTTGAGACAGGGTCTCACTTTGCAGCCCTGGCGGTCAGGGATGTACACCACCACATCTGGCCTCCAACCACTGGATTTTAATGTAACAATACAGAAAGCTCACTAATGAGATTTTACATTCTGTATTGCAACTGAGCTTTAAAACAAACAAAAAAAAAAAAACTACACTTAGCAGGATTGGTGTAAGCATGAGAGAATCTTTACAGAGAGCACCAGTGAGCTGTGCTGCTTGGAATGGGGATGAGCTCACTGTAGAGTGCCCTCCTAGCACTCATGAGCCCTGGTTCGATGTGCAGCACGTTATGTACTCAAATGACAATGGCCTAATGTAGCCCAATATAATAAAAGTAAAATAACATTTTTAAAGCCATGCTTATTAAACTTTTGGGGAAATATAATGGTTTTTCAATAAAAATATGTATGTTAACTTGTGGGCTTATTATATTTTTAATGAATAAATTTGTTTTAAATTTTCAGTTTTAGCTTCTAGCACAATAAAAATTAATGGCTGTAATTCATATAAGCTCAAACTCGAGGTTCCTCAGTAATGTTTGAGAATGTACAGGGTTCCTGAGACCAAAAAGTTTGAGAACTGCTAATGTAGGGTCTTAAAAACCATCTTCAAATGCTTGGAGTTGAAGGATGGCAGCCAGGAAATGAGATACTGGGGAGCACTAAGGAGGGAGGTGACGGATCCAGTCCTGGTGGTGATGGTGATGGTGTTGTTATTGTTGTTTGGATAGATCTGAGGCATAGTCTTGCTCTGTAGCCCAAACTGGCCTCAAAGCCCAGACAGTCCTCCTGCCTTGGCCTCCTGAGTGCTGGGGTTACAGGGTGGGCCACCAGCCCAGATGTGTTTTAAAAGGACAGTCCTGCGGGTAGAAGCTCGGACGTGGAGATGTGATCACTGAGGACATGGTCAGGGCCTGGGCGTGGCTGTAGCCACAAGGCAGGGTGAAAGCACTGGCCGGGGAGGAGTGCCTGACCATGGCTTAGTGTGGAGCAGCACCTCCAATATACCAGCAGGGCTTTTCCTTGAAGGAAAGATGGGGCATTTGTGTATTATTTTGTTTTTCTTTCTAAGTTCATAATTTATTATCCAAATTGAATATTGCCTGATGAGCTGCCTTTAGCTTCCGTAGGCATAAAGACTTACTAGATGGAGTGAGACACCTCAGAATCCATTGTGTTGTCTGCACAGCTGGAGTTGTTTGTATTGGGCCCTAACCTGGAGTATAAGACCATCCAAGCCATGCCTACAATGTGGCCAGTACGATTTATTTTACTGTGAGGTAGAAAAGTTAGTATTTATTTTTAAATACAACTGGAAGTGGGCACCAATTTCTGGACCTGCAGTTTCTGTCTGGCCATGAGTACAGTCTGCCGATACCACAACTTCCATTGCCAGTGCTCTTCAGTGTGCATGCTTGTCCCTCTTCCCATCCAGAAGCGACCTCCCCACGTGTCTGGCAGGGACAGTGACTCAGCTCTCTGCTTTTAAAGAGAGATGCAAGTGGTGTGAAGATAGCAGCTCAGCCCTGGGAGCTTCTGATACCTGGAGAAGGTCTAAGCCAGGCGTCCTGCTCCACCATTACAGTGAGAGAGTGTTTGTAGGATCTAGGCAGAAGCTAGTAGGTCAGATACAGCCCATGTGTCGGAGGGCAGAGGTCATTGTGCTCTGGTTCCTCTGTGATTGTTCTGTGCTAGCTGGCAACTCAATCTGAGACCAGAGAACAGCCAGAGCTACTGAAAAGTAGAGCCAGAAACCAAACATTTGGTACACACTTTAATCTCAACACTCAGGGCATGGAGGCAGGAGGATCAGAAGTTCAGGGATAACCTCAGCTACATAGCAAGTTTGAGGCTAGCCTAGGCTTCCTGAAACCTTGACTCAAAAACAAATAGAGACAGTGCTGTGCTATGCCCAAAAGACAGAGTGTTGCCATCTATGTTCCCCAAGAAGTCCAGAGAGATTTCCTATACCCTTCTAGACAGGAGGGATTAGAGAAGATCTGAACCCAGAGCCCGAGTGTTTCTGCCCATTCTGCCATAAAGAGACAGAGAATCCAACAGCCTCTTTCATACTACTGTTATTTCCTAAGTAGCCAAGATGCCAGCAGAGACCCAGAATGAAGCATAATTCCTAACACTGGTTGGGGTGACATGCAGCCATCGAAAGAGATGGTCATGAAGACTATTACAGCAGGGATGGCCTGTAACAAAATATTAAGTTAAAAAACAGAACCTCAGCCAGCCAGGCATAGTGGAGATGCCTGTCATCCAAGCACTCGAGAGGCAGAGGCAGGCAGATCCCTAGCTGGAGGCCAGCCTGATCTACAGCCTGATCCAGAGTGAGTTCCAGTACAGCCAGGGCTACATAGGGAAACCCTGTTTTGTTTTGTTTTGTTTAAAAAAAAAACAAAAAAACTCAAATTTCAGTAAATCATGTGAAAACATGAAGACCACTAGAAGAACCCTTGTGGGTGTCATAGTGGTCATTGTGCTGCGTTGCTTGGGTTATGGGGTGAAATGTAAAGGTTTTTCCTTTGTCTTCTGAATTTTGGGTAATTTTAATGTTTTTATAATTCTTGCAGTTGAAAAGGAATAAAAGAGATTCCAGCTCATTTTGATGTTCTTGGCAAGTGTGGCAACCAGGAGTTTTAGGCAGGGGTAATTGTGGGCTGATACCAGGCCCCTGCTGGCGTCACCCTGTTGGTGCTGACAACTGTGTCAGCAGGGACCCCCCCTTCCTACCCGAGGACCACTTCCCTTCACGGCAGTCCCGTCCTGAGGCGGCGGCAGCCTGCGGGAAGATGCAGAATGCAGAAGGTAGATTACAACAGAAAGGCTCAATTTCTGACATTTGTGTTGTAATCAGCCATCTTGCCGCTGTATTCTGTCTTCTCTGGTTTACCTTTAAAACCATGTGAATGTAAAGACACATTTACAGATGCAGATTTCCATCTCGGTGTTGAGAAGCAGAAGTACTGTCTCAGTGGCTCCCCTGAGCCCGCCACCAGTGCTTAGCTGCCGCATTCGCTCATGGTGCTGCATTTTATACCGTGGCCGTCTAAAAGTAAGTTGGCTCAGAGAAAGCCCATCTAAAAACAGAACCTCCAAAACAAGGAGGGTGTTACCAGGAACAGTTCCATCGAGGTGCAAGAGTCACCCCTTCCGAGCCTTTCTCCGTATTGGTGGTTGTAAGCTAGAATCATGTCTGTGTGATAACGTGCTAAGACCACAGATCGCTGGGCTGCTGGAGACACAGCGCCCTGCCAGCCACCCTCCCGCTGTTACGGTACCCACGTCTCACTCGGGGTGCTCACCTTCTCCTGCAGCATCTCAAACCTCTTACCCTGCCTTGATTTCCAAATGGAATTTAATGCCTTGAACTAACTGGAATACTACATTTCCATGAATAGTTTCTCCTCAGCTGACGCTTTTACAGAGGCAGAGTGAGTGCAGCTATGAAAGCTGGTGGTTTTCTTTGAACTTTTAAGAGTGACTCGTGCCTTATGGGCTGCCACTGTCATTAGGTTCCACTTCCTCCCTTGTTCAGGGGAGACTTTGGGGTTCTGTAGCAACAAGGAACGCCCAGGCTCCGATACCAGGGAGTCCTTTCCCAGTCATACTGGTCAGAGTTTACCGTGTAGTATAAATCACACATGTCTTACTGACAGATTCGTGTCAGTTAATGTGTTACTCTTAGGCTACATGGGTATGGAACTAGATGGCACTATCAAGTGTGAGTTCTGTTTGCTCACTGATGCCCAGGCCTGCCCACTGTGGCCTTCTCTGAAGTTAGCATTCTTTCTACCCCTCTCCAGCTCAGTGCCACATGTACAGCCAGCTGGCCACTTTGGCAACTCATCTCTGTACCTCTAGGCTCTGGGGACCCTAGGGAAGCACCCCCCCCAAAAAAAATACAATTTATCTATTTTGTCATGCCCTCTTTTAGACCCACTGGTGGCCCCATCAGCTGGTACATCCAGGCATCGCCAGTCCTTCCTGGCTGCCCACTATGAACTTGGTCTGCTCGGGCTCCCTTTGGAGCCAGTTTGCCAACACTGTGTGCCTTCCTTACCCAGCATCCTTTGTCCTCCATAAAGCTGTCCCTAAGAGCTCTTCCCCATACCAGACAAGTCACCACACCTCTCTGTCTCCATGGCAACACCCTGTAGTTAGGACCCTCCTAACAAGTGTCACACTTGATCCCTGTTCATTTCCCTTGACTCTTGCCCTAACCTATCCTCTGGAAGGATCTGGGCCAGCCAAGCCAGGTGCTGGCGTGAGAGACCTCCAGGCAAAACCTCTTGGGGACAAATCACCCCCTTATCCTGTAGTCCATCATGGATGAACATATGGCTACTGTCCTTGCCTCTGCTCATACCCCAGGCTCCGGTCCGTGGCTGCCTGCCGTGGCTGTCCACCAGCCTTATCCCGGTTGCAGATGATGAGCTTGAGTCTGAGTTTGCTCAAGAGCACACAGCACTATGGACAAGGCCCTCTCTGTTCTGTTCCCCTCCGCACAGTGACTGCTTCCACTGCCAGAGCCCCAGAGAGTGTCAAGCCCCAGAGAGTAGGCCTTCATCATTCCCGCCTGCCTCTCTCCCTCAGCCGGACACTAGAGCGAGAACTGAGGATAGACAAGGGACATACATACTCCAAGAACAGCAAAAAGCAGCGTGGTGGCAGGAGTCAGAGAGCCTCTGACCTTTGAGATCTGGCTAACAGTGAATTGTTTTTATACCCAACTCCTGTGCAGATGAGCCCAGGATTCCCCTCTGTGAGCCCACAGTTGACAAGTCCCATGCTGCTTCAGTCCCAAGTGTCAAGGCTTTTCTCCCAGACTCTCAGGCCTGCGCACACTGCACATCACGTGTGCTGCGTAGATTTGACTGCCAGAACTACAGGACATTTTTTAATGGTGTCTCAGCTTCACAAGCAAACCATACCACCCGCATCTTGAGGGTTTGTCAGTGACAAGAGGAAGCAGGTGGTGGCCGCGGTGCATGAGATCACTTATCAGAGTGGTCAGTGAACCCCGAAGCTTCAGGTCTGCAGGCCTCCCTAAGACCTTCTGGTTCTTTCTAGCCCCAGGCCATGATGCCGGTGTCATGGCCAGGTGTCCGAGCAAGGCCTCCTGGGGGATGTCTCTGTGTGTCCTTCACAGCCCTGCGTCCTTCATAGATAGATAATTCTGCTTGGCCACAGCATGACCAACAAATGTCTCCGAATTGTTCCTCCACAGGTGATGTCACTAAGACTCCAGCATTGAGAGAGGGAGAGAGAATTGAGAATTCACTTCCCTATCAGAAACAAGTAATTTATATATTAGTGGAATAATTAGTTTCCAGTCAAGAATTCTAACATTTTAGAGCCTCAATTTCAAATCAAGCTAAATTTGTCAAGTGACTAAAAGTGAAGTTTTTTTTTTTCTTTTAGAAATTATTAGCTTTTTTTTTTCAATATAGGATTTATAGTCCCAATTAGTATCTTGTAATGATGTTTCCAGGATAAAATACCAGCAGCTCAACTTTTCTGGCCACAAATGTACAACATATATCAGTTTATTTTTGGAGATCTGAAAAATTAGCTACTGTAAATAAAGTCCCCGGAAGATTTCTCCGGGAAGGAGAAGAACTTACAGGAATGTGGGTGACATATTATTAATTAATAACGTGACCAGCCGCTGCTTCAATTAAAAGGACAACGGATGAGGAGGCCTGATAGGTGTGTGTGGCCTGGCGAGGCTGAGAGGAAGGGGCTGGGGACTGAGGGCTGGGCTCTGGGTGTCATGTGCCTAGCGCTCCCAGTCTGGGCCGGTCCCCGTGAGCAGGACTGTGTCCTCCTCCACCTTTGGTTGCCATTATTGGAAATCAGCTTCAAGACGATTGAAGAAGGAAGAGCTGCCAGGACCCGAGGCCAGCCATGTGTAGATCAACTGGGGAGTCTCCCCTAGAGCTGAGGCCAGGATCCCCAAAGAGCCTCCTCTTAGTCTGCCCTTGCGTAGGTCATACATGCTGGCATCTCTGCCTCCATTTGGCATTGGAGACCTATCTGACATTTGTGTGCCATCAAGTACAGACAACATTATAGACACACCTGCAGCGAGGCAAAACAAGAAAGGTCTGGCAGCCACATACGGTGGGGTGGCCACACAGGAAGGGCGAACCAGAGACACCAGGAGAGCTTCCCTATGCAGGTCATGGTGAAAGGCATCCTGGGACAGAGAAGAGCCCATACAGACCTGGTGGAGCAGGCAAGAGGGCACCATAGGCTGGGCATGGGGTGGCATGAGGCTGGACTGAGTAGCAGTCTGAGAAAGGGATAGGAAAGAATTTGAATCCAAGTCAGTGGCATTGTGAGGTGCCTGCATACTGTTGTCTGCAGAGCAGCATGCCACCCCATACCGCCATGGTCTTTAGGAACAGCATCCATGCAGGGCTCAGACCAGAACCCCCCCCCACCCTCACCCCCAGCAGGAGCCAGGGCTTTGGCAAGGCAGGCTGCTGCCTCTCTGCTCTGTTCCGTTGTTAGCTTATTTCACTTTAAGCTCAGTTACTTTATTTATAGAGTAATAAACCTTCTGCCTTCAGGATATCAGCCCTTTGGTACTGACCCCATAGAAGCGGCACTGTTAGAAGGTCTCCCGAGTGTGCTCCCTCAGCACTGTATAGAGGGGACCTGGACTGTGAGCCTTCATTGTCTGCCTTAGACCCAGCCTCCCCCAGGAACACTGCTGTCCAGCCCCCACATACTCCTGCTCAAGTCTGGGTCAGGGAGGACACACGGGGCTCCCCACCTCCATTGATGACTGACCAGGACCCTCCCCTCTCTCCAGGTCACGCGGTATTTAAGCTCACATATCTAAGCGGTCATGACTATAAGCACCTCTACTTCGAGTCCGACGCAGCCACAGTCAGTGAAATCGTACTCAAGGTGAGTCCAGTCTGGCCTCTGACCCAGGGAGTGGGAGGTGGGTTCTACCTGGGCTAGGGGAAGGGGCTCAGCACCTGCCTCAGTGGGAATAGGACTCTCCAGCCACTCCCAGCCCAGAGGTCTAGTCTTCCCCCACGCGCCTTTCCTTTCATGCACTGTTTACCGTCAGGAGCCCCTCGAGGCTCAGGAGCCGGCCGAGGAGACATACTTTCGAATCACTCAAGGTGATTTTCTCAACCTGTTCGAAGCTTGCCAACTGGGGCTAGCCTGGTACGAAGCTCAGCACACTCACCAGCTACCTTCCTATGTCAAACTAGCATTCCAGCTGCCTCAGCGATGGCTTCTCTGTCCCTAGGGAGCTCTACCTCACCAGGAGAGACAACAAAATAGAAATTACACCAAGATACTGACAGTCACAGAGGGGCTGTGTGGGTATGTAAAGGGTAGGCTGGCCGGCGCTGTCATGGGCCAACAGAGTCACAGCAGCCTGGAAGGGGACTGGGCAGCTGAGAGGCTCCAACCTGGCACAGAGGCACCTCTTGGGTGCAGCTGAAGAAGGACCTGGGTTTGGCCCTCTTCTCTGAAGCAGCAGCTGCCACCCAAGCTACTACTGTCTTTGGCACAACCTGACCAGGACTTCCCCAAGCCAATGCTCCTTTCCCAAGGCAAATCCTACATAGTTCAAACAAGTAGAAAAAGGGCTAGGGAGCAAGAAGAAAGACAGGCCCTCCCCTGGTCTGGATAGCCCTGACCTTATACTTCTGGCTTCAGTTTCCCTTCTTGTAAGGTGGTGATGTTGCCCCCATCTGCAGGGGGCTGCTTAGGTGTAAAGGAAACCAGATGAGATGCATGGCCCCTCTGGGTCAGTCTCAGGAGAGAAGCAGTCTGGTGGTAGTGACAGTATCTGAGCTGACCCTGAAAGCTCCCATTGAATCCTGGCAAGTCTGAGGCGGGCGCAGGAAGGTGTCCCATTGCCTGCATGAACAAAACTCCCAGAGGAAAGGGAACTTGGCCAGGATGGTGACTCTGGTAAGTTGGCAGATCCAGAACTGGACAGTAGGTGTGGCCACCTCTGGAATGCCTGCTGCTAACTACCAAGACACCTGCCTTTACAGGAATACCGAAGTTCAGAGACCCCTTGACCACCCCAAAAAACCCAAAGGATAAAGCTTCTGGGAGGACAGTTGAGGACGAGACACAGTGGCGTGGGCAGATGGGGAAGCTCCTAGGCCACACTGACCAGAGCCCCCAGGACCAGGGGCAGGACAGTGTCCACTCTGGACTGTTCCCAGCCAGCCAGGAGTCACTTGGCAGAGCATCACAAGACAGTCAGAGGAGCTTGTGGCAGGTGTTTAGAGAGTGGATAAAAGAATACCCCAACCCTGACCCCATCAGGGCCGAACTTATTTTTATAGCCAGCATTAAAATATTCAAGACTTGAAAAGGGTTCTGGTAAAATTATAACCCTGTGTTTCGCAGCTGAACTGCAGATTGATGGCAGAAACACAAGTTTATGACTTCAGTATGAGAGGGAGATCAAGTGCAGAGAGATCACTTTACAGAACCAAAAGCTCCCTCAAAGCAGACGCTTTTCTGCAAATGCCCCCCAGGCTCCCCCCCCCAAAAGAACGTCTGTGTGCGCCTCAGGATGTTTGTAGAACTATTACATCATCACACACCTCACAGAGCTTCATCCCGGACCTGACTCACTCACAGCTAATGATCATGCTTCTGACCGCAGCCTGAACTCACTTTCCCTACCTCTGCTCTTTCAGAGGAGGGTTAAACCAGCTTTTCTACCGTTCCCTGCATGGCACATCCAAGACTAGATGAGCTTTGTGCCAGAGCTCAGCTGCCAAGGACCCAGCCCGGCTCCTGAATTTGACAGGAATGTTAAATCTCAGACTCGAGTAACATGTTAAGATAGTAGACCAAAATTAAACCGAGAAATTAAGAACCAAGGCTAGTGCCAGAGCAACCATCAGAGAGACTTTGTATGGAAGGTGAAGGAACTCCTCAGTAGAGGCTGAGTGACAGCTACATCTAGGGTGTCTCATCTGACACATGTCTCATCTGACCCTCCCAACTTCCCTGCAGAGTATAGACATCATTGTCCCCATTTTATAGCTGAGGACATGGAGGCCCAAAGTCTCAGAGCATGGGCGGAGCCTCACTGGAGGCCTGTGCTGCTCAGGACTGCCCTCCACCCACCCCAGGGTGCTGGAGCCACAGTCCCTCGTCCTGCCGGCCCGGAGATGAATCTCTGAGGAACTGTTGGGCTCTTCACACCGGGTTCTTCTGTGATCGAGTGACGGAAGCCGTGGCTTTATTGACCATGAAAACTCCCTATATTTTTATGCCTTAAGCTGTAAAGTGCATCGAAAGTAAAACACTCTATAGTGCATAAAATCGGGCACGTTTTAAGCCACAGCATATTAACCAGCTAATGGTAGACCAAAGGGCGTTTTTATCTTTTGATTATTGCATTAGTCTTGCATTAAAATTATCTGTGTGATTATCACAAAGCACTGAAGATAATAAATTTAGGAAATAGTTGGCTTGTTAAGGAGCATTTTTAAATGCTTTTGTCAAATTAAATATGCCAAAACTGTGCTGCAAACGTTGGGTCAGCTGACGCCAACAGTCTAAGCCAGAGATGGTATTTACCAAGCGTGAGAACGCCTCCCGCCTTCCCCATACCTGGTCCACACTGTCCCAGGTCCCCTCGCCAGCCTGTGTCCTGATGGATGGCTCTCAGCTGGTACCTTGGCAGGGCTGTGGCCGAGTGAGGCAGGCCTTCTGTGTCTCCCACTGTTGATGACCAGCTCAAAGAGTCCGGGGGGACACTGTTGGAGCCTCAGTCCATGCACCTGCCCTCCTTCAGGGCCTCTAGCTTCAAGAATCAGCTTTCTAGCCAGGACTTTGAGAAGTGGGATAGTGAAAGAATGTGTTTTCATGAAAGCCCGAGCAGAAGACGCAGGGCCGTGTGGGAAGCCATGTCTGGAGGTACACAGGTGGCCCTGTGAAGACACACACTCCAGACTGAAGTCCACCTTGCCTTCAGGTGACCTTAGCCCTCTGAAATCCTCTCAGCCTCGCTTTTCTTAATGGCCCTGGCTGGAGGGGTACAGCAGACATTAGAGGGAGTCCCATGCCAGGCTGTCCGGAGGCTGAAGGGGAGCTCTGCTCCAGCTCTGCTGAGGCTCTCCACTCACCACATTCTCATCTTGCAAATGTGGAGGCCAGGGATGTCACATGACGGCCAGAGCTACAGAGCCATAGGGGAAGATCAGCAAACCAGGGCTGCAGAACTGGATGGACAGAACTGGGAGTAGGGAGCACCTTGGGAGGTAGCCCACACCAGGGAACAAAGGGGTCAGAGCCCCACTCCTTAGTGACTAAGAAGCCTGCACTGGCCTCTGTCTCTGTGGTAAAGCAAGGGCTTCATCCTGGCCTACCAGTTGCCCTGTCAGAAGCACCTGGTGCCAAGGTCACCAGCCCAAAGCAGGCCTCCCTTCTACCCCATGTTTTCCCTGGGTGAACAATCTGTGCTGGCAAGTGACAGCCGTGTCCTTTGCTTTCTAGGTTAACTACATCCTGGAATCACGAGCAAGCACTGCCCGGGCTGACTATTTTGCTCAGAAACAAAGAAAACTGAACAGACGTACAAGCTTCAGCTTCCAGAAGGAGAAGAAATCAGGGCAACAGTGACACTGATCTCCAGTCTGTTGCCACAGCCCAGCTTGCCTGCAGGGCCAGGTGTCCTGCAGTGCCTGGGCTCACAGGCCAGGGCTGCTGGGCTCTAGGGAAAGGTCTACCAGTACCGAGTGCCTACTCTGGAGTCCAGGAACATTGCCGTTGGGCTGAAGCCTGGCAATGGCTTTAAGTAGCAATGCCCAGGAGCCAGAGCCCCTCCTGGAGGAGCCGCGTGCTGCCCAGCCGTGCCCACTGCCTGGCAGTCCCACCAAGGATGTATATAGCCATGCCAGACATTTCCTTGCAACTTGATCAAATTTCTTAAAGCAAACAGAGAACAAAAGTGTACATTTCTTTTTTTTTTTCCTTTTAATAAACAGGTGTACTCTTTATCATGGTTGGTATGATGGACCATTCTTTGTGGTGGAGGATTGATTATCTTCTTTAAAATCTGTTCCCATATTGAACAGGCAGATTGCAAAAGCTGTGGTTGGAGCTCTCAGAAGCAATGTTTAGAGCTTAACCAGTAGTTTTAACTATGTCATTTGTTTAAATGAGTGCATTTGCTTTGAGAATAGCATCTAAAGTTAAGAATGAGGACCTACCGTGTGCGTGTGTGTGTGTGTGTGTGTGTGTGTGTGTGTGTGTGTTCCAGCTCTCCCTTTCCCCTTCAAAGGCCTTCTCAACATGCCGGCGCCTGTGACCTGAGAAACAGGTGCTGGTAGAATATTGTGACAGTGTGTCTCCAAGTGGTACCGAGTTCCCAGCCAGAGTGGCCTCTCATTTCCTCATAGCAAGCGGAAGATGGTCAGCCTGGACTGGAGGAGTCTGACTTGCTGGCTCTGAGGCCTGTCTCTTGTCCTCTTACAGTGCCTGCTGGGGGAGCGGGCTGAAAGCTGCTGCCACCTGTGTCAGGAGAGGGGGCCCCAGGGGAGCCCATGTCCATGCACCCTGGGCAGAAAAGGCAAGGCACCCAGCACCCTGACACCACACCTCTGGCTACACCAGATGCCTCTGCAGACCTCACCGTGGTCCTCCCATGGCAGCATCCTTTTCTTACTGTCCTGGGCCAGGGCTGCAGGCTGACGTCTCACACGACCTGTGTTTAGGACATTTTTTTTAATCATTGTGTCTGAGCATCTCAGAGTCAAGTCTGCGAAGGGGTCGTCTGAATGAATGTCTCTCTCATTCTGATCTGTTCAGCCAACAGGAGCACCCTTTTCTAATGTCTTCCATTCCTATCCCCTCAAAAACGAGTATTATTTGTAGCTTGCTCTGTATTTGAATTTTTAGCAATTTTATATTTAGATACCTTTGAAAATGTAAATGACTAATTTGGTCATTAAATCTTGTCACATATTCAATATTAAAATACTAAAATAAAAGTCATAAATACCCTCTTTTGCATATTGCTTTGAATTCCTAAAGCCTTGAGTCCAAAGGGTGGAAATGGTGACTCCACAGCGAGACTTCTGGGGGTGACACGATGGCAGCCGACATGCCCAGCCGTGTTAAACTGAATGAGAGCCCCGTCTGATCGCCCCTTCACTCAGGAGGCTGTGTTCTCCACAGTTGGTGCTGTGTGGCTCTCAGCTGCTTAGGGCCTCTGGGGCTCGAGTCACCTGATATTGCAGCCCAGGGGCTTTGCTGTGCTAGACGAGCTGCGATCACGGATCTTAACTCCTCAGGGTCGTTGTGAGCTGGCTTGCCAAGTTGTGTCTGTCTGCTAACCTTGAAGAGGCTTCCCTGGCCTTGATGGGAAAATCTGGGCCCAGCCCCATTTCTCAAGAGTAGTTCAGTACTGTCTTGCCTGGTCTGAGCTTCTGGCTACAGTGCTGACAGGCCCCATGCTGTCCCTGTTGTCCAATCTGGTCATCCTGTCTGCCTGTCACCTGCTGGCTGCTGTGAGCCAGAAGTCCTCCAGCTCCAGGGCATGGTCCACACCAGCAATATGAGGCTGTTTTCTGCTGCCTTGTCCCTTTCCCCAGCTCTGAGCTGGCAGCTGACCCACATTCCTTGAGTCTTCATGGAGTCAAAGGCTGGGAGGCGGCCTCACGGGTCACATCCCTGCCTGCTGCTCTCAGGGGCTCTGCATCTCAGATCCAGGGCTGCAGCACATCAGTGGGGGGAGTTGGGGGATCAATAATGTAATATGGCCTGCAGACCAGAATGTTTTCCAATCTCAGCTGTCTCCCAGTTGCTGAACCTTTGGGTGAGCTACTTGACTTCTTTGCGCCTCAGTTTCTCCTTCTGTAAAATGGAGATGAAACTCAATTCCTTCCAAGGGTGCTTGTGAGGAGTTGATATGTGTGCTATTAAGAGTGGACCAGTTTGCCAGGCTGGTGGCACACGCCTTTAATCCCAGCGCTCAGGAGGCAGAAGCAAGTGGATCCCTGGGAGTTCAAGACCAGTCTGGTCTATAAAGAGAATCCCAAGCCAGCCAAGGCTGTACACAAGGAGTCCTTGTCTCAAAACAAATAAAAATAAAGTGAATAAGGAGATGGGGAGATGGCTCAATAGTTAGGAGCATTTATTGCTCTTCCTAAGGACCCAGGTTCAGTTCCCGGCACCCACACAGTAGCTCACAACCACAGTAACTCCAGCTCCAGAGGATCTGATGCCGCCGGCCTCCGCAGGCACCTGCACTCAGCATGCATATACCCACCGACAGACAAACGCCTACACAGAATTAAAAATAAATCTTTAAAAATATTGGGCCAGGCTCCCTGTGAAACAAACAGCACCCAAACTTGAGTGTCTTATCAGAGTTGTTTCATTCAATCATGGGTCCAGCTTCCTCGGGCTCTGACGAAGGCCAGGGCTGGGAGAGGAGGGCTGGAGGATGGGACGGCAGAAGAACGCTGGGCGGAGGGTGTCACTGCTCACTTCCCCTCACATTCTGCCACCCAGGCCAACGACACACGCTCTCCAGGGAGCCCAGGAAGGGTGGCCACCAAGGATGGACAGTCACAGGTGTGCTTCCCGATGTCACCCCTGGCCTGCCACTCTGCAGGATCACCTTTCCACAACTGAACATTTTCTTTCAATTCAGACTAGCGGTCTCTGGCCTTTAAAGCCATTCTAAACAAGCAGAGCCATGGAGTCAGGATTTAGTGAGCACTGCATGTCCTCTGGTGCACGCTGAAATACATATGTAACTGTTAAGGTTGAAAACACCCATCCACGGGGTGAGTGGGTGGAACAGGAAGGAACAGTTAAGAGCACTGTCTGCTCTTCCAGAGGACCCGGGTTCAATTCCCAGCACCCACATGGTAGCTCACAACTGCCTGTAACTCCAGTTCTAGGGGTTCTGGTGTCCTCTTCTGGACTCCATGGGCGTCAGACACATTTGTGGTGCACAGACATCCATGTAGGCAAAACACCATACCCATAAAAATAAAGAGAAAACATTTTAAAACCGCCTAAATACCCCTAAAATCATGTCACAACAAGAGCCACCTCTGCACAGTTGCCATTAACTGCCCTTGGATATTTTAAAAAATATTTTTATTACATTTTGTTTATTTATTTATTTTGTGCGTGGCAGGCACACACACGTGGAAGTCAGAGGACAACTTGGAGGCGTTGGTTCTCTCCTTCAGCCATGTGAGTCCTATGATCAAATTCAGGTCAAGTTTAGCAGAAAGTGCCTTTACCCACTGAGCCATCTTGCCAGCCCTGTCCTGACGATTTCTACCAGTGCCCAGCCCTGCCTGCAGGTTCACAGGCTGTAAGCTCCAGTTCTACTTCATGAATCTTGGCCGTCCCAGACCAGGCTCTCCCCCACTTCACAGGTGAGGAAAGGGAAGCCACTTAGGGTCCCTTGCTGTCTTTCTTTGCTTTCTGATGCTGTGATAAATCCTAAGACCAAAAGCAGCTTGAAGAGGAAAGAATTTATTCAGCTCACCGCTCCATGTCCCAGTCCATCCTGAGAGAAGCCAGGGCAGGAACCCCATCGGTGGGAACTGAAGCCACGGCCATGGAGGAGGGCTGCTTGCTGGCTTGCTCAGCCTGCTTTCTTATAGCACCCAGGAGTGGTACCACCCACAGTGGGCTGACCCCACCCACATCCTCACCAATCAAAAAATGCTCCACAGGCTTGCCTACGGTCCAGTCTAATGAGGGCAGTTCCTCAGTAGAGGATCTCTCTTCCCAGGTAACTCTAGTCTGCAGCAAGTTAACAAAAGCTAACCATCACATGTCCCTCTTGTCTCCACCCACCCCCACCCCCACCCACTGCTGAGGGTTGGAAGGTAGGGAGAGGGGGCTGGGAGGGTTAGAGAATGAGTATCTGTTTCCACTAAACTCTGCTACATGCAGAGCTGTTACTCATGGAGTCCCCAGGCCAGTAACGTTCTCATCGCAATGGGATTATGATTCAAGTGGCTACAGCCTGTTCATCTTGCAGTTAAACTCCTCTGACGGACAGGAGAGCTCCCGACGCAGTGGCCGTCCTGTGGCTCACCTCCTGATTAGACAAACGCATGCTGAGGTTTGGAATGAAAAGTTAATGTGCCCATTTATTCATTTTTCTGACAAGTCACAATAGATTTTTAACTGCCAATGAGTAACCGCCCCAAGGTGCAGCGGCCATGAGTGGTCATTTCCACCCAGCACAACACCCCCCCACTCCCCGCCGGCCGGCTCTCTCCTGGGGCCAGGCCACTGCCAACTGCGCCCTCTCCTGCACCCCACAGCAGCTGCCCACTCCACCTCATCGAGGTGACCGGGAGATGGTGACGGCCTCTAACATGGCAGCCAAGCTTGTCTACAGCCAGGGGCCAAGGCGCCTGTTTTAACCTGTCTGGGCCTCTGTGAGACAGAGACAGAGGGGCTGAGCCTCAAGAAAGAGCTCTGCAGACGAGGGAAAGAAAAGCCAAGCCCCGGACCCTGACACAACCCCAGGGAGCCAGCCACGGAGTCCACAGAGAAAACTATCTACCTCCCTGTGCCATGTGATCCCAGACCCATGACTCGGCCTCTCTGAACCCCTTATCTGCACGCTGGGGACAGCATCCCACTGTCTATGAAATGATGTGTACAGGCCTGGCGCGTGCATTAGGACACAGGTAGTCGTGGAGCCCAGCACACTCAGAGAACACACTGGCCACAGCTCCCCCACCAGCAGGACCTCTTGGTGCAGGGCAACCCAGGGTGCAGACAGGGTCTGTGCTTTCTCTCCAAGAGCCCAACAGCTGGTCCAGCTTCGCTTTCTCCCGCCACATCAGCTGAGCAGCCCCAGGCAGGGCTCACGTCTTCACACGTTAACTCCGGGGATCCGAGAGAAATACTGGAAAGCTAATTCTTTTTAAACAGATAAAATCTGTCTGTGTTAAAGCCCCCAGCTTCCTGAAAGCTAAAAGTATTTTAATATCATATTCCCATGCAAATTTTAGTTTAGAATTTAATACCCTTTTAGCGTACATTAAATTTTTAGCATTCTTCAAGCCCTTGACTGTGTTAAGAACTTAACTGATGTGTGTTGGGAAAAAAGAAAAAAAAAGACAGCTGGAGGAAGTTTTAAATCAGGAAAGTTCTAGAAGCAAGGTTACCACAAATCTGCATGCCCACCTCATGTGGAACTGTTCTTCTGGCCAGCCCCCAGCGTGCTGGGGAGGTGTCGGACAGCAGCCCAGCTTCCCTGGGGAGTAGAGAATCCTCACAGGAGGCACTTGAGGACAAGATGCCAACAACATGGGCTTTGCAGCTACGCTGCCAGGCTCAAATTCGCTGAGCCATTTGCCTGCACAGGGCTCTTGTCATGCTTGACTGTGCCTGTCACTTGCCCAAGGTTCATACACAGAGAGGAAGACACAAGAAAGGAGAGGTTTGGGGGCTGCATAGAGTGGAGTAGCTGCCTTGTTCTGGGCCTAGGGTACAGTAGATAGAGTTAGGGACAAAGGTCCATCCACTTCTTTAGAAAGCAGAGGAGACCTGGGGCCACAGGAGCCATAGAGAGGGCCAGATTCCATTGACCCCAGACTCTCAAGAACCTGCTTGGACAGGAAGTGACAAGAGAGCAGGGTCACCTGAGAGTCCTGACACCAGCCTGGCAGGGCCTGTCCCCTGAGAACAGGAAGCAGCTAAATGCCCAGCCAGAGCCCTGGGAGTTCCAACCAACATCTGAACAAGGCTGTGAGCAGCACAGCCAGGCTCAGGGACCATACATGCCATACCCACTACAGGCCAGAGGTGCAGAAGCCTCAGCCAGCCCAAACCAGCATCTTTGTTATTATTACTTCTCCATACCGCAGGAGCCCCAGATCCTAACAGGCACTGACCATCACCATCAGGGACCCAGGGATGTCTGCAAAGCCCGTGATCAGTCCATAAGTTCTGACTCTCGATTCAGGCCAACAGCAGCAGAAAAGGCTCTGGCCATGGCAAGGAGAAGGCAAGGTGAGATTCTTGACCCCTGGACTCACAAGGCCCAAGTATGGGGCCTCCCTGCAGTGCACTGTGATTGGGCTGCCCTAAATCACCACACCAGGGCCCCTAGCTGAACCCCTGTGAGGACCCATCTGTAAAGCAGGGCATATATGGAATCTACAGATACCTCAGTTTAGGCTCCAACCAGCATCTCTCTCACACAGGCTGTGAATCATTGCCACACTCTGAGCTGCTTCGACTCCAGGTCTCAGTCCTGTCCCAGAGCAAGCCTAGGGCATGTGTCCTGACTCTTGGAGAACAGGGGACAACATGTGGGTGTTCTCCACCAAGGAGGAGCACCTTCATTACCTAAGTGTCTCCTTGTGCCTACCTGTTCCACTCCCATGAGTGACATCACCCAGGTCCTGTTCTTGGGAACCAAGTCCTCAGGGCTTCCATTCTCCAGTGTACAGTTGTCCTGTGTCTGTGACACAGCAGCTGGGGCCAGAGCTGGACACCCCATCTACAGTAGGGGCTGAGGATCCTTTGGGTAAACACTTGGGAAGGGCAGATTCCCAGGAAAGGACCCAGGGATGTTTACCAAGGCTAGAGGAGGGAAACCAGGAAAGGTAGCTCCCCATATCCCTGGGCTCTGCATCCTTGGTGTGAAGCCACTGGGGTCAAAGATCGGTGTGCAGAGACTCCTGCCTAAGGCCCTCAGGTAACACAGAAACGGGGTTCCTTCTGTTACCCTAAATCGTTAGCTTCTTTCATGTATAGAAGTGCCCAGTGCCCTGTCTGGGCAGCTGTGAGGAACCTTCAGTGACAGGGCTCTGATGCTTCTGGCGAACTTCACCTGGTAGCTGTACCAGCCAGACGTCACAGCCAGGCTCTGGCTAGCCACATGTGTCACCGTGGCCTTCCTCAGTGCTGCTGACTATGCCTGCGCCTCATTCCCACCCCTGACAAGGGTATCCGCCACACAGGACAAGGCCCCCGAATATTCCACGGAGTCCAGTGTCCTTCCAAGACAAGGCAGGTCGCATGCTCATGCCTGGCCAATCCTGGTGTGAGGATGTGCAGCTGTGATTGGCAGCCCTTCCAGGACAAGAGCGGGGCACCAGGGTACAGGAAATGGATGGGCCTTCCTGGCAATCGCTCCGTGCCAACTGCCCAGTAGGTGCTTCTTTTTAAACTGTTTTCAACTCCCAAAGCAGCAGCTGCTATATGAGTCCACAGTGACAAGCCCTAACGAGGAAGGGCTCCGCCCAGCAAGGGAGAGACCCTTGGAAACCTGTCCCTGCGTCTCACTCCAGTCAGGCAAGCTGCAGGAAGCAGAGGAGCTTCCGCAGCAGCAGCATGGTGACGGGGAAGCCGTGGGCCCACACCTGTGAGCTTGCAGAGACGCCGGACTTGTATCCCTGAGGGAAGCTTGGGTACATGCCTGTGTATGTACTTGTGTGTGCCTGAGCTGTGAGTCACTATGTATGTGTTTATGTGTGCTTGTGGTAGGAGTTTGTATGTGAGAGCATGTGTGTCTGCACATGAACATATATGTCCTGTATGAACATGCGTGTGTTCAAACAGTGTGTATGTGTGTGTGTGTGTGTTCTAAAGCACTGCTCAGGCCAGCCAAGCACCACCCGCACACCTGCACTGGGCCCAGGGCTGGTGGCCTGCGCTCTGAGGACACGTCCTGGTCTCTGAGCAGCCCCTCCTCTCAGCCAAGCAGCTGGCCGCCATCTTGGCACACATTGCCCTGTCAAATCTGATTTGTGAAGTCATGTCTGCAAGGCCCACAGGAGCGTCCAGCTGGGCTCTTTCAGGTCAGGGAGTGTTTTTGTCTCTGGCTTTTAGGAGCGACACAGATCCAGCAGCAACCACCCTGGTCGGCTGACCACACTCAGCCCTCAGCCTTAGCCCTTCGTGTAATGGGAAGCTTGGGGCTGCAGAGTCTCACTGTCTTTCCAAGGTGTGCAGGGACTGAGATTGGACCTAGGATTTGAACCAGCCTTGCTGGCCCTCCAGAACCTTGCTGTTCACAACCTCCCTGCACATGCTGAACAGGGCTGTTACCAGCCAACTCTATGCCTCCTCCTCCAGAAAGCCTGCCTGAGCTGACCCAGCCAGCTCAGCCTCACAGCACTGGTTCACAGCCATGCAGGGTTTCTGCAGGCTAACTCTGACCCCTGCAGTCCCTAGGAGAAGCCCTTGGAGCCAATGCAGGCAGCGGGGAGTAGAGGAGCTGATGCGGTCAGGTGCTGTGAGAACCCACCTGAGCTAGTGCAGAAGGGTCAAGCCACACTGCCCGTCTGAGGTGGGTTGGCTGTCACTTCTCTTCCAAGGATACCAGAGCCACCAGAGCAGAAGCCACCCAGACTCCCAAGCCCACTGTGACTCCTCTGTCACTGTTCTGCCTGTGAGTGCTGATTCCCAGGGGAGGCCCTGAGGGCACACCCTACCCTACATCCGCAGGACAGGTCTGCCTGCCACAGGAAGTCCGTACAATGAAGTGGGCAGCATTCATCTTCTTACACACACTTTCCTGGGGGAGCCTCCTCTGGCCCACGGTCTGTCTGACATCCCCACCCCAGTCCCAGGTACAGGGACAAGCACAGGCCTAGGGGTAGCCAGAACGATGTTAAAGGCTCTGTGGCCACAGAGGTTTGCCAGACACTATGGAGTATGTGACTGCGCCCATTTCCCTCCTATGGGGCTCCCAGAGCCATCAAGCCCTGTGTTTCAAGAAAGGTGACAGAGAAACCGAATGAATGGCTGCCTAGAAAGTCAGGCTCACAGCTGAGCCTGAGGCGGTTATACCTCCAGAACAATAGCTGCCTATAACAGGTGCCAATGCGTATTTATAGAATGAACTGTGACCTTCGGCTGTGCCAACCTGGAACGCGATGGAGGAGAGACGAAAACTAGACCCAGAGCCGTGAGATTGAGATCAGCCACAACCGAGACCCGTTCTCCAGTGTCAAGGGCTCTGTGTGGACAGGAGCCTCCATACATGTCTGCCAGGGTGACAGAACATCAGTCTGGGTGGCTTCACAGCCAGTCAGGACCGCCACGGGAGCCAAGATGGCTGCCTCAACAGTCAAGATGGCTGCCTTTTAACCGTCATGCCCGCTCCCAAAGAAGACTCACTGGGAGGCAAGAACCCCTCTACAACCGGATCCAAAGTGAAGATCAACTGTTAAGTTGCTTTCCAGCTCCAGTCAGACCCCAGGAGAGCCCCAAATCTCCAAAGAGCAAGCTGGAGCCTGTCATCTATCCCTATGCCCCTGAGGATGCTGGGTAATTACTTCTCCCTCTTTGTCTTTTTGTTTGCTCTTAGCTGGACCACCAAGAAGCAGCCACAAAATCAGTTAAAGCTTCCAAAGTACGTCTTTCTCCAGAAATCTCTTATAAAGGGCAAGAGATTTACAAGATGAGAAGAGTAAAGCAGGATAATTGTTTTTGGAATGACCCCAATATTTTCACCCCAGCGACCCTGGCTGGGTATCTTGCCCCCATATTTATGATCCCTGGTCCTCTGCGCGCTGCTGGGCGACCTTTCTGAGCCCCCCTCTGAGAACCCCCAGTCCCTTATCAGGCCTGTAACTCACCCTGACATTATCTCTCAGGAGGGTTTTATGCACTTTAATTTAACTCCCCCATCATTATTTCCCGGACTTCAAGGTTTTCTCTTTCGAACTGCCCTTCCTGGGACAAGCATAATGTGTTTGCCATCAAACCCAATAAATATGTTTGTACGGGAGATGGGAACCATTTGGGGAGAGGAGCTCAGCCTGGGAAGCAGCCCAAGCTCTCACCCCCATGTGCTCCAGAGCTGGCGAGCTTTGTGTCCTGGAGCCTCTGATGTTGAGGCTGGGGGGCACCTTATTCTCAGGCAGGTGGCAGAGCTAGCAAAGAAAATGGCAGATGCCCGGATGAACAGTCCCCTTCTTTCTTTTGCCTGTCATGGTTTTGTGGCATGGTTGTCTTTGTTGACACAGGGTCTCAATTCAAAGCTCACTTGCTTGGAGCCCAAGCAGGTCTGGAACTCGCAACTTCTGCCTCTGCCCTGAGTGCTGCGATTACAGACCTGCAGCAATGCTGAGGGTAGACATGCTTACCCAAGGTACACAAAGAAAGAACTAGACACAGATCCCCAGGTGTGAGCTGGTCACATGGCTGGCACATTGGGAGCAGACCCAAGTTTGCAAACTAGCCTGGGCTGCAGAACCAGAGCTTTCGCACCGGGTCCTCCATGTTGCCTTTGAGCTTCTTAGTCATGTCAAGCTGACCACACTTGGTCTCTCTGAGTTCTCTTTGAAGGAAGCTGTGGCACACAGTAGGGTTCCAGCTGGAAGTTCAGAGTGCCAATTTGGGTTCCTCTCTGGAGCAGCTGTGGAAGGAGCCTCCTGCAGAGAGCCATCTGGGCCTGTGTCCCAAGAGCCTGTCAATCACAGCGGGTGCCTCCGGCAGGAAAAAATTGAAATTTCTGCCCAGTGCCTCCCCTCAGCACTCTGGGCCCCAGTCTCCTCATCTGCAAGGTATAGGAAGGAAAATGAGCTCCAATAAATTAGCCAGGTGTAGGGGCTGGAGAGATGGCCTGAGGTTAGAAGTAAGGTTTGCTCTTGCATAGGACCTGAATTCAGTTCCCATCACCCACATCAGTGGCTCACACATGCCTGAGAGCTCAGATGTTACAGGCCTCCAGGGGCACCTGTGTGTGTGCACAGACACATACATACATACATACATACATACTTCAAAGCAATCCTTTAAAAAAATTAACCAGGCATTCCTGTTTCTCATCCTGTGCCCAAGCTGCACATGGATCGGAGCTGCTACTGGAATTAGGGATGAAATCCCTGTCCAGTTTGTGGGACCAGTCCATGGGAGTGTTTATCCTACCTGTGCAATCTATTCCCCAACCTCTCAGCTCCTTCTCCTGGGACAGCCACAGCTGTACCCACCTTAGCCCTGACCAACCGGCCCAGAGCAGAACCCCTTTGAGCCCCACAGCAAGAGCCAGACCATGTTCTGTGAGAGGACACTGAGTGGCTGGGGTCTTTGAGAAAGAAAGAGAATGGAAACCGCGAGATCCCCAGAGAACAGGAGGCTCACCGCACTATAGACAGGTTGCTTGCAGCACTCTCTAGGTACCAGGGGCCTGGTAACGACCCCGTGTCCAAGATTTCTCTGAAGCCACTGAGACACATTAGGACCCCAAGGAGCCTCAGAGTTGGGAGTGAAAGTCTGTATCTGCAGCCAGTGTGGACAGAAGCCCACGGCAGAGGCCCACTGTCTCTGTGCTCCCTAATGGGAATCCTTGGATCATGTGTTCACTGCTGTGAGACGTGTCCACACGGGTCCTTTGCCCTATTACTATAGGGGAACTCCCTGCCCCTCAGTCCTTGAGTCCTTTGTAGATTTTAGAGACTCTATCAGTTCATTTTCTATGACATGGACTAGGTTACTTTGTGTGTGTGTGTGTGTGTGTGTGTGTGTGTGCACATGCTCGCATGTGTGAACATGAGTGTGAAGACTGGAAGTCAACATTAGGTCATTTTTATTTAACCCAACTTGCCTCCAGCTACCACAGATCAAGCTTCCACCCTCTTAGCACCTCACTGTGAGGACTAGATGTGTACACCACAAAGCTCTGAGCCCCGACTTCTTCTGTGGTTCCCCATCAGAACCCTTAATGCAGACATTGATCAGCCCACGCACACCCAGTACCCGAAACACTGGCTCTGCCAGGACCCAGCTGTGTTATACCCCTGGCCAAGGACTCCAGGAGGCTCTGCCCACACAAGTCAGTGGTAGACCACTGGTCTAAAATGCTCAGGATCCTAGATTCTGATTTGATTCTGGGGCAAAAGATACGTCTCCTCACATGCAGGAAGCCCTGGGTTCAGTCCTCTGCGCTGCATAAACCAGCTATAACAAAGGACACCTATAATCCTGGCACTTTAGAGGTACAGGCAACTGGCTGGCCCAGGTTCGACTATGAAAGATGATAAATCTGATTTATAAGCTCGAAAGCATGTGTGGACAACTTATTAAGACATAATGAGGTTAGCCGATGTGTGGAGGCGCATGCGAACAAGAGAAAGACTTCAAAGCCCTAGCTGAGGTCCGGACCCTTGCCCAGCCCAGGGCTGAGGGCTTCTGCAGCCACGCGCCGCTAGAACATGAAGAATTATTTCTGCTTCTCAGAACACTCTGTCAGCTTCCAATACTTCTAAACGTGCTGGAGTAATACCTCCTCTTCTGTACCCGATGAGCCAAGCAAAATAAAAGGAAATGTTGAAAAGAAGAGGGCCCATGTCAGAGAAGATGGGTCCAAGGTCAGGGTCCGCTGGTCCTGAGGCGTGGTTAGACAGAGGCGGTGCCCCTGACAGAAGCCAGCCTGTCTGTCGGCCTGGCCACCTCTTGCCCTCAGCGCCTGGCACAAAGAAAGCATATACAAATCATTTGTCGGATGCATGCATGGGAGAAGGGATGAATGAGTGGACGTGTGCATACCGCTTCCGTTGGCCTCCCTGGACTGGGTCCCCAAGACTCAACCCTCAGATGAGGCAAAGCCAGTATTCCTCCCCAAAAGAGGCCTGGCTCTCCATTGCTGTCAGAGGTGGCCACTGCCGATCCCTTCCCTGGTGCCCAGGCATCAAGCGTCTGGCTTGTGGGTATATGGTCATGCCCCCTGCCATAGGGCCTGGTGACGTCTGAAAAGACTCGGAGCTCCACTAAAGGTCTCTGGATACAATAAAAGATTATCAGCTAAAACAAACGGGAAGTGACTAGGGCCACTACACCCTGCTGGATTGAAACCGAGTTAGCCAAGCTGCCCTCCCTGAGAGATTTATTCCCCTGTGGTGGCTTCAGGCAGTCGGCCCAGCTGCAGAGATTAGACCTGGTCACTCTCCCTCCATTTCAGGGAGGGGAGTCACATTTTTATTTAATCTTCCAGTGAGCTGGAACAGCGAAGATGGCGTGAACGCACATTAATTCTGAAACAAATTATTAAGGCTTGATCTGGGATTCCGGGAAAACCCCACCGCACCCCACCCTTACCACCACCCCCCACCCCCATCAGCCGCCTCCCCTCATTCAGATCATCCATCCTCTCCTGGAAGCCATCGCCAGGCCAACCACTGGGCCTGAGTGTAAGGGCCTAGACTGGATCAAGCCCAGTGCCAACAGAGCCGCTATCCCGGTGACCGTCTGCTACCCTGCCCTTGGCCCCTGACCATGACCCCCATATTCTGCTCTCTCCTTGCTGGTGCAGATACAGGATATCTGAGGTCAAGTGCAGCTTCTCCACAATCTCAGCCTCTGTCTGTCTTCTCAGGGACCTTGTTCACTTTGGCTTTCCAGGACATCACCAAGAACCTACTCCCTAGGCTGGCTCAGACATGGCTGCACCATGGGGGCCATGGGCTCCCACCTTTCACAGACTTGGGGCAAAACCCAGAGTCCCCCTGGCCTGGGGTTCTGCTCACCTAGCCCTGTGAAGGCTTCACCTGCTGGTCCCCCTCCCTTATATCCAACCCAGAGCCTCCTGCTGCCTGTGACCCCAAAGCCCCACACCCTTCCCACTTGAGATTGTGAGATGACATCCATGGGGTGGGGGCGCTCTGCTCCAGTCATATCTCTCATCCTTGAAACCGTACTTAGGGGCTGTCGAGATGGCTCAGTGGGTAAGAGACTTGCTGTGCAAGAATGCAGACCTGAGTTCGAATCCTCAGCACCCATGTAAGAGATAAGCGTGGCCACACACAGGCCTGTATACACAGAGCTGTAGGGATAGAGACAGAAATGTCACTGGGCTGACTGCTTGTCTAACGCCAGGTTCAACAAGAGACCCCGTCTCAATAAGGGGGACAGTGACAGAACAGAACTCTTGATGTCTTCTTCTGACCTCCACATGCACACACATCTGCCCATATACCACCCACATATAACACATGCACAATAATAATAACAATAATAATAATAATAATAATAATAATAATAATAATAATAATGTCCAGCCCCAGTAGATAAGGCCCTGTAGGAACAGAAGGGACAAAGCTTGCTCTGCTCAGTGTGGGCCGGGGCAAACAGTTGGTGCTCAATAAGTGACTATTGAAGGAAGGGAAATATGGGTCTCCAACCCCTCCCATCCCTCAAACCCTCTCTGGTATCCCAGCTCTGGGCCCAGCCAGGCTGGTGGCTGGAGTTGCTTCCAAGGAGCTCAAGTTAAAAGACCCAGAGACTGGACCTAGCACACCCAGGTCCCTCTCCTGCCCACCCCAAACCTCCCAGGGATGGGACCAGTTCTGTCAGCAAGGGCACCAAAACCGGGCTCCCGGCAAATGGGATCACCATGCAGCCCCCTCCCCTAATCATGGAAATTTTGTCAGCTGGATTGCAAAGCCCAGAGCCTTGGAATGACGTTGGCTAGCAAGGACCCTCCTTCAGCCCTGGCCTGATCCAGCTTTCTTGCTGGTGCTCTGCCCCCTCCCTGCCCAGGCCAGATCTCACACACACACTCCTGCCCCCGGGACCTACTCTTCCACTGTCATCTCTGGCAGGACAAGAGTGACCAGGTCAGCTGCAATTGTGTACATCACCCACTCAGGCCTGCACCTGGGTCCCCCTCTCAGGGACATAGATCAAGGCCATGAGTCCCCATTGTCCTCCATCTGGGCCAGAATTCCAGGGATGTGTCTTCAGATCCAGCGGCCCTGGGCTGTGGTGACAGCGGCACCACAGGAGCCCCGGCTCCCAGGACTTGGCTCTGCCTTTGGGTGGTGACTAGGGCTCCTGGGGGCAGAGCTACAGGCTGAATGGAGTGAAGGGCAGCTCATAGTCTGGCCCTTTCTAGGTATCAGCCGTAGCAAAGGGTGGGGACTCCCATTGTCCCTGTCCTGAGACTCAGAAGGGGTGTGCAGAGGGCCTCTTAGGAAGGCAAGAAATCCGGTACAGAATCCAGTCCCCTCGGCCAGGGCCAGAGGAGCCCTGCTCAGCCAGCAAAGGGCAGGCAGCCGCTGGGGAGCACAGAGTCCTGGCTGGGTTCTGAGCAGGGCCCTCTGGGCTTAAAAACTGTCTGGATGTGGATAAAAGGAAAGAGAGTAGAGGCCCAGCGGGCAGAGGAGGGGTCATCAGTGGCTCCAGCTTCCGTGGCCTGGATCCACCGTTGCCGGCCTTTGGTTCCTGTAGGCCAAACCCTGACACTCTCATCTTCCTCCACAGGGGTGACACCGGCTTTGGGGGACTGCACCCTCTGTCTGGCGTGGCTTCGCTTCCCTAGAGAACCACCCCCTCGACACACACACACACCTGGGGTTCCCACCGGTCCCCTGTAGACTCAGAGCCCTGTTCACCTGCCAAGCTGCCCTGGACTTGGGACAAAATCACTTACATCTAAGCCCGGCCTCTCCACCCCCCACCCATGCTGGTCCCCACCCAGGTCCCAGGCCGGAGGGTTGGGGCCACGTCGGTGCTGGGGAACTTCCGCAGGTTCTGTGTCCGGGCCGCGGAGGGGATGCACGGCTTTACCCGGTACGATGCGGGGGTCGATGACGTGAACCGCGGAGCCGGGGCCTCGCAGGACCGAGACCGTCGCCCGCTGCCGACGGCAGGGCGGGGCGCGGAGGGAGCTCGGCGCGGGAACAAAGGGAGCCCCGGGCGACGGCCTGGCGTCCCACGCGCGTCCCCAGCCCCGCGCTCCCGCGGGACGCGCACACACACCCAGGGCGCCCGGCTCACCTCGCGGGTGGGATCCCGCGCGCCGCCCTGCTCGGGCGTGGCCCCGGAGCGGCTACTGCGGGCAGCGAGGAGGCCCGGCCGGGGCTCCCCCGCGACCATGCCCGCGCGTGGCTGGCTCCGGCGGGCCTCCACCCCAGTGCCCCGAGCTGACACACGGTGTCCGCGGACCCAGATGGTGGGGACGGCCACGCGGGCGAGGACCGGCCTGGGACCCAGCGGCGAGGGAGGCGCAACTGCAGCCTTGGGGCGCCACCTACGGCCCAGTGTGACTCGCGCGCTTTTTGCCGCTGCACGGGAACACCCCGCCCGGCTGTCCCGCTCTTCCCGGCCTGTCTGTCTCTCACGTCCCCGGGACGCCGCGGTCCGGGACGCTAGGGCAGACAGCCCACGGGGTCCTCCTCCCTCGAATCAGCTGCGGGCAAAGCCGGACGTGCCCAAGCTGTTCGTATGCTGAGCCTTCCCCTCCACCTTGTACAGGGAGGCCCTGAGGGGGAAACTGAGGCCTGACTTGGGTGTGGGTTGGGCAACAGAGCCAACTGCTCATGAGGACTCCAGGCACTATCACCCTGGCTCTGCCATCCTCCATCCAACTCCTCGGAGCTCTCCTCTGCCTGCACATGTACCCCACATCTGACTCCATCCCGGAGTTTCTATAAACTCACACCAGGAAAGCCACTCTGTAGTCCTAGAAGCACCAGCCACAGGCCCTTTGTTCTGACTGACTCAGTTTCTCCGCGGACTCCCATCAGCCCCTGCGGCACTCAAAAGCAGCATGGCCCCCAAGGTCGTGAACATTCTAGGGTCAAGGGTCATGTGAGGGCAGAATGGTCAGCCTCGATTTTAGCAGCACCTGAGCTGGGCCAGAGTCTCATAGTCAGCCCGTGGCCCATGCCCATCACCTAAAGACCAGGCCACACTGGGCTTCTGAGGGGGCCGTGTGACCTGACACCCTTCCCCACCCATGAGGAGTAACCTCTGACGCACATTCGAACCAAAAGAGAGACAATCACGTGGCTCAGGGCACCCACAGCAAATGGAAGCTCAGAAGCTCAGAGCAGTGTTCAACACACAGAGTCTGGGCCCAAGTAATCTTCACCATGGGAGATGAGAATCAACTCTAGGGAGGGGGGAGGGGGCTCCACATGGAAAGGGGCACACTGATATACCCAGGTGCAAACCCAAGGTCATTGCTAAGACCTGGGCTTGGGGGAGTTCAGGGGAGAGATCACAGCTTAAAGAATTCTTGGGAATTCACAAAGAGGTGGTATCAGCGGGCTTTGTAGTTAGAATAGAAGTTTGCCAGAGGGAACTGTAAAAAAGACCGTCTCACCAGAAGGTGTGGGCTTACAGGGAGCTCAGCCAGAGTCATGCGTAACTTGATAGTGAAGGTCCTAGGCTTTGAACACCAGGCAGGCCAGGGTTCAAGTCCAGGCTCTGCTGTGCAGCCAAATGAGGATGACCCTGCTCAGGTACTGTTAGCACAGTGTGGGGTCCACAGCAGTCTCTCCCCCAGGGGAGACTGCTCTTCAGGGAAACAGAGGCACAAAGGTGACATTGTGGGGAGCTCATGAGAAGTCACCCTGGATGTCACTCTGAGGACAGTGAAGGGCTATGGCAGGGACTGGACCTGGCAAGTGTGATTTAGGCCTCAGAGGGCCAACTGCGCAGGGCCTGACAACCCCCCCTCCACCACCTCCTCTTCCTCCTTTGGGAAGGCTCTCCCACCCCAGCAAGTCTTGTACTGGGGTCAGCCTCTGGGCCTCACCTTCTCTGGCCCAGTTCTGTGAGGCTCAGGACCCCCACCCCAAGCCCATGGCTGGACCCAGCAGAAAGGCCCTGCTTCCACACCAGGCTGGCGTGGAAGGGCCTCCACCCTCCCCCACACCGTGCAGTCCCCGCCACCGAGAAGGAACGGTGGCACCACCATAATTCCTATTTCCTTCTAAATAGAAGCTCTGAGATCTGCTCCCACAGAACCAATTAAAGCACCTGCCGGGACCCGGCGCTGTCAGCAAATTACTTCCAGGCTCCTGGCTCAGGGATAAATCTCGGGCAGATGAAGGGGATGGGATGAGGCGAGGAGCCAGAGGCACCGGAGCAGGCAGGGCACGGTCTTCCTAGTCCAGGTACCCCAACAGCAGACATCCAGCCTGGACCACTCCACTCCTGCCGGAACATTCATTCCCTAGGCATGGGACACCCACATGACCGGGATGAAAGTGACTCCCACGGGGAGTGGATTGCGTGCCTCCATCTCCTTGTCCCAAAGGCAAAGCTCACCTGAGCCCCTGGGCCTCTACCTCACTAGGCAGTGGGCGCGGTTGCCTCCTAACCCGCCCCTCTGCGGCAGGACCTTGGACAAGCCCTTCCCTACTCTGGATGGCTTGGCATTTCTGTCCATGGCATCGGCCATGATAAACCATGTGGCCTCTCCTGGAGTGAGTGGAGCCCTCGCCCAGGGCAGCCAGGCCAGGGGAGGACAGGTGGGGCTGGGTGGGTAGGCAGTGACTCCAATCCGTGAGAGTGGGGCCTCCCAGGAGAATCATGGGAGCCCGGGCTGAAAACAGGAAGAAGAGTTCGCCAGATATCAGCTGTCCTCTCCCGGACCCTCCCCTGGGAACTGTGAAAGCTCGCGCTGAGCACTCAGGGTGGGGTGCCTTACAGACTTTGGAAAATGTACCGCGCCCCTAGCACTGTGCAGCGCACCGCCGTGGACAGCTGTGCGCCCTAGGAGACCCGAGCGCCTCTCAGACCCAGCCAGCTGTGCCCGGTCCCCAACGCTGTAGTGCGGGGGCTCCCGAAAGGACAGAGACGGCTCCCAGAGTTTGGACCACACCCCTCAGAGGGGCTGGTGCCATGGCAACCACTGCGTCCTGTGAGTTCTTGCCCAACTACAGCAAGCTGCAGCGGCGGAAACTGAGTCAACAGTGCTGTGATGGAGGGACGGGGTCTCTGCGTCCGGGGACAGCCAAGGTCCTAATTCCCGCTGGGCGGGGTGGCCGCTGGCCTGCCCTCTGTGAGGTGCAGGGCCGGGGGAGGAGGGCTAGGCACCGAACCCCGCGCTGACACTCAGCATGGAAGCCGGACCGTGCTGAGAAGCCAGGCACCCAGCACCCCGTGCCGCGCGCCGTGGTGGCCCGCGGGCTCATTAGCAGGGAGTGGTGACACCCCTGCTAGCGGCCACCCCGAGAACATCCACTCTTGTCTGGTTCCCTTCGCTCTCCTGCCCCATTGCTGGGACTTTCTCGAGGCTGAGCCCACGGCCGGGTGTCTCGCCCTTGGCATTGTGTCCTGCCAGTACTGAGGCTCAGAGGTTAAGTAACGCGCGCAGACTCGCACAGCTCTGTACTAGGTTCCTCTGGTGCCAAAATGCGGCCTCAGGACAATTCCCCAAGGGCCTAAATGAGACTGTGCTTGGGCTGTGAAAGCAGGTCTGCCGGTCAGAGGGTGGGCTCAGGGAGCAAGGAGCCGCTCACCAGTCAGGAACCACCCAGCCCCACAGGACGACAGAGGCAGCGAGGCCGTGTCAGCAGCGCCACCTGCAGGCAGGGAGGACTACCTCCCCTTTGGTACCTGTAAGTGAGACATCCCCTGTCTCAGAGAGAGACAGCTGGCATCCTGCTGAGAACTCCGCCTCGGCCACCAGACACACTTCCTTTGCGGCTGCAAACACTGCAGTGAGAGTAAAATTATCACAAAAAAGCAAAAATAACCACAGCTGAGGGAGCTTCATCCTCATTCCTTGAGTCTCTGGCAGAGCCCAAGCTACACAATTGTCCCATTTTGCAGGAAGAAAACTGAGGCTAGTGCTCAGAGGCCACTTGCCCAGTGCTGTCCAGTTGACAGAAGTCACAGTTCCCTCCTATCACTGAGGTGGGAGGGGCATGCCGGTGGGAGTAGGGCTGCTTGACCGTTCCACTCCTGAAACCCAGCAGTTCAAGGTCATCTGCATCATGGCAAGTACAAAGCCTGCCTAGGTTAGAGACCCAAAGAGCCCGGGGTGGAGGGAGTTCAGGCAAAGGTTTTCTTCAAAGCAGGAAAAGCAAAGAGCAAGAGAGCAAGGATGGGAACCTTGACAGGATGAGGTGGTAAAGCCCGCTGCCACCGTGGGACCCAGAACTAGGGAACCAGACAGGCACTTGTGTGCACACACCACAGAGACAGGGGGTGGGGGAGGAGGGAGGATAGAAAGGAAGGAGAAAGAGGGGAGAGGGGAGAAGAAAGGAGGGAGGGAGGGAGGAAGGGCAGGACTGCTCTTTGGGAGGATCTGGGTTTGACTCTTGGGGGCCGCGGAGGTGGGGGAGGAAGGAAGGAAAGAGACAGCCAAATCTAATGACAGAGTATGGTGACAGCAGGTCCTCTGAGCACCCCCTGCACGCAGTGGGGGGTGCAGGCCCTGAGGGGGGCGTTTCCAGAGTGAGATGAGAAAGCACTTCCAGCTATTGGTGGTCAACCAGGAAAATGGCATCTTCTCACTTACTATTCAACGTATTTATTGCATTATCTATGTATTATACTTTTGCAGTGTTGAATGCAGACCTCTTGTGTGCTAGGCAAGCCCTCAGCTACAGCCCCAGTTCTGTGGAGTTAGTTAGTTAGTTACTATTTTTGAGGCAGTCTCTTATAGCCCAGGCTGGCCTTGAACTCTCTATGAACCCCAGGATGACCCTGAGTCTGTTCTTTACCTCCTGAGTGTTGGTATTACAAGTGTGCACAACCACACCAGTTTATATGGTGCTAGGGATCCAACCCAGGGCTTTGAGCCAAGCCACATTCTCAGCCTTAGGATTTAATTTTTTTAAACATCCAGACCCAATTGCACTGTGCCTTGAAGTGCATACACACTTTGGAATGACTAGATCAAGCTAGTTCACCTCCCAGTCTGAGTGGGCAGTGGAACACTGGGTGGGCTTGGAATAGGTACTGACAGGAAAGGTTTTAGAAGAGCTAAGAAGCAGGCAGGACAAGCCAAGACTCTTGGGGTATGTGAGCAGAAACCCACTTTCCCATCAGGTGGCCCCCGGAGGAGCCTGGAACTTGGGAGGGTCATTAGGGTGGGGCCCCAGCTGCCAGATGCTCCCAGTGTCATAGTCTGTCCCCAGCCACACAGGCCGACAGAAGCACATAGGTTTGATCCCTGTCTTTCCTGTCTGTCCCCTAGTGCCTCCTGGTGGCCATTTGAGGGTCCTAGACACTCAACTTCAGAGCAAGCTTGCCAGAGACTCAGGAAGGATGAGGCCTTGTCATCGCTCAGGGCCTGCGGTGCCGGTCCAGCCGGGAGATGGCCCCAGTTCCTAGTCTCTTCCTTTGTACTATTAAAATGATAGGAGAGAAGAACTGTTTTGTGATGACAGAAATCCACTCAAGCGAGGCTTACCATGGGAAAGCAAGATTTAATAAAACACCATGGATCTTCCAGGAGGGCACAGACCGCGCCCATGAGCGGAAAGGGCACGGTCCCTCTAGGTCCTCCGCACCACAGCCCTTTTCCTGCGCCTGGGTAAGGCGTTCTGACTGGCCTGGTGCTTGTTCTGATCCAATCAGTGGAGACCAGGGGGTGGGGTCATGCCAGCATCTAGTCTCCATGGTTGGGGGTCCACAGACTGCTTGTGAGCTGGACAGAACGTCAGAATTAAGTGAATTCTGAAGGTAGGTTTGAATTATAAGGAAATATAAGACATTTCTTCTCACGTGTGCCTCCTACCTTGCAGCTGTCCATCCCATTTTCTAGATCATTCAATAGGTGCAATTTTCCACCTGGTTTTCATGACTCGTCTGTTTTCCTATCTCATAGAAAAACAAAACTTCAGTTATTCCTGTGTGTGTGTGTGTGTGTGTGTGTGTGTGCATGTGTGTGTGTGTGTGTGTGTGTAAAAGAGAGAGAGAGAGAGAGAGGGAGGGAGGGAGAGAGAAGACCAGAGGCAGTATTGTTCAGGGGATTTTTGTTTTGTTTTGTTTTTTGTTTTTTTGTCAAATAGACTGGGCTGGTTGGCCAGCCAGTCCCAGGACCTCCTGTCTCCACGCTCCACCTCCCCAGCCCTGGGATTACAAGGTGCAGCTACACCCAGCTTTCTTGATTGTTTGGCTGGTTAGTTAGTTTCTTGACTGGTTGGATCGGGTTTTGTTTTATTTATGTGTTTTGCCTCTTGTCCATATGTATAACATTTGCATGCCCTTGGAAGCCAGAGGAGGGTGTCAGATACCCCTGGATTTACAGGTAGTGGTGAGGATGCTGGATGCTGGGATGTGGATCCCTGATGTGAATCCGGGAACCAAACCCAGGTCCTCTGCAAGAGCAGTCAGTGCTCTTAACCACTGAGCCTCCTCTCCAGCCCCCAGGGTTGTATTTCCTGTGGGTCCTGGGTGGTTTACCCACTGAGCCATCTCCCCGGCCATCCTCTTATTTTTAACATAAAACTCTAGCAGCAAGCGGCCGTGCGGTGCCTCCTGAAGAGATGACCTGGAGTTGGGTGCAGCCACCTCCCATGAGTCTCCTGTTTCCTGCCTCTCTGGACCTCGTCTCTGTTGAGAGGAAAGGAGTTTTTGTCACACATCAAGGAGATGAAACACGCATACACCTCAGACTTGCTTGTGGCGCTGTCAGGAGGACCTGGCGCCCAAGGCCAGCTCTACCACTGAGCCCCAACCTCGGTCAGGAATGATATTTTTCTTCCCAATTTTTATTGTATGATTTTTCAAAGCACAGAAAAGTTGAAAGAACTGTGCAATGAATTCTGCCATCCCCTCCACCGGGAGCAATACTGCCTAGTGTGTGCCAGTGCCCGAGTTGGGGTGGGGTGTATAGAGTCAGTTATGGGCTGGGGAGAGGGCTCGGTAGGCAGTGTGCCTGCTAAGCAAGCCCGAGGACCTAAGTTTAGATCCTAGAACCCATGGTTTAAAAGCGGGATGTGGTGGTGTGCACTCATACTCCCATCACCGGGAGGCAGGGATGAGCAAAGCCCTGGTACTCACTGGCCAGCCAGCCTAATCAGCGAACTCCAGGCCAGTGAGAGACTCTGTCACAAAACCAAGAGTGGGGCTGGAGAGCTGGTTTCTTTTGCCGCTCTGGCAGAAGATCTGGATTTGATTCCCAACGACCATATGGCAGCTCACAACCATCTGTAACTCCAGTCCCAGAGGATCCAATGCCCTCTTCTGATCGCCTCAGGCACCAGCTACACATGTGGTGTACATACTTACAGAGAGGCAAGACACTAATACACATAAAATAAATATGTATATATTTACTATTACTATTATTATTATTAATATTAATATTTTAGCGTGGCGTTAGGGGGTCAGATGGAGGTTATAGCTCAGTGGCTAACAGCACTGGCTGCTCTTGCAGAGAACCAGGGCTGGGTTCCCAGCACCCACATTAGGAGGCTCACAACTGGCAGTGACTCCAATTTCAGGGGATCTGACACCTTCTCCTGACCTCTCTCTTCTCTCCTCCCAAGGGCACCAGGAGTGCATTGTGCATCACACACACGCTCAGGCACGCACATACCAATAGAAATAGACAAATAAATAAATATCTTTTAAAAGGTGGATGGCTTCTGAAGAGCAACATCCAAAGGTTACCCTCCGGCCTCCACATGCACACATGTGCGCACACCCATAAACACGCACTAAAAAACAGTCACGCTGTGCATGCCCTCTCTCTCTTCTCCATTCTGTCCCCTCCCCATGCACTTTCTCAAGTGTAAGCCAGAGGCAAACAGCTCGACCTTCCACTCCAGGGTTCTTTTTATCCCAGAAATACAGGGGTGAGGACACTCCACGGGGCCTTCAGCTTTCCTAGTTCAGCTTAATGCCATGACTCCATGAATCAATTTCCAGGGACTAAGTCACACTTCTAGACCTGTCATTGCTGATAGGTCATTTCAGGAAATAAACTATGTATGTAAAAGAAACAGCAGAGTACATGGACCACCGTGGGGACCCAGGGTGACCCACGCCTCACCTGGCTTTAAAAGCTCTGGACTTCCTGGCAGCTCTCCTTGGCAAAGTAACACAGAGGACAGGTCAGGCCCCGGGCAGTCCGTCCAGAAAGGTTCCCAGCTCTGCAGCTGCAGCCACGGGGCAGACACCGAAGCCCCAAAGGCAGAGTACAGGGTGCTGAACTCAGCCTCTCACAGCACCCATGACTCCAGAGGGGACTGGAGCCAGCCACAGACAGTCAGCCACATGGTAGGCAGAGCCCGGCTCCTGGCCGGGGTCCCTCGTCTTACCAGGGCAAGAGTAGGATTTTTTTTTTTTAAATTGTTTTCAAAACAGATTTCATGTGGTCCCAAAATGAGACCATGATTGTAAATTAAAGTGTAATTAGCCTTTCTGCTTTTATATTCATTAACTCTTCTCTGTTAATGATGCAAGGGCTGGAGCAGAACCCCCGCATTATAACCCACATCCAGGAAATAAAACAGTGATTTAGATAATAGCCACAATGTATTGCTGCTTACACATAATTAAACAAATGCGCCATTTAAACTTGGAAACATGACTGAATGTTGATTAACCTCGCCCGGCGATTCCGCTTGGCCTGAGGAAGGGAGACGCCTGGAGCTGGGCTGGAACACAGTGTCTGGGCTGGGCACATCCACTCACAGGAGGACAGGGCCGTGGGGGTCCTGGGAGCAGTGACCACAGAATAGCCAGCAGACCATTTGGGAAGGAGCCACATTAGTCAATAAGCCAGACACACAGGATAAAACTGCCGTTTTTGGTCCACTTGGGTGAGATTCTAGGGTGAAAGTGTAGACCCACAGTGGAAGGGTAACCGCCAGGGGCTGGCAGAGGAGGGACTGGGGAAGGAATATTTACATTTTTATCATATACACTTATTTATTTATGTTGGGGATTGGGTTACACATGCCATGGAAGGACAACTTATGTGCATCAGGTCTCTCCTCCACTGCGTGGGTGCCAGAGAGCTCGGCTCTTCAGGCTTGGCGGCCACTGAGCCACTCAGAGCCCTAGGATGAATACGCAGCAGAAATGGAGCTTCCGCTGAGGTGACAGAGACGTGTTAGAGACTGTCATACACACGAAGAGCCCTGCAGCCGCTGAACTGTGCGCTCAACAGGGTAACCTTTACATACCACAGTCCTTAAACGCTTAAAACATTACAAACGCTGTTGCTGGGGGCTGGGAGATGGCTCAGCGGTTAAGAACACAGCTGCTCCTGCAGAGAACTCGGGTTCAATTCCCAGCACCCACATTGCAGCTCACAACTCCTTCATCTAACTTCCGCAGGCACCAGGCAAGCACCTGGTACAGACAATACATGTTATACATACATACTGACAAAACACCCAACACAGAAAAATCTTTAAAAAGTAATAAATGACATTGCTGGGCAGGCAAGAGGGTTCCGTGGTAAAGGGGCTTGCAGGCAAACCTGACGACCTGAGTTTGACTCCAGGACCCACATGGTAGAAGGAAAGAACCGACTCAACTCCTGAAAGTTGTTCCCTGACCCCACATGACACCACACAAATAACAAACAAACAAACACCAGCTGCTCGCTGTGTGTAAGAAGTCAAAAGTTCACCTTCTCCCCAGAATCTGCTTCCTGGGTTCAGTCTTGGATCTTCTGAGGCCTGACCAAGGCTTTACGGAAATGTATCTTATGGTATTAAGTGTTATCACAAAGCGGGAAGTGTGAACAGTTCAGACAAGTACTGAATAAAGAGAGAAGCTTCTGGTTCTGGAATCTTCTCCTAACGGAGCCAGTATTTTTGTTTTGTAATTTTCTTTTTCTATGTGTCTCTTTTCTAAGTAGCATGCCTTCTTGGTTGGAACCCCAGAAGCAGGTATGGACGGGCAGTTTGGGAGGTGGTCCCAAAACGCCAGAAGGGCAGCGATGATTTCACAAGAAACGATGCAACTGCGCAGAGCAGCTGTGGGAGGCACTCGGTGGGCGGAGCCTGTTCTGTGGGAGACACTCGGTGGGCGGAGCCTGTTCTGTGTGGGCCACTCGGTGGGCGGAGCCTGTTCTGTGTAGACCAATCGGTGGGCGGAGCCTGGTGTGCAAGCATGAGGGCTGAGTTTGGTCCCTAACACCCGTGTGAAAAGCCAGGTGTGCTGACACACCCCTGCAATCGCAGTGCTGGGGAGACAGAGATGGGAGGATCCGTAAGCTCACTGGCCAAATGGGGCGCCCCAGATGCCAGTAACAGATTCCGTCTACACAAATAGGGACCAACAAGATGCCTCAACAGACGCGACTGCTCACAACCCAGCCTGATGTTCATACACACACAATAAATAAATGCTGTAAGACATTTTTAAAACGTTGGGTGGTGGAACTGGAGTGATGACTCAGCAGTTAAGAGCAATGGCTGCTCTTGCAGAGGACCTGGGTTCAGGTCCTAGCGACCACATGGTGGCTCACGACCATCTGCAACTCCAATTCCAGGAGTTGTGTCCTCTTCTGGCCTCTACAGGTATCAGGTATGCACAGACATACACATACAGGCAAGCAATCATACACATAAGACGAAATAAATAAATCTTTAAAAAAATATTGGATGGCACCTGAGAACATCAGACATCAAGGATGTGCTCTGGCCTGCACGGGTTCACCTGTACATACATGCACGTGCACCTGTCACACATGTATATAGGCACATGCACACACAAAGTGCCCATGATTGCTGTATATTTAACTGCTGTCTAACAAACAGCCCCAACACTTAGAAGCTTGAGACAAAAATCCTTAGTCAGCTCTCACGGTTTGTATAGCTAACGAATCTCAGCATCTGGGGCCCCAGCTGGAAAGTGAGAGGTGGGTACTGGGGCATCCAAACACTGACCGTGCTGGGAGTCAGGGACGAGTGCTGGGAGTCAGGGATGGGTGCTGGGAGTCAGAGACCGGTGCTGGGACATCTGAGGACTGGCCATGCACACGAAGCTAGCAGTTGGTACTGATTTGGCCTGCCTGGAGCTGTAAGCTGAAATCCCTACTGAGGTAACCTGGGCTCCTCAACACTGTAACTGAGTCCCAAAAACAAGCAGGGAACACAGCAGTGAAGGCACATGCCTTTAATCCCAGCAATCGGGAGGCAGAGGCAGGTGGATCTCTGTGAGTTGGAGGCCAACCTGGTCTACACAGTGAGTTCCAGGACAGCCAGAGTTACAACAGAGAAACCCTGTCTCTAAAAAGCAAAAAACAAAAACAGCAACCAAAAGACAAGCATGGGGAGAGGCAGGGAGAGGAAGAACCGGGTGAGAGCCGTGTCGTGTTGTGAGTGCCTCAGAAGTTATAAAGTTTGTCTCTCACAAGTTACAAAGAGTTCCAGGAGAGAGGAGTGTCAACCAGGACAAGAGAATGTGGAGGTAGTCTGCCTTGTCACCAGGCACCTGGGACCTCAGGGCTGGCTCACTACAGATGTGGGGTCCATGCGGCCAGTTTGTCTGAGAGTCTCACAGGGCAAATGGGCCTCCGGCTTCCTGCACTTCTGGTCTGCAGGGCACACACTGAGAGGAGGCCGTGCTGTCAAAGAGAGCTGTCAGACAAACGCAGCTGGAACTGGGTGTCAACACATAACTGTAGTGGGGGCACTAACAGCTCCCCATGTGAAGCTATTCGCTGGCAAGAGAATGTGGCCACTGAGATCGACAACTCAAAGGTCACTGATCAGTAACTCCACCCGCGCCCCACCCCACATCAGGAATGTGTTGGGAAGGAAGGGATGACACCTGGTGAGAATCCAGGCCACAGCTGCAGCCACAGCCCAATATTCAACATTGGACAGAGGCCAATCAGCCGGGACGGAGTGAGACACATAAACAAGTGTGCTGAAAACAAAAGCTACCTTAGCCTGGATCCCTGCCCGAATCACCTCATGAAAGAGAGCTCATGCTCATTACTTTTGCATGGATGTGACCAAAATACCTGATAGGAATACCTTGAGGAAGTGTATTAGTTACTTTTCAATCAGTGTTACAAAAATATCATGACCAAGGCAACTTATATAAAAAAGAGTTTATTCTGGCTTATGGTTGCAGAGGGTTAGAGCCTGCCATGGTGGGGCAGCATGGCGGCAGGAAAAGTAGCGGAAACAAGAAACTAAGAGCTCACAGCTTTTGCTTGTTTGTTTCTTTTGAAACAGGATTTTTCTGTGTAGTCCTGGCTATCCTGAACTCTCTAAATAGGCTAGGCTGGCCTCAGACTCACAGAGATCCACTTGCCTCTGCTTTCCAAGTGCTGGGATCAAAGGTGTGCACCACCACACCCAGCTGAGAGCTCACATCCTGAACCATAAGCATGAAGCAGAAACAGTGAACTGGTTTTGTGGAAGTTTAGTTATGCATAAAATGTTTTATTCCTTGTTGGGTCAGGGACTAGTCTAGGTCTTGGCATTCTGTATTGTCTGCAGGTGTTGGATTTCTGTTGGGGGGGGGGTTGTGATTGCTTATGATCTGCACCTGAGTACTGAATCAGTAAAACACCTGAGCTTAGACACTTGGGGTTCCACTGTCTCTGGCCATGATGGTGGTTCCCCCTGGTGAGGTCTAGCATGGTTTGCATGTATGAAAATGCATCCTTGTCTTCTTTGGTGAGCCGCCACAATGGCATACTACTACAAACCGGTTGTAGCGTGGAATCTTTAAACTCTCAAGCCCACCTCCAGTGGCCTTCCTGCCTCAAGGCCACACTTTTTGAACCTCCCCAGATAGCACCACCACTAAGTAATCAAACTCCCAAGCTTATGGGGGACATCTCATTCAAGCCACCACAGAGAGCTGAGAGATGAGAAGAGGCCAGGGGACAAAGTACAGCCTCCAAGGACATGCCTCCAGTCACCTACTTACTCCAGGTTGTCCCCTCTTCCCAAAGCTCAGAACCTCTCAAAATAGTGCCACTGGTTGGAGACCCAATATTCAACTCCTTGGCTGATGGGAAACATTGAATATTCAAACCGTAACAAAGGGGATGCTTCATTTTCCCATCCATATGCAGAGATGTTACTATAGTAACTAACGTCTTACATTTTGAAGGATTTTTTATATTTGTTTTTATTTTCGTGCACATGCGTGTGAGTGAATGCCACATGAGTACAGGCATCTGAAGAAGCCAGAAGAGGACATCGGCATCCCTGATGCTAAGGCTTCAGGTGGTCATTAGGCACCCGACACGGGTGTTAGAAACCGAACTGAGGTCCTCTGGAGAGCCGCAAGTGCTCTCAACTGCTGAGCCATCCCCACCCACAAGGATTTTTATTTTGCAATAATTTCTCTGTCCGTGTTTTGTGTTTGTGCTCATGCATGTGTGTGGTTTCCCACAGAGGTATCAGATCCCTTTAGCCCTGGAGTCACAGCTGCTTGTTGTGAACTGCCTAATGGCAAGAGCAGCGAGTACCGTTAATCCAACCCTTTCATAGCTAACTTTCTGACGTGTTTACTCCTTGAGTGATTGGGTCCGTCTGTTACCACAGCTCAGCCTACTCTAATACAGTGTGATGTTTTGGTTTAAGCATCTGAAACCACCATCTTGCCATTTTGTAACTCAAAAATGTCCAAGTGGGGCTTGCAGAATAATTTTTTGAGTTGGGAGCTCTCCGGGCAAGCCTGACAACCTGAGTTTGATCCCTGGAACCCACGGAGGTAGGATAGAACTGGCTTTCCAAAATTGTCTCTGAAATCCACACATGCACTGTGGGATGCATGAGGCATTCCTGCCTGGAGTGTGCCACCGTGTGGTCCAACTGTAACTTATTTAACCGCTCCAATTTTCACCATCTGTATTGCTTCCTTGGTTTCAGGGTTGCTTGCTTGCTTGCTTGCTTGCTTGCTTGCTTGCTTGAGACAGGGTCTCACTATGTAGATCAGGCTAGACTAGAGCTCACAGAGACCCACCTGCCTCTGCCTCCAAGTGATGGGATTAAAGGCATGTGCCACCATGCCTGAAACTTCCGACATTTTGTCTTTTGAAAAAGTTCTTTAGACTTTATCTTATGTGCATGTGTGTTTTGCCCACGTCTCTGCATGTGCGCCAAGTGCGCCTGCGGAGGTCCGAAGAGGGCTCCAGAGCTCCTAGAACTGGTATTACAGGCAGGTGATAGCCAGTGTGAAGGTATGGGAACCAAGCCTGGGTCTTCTGGAAAAGCAGCCAAGTGTCCTCAGCCACTGAGTCATTTCTCCTGCCCTCGACTTTTTATTTTTATAAACGACACAGCACAGCAATCGACTTTAGGAAATGATGATAATTGTGGGGTCCTCCAAGCATCCTGCTGGACCACGGCTGCACAGGCCGCACATAGCTGTGCTGGCAATGATGGCCCTGAGTTTTGCTAATTAAAAAAATATCATTTTCTGTGAATAGACGTTTTGCCTGTGTGTATGTTGTGCACCATGTACATGCCTGGTACATAAGGAGGCCAGAAGTGGGTGTCAGATCCCTTTGGAAATGGAGTTACAGGCAGTTATGAGCTGCCATGTGGGTGCTGGGGATTGAACCTGGTCTTCTGGAGGAGCAGCCAGTGCTCTTAACCACCTTGCTTTTTAAGACAAGGTTGGGCCAGGCTGGCTGGCCAATGAGCTCCAGGGATCCACCTGTCCACTTGTCCTGCACAGGAGTTGCAGACTCAGGGCTGCTGGATCTGGCCTTTATGTGTAAGCTGAGCTCTGAACTCAGGTCTTCGAGCTGAGGTGGCCAGTACTTTACCAGCTGAGCCACCTCCAACCTTAGTTTTTTACGAATATTTATCTCATACTTGAAGCTATCCTGTAGGCATGTATTATTACTATCCCCACTTTAGAGCTAGGAGAGCCGGGGCAGAGAGGGCCAGAGACACTTGCCCAAGCCTCATTGTCGGGATGGAGTGGGGCAGGGACTGAGCCCAGGCAGAGTGCCTCCTCCTGAGCACTGTGCCCTCTGCCCCTGGAGGGCGGGGCTTGCTTCAGGAGCCCCGCAGGCTGAAATGTGGCATCTAGGCCTGGCTGGGGGCTCTCTTTCCTGCCAGGCGAAGGAGGGCAGTGGAGTGACCTGTGTCTGTGAGTGGTGAGCAGGCCCGGGTGAGTGCCACCAGCTCACTGACAGCTGTCAGGAAGGTGCTCCTTCCTGGCAGGCTCTCCTCTCGTGTCTTGTTCTCTATCTCAGGGTGCTAGCTTTCTGCTTCTCAGTCCCAGGAAAGAAGATCAAGGTGCGTAGGATTGTGCCCCCACCAGTAGCAGCCACAGGCCCTCTCTGTGCCTTTGACCCCTGTCTGGGTGGAGGTGCTATTGCTAAGACTCACCTCCATGTTGTCATGTGAGCAGCTTCCATCCTCTGGTAAATGCCAGCAGTCCGTCTGCAGGCTAAACTGTAGTGCTTGGCTTCTCTGCTGCACATTGACTTGCCTTCACTGACCCTAGAGTCCCTCAGCCTCTCCACCCCTCCCAATCTGGTCAGGCTCAGTATCCCATAATACTCACCAAGACCCAGCATCCTGAAGAGCCTCTTTCCCTGGTGGCAGCCTGGCACGGCAACAGAGGTCTTCCCAAGATCTTCCCCTACTTCCTGATGCCGTTAGATCTTCAACTGGGCAGTAGACCTTGTTAGTGTTCACAGCTCTGATGAAGATGGAAAGGTACCCTGGAGCCAGGGAACCACACAGCTCTAAGATGGGGAAGGTGACCCCAATAAAAGTGTTAACAGCTCTGAGAGGAAAGTCCCCGGCAGTCAGGAGCCCAAGGATCACGCAGCTCTGAAGTACAGAAAGTGACCCCACTAGAAAGGTATCCTGGCAGTCCCAGGGACCACACAGCTCTAAGGGGAAAAGTTTCCCCAGTAAGAAGTGTTGCAGCTTTAGAAGGGAGGATATCCACAGCCGAGCTGAGGTGTTCAGCTCTGCTTCGCTTTGATGGAAAAGTCTCACCAAACAGCAAATCTCACAAAAGAGATTTATTTGAAGGGAAGAATCAGGAGAGTGACTACCTCCACTCTGAAAAGCAGCAGTGAGAAACTGAGCAGAATGTAGCCCTTTATATATGTTGGGGTGGGTGCTGTACAAGATGGCCTGGGTGGGTTTCTGGCTCAGTGATTGCTCAGGGATTGGTGGGTTTGAGCCTGGACTTTTCATCCTGAAATATTCACTTTTCTGTCTTTGGGGCTGGAGAGGCTCAGCCACTCATGCCTGGAGGAGCTTACACTGACTTTAGTTTTTGCTAAATAAACTCTAATTCTGAGGTAAAATGAACAACTTTTTCAAATAAACTTTGTACTTTCACAAAATGGGTAAATGTACATTGAAGGGCTGGGCACTTACTCTTCCTAAGGGAAAATGGGGTCCAGGAGCTTCAGGCCCCCAGAGATAAACCATACTGCTATCGCATGCCACCATCCAACACCACTGTCCTAGGTAGCCTGCTCAAACACTCAGAGTTGAAGTGGCCCATGGGTGGGGCCACTGCCATTACCATGGCAACCTTAGAAACAGTCCTGGAGGAGGGGCACCAGATGGCAAGACTAGGCAAGACTACCCCCACTCCTCTGAGGGAGCTGGCAGGGTCTATAGACCTGGCAAGCCTCAGGTCTCAAAGACACAGTGTGGCCCACAAGGAATATCATCTTCACAAGAGAAGTATAAAGTGGGCTGTGAAAAACGCCACGGCCAAACTACACAACCTGGGGAAAGGCTTATTCGGCTCACTGTCTCTGTCATTGTCCATCACTGAGGGAAGTCAGGGCAGGAACCCAAGGCAGGAACTGAAGCAGAGGCCACGGAGGAGCGCTGCTTACTGCCTTGCTCTCCACGGCTCTCAGCCTGCTACATTCTTATTCAGCTCGGGGCGGCACCGCCCACAGCGGCCTGGGCCTCCCACATCAATCACTCATCAAGGCGTGTCCGACAGACTTGCCCACAGGCCAATCTGATGAAAGCATTTTATTTCTCAGTTGAGGTTCCTTCTTCCTAGATGACTCTAACTTGTATTAAGTTGATAAAAATCTAGCCACCACATGTGCCCACATAGGTCACAGGGGGCAGGTACTTAGGACCTACCTTTCATGTGACAGCCAGTGGGAAGACTAGAGCGCTGGGTCTGGAGTGACTCTGCGACACGGGTGGGCACACTCAGTGGACTCTGGACTCCCCGGGGGAGCTCGAATGGTGTGTTGATCTGTCGAATCCTAGACCCAGAGACAATCTATACTGAGACTGAGATGCTGAGATCTCCTTGGCATCGTGTAGAAAACACCAGAAGATTATAGAAGACCAGATGAGAGTGCCTGTAATCTCAGCTTCTGGAAGCTGAGGCAGGAGGATCACGAGTCTAGTCTGAGTACATAGCAAGGCACCATCTCAAAACAAAAACAATGAGCTGGTGAGATGGCTCAGTAGGTAAAGGTGCTCCAAGCCCAAAGGCCTGATTCAATCCCTGCAACCCACATGTAGAAGGAAGGAAGTGGCTCCTGCATGTTGCCCTCTGACCTCCACACCATGTGCCCACACACAAACAAATCAATGTTTAAAAAATAGAAAAGTGCCAGGCAGTGATGGTGCATGCCTTTAATCCCAGCACTAGTGAGGCAGAGACAGACGGATCTCTGTGAGTTCGAGGCCAGCCTGGTCTACAGAATGAGTTCCAAGGCAGTCAGAGTTAGAACACAGAAACCCTGTCTTGAAACAAAAGAGAAAGAGAGAGAAGTTGAAATGGATGCTGGGATGAACTTACCCTTTAAAATTTACCCACTGACCCACACCCCAGTCTCTTCTGTTTGGGGTGGGAAAGGACAAGGCGACAGAATTAATGAATGGATCATTTAATCACGGTGACCACAAATAAGTAGGCACCCTAATAAAATCCTACCGAAGGCCAGCTCCGGCAGTGAGGGCCAGGGGGCGTCAGTGGGGAAAATAGGAATAAGTCTTTTGGATGGGGGCAAGCTCTCTCTTTATTTTGGCTTTTTTCATTTCCTCTCTCTCTAGTCAAGCTTTTTCCTCTATACAATTCAAGCTTTTCCTCTCTGTACAATTTCTTTTTCTTATTTAAACCTTACTCTCTACTGTATTTTTCCATAAAATCTCTCTCTCTCTCTCTCTCTCTCTCTCTCTCTCTCTCTCTCACACACACACACACACACACCTTGTAGGTGAAGCAGAGCTCCAACATACACACATCTCACTCACAGCTTTCCCTCTGTAAGCTTCTTCTTCCTTCTGAAGAAGCAAAGCTCCAACACACAGATCTTACCCACACATCTTGCAAACTTCCTTCTTCCCTTCTCTTTCTCTCCTTTTTTTTTTAAATTAATCCCCGTACATCTATACACCTTTTAAACAATACCCTCTACTTAAGAAGAAACCACATCATAATCATGAGTCTTATTTTTCCCAATGAATATTATAAGTTACATATTTAAAAATCAGGTTGTTTTCAATTCCCACACATGATTGCACATGAACACCAGTTTTACATGTATTCCCCCCTCAGTACATCTATATCCCAGAAACAATAATTTTGTTATTATAGAATAACAGAGTTTAAGCCAACTATGCTCACAGCCAGCTTCGTATAGCTGGCAGGTAACAGTCTTACAGTTACAGGGAAATGAATACACACCATAATATTCTAACTTAACACAATCCTTATTTAGTTAACACAGTAAAACAAGTTTGTTATTAACTAGAAAACTTTAAGTCATGGGTTTTCTATTTTCCTAGGTGAAGGAGAGTCTGTCCAGTCTACATGCCACATAGCCCTATGTTCCCAAGGCGCGTGCGCACACACACATACACACACACACAAAAAAACTCATCAGTAATTTTATAATTGTAAAAACTAGGAAAATAACAAATAAATTGTGATCAAGGAAGTTTAAACTTAGCAGTGGGCACTGAAACTCATTTGTTTCTCATAGATGAAACCCGTGTTTCATGAGATAAAGCCCATGTTCCTCCTGGGCTCTAGAAAACCAGGCTTTCTTTTGTTCTTGCTCGCTAACCCTGACCAAGACTTTAGCTACCAAGAATGTGTTTTCCTATATACTTCCCGAGGTCACTTGTTTCAAAGCAGCTTGGCAGAACACCCTTAATCTGATGTTATTGATTGTCACACTTCCTGGAGTTTCAGTAGAGTCACCAATTCAACTGAGTGGCACTGCCTTGCCCAAGTGGCATTGCCCGAGGGTAATCATCACCACTGTTGTGTGTGCCAGTAACACTGCCCGGTGAGGGGTTAGAGCCCCCACAGAACTCTCATAGCACAGTGAGATAGGGAGACCATGGTAGCAACAAGCAGGATAAAGCCCAGCAGTAGCAAAGGGCGTTCAGCAGACAATCCCCTGGGAGGCGAAGGTAAAAACCTACTGTAGCCTTGCTAAACTAGGCTGTCTTCCTGAAGCTCCAACGCTGGCTGCTGTTCCCCTGAACTGCTCCCAGCAAAGTCCTGATCCATACAAATGGAAAAGCTCTAGAGACGAATCCAGCACTGAAGCTATGTCACAGGGATCACTGTGAACCCCTGCCCCACTTCCTGTCTAGGCTCACAGCCCCTGAGGCCTTTGGAGGAAAGGGGTGCTGGATCCCCGTGATGAGAGACCCCACTGCACTTTTCTCAAGTCACTATAAAATACCTCTGTCCTCCACGGAGACCACCAAGCAATTTGATGCACCAGCTGTTTGTTTCAGAGATGACTGGGTGGTGGGTCTGAGTTGAGCTAATTCTAGAAGTCTCTTCTGGGCAGGGACTTTTGGGTGAGTTCTACAGTGAGCAAGCCACCATGCTTTTCTCAAGTCACACTTGGGGTTCATGCAGAGCTCAGGGACACTCTCCTCCTGCCCCTGCCCGTGCCTGCTGAGATCATGTGGCGGTACTCAGGGTGGGGTGGGGGCTCTTGGAGGTCCATGAAGCCTCTCTCGCAAACCCTTCAATCTTGGCCATTGACCTGTGTGCCCAGGGCAGAGCAGTGCCAGCCAACCAGGTGAACGGTGCATCTTTTAGCCTGTGTAAGAAAGGCACCTTGGGTGCTCAAGTCCTACTCTAACGTACCTTCAAACTAGCCATGCGCGGGAAAGTACCTTCCCCAAAGTTCCCCTACGGGATTTTTATCTGCAAACTCACTGCATTCGGTTATACATCTTGTTGAGCCCAGATGTCACACAATGTCTCTTCTGTTACTGTGTACGAGTCAAAGCAACCACAAACCATCCAGACTCAAGGGATGGGAACCCCATTTCCTAATGGAGAAAATCTCAAGGAGTGTTAGGCCCAAGTCAGATGATGAGGACAGTGTTAGTGTTTCTGCTCACACGGAAAGGTACCCTGGCAGCTGGGAGCCAAAGGACCACAAAGTCACACCATGCAACAAATCTCACTCGAGAGATTTATTGGAAAAAAAAACACAAGGTGACTGTGCAGTGGTGGCGCACACCTTTAATCCCAGCGCTCGGGAGGCAGAGGCAGGTGGATCTCTGAGTTCGAGGCCAGCCTGGTCTACAGAGTGAGTTCCAAGGCAGTCAGAGTTACAACAGAGAAACCCTGTCTTTTAAAAAAAAGAAAAAGAAAACAAACAAAAACACAAGGTGGAGTGGGTTGCAGCCTCTGCTCTGGAGAAAAGCAGCAAAGAACTAAGCACTGGACAGACTTTATATAGCGTTTCTTGGGAGGGGGTGAGGGTTGTGCTTTCCAGGGTGGCCTGGGTTTGGTGGGATTCTGTGGCCTGCTCTTGGCTTTATTCTGCGTGTGGGGTCTGGCCACTCTCCTGCCTTAAGGTGCTAGAAACAGCTGTTAAGGCAGTTTAGAGTAGTCTGAGGGGAGGAGCCAAGCTATTTGTACCTCAAAGGGCTTATGCTCCCCTCTTTTTCTTTCTTTCTTTTTTTTTTTTTGTTTTTGTTTTTGTTTTGTTTTGTTTCGTGTTTTTGAGACACGGTTTCTCTGTGTAGCCCTGGCTGTCAGGAATTCACTCTGTAGACCAGGCTGGCCTTGAACTCACAAAGATCCATCTGCCTCTGCCCAGGATTAGAGATGTGCACCACCACCACCTGGCTATTACCCCCCCCCCTTTTTGTTAACTATTGATAAACAATCAGGGTTCGGAAAGGGGACTATGTCATCATTAGACTGCTTTCTGCTGAGAGGGGGCCTCAAGGTCCCTGGGGCAAGCTTGTTCTTCACCATCAGAGGTTGTCCGGTACTTGAGGGATTTATCAGAAGCATCTTGTTAGCTGACCCAGCAGAAGAGACAGGGAGTAATGACATCATCGGCTGGACTGGTTCACATCAGCTTTCAGTAAGTCCAGGGCTTGCAGCTATTTGAGGTGGTTTGTAGTTCACAGCTGATTTCTGGGTGGCATCTACTAGCCAAGTGAAATCTCTGAAAGAAATATAGACCAAGGACAGAAAAAGTTTAGGAGCTTAAAGGAAAATTATACATTTGGAACTTTCAGGCCTATAGTCCTGGTAGTCGGGAGGAAAGGGAGGCAGCGCAAAACTAGGGAGAGATGGAGCACACCTGCAGGAATAGGCAGGTGGGGAAGCTCGGGCTGTGATTGTCTGAAGACTGTTTGACCTGTGAGAGGTGAATCCAGGTCTTGTGACTCACTCCCTCTACTCCCTGAAGCTGACATAAATTTTTGTTTTCAAGAAGAGATAAAAGTTTTATATATATTAGCATTACCATTGTTCTGAAACCCGCATTGTAGAAAAAGCAGCCAACAGGTGTCTGCAAAACAGCTGGAGTAGACTCATGACTTTGCGTCATAGCTTTGGGTTTGGGTTTAAAAGCATGAATGTTTTTCTTCTGCCAGAGAGCTGAATACACAGGCTGGATAGAAATGTTGTTAGCATGATGAGAAGCACCTTCAAGTCTATACTCAGAAGACAACCAAAGGATATTTAAAACATTGAGCTTGTGGCTGATAATAGTAGTCACTTTATCAGCTTACCAGAACTCCACAGACCAGTGTTAGAACTCTGAACCTTTGAAATCATAGTGTAACAGTAACAGAGGGAGAAGGAAGTCTGAAACATTTTTTCATTACCTTAAATCACTTTTTTAGACTTTCAGAACTTGCATTTACATCCCCAGACTTTCACACACCTTAGAACACTTTCTTAGACCCTCACTGCAACTGAGTTGGATTTTCACCAATAGCCTCTACTGGGCTTTCTTTAGGAACTTTAGCCCTGTCACACACTGCCAAGCCTCAGTTGCTCTCCAGGACCCCTCATGTCCTTCTAAAACTAATACCACCCGGGTGACTCTAATATTACAAAGTTTGGCTACCAACATGAGGTACAATCTCGTAGATGAGTACATGGAGGTGCAGCTTTAACAACTTACTAAGAAAAAGAGGCACGGTGGGTAAGCCCAGGTGAAGAGAGACGGATAAGGGAGACATAAGGAGCAGGACTAGCCTTTGACAGTGTGCTATGGGGCAATTTTCTGAACCTATTTGGACAGGTTGTTGGTTAGAGGGGAGGGTCTCTCCCGGATATTAAACATCCATATGAAGAGCTACCCCAGACAGCTGTAGATAGGAAGAAATAGACAGAGAAGAGCACGTTTAGATATTAGAGATTTTTGGATCTTTTGTCTGTGCAGTGGGAGAAGTTGCCACCATGGAAAATCGAGCACGTCAACTTTGGCCATTGAGCTGTACTGAGGCCAAGCTGTTTGTAGTAACAGTAAGACTTTAATAAAATCTGAGTCCATGGAGGAAGAGAGGAAGGGTTGCAAAACTAGTTTCTGTAATCTCCAAGTGGGAGCGAGAGGCAAGGGAGCCCACGGAGGGAGAGAGTAAATGTCTTGATAACTAGAGAGTTCCCCATGTGGTGGGCCCTAGCGGAAGACTGGCACCAGAAAGAGGACACTTGCTGAGTAGGTAACCCTGACTCTGACCCAATATACTTACAAATCTTGATGTACAGAAAGTTGACATAATAGTCTTAAACATCTTGTGATAAGATTTATACCTTAGCAAAGTTTTAGAGAGTTAAATCAAAACTAAATGAGTATGGGGTGAGTAGCAACAGTCCCAGTTGGGAATAGTCCGTCCCTTTATTCTGTTTTGCCTCCTTTCTCTGTCACATGATCAGGTGGCGCTCCTGATACGGGACAGAGATTTTTGGAGGAACCTTCAACTGAGCAGGCTTGGGTCTAAAGGAGGGTGAGCCATGCCCCAACTCCAGCTTTTAATTGAAGTGTGACAGCATGAAACAACAATTTGATGCCAGTCATACCTAAAAGACACCCGAATCCCTGCAAAGCTGGTTCTAGAAAGCTGAGAACAAAGGCCTAGAGATAGGAAATTTTTGAGCCCTGGCTATAGACAGAGGACTCTGCAGGAGCTGAGAGATGTGCCAGCAGCCAGTATGTGCACGCTGCAGCTGGCCTACTGTAGAGCAATAGCCCTGAGTGGAAGCTAAGGGCTACATTCCAGGGGCTACGTTCAGAGACCTATGTGGTCTGGACGGAATGTAGACACATCTTTAATCCCCGTATTCAGAAAGCAATAGTAATCCACACTTTGATAAGCAGTAAACAGAGTAAGATGAAGAGTCAGTTACAGGAGTCAGCTGAAGAGTAGGAAGTCAGTTGAAGCAATCACAGAGGCAGGATGGAGCAGGGAGAACTCGGAGAGAGACGCAGAGACACAGCAGAGCTCAGCAGAAGAAGCCCAGAACAGAGAGTGAATTGAACCAGAAGAGTCAAGAGTCCAGATGGAGCTAGTCAGAGTGGCTCAGTCAGCAGTAGGTCTCAGAAGACAAAGGCTGAAGCCTTCTACGTTTGGGCTATTGGTTTAAATGTTCTAGATTGTGTGAAGGCTGAAGCCTTCCGGTTAAAGAATTAAGACTAGACTGTAAAGAGGACAAAGCACTCCAGGGCTCTGGGGCTCCAGGCTAGAACCAGTGATTTAATTAGGCAAAAGGATAAACCGTCCTCTGCCCTGAACCAACGTCTACATCTGGTGAGTCTACATCAGCACCCACATCTACAACTACAGCCTACTTCTTGATTTTCTCCCTAACCTGCTCCACCCAGATCCCGGCTCCCACTTTGCAACAAACTTACAGATCCATCAACAGTAATTTTAATAGACAGGACATTTATACAATGTGTATGGGGGGGGGGGACCAGACAACTCCCCCCGATTGCTCACAGTATTTGTAAAAGTCTCTAATAACATTGGGGTCTAGGGTGCCTTTAGGCAGCCATTTGGACTGATTATCTAAGGGATATTGAGGCCAAATTTTATTGTAAAGGTGAATAAATTTAGGGCCCTTCAGGTCAGGTGCCAGGCGGAGAGGCTGGGCTTTTTTTTTTTTTTTTTTTAATTGTTGTTATGTTTAAGGCATCCCAAGGGGAATGAGAGGGTATGGAAGACTGTTCCCATGGATGAGAAGGGTGAGGAAAAATATCACTGCAACCTGTAGTCAAGGGCGTTCCCTGGACTCAGGGAGAACCCAAAGAATCACACCAGCTGCTCAGTGGGTCATCAAGCACTCAGTCGGGGTCAGAGCTCAGCCTGGCTAAGCCTAGAGCGACTCCGCGCCTGGGACCAGGGCTTTCAGAAAGGCCAGAAGGGAAGGAAAAAACTGAGCTCTAGGAGGAGGGGGGTCCTATCCACAGGAAACGGTCAGGGAACGGGGTTGAAAAAGCCACAAGGGCCTAGAGGAGCTGTGGGATTATGTGCAGCTCCGAAGGGCAGGAGAGAAAAGAGGGCAAAAAGGGATACAATAGCCCAGCTGGGCCTAAGGAAACTGCAGGATTGCAACTCCAAGGGTGGGAGAAACGAGGTCAGGTGAAGAGGGCCAGCCATAGCCTTAAAGATCATAGCTGGGGGTACCTCCGCCTCCAAGAGGACCAGAGGGGTGCCAGACACTCAACGGTCACTTCCTCAGACTCAGGAAAGTGTTTACACCGACCAAAGTGGAAACTTACTTAATCGCTGCTGGTGGGTGGGGTACTGAGCCAGAAGGTGGACTGGAGATGAGGGATGGGGTCCCAGTGCAGCTCAGATCCCAAAGGGCAGCGCAGGCACCAGGAGAGCCGATCCTGGGTTTCAGCACCAAATGTTAGTCTTTCTGCTTGGATGGAAAGGTATCCTGAAAATTGGGAGTCAAGGAACTACAAAGTCACACCATGCAACAAATTTCACACGAGATTTATTAGGAAAAACACAAGGTGTGGGGGTGGGAGGGGGTGTTGACTGCCTCTGCTCAGGAGAAAAGCAGCAAAGAACTGAGCACGGAACAGGATTTATGCATCATCTCTTGGGGTTGTGTTTTCCAGGGTGGCCTGGGGTTGGTGGGATTTTGTGGCCTGATCTTGGCTTTTTCTGTAGAGCAGGGTCTGGCCACTCTCCTACCTCAAGGGGCTGGAAACAGCTATTAAGGCAGTTTAGAGTAGTCTGGGGTGGGAGGCTAGCTGTTTGCACCTCCCTCGGGTCTCATGAGGAGCCTCCCGGATCCTTTTCACAGGGACTTGTGGGTTCCCTGACACAGCTCAGGATTATGGGATGGAAAGTTGGAAGTAATGCCATCTTAGTTACCGTTGTAATGAAGCACTTGAGGCTGGATACTTAATAAAGAAAAGGGGCTTAGTCAGTTGATAGTTCTAAACGCTCAAGAGCATAGGGACAGCATCTGCTCGGCTTCTGGCTACACCACAACTCAGTGGATGGCACCATGGTGGGGGGGAGGGTTGCTTGTAAGAGAGACTTTATAAGGAAGCCAAGCGGGACTGGCTGTCTCTTTCTGTGGTCCTCTTGTGGGAATCACCCAGGGTCCTCCAAGAGCTACATTAATCCCTGGGGGTGAGGGGCAGAGGTCAACCCCAGGTGTTGTTCCTGACTCACCCCTCACTCTGTTTATTTGAGACAGGGTCTCTCACCGACACCTGGGCTTGCCAGCAAATCCCAGGAACCCTCCAATCTCCACTTCCCCAGGAGTGGGGTTACAAACCCAAGGCTGACACACTTTTTTTTTTTTTGTTTGTGTCTTGTTTTTTTCATGTGGATGATGAGGACCAACTGAGCCATCGCCCCAGTCTCCAGAGCATTTATTTTAATATAGATTTGCTCTCCCACCCAAAATGTGTCTAGCCATCCATGTTCAACAGCTTGTCAGTCACCATGGAGATGTGCACAGCCCTGCCCAGACCCAGAGAAACCATTCTGCAGCAAGTCACACGTCACAGGCCCCTCGGGAGCCACCTGGTCACCCCAGGACTCTCACCGCTCTGAAGCAGCAGCTTTTGTAGAAGGGCGTCATGGCATCAGAAGTCTCAGTATGCCACTGACCTCAGAGCACAGTGTGCTGTAGGGCAGAGACCTCCCATCAGGCTGTGCTGTGCTCCCATGGTCAGGAGTCAAAGGGCAAGGGTAGGGATGGCTCCAGTCACTGACACCCCCAGTGACCCTCGAGCAAAATGTTGGTTTCCCATTCCTGCAAGAAGAAATGTTCCCACTCAGGGACAAGCTTTAGTGCCACACCCCGGAAGCTGAGGCTGTCATCTGGCCTTCACGGGTCCTCTGGACCCCTGGCCCGAAGCAAAGAGGTGGTGTCTAGGCCCGACTGGGGGGGTAAGCCAGAATATACAGACATCTCTCAGTGGCTCCAGGACCTGTGCAGACACCAGAATCCACAGCTGCTCAGGTCCCTCACGTGTGAGAGTGGGATGTCTACAGAGAGCACCCCACTTCCCCGAATTCCTGTAGCTGTCTGCTTGCAGCACTCCACGTGGGTATGAACAGCCACTTGCCTGTGTTGCTTAGGAAACAGTAGGAAGAAGAGTCTGTCAGGGAAGAAAAACAATTCAGGCTCACAGATGACTTAACATTTTTCCAAAATATTTTCAACTGAAGTTAGAAGACTCCACCATACAGAGCCCAGAGATGCGGTAGGCCTCCTAGTAACTGCTGGTAACCGTGTGCTGTGTTGAGGCAGGGACTTCACCCGCAGAGTGTGGTGGTGAGAGGTCCCCCATATTCACAGGCATTTGACTACCTGGTCCCCAGTTGGTGGCACCATTTGGGTAGCATTAGGGGCTGAGCCGTGCTGGGGAAGTATGTTGCTGGGGGTGGCCTTAGGGGTTCGAAGACTCACCACTCCCAGTTTGTGCTGTCTGCTTCTCGCTTGTAGTTTATGATGTGAGCTCTCACTGCTGCTCCGGCTGCCACCTCCCACCCCCCACTCCACCCTCCATGGACTGGTGATCGACTCCTTTCCCTCCAGAACTGTGAGCCCCAGGAAACCCGTCCGCCTGTAAGTTGCCTTTGTGTTTATTGGAAAAGTAACTAAGACACAGAGGATTGAAGGAGAAACTTTGTATCACTGCCAAGCAAGGTCTGGCTGGGACTTGGGTGAGGATGAAGACACAGTGCCAGCCCTCACCGCCCTCAGCTGCCCCAGGCACACGGGCAGCAGTGCTCACCCCTTCCTTCCTGGCTTCTCCCTCCCCAACACTTACTCTTTAAGGTGAAAGGGGACTGGAGAGATGGCTAAGCAGTTCAGAGCACCAGCTGCTCTTCCAAAAGACTCAGTTCAGTTCCCAGCACCCACATAGCAACTCACAACTATCTGTAACTCCAGTTCCAGGGGATCTGGCATCCTCTCCTGGCCTCCACAGGCACCAGGCACACATGCAGTGTGCTTACATTCACGTAGTCCAACAAGGGTTCAGGCGCTGTCCCAGACTCCGGTGGTAAGCTCCAGCCCCAGGCTCTACCCCCAGCTGCCATGTGCAAGCAGCAAGCCTGGGACCCAACTCCAGGATCCAGACTCAGGTGCCCACACTAGCCATTAGCTCCCAACTCCAGATCCCAAACCCTGCAGGCCCTGAGGGCTAGCCTATATATTCCAAGTCCAAACTGCAGACACCATTCCCAGCCTCTATTCTGGGCTCCAGCCCAAGGCTCTCTCATACCAAGTTCTAGACCCTGTCCCTGTACATGCATTCCAGCCCCAGGCTCTAAGGCTAAGCTCTATTCTCAACCTTGGTTGTAAGCTCCAGTCCCAAGACCCAATACCATATAGAGGTGCCACCAGGCATAGGTACCAGCCCCAGGTTCTAATCAAAGGCTTCTGAGTGCAGGCCCTGGCTTCTGACCTAGACTCCAGCCCTAGGCTTCAGCCCTGGGTTCTACCCCCAGGATCTTATGGCAGGTCCCAGGCTCTGCACTCAGGCTATGGCCCTGGCTATGGCCCAAGGATCCTGGCCCAGGCCCTAGCTCCAGACTCTAGCCTAAGGCTCCATCCTCACATTCCTCCTTAGCGTTACTCAGCTCGGACAGAGATGGAAAAGTGGCCTGGCAGTCAGGAGACCAGAAACCACACAGCTCTCACAGCGCTGAGGCAGGGAAGGCTTCATCAGCTGAATTGCTGTGTTACAGTGTAACTGTTCTGCTCTGCTCTGCTCTGCTCTATTCTGAGCGGAGAAGCTTCCCCCATGCTGCCCCTCTGGAGGGAAATATCCCCAACTGAGCTGAGGTTTTCTTTTCTTCATGGCAGCCTCCACTTGGGAGGAAGGCAGCAACCAAACTGGGCACCCCTACTGAGCAGAGTACAGAAGGCTGCTCATTATGTAGTGTCCAGGGGCGGAGCCTCCCAGGGTGACCTGTAATCGGTGGGATTTTTTTACCTTTATTTGGCTAGTCTGGAGAGGGTTGAGAGGTCCACTTTAGGGCCATGTGTATTGGGGCTGCATCTGTGTTGCTCTGCCAAGTTGGGGGATCCGGCAACCATCTGGGAGTGGGGTCCCTGGTAGTTCCAAGTGGGAGCTATCTTATGGGGAGTCTCAAGTTCCAGAGCTCCCCAGCCTTGCAGCGCCAGACTCCCTCAAAGGAGAAATATGCTGGCTTCTCCGTGGTCCTCGGTGCCATTTGGGGCTAATGCTGGGCACAGGCAGTTGTGACTGGGATCCTGGGGTCCCCAGCAGGGTAGCAAAAGAACCAAGCAGCAGCCCAGAAAGGCAGCGGCTGGCAGCAGGAAGGGCCAGGCTGCTGAGAAGATTTAGATTTGCTCTCCGGCAGAAACACAGATGGCAGTGCAATGGCATCCGGGGTGGGGAGGGGCACCAGGCAGTGAGGCAAAGACCCCTAGAGCACACCCACTGAGGGAGGAGAGAGCCGGTGGGGGTCTACGCTTAGGAGCCACCCCTAGGTAATATTCCCAGACACTAGCCACCAAATAAAGTTCCAATGCCAGCCCATCAGTCTCCATGCACCAACTTCAGACACCAGCCCTAGTGCCATCCCCCAGCCTCAGCCTCCTCCCATAGACCCCTGCCTCAGGCTGTTTGTAGGATGCTTCTGGGGCATAAAGGAAGTGAGCCTCCGCACAGCACTGGGGCATTGCTGGCTGTAACCCAGCGCTCGGGATGTGGAGGCGAAAGTCAGACAGTACACTGGGAGCTGAGGCCAGCCTGGACTACAGATCCTGTATCAAATAAGCAAGTAAATACAGCGAGAGCCTGTCTCAAAAGACAAATGATAACAATTTAAATATATATAAATATATGTACATATATGCAAATAAGCACACGAAAAGATGCTCACTTTTGTTAGTCAACCAAGGGAGGAATGGGAAGAGATGGTAACCAAGGCAACCACAGAGCAAACCCATTTCAATGCCAGACCTGACCAACTCAAGCCCCAGAATTAAAGATATGGCCGACGTATGTGCATTTCCAGACACTGACACTATTACTTCAGTCTGTCCAACACAGATAATGAGGTGTCCAGCTTCAGCCTAGAATTACACACACGGCGCGAGCTGAAGTCACCGGAGAAGCTGGCCCTCGCTGTAGGTTCTCGCTGGCTGATGGGAATTCGGTGGCGGAGGACGTTGCAATGTCGCAGCTCCAGAGGCAAGTTATCTTGGGCTGCCTCAAACTTACTGCCCATCCCTGTGTGTGGACTCAGATCCTGGTGACAACAGGTAAATCCTTCTGGGATATACTAACAGACTACCAGCTTCCAACAACCCAAACGCCAAGAATGTCACAAGGTAACATGCGAAACCTGCTTTGTGGTGACACATTCACTTGATGTTTCTGACAATGCGTTTGAAAAGCATCTTGATTCATGCTTTTCCTTTTTTTTTCTTTTGTTTCTATAAAACTCTATGTTGAAATGTGACATTGGAGCACCCGAATCTGTGCGCCTGGGCCATGTCACTCATATTTGGTTCCAGAATAAACTCTCTTTTATTCCCTTTGAGGTGGGTTTTTGTGTCAACATAAAGAAGTAGGAAGACACCCAGCAAAGCTACTGTCAAGTGACAAAGATGGCTTAGTGTTAGTGTTCACAGCTCAGACAGAGATGGAAAGGTACCCTGGCAACTGGGAGCCAAGGAACCACACAGCTCTGAGGGGAGAAGTTTCCCCAGCAGACGGGTTGCAGCTCAGAAGGAAGGATATCTCAACTGAGCTGAGGTGTTCAGCTCTGCTCTGCTCTCTCTGATGACAAAGTCACACCATGCAGCAAATCTCACAAAAGAGGTTTATTTGGAAGGAAGAATCCAGGAGAGTGACTGGCTTCACTCAAGAGAAGCAGCAAAGAACTGAGCAGAATGTAGCTCTTTATATAGGGGTGGGGGTACGGGGTGGGGGGGTGGGGATGGGTGTAGAGGTGGGGAGGGTGTTGCAGAGCTGTCCAAGGTGGCCTAGGGTTGGTGGGATTTTGAGCGCGGGGATTAGTGAGTTTCTGGATCAGTGATTGCTCAGTGATTGGTGGGTTTGAGCTCCAACTTTTCACCTTGAATTGATCACTTTTCTGCCTTTGGGGACTGGAAAGTGTTCAAGTTCAGGGATTGGTGGGGTTTTTTTCACCCTATTTAAATAGTTGGAGGGAGGGGCACTGAGGGACTTATACTGACTTTAGGTTCTACTAAATAAACTCTAATTCTGAAGTAAAATAAACAACTTTTTTCAAATAAACTTTTAAATTTCATAAGGTGGGTGAATATATATTAAGGGGCCAGGCGCTTATTCTTCAATGGGGTCCAGGGCCTTCAAGGCCTAGCTGCTCGAGCCCCACTCCTGTCTTCCTTCCCAGTCCCCCACCAGCAGTCGGAGGCGAGAGCTCCCTGCCTCCGAGGGCGTGCCTGTCACCAGGGAGATGCAGGAGCTCACAGGGCTCTGCCAAAGGCCACCGCCTCCTGGTCCTCTGCTTCTCCACCTGGGGGCACCACCCAGAGGGAGGTTGGCTCCGGTCCTAGGGCCACGGAGGTTTGCAGCGCCACAGTCTCCGCCAGGTAGCCGGCTTGAGTCTCCGAGGCAGCGCCGGAGCATCGCTCACGGCTGAGGCTGCAGTGGGGGTGCCAGGCCGCATGGAGAAGCCCCCGGGAGGAGGGAGCCGGTGGGGCCGGCGCTCCACTCTGAGGTTAAAGCACCGGCTGCTCTTACCCAGGACCCACATGGCAGCGTCACTCTGTTCTGGCTTCTGTGGCACCAGGCACGCATGTGGTGAACACATGCAAAGCATTCAAACGCATGAAATAAAGACTACGCCAGTTCAAGATCATCCTGTAGTACATAGGAGTTCGGAGCAGCCTAGGCTACAGGATGCCATGTCCCAAAAACAAAACACAAAAGAGAAATAATAAAATACAGTTGTTTTAAAAGTTTTGTTTTATTTTTATTTATTTTTGAGACAGAGTTTATGTAGCCCTGGCTGGCCTGGGACTTGCTATGTAGACCAGGCTGACCTTGAATTCATAGAGATCTGCCTGGCTCTGCCTAGCTCTGCCTCCTGAGTACTGGAATTAAAGGAGTACACTACTATGCCCTGCTAAGAAAGAATTTCTTTAAAATATCAGCTAGGTATGGTGGCTCATACCTGTAATCCTAGCACTAGGGAGGCCAAGGCAGGAAGATTGCCACGAGTTTAAGGCCAACCTGAGCTACCATAGAAAATGGGCTCAGGCGGAGGCAGCGTGTCTAAAATACGCTTTCCCATCTGCAGACACTCACTACAGTAAGGCCCAGGTGCTGGCCCCTGATAGCCCTACTGCTGAGCTCTGCCTGTTGTAATAGTTTGTCTGATACTGATCTTTTCACATAGTGGTATTTATTTCGGGGGGTGTGTGTGTGTGTGTGTGTGTTTGGTTTTTTGGTTACTGTGGGATGTTTGTTTGTTTTGTTTGTTTGAGGTAGGGTCTCACTATGTAGCCTTAGGTGGTCTGGGACTAACAAGATAGCCTGGGTCAGCCTCAAACCCAAAGACCTACCTGCTTGTGCCTCTGCCTCTGCCTTTCAAGTACTGTGATTAAAGTCCCATGCTACCACGCCCAAGCTGTGTCTTGTGTTTTAATTACACGAATGTATTTCAGATCTTCAGGGTTAACTTCTGTCTCTCATCCCCAAAGATACGTTGAGAGTCTCACCCTAATGACTGTGTGTGGCTTCACTGGCAGATGTCATCAAATTAAGATGAATCCAATTTCATTGGGGCTCTTAGAAGTGGGCACAGACAGGGAAGATGGCCCTTGGGATACCCAGGCAGAGACAGGAGTGGTGCTAGCCAAGGCTTGGAGTGACAGGCTCCACCCAGATCTAAGAGGAGGGAAAAGTTCTGCCCAGTGGAGAAGGAGGGAGACTCTTTTGCTACCGTGATTTTTGACCCGTCCTCCAAAGCTGGGAAAGGACATTGTTGTTATTTTAAGCCATCTGTAACTTTGTCGTGGCCCACAGAGGTTGAGTGGGAAAGCTGTAGCTATGGCCCAAGGTCACTGGAGATGGACTACATTGCTCTAGAGGTGTTTGGAACCTACGCTGGGCACTTCTTACCACCCCCCACTCCCCCACCCCGCCCAGCGTGATGCTATCCGCCCTGTGGAAGTAAAGTCAGCTTCTAGCCTTCCAGGTGAGGTCCAGTCTCAGAGATGAGGGGGAAAGGGGGGAGGGGAGTGGGAGGAGGGGCAGAGCCTTTCTCCCCCACTGTTTCTCCAAGCACACAGACCTGTGACAATCATTCTCCTGGATGCTGCCAAACCTCTGCAGGCTTTGAAAATGCTATCAGGCTCAAAGTAACCACTGTGGGCTTGGCAGCCAGGTGAGGCACGGTGAGGGCTGGGAAGCCTGAGGCTCTCACAGACTAAGCTACCCCACTCCAGGAATGTCCTGGCCACAGGTTCCTTCAAAGCTTGCATACCCTGAGTCTGATGGAGGCGGCACTCTTGGTCTCAGGATCGCAGATTCACCAGATGTAGACACTGATTCAAAGCAGAGCCTTTTTAGTCTTTGCTTAATTAAATCACCAGGTCTAGTCCTGGAGCCCTGGAGTGTTTCTGCCTCCGTGAAATCTAGTTTTAAGCTTTAGAACTGGAAGGCTCTGACTCAGTATAGTTTAGAACATTTAAACCTCTGTACACTTTAATCAGCCTTTGAGACTTACTACTGACTGAACCACTCTGACTAGCTGCTTCCGAACTCTGACTCCTTTGGTTCAACTCATTTGTTGTTCTGTCTCAAACTCTTCTTCAAACCGACCTTCTGAGCCGGCTTACTGTTTCTGACAGAACTCTTCTGATTTTGGCAGATTCTGGCTCATTCTCTGACTGCCTCAGACTGAACTGCTCTGCTCAGATTAAAACTGAATCAATCTTCCCATCTGATACTGACTTCTACCAATCTGCTTCTGTGTCTCTGTGTCTCTCCCGCAGCCTGCCTACTGTAACTCACTGCTGTAACTAACTGCTTAACTCTCTGAACTGAGAGCTTGCCTTTCTATCATGAGAGCTGGGCATGTCCTCACTCTGACTCACTCTGCTAACTCTTCCTCTAATTAGTCACTTTGCCTGTCCTTCACTGACTCATCTCAAATGTCACTTCTTACGTGACACTGACTCTTTCTGGGCTCTGCTTCCTGTGTCTGCTTCCACACTCTCTTTCTGTCTTAGAGATTAAAGGTGTGGACCACCACTGCATTCTGAACACTGGGATTAAGATTAAAGGTGTGTACCAACATTCTTAACATTCTTTCACATAGATCCTGGAATATAGACCTGAGAGGACCAGAGCACCACTTTTGTCCCAGGTTCCATTCTGACCTCTCATGGTGGGCAGGCCCTGACCTCAGCCCTTCGAGAATCCTCCGTAGTTCTCAGAGAGTCCCAAAGTCAGTGGCCAATTAGAACGTCCCTCACTTCTCCCCAAGATCCTCGAGATGTAATGAGCCAATCCAGTATTCAGGTCCTGACCAATCAGAGAGATTTCTTAGGAAATGCCTATTTTGCTTAAAAAGCCCGTGTGGCTGCATTTCATGGTCACCATTGTGTGTGTGACAGACCCCAGCATGCTCAACTGTGTTCCATGGAAATAAACTGCTTTATATGGCCATATATATCTCTCAGCATCTACTTGAGTGATTTCAGACCTAACAAGACTCTTCCTAGATTTCACACAGGCCTATTTCTCTACATTAGTGGAACCCTTAACAGATGGAGGGACCCCTTCAAGTGGCAGCCAAACATGCCTAGGATCCAGAGACACCTGGTGGGAGCCAGCTTCGCACAGGGCTGGCACAGACTCCACAGAAGAGACTTATTTGCCCAGTTGCTCTTCTCCTCACTCCCACTCTCGGCTTTGGAGCCTCTAACTCTGTCAAACAGATTCACCACCCTGGATGGCAGGTTCAGGGGTTACTCCTGAACTAGGAATGTTTGAAAAGGCCAATAGGAAAATAGAGCAGGAAATCAGAAAGCTGGGATCCCCTGAAGTACAGGCCCTCTGCGCATGTGTTGTGGGCAGATGTGGGAACCAGTGTGTCCCTGGGCCTGACACAAAGCTGTTCCCAAAGGCCTGGCCCAAGGAGTTACTGGCCTCCATCAGCAATCTTCAGGGCCCAGTTACCAGTGACCAGGGGCCCTAGTCTCTGCTCCTCCGATGGGAAGGGCTTCTCCATCCAGGCACTCACCAGCTTGTGAACAACTTCCAGGTAGAGAGGAAGGATTAAATGGAAGGCGCAATAAGAGTGAAACAATTAGAATTTCTGCCTCATTATCATGGTAATCTTATCAGTCGGATAATGAGGTATTAATGGAGACTTAATGTGCATCTCATAACAGAATCCCTTGGAGAAAACACACAGGGAAATTGCTGTAAACCCACTTAATGATGGAGAAGTCCCCGAACAACATATTCCAGAGGATGAAAAATGCAGGATGGAAATGAGAAAGAACCAAGGTCAATAACACCGCGGGGACGGGCCTAATGGCAGATTTGGAGATATATGTAATAAAAATTGCATGTTGCTTTTAGATCTCACCCTCTGTTGTTTTCAAATGCGCATTCCTAGTAATGAAACACAGAAGCACAGACAGAGTGATTTGTATGTTTTAGAAGCCATGGGGGGGCTGGCAACACGTCTAGAAAGCCATCAGGCACCCCACAGGGAGCCCTGGGAAATGGGGTGTTTTACAGAGAGGCCTTCAAGGGAGGGGGAGTCCCCTACTTGGGGGTAAAGAGGGAAAGTGGATCCAAGGTCAAGGTCATTTGGGAAACACCAGTGGGCAGGAAGGACTTCACTTAGCTCAGAAAGCACAACAGTAGAGACTCAAGCCTGTGGTAAAAGGTCTCACGGAGTCACCGGCTAGGAGGCAGGGTCTGCAGCAATATCCAATCAGGATGGTCGGTCTGGTTTGATTCCACCCCAAGAAATGGGAGCAGAGAAGATCTCCAGACTCCTAAAGCAGTACACACCTGTAATCCCAGCACCTGAGACAGAGACAGGAGGATCAGGAGGTCAAAGCTGGCCTTGGCTATATAGCAAATTCAAGGTCAACCTGGGCTATATAGGAAGATCCTTCCTCACAAAAGGAAAGGGGGTGGGGAGAGATAGGACTTGAGTTTTCTAGTGTCCTAGTGAGCTTTAACTGTGAACCTGACACTGCCTGTAGTTGCCTAAGAAGGGAGTCCCAGTTGAAAGATTGCCCAGATCACAGACGTTTCCCACAGAGATGGGGAATCCTCTTAATTACTAATTGACTAGGGGGGCCCAGCCCACTGTGGGTGGCACCATCCCTTGGCAGGTGGCCCTGAGCCTTACAAAAAACAAAAAAAAGTTTGCTAAGCCAGCATTCCTCCATGGTCTCTGCTTCAAGTTCCTGCTGAGTCCCTGCTCTGGCTTCTCAGTGATGGGCTGTGACCCGGAGGTTAAAACAAACCCTTCCCTACCTAAGGTGCTCTGGTCAGAGAATTTTATCACAACACAGAGTGGAATTGGAATATAGGGATACTGCTCAGTCAAGAGAGTGCTAGCCTAGCAGGGAGAGGTGGAACCCACCGCTAGGACCACATACCCCAGGTGTGGTGGCACGTGCCTGGGATCCCAGCACTTGGAAGGCAATGCAGGGGGATCAGAAGTTCAAAGTCATCCTCCACTTTGTAACTAATTTGAGGTAGTCTGGGCTACGTGAGGCCTGATGGCGGTAGTGGTGGCTAATAATAATGGGCTGGCAAGTCTGCTGTGTGGTTAGGTGGCAGCTGCCAAGGCTGAAGACCTAAGTCCATCTCTGGGACCCTCATGGTGGAAGGAGAGAACTGACTCAACTTATCTTCCCTACACCACACATGCACCCTGCACACAAATAAATAAATACATGTAATAAATAGTGATTATGTAATAAAATAAGGGATGGAAGGAGAGAGTGCCACAGAATCCAAAGGCTGCCAGAGGCCTGTGCCCCGCTGTGGTCCGTCACCCCACACTACCCACGCTGGCAGTGGGCTTAGTCAGGGGCTGCTGGGAAATGGGAAGGAAAGCCCCTGATATTCCTCTGTAAGCCAAACTCGCTCTATCAGTGACAGAAACCTCACCCTTGCTTCTTATCACAGCCCGCATGTCTCCGGGACCCTCCCAGAGAGTACAGGAAATGCCTCTCTTTTTGGCTTGCTTATTTTAGGAGGCTTTAGGTAAGGAGAGTGTCCTGGGACACCAAGAGTGCAGAGACCAACTGTCTTGACTTGCCCAGGACTAGCACCCAGCACTAAGCAAACACTCCAGGCTCCGTACTGTGTCTGGGAAGCAGGGAGACAGACCCTGGGCCCTCTGCCTCTGTGACAGCCATTCCTGAGAAAGGATGCCAAAGACGTCACCACACAGTGAACAGGACAGTTCTGCCCTTCGGCATCGCAGAACTTAATGCATCCACTTTACAGATGAGAAAATGGAGATGCAGGCTGCTGAAAGGATTTGCCCAATGTCACCAGGAGGCCATGGATGGCTGGAGCACTGAAGGTTGGCAAAACCCTGTTTGAGGACAGACCGGACCCATAGAGAAAAGGGTCAGCCGGATCCTGAGAAAAGACGGACCGAGCAGACAGCCCGAGCCTTGCAGCTGTGTTCCGTTTAATCACAGACTGCAAATTGAATGAAGTACAGACAGTACTGCCTCTTTGAATTTCCCCCAGGCCCTGTTTAATGAATAAATAGGCATGATTTGTAATTAGCTTCTCCATTGTGCGAAGCTTCTAGCGCACCTGAAGCGAGTTAAGCATGCCCCCTGCAATCTCGCCGACAGTATTAACTGGCAGGGCCAGCAGACTTTCCCTTCCCGGTGCACAGAGCCTGTGACCGGGATGCTCGGCTATCTCTCTGATATGGACATATTGCGAGAAACTGTGATCAGGGACTGGAGAGACAGCGTCCTCAGCCATGCCTCCCAGCGTGGGGTCCGCACTCTGCAGTCCTGTTTCTTTTCCACAGCCAACACACAAATTGGTAGCCCATCCCCCCTCATCTGGCCATTTGGTCCCCACTCCTGCTGCTGAGGGAAGGCCACTTCAGTGAGGGGTCCAGGCTGGGCCGGGGGTCTTCACCCATCTGGGCCGGCTCACTTTTGAGCAAGCTGTCATCTGTTGGCTCGTTCTTGCCGAGCTCTCTGACGTCCTGTATCATTTACCCTGTAATCAAAGCCGCTGGTCTGTCTTTGCCTATTTTCTGAACTAACCATGTGGCAAGGGGGCTGCAATTTCAAATCCTAATGTTTCCCTGCTGGTGGGAGGGGCCCCGGGCACAGGTAGCCAGCCGGCTTTGGTTGCTGCCACGTTTTCTAACCAAAAGAGATCCATTCATCTTCATCATGAGCTCAATCTGTGCACAGAGAGGAGGCTGTCGCCCCGCGGGGCTGCTCCACCCCGACACCTGGAGGAATCCCCAGCCGCGCTCCGCTTCACAGCCAGGCTTGTACTCCAGCACCCTTTCCCCAGGACCTGAAGGGACCCCCAGCAAGCAGGCGGTCTCCCGCAGACCCTCAGGAAGTCCAGTGGCAACCAGCCGCAGCAAAGAGGAGGTGAAGGTCACCTGCTTGTTCCCTTTTGCTGTGTCCTGGACACACCCGGCTGAGATTCCTGGGTTATGAGGGGGGTCTTCCCTCCCACGGAGACTAAGCGGTGAAGACACTGCCATGGGAACGCCCTCTACAGTTTGCCTTGCTCCCTCGGCCCCCATGATCCTCCACAGTTCTGTGAGGCTGGCTTTGTAGGGGCAGATCCCTAGGGAACTAAAAAACACAGACTTGAGAATTCTTGAGATCTGAATTCAAATCCTGTTTCTGACTCTTTTTTGTTCAAGATAGGGTCTTATTACGTAATCCTGGCCTAGAACTCACTATGGAGGCCAGGTGGACCTCAAACCCACAGATCCACCTGCCTCTGCCTCAGAGTACTGGGACTAAAAGGCATCTGCCACCATGCTCAGGCCCATTTTTGAGACAGGGTCTCAAGTAGCCCAGGCTAGCCAAGAACTCACTGGGTAGCTGAGAATGACCTTGAACTTCTGATTCTCCTGCCTCTACTTCCCAAGTGCTGGGGTTATAAATAGACATAGACCTCTATACTTGGTCTCCCCCCCCCCTCCTAAAAATAGTCATCAGAACTGGGCATGGTAGGCACTCTTTTAATCTCAGAGTTCAGGAAGCAGAGGTAGGAGGATCTCTGTGAGTTGGAGGCCATTCTGGTCTGTGTAGTGAGCTTCAGACCAGTCAGAGCTACCTAATGAGGCCCTGTCTCAAACCAACACTACAACAAACTCATCAGTGAAGCTCTTAGTAAATAGTCCTCAGTAAGGAAATAGACAAATTATATCCATAATGTTAGGTCATATGCAACCATTTAACACTGAGGCTAGAGCTGTAGTAGATTAATGGTGAAAGTATTTGCTTGAGGACGCCTCTCAAACAGATTCTGTTCTGAAAAATTGTAACATCTGGTGAGCTACAAAATTTGCCTTTTATTGTCTGTACAGCTTTGATAAGCCGCCTAGATTTTCTGAGGCTCCCGGGTGTGAGGGTTGGTTTTAATCGTCACCTCAACACAATATACAATCACCTGGGAAGATTTTAGTGAGGGACTGTCTCATCAGGTTGGCCTGTGGGGTTGCCCGTGCATGTGGCACTGTGTTCTTAATGGAGTTAATTGCTGTGGAAAGACCCACCTGGAGTGTGGGCGCAGTGTGGGTGGTAGTAGCCAAGGGCTGCGCCCTGACCCGTAGGAGGGCCCGGTAAGGGTGCATTTTGAGGCTTGGCACGCGTTCATTCTCTCTGTTGTTTTAAGTTCCTGCCTTGAGTCCCCGCCATGAAAGACTGGAATCGGAAGCCACATAAAGCTTTTCTCTTTTAAAGTTGCTTTTGTCCGCGTGTTTTATCCCAGTCATGGAAGAGAAACCAGGACAACGGGCCCACGGTGATGTCCATGCTGTGGGAGGGACGTGTGTGAAGCACTGGCCACCACTCTCGCCAGAAGAGAACGGTCTTCTAGGGGCAATACCCCTGTGACTAAGCACCTCCAGCAGCGCCAGCCCGGTGTCGGGACCGTACCGCCAGGTCTTTCTTGATCAGAGACTGAGCTGTCGTAGAGCTGGGAGTGATGGCCGTCTCACACAACGCCGGATGTGCAGGGAGGAGCCTGGTGTGTCCGGGTGTAACGCGGAGATCGCACGCATTCTGGGGTCTGTCCAGAGCTGTCCGGGTACCAGGCTCCTGCAAGGCTTGGAAGCTGGGAGCCCAGAGCCCGCAGGGCTGCCTCACAGCCACAAGGTGTCACCCAAGGAACGCGAGAACCCAGCCAGGGAACAAGGGCCGACCTCTGCAGAGACACCGCAAACGCCACTTAACCCGACTGCGCGGCGCTGCAGCTGCATCCTTCCTGGGCAGCCGCGCCAGTGCGAGGGACTCCGCTGCGAACACGAGCGCGGGAGACGTGGAGGCCCCGCGGGTGCTCGGCAGGCCCTGCGTGGGCTGTGCGTGGACACAGAGGGGGCTGAGGCGGCTTCCCAGGAGGCCCACATTTCTTCACGTAGCGGTCACTGGCTTCGAGACCCAGGGAGCGGGGATGGGGGTGGGGGCGGGGGTGGGGGGCTGCCAATGCATACGCAGCCTGCAACTCCAACCTGGAGAGTTCAGATCCGGCCACGGATGTCCCTGACCGGCCTCCCGGGCTCAAACTAGGGATGGGGCGAGACGGTTCAGGCCCTCTGGACTTCACCGCGTGGGTAAAGTGCGGTGATGCAAACGCACCTACAGCCCACCTATATACACCTGCAGCCCAGATACAGCCCACTTGCAGACCACCAGTGCCAGGAGCGGCTATGGGCATGATCTTTCCAGAAAGTGGGAACTGCGGAGCCTTATACCAGTTCCGGGAGGAGATAACTGAGTGACAAATCTTGCCTGCATTTGGGGGGGGGTGGTTTCTGCAGTCCACTTCCACCAGAATACGTCTGGGGACATTTGTCTGTGACTGAGCAGGTGAGCAGGAAGGCGCACTAGGGGATCACTGCTGCCCTGAGGACGGAGTGGGGGCCAGGCCTTACTGGAAAGGGAAGGAAGGAGTCGCCTGGTCCTCCAGAAGGGTATTTACAGGAAACAGAGGTAACAACAGAGGCAGGAGGGACAATTCTGAGGGGCTGGAGTGGAATTGTAAGGAAGATGGGCCTCACTGGCAAAGGCAGACAGACCAAAGAGAAAAACAGCTTCCAGGCAGCAGCAGAACTGGCTGTTACTTTTGTTAAGATTGCCTTGTTCCTGTGTCTGTGTGTCTGCGATGTGGGTATATGGAGAGACCAAGAGAAGGAGTCAGGTGTCCTCCTCTATGTCTCTCCACCACTTGGTTAGAAGCAGGGTCTCTCCCTGAATCTGGGGCTCCTGTGTTCTCACTAGGTTGGAAGCCAGCAGGCCCGAGATCCTCCCTCAGGATGGAGATTCCTGTCCTTCGTTCCTGTAGAGCTGGATGCAGAGATGTAAGGACCCTAGAGCTGTTACACAGGTGCTGGGACCTGAACTGATGGATACCCCTCCTAGCTTTCCCGATAGAGCACTTAACATTGTTCTAATCTAGGCCTTCAATCCCTGCACTTGGGAGGTAGAGGCAGGAGGATCTTTATTAGTTTAAGGGCAGCATTGTCTACACAGTGAGTTCCAGAACAACCAGGGATACATAAGAGGAACTTGTCTAAAAAAAGAAAAAACAAAACCCCAACTCCAGAAGCCCACCCCCAAAACTGACACTGAATTTGACTATGATGCGTCACATCAGCTCCCTTGACCAGGGAGGGAGGAGGCATGTGTACAGCTGAGATGGTCTTCAGGTAAGGTCCCAGGGTCCAGAACACTTCAGTCAGGAGCTCCATCACCACTGAGTTAGGGCTGAGTGGGCACAAACAAGAGTACAAGAGACACGCGTGCCTCCAACTTAGCAAGAGATGATGGGTTCTCTTAATTCTAGGCAAGTCAGTCACATTTTAACTCAGACCATCGTGAAGGAAATCTGAGCCATCAGCCAGCATTCAGATGTTTCCTTCCAAATTGCATGTATGTCTTTACAGGGGAGCACCTTGCCATATGCAAGGAAAGCATCTGGAGGGCGTCTCTCCACAGCTCGCCTTCACTGAGGTCAGAAGTGGTCACTATTGCAGACAGAGGGCAACAATGAAAGCCAATGAACACTTAGTACTGGGTCAGGTGGAGGTGTGTGAAGACTGTTCAAACTCAAGGACTGCTGGGTCATCTGGGTTCTTCTAGCACCATATAAACAAGGCTTCGTTGGAGTCTTGTTATGTAGCCCAGGCTGTTTCAAATTTGCAATCCTCCATCTATAACTATTACTATATATATATATATATATATATATATATATATATATATATCTCCTAAGTATAAACTTATGGAGAACATCAGTAACGTTGAAGAAGTGAAGCACATTTTCAGCAATGTTTCTGAATACAGAATACAGCAGCACACAGCTGTGGAGGACACCGGAGTTGTTACCCAGGTTCACAGACTGACACCATACAGCAGTAACGGGACTGGGAGGACTGGGAGGCAGATGACTGCAGGCACGGATCCAGGCTTACACACAGGCAGTACTCACTGGAGGACAGCCAGCACGAAGCTTTGTAGATACAGCGATGCGCAGAACATAGCAGGCGAGGCAGACTCTGTCTCAGCAGAAATGATGTCACAGGGGGCCTGGCCACTCAGCCCAGAGTTCCCAATGGGGAACCTTACCCACCTGGGCATGCCTTCCGCTGTGCTCTGCTCCTACCACAACAGGCTGAACCTCCATTTGTCCAAGTATTCTCCCCAGTAAAAATCTACTTCCTGCCACCTGCTCTTGGAACATCCAACATCAATCTGGAAAAGCTCTGAAGCACTTTTATTTTTTATTGACTTGAGATATACTTTCACTCTACAGCCCAGGCCAACGCCCTCCCTCCTCAGGCTCGCATGTGCAGCCTTACATGCTTGGATGTCTCTCAGGCACTTGGCATTCTGAGTTCCAACAGCCCACCATTGTGTGAAAACACATCAGCTTCAAGAGAATGGTTCCTGGTTCCTCTTCTCAATCACAGCAGACAGAGAAGCAACTTGCTAGACCTCAAAAGGCTGGGAAGAGAAGACAGATTTCAGACACTGCAGAGACAGCAGCAGGGAGCAGGCCACCCCATTTATACCACGCTGCCAGCACATTTCTCACACCCATCTGGCAGTGCAAGCCTCTAGCTAGCGAGTCTGACAGGTACGTGCCTCCTTTCCCTCTTCAGACCCAGCCCCCAAGAGGAATGCCACACACCTGAAACTGCAGCTGCAGCTCCTACTGTCAGCAGTACAAAGGTGGTGCTGGCTCAGCTTGCAGGCGAACACGGGTTCTTAGGCAAGAACACCGCTCTCTTGTTGGGCTAGGGTTTGGGTCTTTGTTTACACACTTCAGGAACATGTATTTGCAAAATCCAATTTCAATAAAGATGTGCAGTACACAACAGGAAGAGGATACTATGTATCACATCTTCTTCTAATGCTCTGAAAGCCCAAGGTCCCTTTGATAGCAATCCATCTATACCAAAGGCTCTCAGGAGCACATTCTTATAAATAAGAAAAACAAAAACAAAAAAACAGGCAATTGATCACTGTGGTCAGTATGTCCCGGAAGTGGGAAGAGAAAAACAAAATGTTTCCTAATTAAAAAAAAAAAAAGAAAAGTTTGTAGGAGCCCAGTATGGTGGTGCACACACTTTTAATCCCAGCATTCAGGAGGCAGAGGCAGGAGAATCTCTTAAGTTTGAGACCAGCCTGGTCTACAGAGCGAGTTCCAGGACAGCCAGAGCTCCACAGAGAAACCCTGTCTCAAAAAACAAAACAAAAACAATAAAAAGGCTTATAAGGAAAGACGGTCTGCAATCCATTTCTATTACATCCAGGAACAGGACATTAATTGACAATATAAATGGATTTTTCTTTTCCTTAATTCTATAGAACTTTCATGAGCTGAGCCACTGCTCCCCCATTTAATATTCATTAATTTTGTCAATTCTATGTAATAATTTTAGGTGTCTGAACATTTCCCAAGGTGACTTGTATGCTGCACTAAAACTTGCATGCAGAGCAAGTGCTGGAAGCACTGAAGGAAGCATGGGAGGACCGATCATTCTCTTCCAGGAAAACACACCAATCAAGTCATTTCTAGTCTCACATACTACCACTGCCAGACAGAGTAAATACTTGCTAAATTGGGAAAGCAAGACTTCAAGAATTCTGTCATGGGGGCTGGCTCAGCAGTTAAGAACACTGGCTGTTCTTCGAGAGAACCTAGTTTGGAATTCCTTCAACCACATGGCAGTTTTCAACCACCTGTAACTCCATCAGAGAGAATCTGACGCCCTCTTCTGGACTCCATGGGAACTGCACACACATGGTGTGTGTGTGTAATCAAATAAATCTGAAAAAAGACAGAAAGAGAGAAAGGGAGAGAGAGGGGGGAAAGGGGGAGGGAGAGGGAGAGAGGAAGAAGGAAGGAAGGAGGAAAGGAAGGAAGGAAGGGAGGGAGGGAGGGAGGGAGGAGGAAGAAAGCACGCCTGCATTCCAGCCTGAATGAAGAGCAATGGTGGTGCACGCTGAGGTCCTGCTGGCTCCTGATAGATCTAGAGGGAACTTGTTTGCCTCTGGAACAGTGTTGGCTTTAACCCTGAGTCCAGAGGTGTCACCGACGCCAAATTCTACCTCACCACTTGCTTGGGCAGCGTAGCCCCAAACCCACCACCTTCACTCCACAGAAAAGAGCCCTGCTGCGATGTCCACATCTTCATATTTATTTCCACAGTGATAACATGAAATATATTTAGCTACCATTACAGAGAGAGAGAGAGAAAAATCTCTCATTGATTTACAAGTTAAGTCCCGTAACAATGAATTCCAACTCTTCAGAATCTTCTGTTGACTTAACATTTATTGAATCAATGCTGAAGTAGATGTTAGACTCTCCCATCTAGTTGCAGAACCATGTCATAGTTTGGCTTGCAATGTACTTATGATGGGATGTAATTTCTAACACCAAGGCAAGGTTGACAAAGACAGCCCATGAAGTACATAGATTTCCTGACCCAACACTCTAAAGGGTATTTTGTGGTACTACTTGAGTTCTGATCTCTCCCTAAAAGGCAGAAACCACATCCCACACTCCTATGTAAATTCCTATTTTGGGATTTTAAAGGAAATGAGGAGAGGTGGAAGCATGAAGAAAACCCAGCTTCTTTTGGCACGACGTGGCCGAGTTCTCAGAGAGGGGAGCAGATGGCCTCTATCCTTCTGCTACAGCTGTTGTCACAGGTCCCTTAGAGGATGCCTGTATTGCTGCCAGCAACAAGGGACTCAAAAGTATGGGACTGCAGCATTTGTTATAAAAGCTAAACATGTTTGGGAAACATACAAGGTGAAGCCAGTCAGTGATGGCCTATGTACAGGACTTGTGCTTGAGGCTTTGGTGTGCCTCCTTGGCCAGCTTCTCAGGCACCAAAGCCCATTCCTGATTTGTTCTGATGTACAATGCAAACCAAACTATGGAAACATTTTTTTTTCCAGAAGAGGGCAATAAAGGCACAGAAACCTGCCAAAATAGATTTTTTTTTTCCCGTAAGAATAGTGTGGCTGATCAAAATAGTTTAACACTAGTAAAACCTGGATCAGTAGAGCAGACAATACAAATTAGTTTTAAAAAATGACATTCACTGAATTCCTGGTCTGCACATTCAATGTGAATAATCATCAAAAACAGATGACAATTAAGGGTCTGCAAGGAGCCCTGCCTGTGGCTTCTATTCAGGGTACAGGTGCAAAGCACATGGCACACCTGGCCAAGTACTGCTCATCCTATGTCATGCATGGCAGAGTCTGTCCTGATGTGCAGGCTCAACACATGTCTCTGGCGGCACATGCCTACATTACTTCCTCATCAAACTCCACACGTGGAGAGTTCAATAAACTGTATCACACACTAATAAATATTTCTGGTTTTGCTTTTAAGCTCAGCTTAAATTCTGTCAAGGAAACCATTTTACAAGAGGGAATGTCACAGCCTACTCTCAGCAACTGTCCTTGTATATTAGAGTCTGAAGATGCTCATATTATTACATCAAATATAAATATATATTATATTTACATTTCCATCTTAGCTTTTCAACTCAGGAGCGTCTTTACAGAGAGGGCTATGCGCTGCTCCTGCAACCCACAGTGCAGCCAGCCTCGTGCTCTAACAGCTGCATGTGAGCAGCGCCTTACAAGAGGCACGCTGTTCTTTCTAAAATGAAAGGGTGAATGGGGAATCCATGAATGGAGAGTTGGACGTTTCCTAAAAGATTCTGTTCTGTTTTTTTAATATTTTAAAACATCTGAAAAACATGGTCCCTTTTGCAGTACTACTTTCTACTTGGGGACAAGAAATAAAATATGCAACTGAGAAGGGCCGAAAGGAAAGAGAACCTGCGTGTTAGCTTGTTAATCTGCTTAGGAAGAGCCGTGTGGAGACGTCTGGATGCTGTACAGTATTAGACAAACAATCTTCAGCTTTCAAAGTAGCTGCTACACTTTCTCAGAGATCTGCTTCCTGGACACAGTCCCCTGCCTTGGTAGACCTGGTCTGGTCACTTTCTGTCATCGATGGTTTTAATAAACTCCACCGCTGCTGTGAACTGCATCCACCAGTAGGACTCTTCTCCAGACAGGCAGCTGGCATAGAAGCTGCTGATGTACTGCACAGTAGACAGCAGGCAGGGTGGGTTTGCCTAGACAGGTGGAAATAAGCAAGAGCCATTACTCAGGTGCTGTGCTCTGCCAGAGCCGTCTTTGCGCCTGTTCTTCCAATGATCTGTGACAGAGACGCCAGGCCTCTGGACAATGATCCCTAAACTATTTTGGAAATAAACCCCTCCAGGATTCAAACCTATTACTCTGTGAAGCCCTCTTCCCCCCTGCTCAGGAGGCCACATAAACTACCAGACAATAGTAAGAGACCCACCTTTATCAACACAAACACCAACACAGGAACAAAGTCGTCTGCCCCAGGGACAGAGTCCTCGTTGGCCAGGCTCAGGAGGTTCATGATGGTGGAGCACATTCTCAGGATGCACTGCACTTTGTCTCGGGGGGTTTTGTAAGCACTTATTGTCCTGATTTCTGACTGTGCAGATGGCCACGGTGCCTCACGAAGATAAACCTAAGCAAGATGGTGGACAGCATACAGATCGCAAATCCAACAGCAGCCATGGCACATGCAAAGCAGCCATGGCACCTGTCACCCAAAATAAACTCTTTGCACTAAAAGCACAACAGCTTAGACATCAGGCACAGAGATGGTATGCCACAGAACCTGGAGCTCAGAACCTTCCCGTTTTTCTTACAAAGCTGGGATGAGATTTTCCATTTAGCCAACTCCCAAAGCACAGACAAGCCAGCAGAAGATGATGTAAATGTCACTGTGGATCACAGTCAGGATGGTGCCACATGTGTTCCACCATTGGGGATCAAGGCAGGAGGACCCGGAGTTTTAGTTAGCCTCAGCAAAACAGCAAGCTTGAAGCCAGCTTGGACTATGTAAGAACACGTCTCCACTTAGAAGGAGAATTTGAGGCTAGCCTGGTCTACAGTGGGAACTACATAGTGAGACCCTGTCTTGGGTGAGGGGGGAGGACCTGTCTCAAAAAAAAGTAAATAGATAAATAAAACAAAAGAAAAAAAAAGAAAAGAAAAAAACCCACACCCGAATGTAAAATACTCAATGTTTCATTACAAGGAATTTCTAACAACAACCAGAAACCTTAAAGTGTCAGCTGACACCCTACAGGGGAACATACTAATGTTAACAGTGAGTCTGAGTAGCTGTCTGATGTTCTGTGGACCTGAGCATTTCTTCTGGAATAGTTCTTCCCTGGCAGCCCCCTTTAGAGCAGGACACTGGTGCAACCCAGCCTGAAGGGGCACAGGGCAGCACACTGCCCCAGAAGATCGGCTGGGGGGAATGGGACGGGACACAACACCACGATTCTCGGGGAATTCTCTCTGCGGGCTCTTCCTGCTCCTCCACTGAGGTCCTTTTCCACACCAGGAACGTTAAACCCCAGAAGCACCATCAGAACAGCAACCACTAAATGTAGGAACAACTAGGGAAGCGGCGCTTCCTATGTTGGGTTCTTCAGTGCCTTGCCAAACTGATAACTCTCCACGTACCCACCACCCACACTATACACAAGCCCCCATTACCTCTGGTATCTGCAGAGCTCTGTGGTTTGCAGTCACTACTTTAGATAATCTCTGGATATGTTCATGTAGAACCCTGAAATATACCCAGAACTCATATGTAAATGCACACTTCTGAAAATAAAGTATACCAATAGTCACAAGAGTATTTTATCAAAACATTTTAGACTCACTTCTAGATGTCGATTACATTATGGTTGAGACTCTTAGTTATAGGTATATTTTGTTTAAAAAGGTTTACCTTAGCCTGCATGTGCTACAAGATAAGAGGCTAGCCTGAACTATGTAGCAAAACACTCTCAAAAATCAAGAACAAAAAAAAAAAAAAAAAGGTCTTATTTAAAGCCCAAGCATGGTGGTGGAGCCTTGGATTCCAGCAGGTCAGGGAGAGGGGTCAGGAAGTCACTCCACAGCAAGACTGTCTCTTACAGGCTTGTGTCTAGGACTCACTCAGAAGTGCTGAGGGCTGGAGAGACGGCTCACAGTGAGTGCTGTGCTGCTCTCCGGGAGGACCTGACTTCTGCTCTCAGCACCCAGGCTGAGAAGCTCATACTATCGGGGACCAGAGCTGCCTCCAGGGGTGCCCTCCATCACCACACACATGCATACACATAAACAGCACCCACCATCACCACATACACATGCACACACATAGACATTAATAAAAACAAATAATTTTAAGAAGAAAAAAGGAATGCTGGGTGAGCTGGGACAGCGCCAGTAATTCCAGGAAGAGATGAACCCTGAGCCTGGACACACTGACAGTGAAGGGAAGTGAGAGAGGGGAGAGAGAAGGGACAAGCAGGAGGAACCGTAGGCCAGAAAGGACCAGAGCTTCCAGATGGAGGCAAGACTTGACTACCTGCCCAGTGCTTCATTTTGATGACCACGAATAGGATTTAAAAGCTAAGGATCTGCATTAGCAGCAAGGGCTAAATCCACCCTCCTGGCTTCTGATCCTTTCTAGAGACGTGCTTGCTCTCCACACTGTAAAATCCGCAGAAATGGATGAAGCAGTGGGTAGGAGTAAACTCTCTGGGGTTCACAGCCTCAGCATCACAACTCCCTATCCGATGCCTGATTTGCAAACAGGTGCTCCTGTGTGAGCCAGGCAAGGTGGCTCACACCTATAATGAACCTTTGGGAAGCTGAGGCAGGACACCCACAAGTCCACAGTGAAACCAAAAATGGGCTCAGTGAGCAGGCAGCCTGAGAAAAGAGCACTCAGAGAGGAAGACGGAACAACTATTAAAGTCCACGTCACAGGAAGGTATATTCTCTCAAACACATGTGCAACTCCTTGAAACATCTGTAGGGTTGGGTGTAGCTCAGTGAGCCCACATGAAACCCTGGGTCCTACCCACAGTGTGTGCATGTGCACACATAAAAACACCTATAAAAAACAAAAACCACTAATAGCCTTCCTTGAGATCCTACCACATGGACTCCTGAGGATCCCTGGGCACAAGTGTTATTGTCATCACTAGAGAACATAGTGACAATCTCAGTGTGTTTCAGGGCAGAAACAGAATTGTGGAGTAGTACTCAGGAACACACAGAAGAAAAACACAAAAGCTAAATTCTCTATACTCCCAAGCTCCTCTATCCCGCTCCGCCCCAAGCAGGATTACTTTTTTTTGTTTGTTTGTTTCACTGTGGACTTGTGGGTGTCCTGCCTCAGCTTCCCAAAAGTTCATTATAGGTGTGAGCCACCTTGCCTGGCTCAGGATTCTTTTTCACATATTATAATACTGGGATCAAACCCACGGTCTTTTGTAGCTTACCACAGAGCTACATCCCTAGCCTGCATGATAACTTTTAAAAGCAGCTTTATTGAGATATAAGCCATATACCACACAATTGTGGACACTTGTTCATATTCAAATATATAGCTATTGATTCTCAATAAGTATGTAATGGGCACATACCAAAAGCCAAGCAGGACCTGTTCTTGATGCTGTAGGAATGGTGAATAAAAGTGTCTTTTTGTTTTCACAGGGAACAGGGTCTCACACAGTAGCCTGTGATGGCCTTAATTTGAGAAGGGACTCTTGTCTAAGCTGCCCATGTGCTGGGCTTACTGCCATCAGGTATCACACCTGGTCTAAAAGCATTATTTCCTACTCTCATGATCTCATGATGGGCACAGCCCAGTAGGGAAGAGAACATGTGATTTTGAAATAGTAGTGAAGAACAGGGGAGGGCTGGAGAGATGGCACAACTGGGAAAGTACCTGTAGAGTAAAAATGAAAGCCTAGGTCAGATCCCCAGCCTCCGCTCATGCCTATGACCCCAGCGCTGCAGGGGTGGAGACGACAGGACCTCTGGGTTTGCTGGCCAGACAGGTTAGCTGAATTATTGAGCCTAGGTTCAGCAGATACCTTGTCTTAAAGAGTAGGTGAAGCACAATTGAAGACACATGATGTCGACCTCTGGCCTCCACATGCCTACACACACAGTGAAAGAGTACTTGTCTAGCATGCACAAGGCCCTAAATTCAAGCCCTAATAGTGGGGAGAGGTATGAATGAGGGACTGCCTGGCAATGTCTAGAGATGTTTTCAGTTCTCATAACTGGTTGAATGCTATGGGCCATGGGTGTTGCCAAACCCCTATCACACCCAGGACAGGCTCCTATATCAATAACTACCAGGCTCCAAATGTCAGAGCCATTGGGTTAACAAACCATGATTCCAGGGATGAGAGATAGCTCAGAGTTAAGAGCACTGGCTACTCTTGAGAGGACCTCGGTTTGGTTCCCAGCACCTACAGAGCACTCACAACCATCTGTGGTCCAGCTCCAGAGGATCTGATGCTTTCTTCTGGCCTCCAAGGGCACTAGGCATGCACAACATAGGCATGCAGGCCAAACACTAATGCATAGAAGGTAAAAATAAATCTTTAAAAAAGAAAAGAAACTATGACTCAAACAAATGGCAAATGACAACCAGGTATGAGCCTGAGCAATTGAAGCTAGAAAGGAAATGGGTTCCTAAGAAAAGTGATGCCTGGGTCAAGATCAAACCATTGGCAAGAATGTATCCCAGAGAGAGGACACAGAAGAACATCTGAGGCAGGCACACAGCAGAGCCTTCCAGAGAGGACATACCGATTCATGCTACTTTCTTCCCACTGCATAGTCCCTCAAACTGCACATTATCACCCACATTGATTGCATAGCTCTGATGAGTGAAGATGGTAATGGATACATTTCCCTTTACCGCTGCACACCAAACCAAAGGTATGCAGCCTGACACATCCTTTGCAGCCCAGCAAAGACAGTCAGCACAGAAGCACTCACTGGTCACGAAGTATGTCCCCGTCCTGGTTAGGGTAGAATGCAAGCTTGAAGATCCGATTCATTACACTCCGCTCGATGGCCAGCTGGGCGTCCTGCAGCTGCTCCTCACTGGCATTTTGCCATATGACGTCCTGCGCCATCGCGCCGTACAGGAACTGTAGAAAATCCTCCACTTGAGCAGTTTTATCATCAGCAGCAGTAAGTTTCTGAAAGTCTCCAAGGAAAAACAGCAATCTTAAAATATGCCGTGAAAGTAACACTAAAAAGGAATTACAGTAGACCCTCATATTCTCAGTCTTGTTCTGTTTCCATTATCCATATTTAAAAGTATCAAATGGAAAAGTTCTAGAAATAAACATTCATAAGTTTTATTTTTACCTCTTTTTTTTTTTTTACAGCTACATATTTATGAGGGGAGTGTGCTACAAGAGAGCAAATCCCCTGCAACTGGAGTGACAAACGATTATCAGCTACTGCCATGTGGGGACTGGGAATTGAACCCTGGTCCTCTGGAAGAGCAGCCAGGGCTCATTAACTGTGAACTATCTCACCAGCCCCCAAAATCGAAAGCGAGTATTTAGGAAATTGTTGTAAGGCATGCAAGCATGTCCATAAATCAGCAAAGTAAAACAATTCTCTCTGTCTCATGTGGCTGAGATGTCTGTCTGAATGCATTCAGTTTTACCTTGAATAAACTCTCTGATCTTCTTTTCTTTACTCTCAAGCAGTAACCGCACACAGACAGTGGTAAAATACCGATTGGCCACCTCTTTGTCCCGCAAAACTCTTTGCAAGAGCCTTTCCAAGTGAGCCTGCGTGGTCTGCAGTCCTTGTCGACAGCGGGTGAGATAAGCAATATATGGGGCTCTTTTCCTGAAAGAAAAAAAAAAAGTGCCACTGAACATCAGATATATAGTACATACTTTCTTCAGCAACTAAGAGTCTTAGTTTTTTGTTTGTTTGTTTTGTTTTTTGAGAGAGGGCTTCTTTTGTAACTCTGGCTGTCCTGGAACTCACTGTGTAGACCAGGCTGGCCTGGAACTCACAGACATCCACCTGCCTCTGCCTCCCAAGTGCTGGGATTAAAGGTGTGCAACACCACTGTCTCTGAACTCTGGCTCCTTATTTTGTAACTGAAATCTTCACTCCTGGTCCTCATGCCCTGACTGTAACTGAACTCTCCTGCTCTCTCTACTGCACTTGTAACTGAAGGCGGTTCTGCTCTGAAACTGTTTTCTTGCCCTACGCTGGAGTGCTGCTTTTAACTGAATGTTACTGTAATAAATTTCTAACTTGTAACTAAATCAACTTGTAACAGATTCCTACTGTGCCTTTTAGTTTTATTTACCCTCCCTAGCTCAGGAAAGACAGAATAGGAAGAAATCTTCACAGCCCTATTGGCCGCTTTATCTGTCTCAAGCCTGGAGAACTGACTAGCATCTATCTGAGAGCACTGAACTAACACGTATCATTGCTATCTTCTACCCCACTAACTGTTCTGACATGAGCTGGAGCCTGTCTGCTCTTCCACCAATTGTCACTGTCAACTGCCACTGCCTCTTTTATACCCTAGGTGTTCTCAGAAGTCCAAGAGACATCCAATCATAAGGAAGGCTACACAGGACAGATTTCTTGGCAAAGTCTCACTATACCACCACCCAGCTGAGTCTTAATTTTTTAAAACAATTACATCATAGACTTTGATTTTTACAAGTTGGCACAAGAGGCTGTAGACAAATATCTTGAGAACTATCCATGCTGCCATCAAGAAAGAAAGCCCTTGTGCATGTTTCTGGGGTACATTATCATCCACACCTTACTTACTGCATGTCTCTAAGGCCCTTTGCAGGCTCATTTCAGTTATTATGGAAGCATGGTCTCCATGCTTGTAGAAACTCAGACTTAACAGAAAATTGGCGGCTGTAACAAAATACAAATTATACATACACCAGATCATTAAATAAACACCACCATTTATTAGTGTAACAAGATCCCTAAGGCTGGGAGTCTCCAAACTGCCTAGTGCAGCACTCACAATTCCACCATATTGGCAAGGGCTTGGCAGCAAAACACAGCAATCCCTAAGATATAGAATAACTTAGTCATCCTGGCCTCACAGTGGAAGAAAACCTATTTATCTGCTTTTAAGTTTTATTTATTTTGGTTGTCAAGTTTCTGTAGCGTGTGCCTTTATCCAGTGACATCCTGCAGCGTCCCCCCCCCCCTTTTTTGAGACAGGCTCTCTCACTGAACTGGAATTTGCAGTCTGAGCTAGCCAGCAAGCCCTCGGGATCCATATGTATCTGCTTCCCCCAAGATGGAGTTACAGACACACACCACCATGCCCAGGTTTGCCTCGGTGCTGGAGAACCAAGTTCAGACCCTCATGTTTGTATGTTGCTTGCTGAGTCATTTCCCCCACACCTCCTCTTTACCTCCGTTTATGCAAAGCTGAAGTAAATTGCACTTCTTTATTAGGAAGAACTGTTGGTTAAAACATTTTAAAACTGTGTTGCTTAAAATCTCTATCCAAGTAAACAGTCACGTACTTTGTAAAACACTAGATTCATTTCTTCAATAAATGACCAATTAAAACAAAAAGCCTCCCTCAAAATAAACTAACAAACAAAACAAAACATTGCTAGTTTATAGTCAGATCTGCAAACTGGTGGGTTGGAAACAGCACCTGTAGTCTTCAGCAATGGACGCCAGCAGCTTCCGACAGGTCCTGTTGTCAAAGCGGCAAACACAGCGCATTGTTTCTTGAAGTTGGGCCATTAAGTTCTTATCTTGCAAATTAATTGCTTCAGCTATTTGAACTTTTAAGAAGCATACAATTTCATTGTCTAAAAAAACACAAAAATTCTGTTAGGGTGTACACATCCTTTCAGCATTTGGGATGTCAAATCTACAGTACCGCAAACCATTAGAGCCAAGCAGAACTGCCACTCTTGCTTAGAAAATAAACAATTAGAAATCAAAGTAATCAAAGAAGCTGGGAAGACAGCTCAGGGGTTAAGAGCATGTGCTGCTCTTCCAGAGGACACAGCTCAGATCCCAACGCCTACCCCAGGCAGCCTACAACTGTCTCAACTCCAGCTCCAGGGGCTCTGCTGTCCTCATCTGCCCTCTGTGGGCACCCAGACACACTTGGCAGACACACAAATACATATATAATTTTTTAAAGCGGAGATCTAAGTCCACTTAAGTGACTTAGAATGTATGACATTGGACCACATGGAACTTCTGTGCAGCTGACAGACAAAGAACGGCAGCTTCTATTGTTCAAGCTGTAACATGGGAGAGTAAGGACTGACTCATGGAGTGACTTGCCTTCTGGGTCTGTATGGTCCGGCAATCCGTTCCGTGTGGAATGGGTTAGCACTGGGAAGGCCACAGAGTCCGCAGAGCAGAGCGCAAGCCTCAGTTTCTTTTTTACATCTCTGAAGAACAAGTGCAGGGCACATTAATTTACTTATACACAGAAATGATCCTTTTTTGTGGTGACTGGAGCCGGGACCCAGGACCTCCAACTAATAAACACATCCTCAGCCAGAAACGGTCACATCTTACAAATATTTAAACATAAATTAACAAGTTAGCTCAGAACTCAAATGTTTCAAATGATTCTTTAAGAAAAGATCAGTTTCAACTGAGTGACACCCACCTCACTGAAATACAAACAAACAAACAAACAACAACAACAACAAACCACTTTCCATGCTCTACTGCTTGGAGGGTTTATGTTGAGATTAGACTCTAACTTTCAACTTGGGACCCACCTACTACCTGGTGGCAGAGCCTCTTCTAGATACAGGTTGCCTTCCACAGCAATGCAGCTCTTCCTACCTACACAAACATGGTGTTTCTGTTTTACCTATGGCCCTTTCTGGTTCTGTGGCGTTTTTTAAAGAAGGGAGTTTGATCCCTGGAGAAAGACCAACTGCCCCTTCCATTGGTCACCACATGCATGCCCACAGCTTTGGGTCTTGCCTTAGAGGGTTTGTCCCTACAAAATAAATAATTTAGAAATCAGGTTAATCAAATATAATATTCACTCACTATTGTGGAAGTTTATTTTTAGTTGTTTTTAAAATAACTGTTTCATGTACTGTTGGGAAGGGGCTGCCTAGGGCTTTGGTGTTTTGTATTGCCTACAGGTGTTAGATTTACACCTGGAGGATATTTAATTGCTTATGATCTGCATGTGGTATCAGTAGAACACCTGAGGAGTTCTGAATCAATAAAACACCTGAGCTGAGACACTTGGAGTTCCACTGTCCATGGCCCTGGCCCTGATGGTGGTTCCCTCTGCTGAGGTCTGGCAGAGTTTGCTCACATGGGAATGCCTCCTTGTCCTCCTTGCTGAGCCACCACAGCAGCGAACTGCTACAACCCACATTCCTAGTTTGCTTTCTATTGTGTGATAAACATCAAGACCAAAAGCAACTTGGGGAGAAAACAGTTTATTGGGCTCCCATGTCCAGATCACATTTAGTCACTGAGGACAATCAGGGCAAGAGCAGAGGCAGAAGTTATGAAGTAAGGTTCCTTACTGGCATGCTGTCTAAGGCTTGTTCAGCTTTCTTCCTTTTTTTCAGTCATGAAGATGCCCCAAAGACAGGCCTACTGGCCAATCTAATGGAGGCAATTCCTGAATTGGGGTTCCTTCTTCCCAGGTGACTCTAGTTTGTATCAAGTTGACAAAAACTAATCAATGTACCCATTTGCCAAGAATTTCGTAAGATAAATATGGTGAAGTCACCTGATTCAGGGAAGTCACGACTGAGTAAGACTGTCTGCCATTCCCTCTTTAATTTTACGTCAGGGAGAAAAAATCATGAAGTTTCCAAATATCTATGGGTAAAATAATGTTTAGAATTTACTTTAAGATAACTGAATGGGATAAGAATGAAATAATAATGTATATTAGGAACTATGGATTTGAATTAATGGGTACTTCATACACTTTTAATTTTGTACTACTTGAAATTTCTATAATAAACATGGGGGAAATATGGGAGCTGGAGAGACAACTCAGTGGTTAAGAGCACTGGCCCTCTTCCGGAGGACCTACTTGGTGGCTTACAACTGTCTGTAACTCGACTTCCAGGTGATCTAACACCCTCAAACAGACATACATGCACCAATGCACACAAAATAAAAATAAATAAATCTTTAAAAAATAAAAAATAATTTAAAAAAATGAAGAGATGGAGAGAGGAAATGCATACACACAAGCTAGGTGAGGGCGCTAAGGCTCCTCATCTGAGGAAGTAGCAGCTCCTTATCAGACAAGCACAAAATATCAGGAACCCAAAGTCACTTTCTTACGCCCTGTTGGGAGGAAGCTTGCAGGAAATGGAGAAGATGCCAAGACTGAGCTCTAGTGTTCAGTGGGATGACTCCCTGGCTGATACTAACCATTTCTGGTTACCTGGGTCCTCCACTGTGCCCCACACAGGCTGGGGTTTTGCATAGACATTGGCATTGCAATGTGTTTAAGTTACCTGTGTGGCTCCTGATGGTATATGAGTATTTTTTAAATCCCCAAATTAATGTTTTTTATATCTGATATTCATAATTGAAGTCTTTCTTTAAACAAACAAACAAAGAGACAGTATTTCACTGTATAGTCCTGGCTGGCCTGAAACTCATGGAGGTCTTTTGCTTGCTTCTGCCTCCTGAATGTGCAACTAAAGGCACGCACCACCACCACCACGTCTGGCCCAAAGCGAGTTTTCTTAGCACATTTCATTCTTCTCTTTAACGTGTGTGTGTGTGTGTGTGTGTGTGTGTGCATGCTAGGATAACTGGCCGGTGAGCCTAGGAATCCACTGCCTCCTCGGTGCTGGGGTTACAAGTGCACGCCATCATGCTTGGCCTTTTCAGGTGGACACTAGGGGCTGAATCAGGTCCTCATACTTGTCAGCAAGCACTTCAAGGCCAGGTTCTTGCCCAGCCCTTCTTTCTACTAACAACAGGCTGACTTCAAATGACTGCAATAGTGATAGAAAGTGCAAAGCCAGAATGGGAAGAGCTGGACAGAGGAAAGGGAATTGGATAAAGTGTGTAATTAACTATTTTAATTTCAAAACATATTTTTTAAAAAGTCCAAACCCCAAACTTCTAAATGCTAGAAGAAATACCTGTAAGAAAAAGCAGAATCCTGAGGGTGGGCTGCTTGGCTAGCAGAGTCTGGGAGATCGTCAGCCGAGATGTTCTGCAGTGCTTCATCACGAGGAGAATCATGAGCACTTTCACCGTCACCCATGACCTCTAAACGAAACCAGTTCCCAAGAAAAGGAAAATCCAGGTTACTGTGGGAATTTCTGGTACTAGCAGGTATTCAGAGCAACTCATTCATAAGTCAGGCTGTCCTGCGGTAAGAGTTCTTGGAGAAAGAAACCCCTTTCAGATGTGTAACTAGGCTATCTATCACCAGCACCAGCAACGTATCAAGACAGCAGAGACAAAGCAGAGAACGGCTGCACTTCTTACCTGAGTCCAAAACAGCCCATGCTTGAAACAATAAAGTCATACCCATAATCAGAACCACTGAGCCACAGAACCAAGAGCCTCAAAAAGCATTTTAGGGACATGGACTCCTGCCCAGGCAGAAATCCCTTGGTTGGCCAAATGCTGGAACAGACCTTCACTCGGGCCTCCTGATTCTCCTTAATAGAGACCTCCACCACACCAAAGACTTAGCCAGGGACTAGCTCATAAACACAGTAAGGCCAGATGCAGCGCCCACAACTGTTATGCTTTTAATTAGCTAACTAATACAAGATAATACATACATATATACAGTCAAGGGGTGTGGGTTTAGTCAGTTGAGTGCTTGTTTAGCATGCAAGAAGCCCTGGATTCCATCCCTAGCACCTTACATACACATAAAGTGAGTGTATATAAGCATGCCTGTAATCCTAGCACTTGAAGTAGAGGCAAGAAGGTTCAAGGTTGGGGCTGGAGAGATAGCCCAGAACAGCACTGCTGCTCTTCCAGAGGACCCAGGTTTGGTTCACAGCACCCATTCAACTGTCTGTAACTCCAGTTCCAGAGGATCTTTTTCTGGCCTCATTGGTACTGCACACATGTGCTGCACAGACATAACATGCAGGCAAAAATACTCATATGTATAAAACAAAATTAATCTTAAAAAAAAAAAATAGAGTTCAAGGTTATCCATTGTTACACAGTTTGATACACGTCTGGGGAAAGAAAGGAAAGAAAGGAAAAGAAAAAAGAAAAGAAAAGAAAAGAAAAGAAGGGAAGGAGGAGGGAGGGAGGGGAAAGGAAAGGAAAGAAAAACAAAGGAAGGAAGGAAGGGAGGGAAAAAAGCTTTTAAATTAAAAAGAATAAAATGTTCATCAATATAATAAATACTTTATAGGAAACTGAAAAAAATGTTAGTAACTGGTAAGTCTAAATATAGGGTTTATTAATGCACATTGTTATTTATAAGCTTTCCAAAGAAAGGCTAGGCATGATAGTACATGCCTGTAATTTTGACACTTGGGAGGCAGAGGGATTAATGAGTTCAAGGGCAGCCTGAACTGAGTGTGTCTTACCTTACCCTGAAAAAAGAAAAACAAAGAGGTAGAACTCCTTCTTGCCCTCACTATCTCTCCAACCTTAGGTATCCTCCTCAGAACAGCACAAGTTACTGCCTGCTGATGATTTCCAGACAGAAAACAGTCTTGGCATACATAGGCATAAACAGATTTAGCACACTGATTATGCTTTTACATGCTTTTGCTTTCCCTTAATTTATCTTGAGGACTACATATTTTTACGACAGCTAATCAGTATTCCACTATGGAGAGAGAACAGAACTGTAGAACAGAAGTACTACCAAGCAACAAGGGTGTCTTAGCCTGGGTTGGCCACTACAGCTCTACTAACAGTCCGTAACTATATCAGATCATACTTCCTCTCACTAAAACATGCACCACGTTCCTCTGGGCTGTCACCCCAGACTCATTAGATGATGACCCTAAATGATCCGAACATTCGGGGTGCCTAGGCTTAGTGGAAAGATGTAGACATGATAATTTTAGTGGGACATGCTAATCTAACTTGCTTACAAAATCTGTAATTTTCAAATAGAGATTCCTCTAGTTAGCCTATTTTAAAGCCTACTATATGTTGGTTGTCTTCATCACTATGATAAACTGTTACTGCTCAGATCTATCATGGTTATCACCTGTACTCTCATCATTTGCCATTGCTCCTTCATTGGGGCTGGTCCGTTTAATGGCATTCCGATATTTGTCCAGGATATCTTCAGCAACCTGAGCTTGTGCATTGAGCCTAGGGCTGGGCTCATCTGCAGGGGAAAGGAGAGAGAGAGAATCAGCTCCCTGGGTTTATACCAATTCTGCTGTTAGTATGACTCCAGAAGCATAAACCCAAAGGCAGATTAGAAGTCACACTTAAAAAGGGCACATATCTCAGTGTTATGAGGCACCATGCAGCTGCCTACTCGATCCCACTGCTAGGTCTAAGAGCCTTCCCAAGCAGGAGACCACGGAGAGTCACTCCACCTCAGCTGAAATTCTGCATGACTGTGTGAAAAGTTCAGTGCAGAGAGGATTCTAAAGCAGTTGCTCAAGTCACAGTAACTATCATTTCATGTTAACATAAACTTCTACCAATGGTTTCTTTATTAAGGGGTGGGGGACAAATAGAATAAGAGTTTTGCTGTATAATGCAAGCTGATCTTTAACTCATCGTGTAGCCCAAGCCCTAGCTTTGAGTTGATGGTTCTCCTATCTAAGCCTGCTGAGTGCTGAGACTTGAGGTACAACCCACCATACTAGTCCCAACAATGATTTTTTATATATACAATCAGACATCCCCATGCTGAAGGAGAAAAATAATTCAAATTTAGACCTAAATCCTTTTTAAATCTTGGTAAATGGCTTTTCCTATGCTTTCTTTGTGAATCTCTCTTTACCTCACCAGAAAGCTGCAGAACATCCTCCTCTATCACACTAGATCTCTCCATGACAGTGCTACCGCCAGTACACAGCACTTTTGTGCATACAATGGTTACTTGCATTGCTAGAGAACCTAGGTATTCTAGGAGGTTAGGACGGTCCACGGGCTGCACAGAAGGGAGCTTGTTTCTCTGATGGTACTATTACTCTACAAATCAGATATCAAAAGTGTTGAGCGAGCTTGCTCTCATGGCACATGCTTGTAATCCCAGCACTTGAAAAGTAGAAGTAAGAGAATTGTGAATTCAAGGCCAGTCTGGGCTACATAGTGAGACTCTGTCTCAAAAAACCAAGCTAGGGATATAGCTCAGTGGTTGAGACTTGCTTAGCACTATAAGGCCCTGAGGTTGAGAAACAGCACCACATACACAAATTAGCCTAGTCTCAAACAGTGGTCATTAGTAAATGGCTGTGGATCTTCAACACGAAATAAACTTCCATAGTAAGACAAAACTCCTGAGGCTGAGCGCGTTAACAGGTATCCAAACTGTACACTCTGGTAGAATTCCTTTTGTAAAAGTATTCTAAAATCGCGTCAAAACCAGTCTGCATGTACGTAGACACATACGGCAGCAGCAGCTGTTACTTACTGCATCTGCACCACATGCTAGTGAACTTTGCAAAGCACCTTCTGCGGACCCTTTCTCATCAACTGAGCAGAAAAGCACTGGCATCAGCACAGCCCAGCGGGGTGAGCATGTAGCACGGAGAGCAAGCCGCACGCTCATAGGCCTTCCAGTCCACAAAACAAGTACCTGCTATTCAGGTCTCTATAAAATACCTCAAGTTATAAAGGTGATTCACAAAGTTGTGTTTTGTTTCTTTTTTGGGGACGGGTCTCACTCTGTAGCCTATGCTGGCCTTGAACTTGTAGCAATCCTCCTATTTCAGCCTTGTGAGTGCTAGGATTATAGTTGTGAGCACAAGTCATTTAATATTTCTGCAATAACAGTGTGGTCACGACAAGAGATTCATAATTCTGAACTTTTTCAAAATGTAAATGCAACCAATGCAGAATCCTTTCAAGGAGTAATATTTTTGATTATAGCTTTAAAAATACTCCCATCTTATTTATTATTCATTTATTCTTTCATTCATTTATTTATTCTTATTTATTTACTTAATGTTTTTAGTGTTTTGCCTCATGTATATGCATGCACCATGTGTGTACTTTGGTGCCCAAGGCCAGAAGAGGGTGTCAGAGCCCTTGGAACTGGAGTTACAGGTGCTGTGAGCCAACACATAAGTGATGGGAACTGAACCCAGGTTCTCTGCAAGAGCAACAAGTGCTCCAAACTGTTACATCCTCTCTCTAGCCTCACTGGTTATCTTTTGAGAGATCACAAGAACTGTGAAAAGGGACAAATATAAATGGCTAAACTCAATCATTTAACCACAATGTTGCTTATCACCTTTTACTTTAAAAACATATTTCTTAAAAACTTTATCCTAGGAAAAAAAATGAAAGCAAAAGCTGCTATGCAGGGCTGGGGTGTAGTTAGCAGGAGAGTGCCTGACCCATGTATAAGCCTGGGTTCAGTCCCCAGCACTGTTAAAACAACACATACAACAACGACGATAACAAAGGTACAGGAACAAGGTATTTTCAGAGAAGAACAGAGGAAACAATTTAACTATTTCAGTAGGAAAAAAAGTTACACTACAGTAGAATCAAATTATTTTACAGTCGATAAAAATAATTCAAAAGTGAACTATATCCAGTAGAAACTGGGAAGTGTATGAAACATGGTAAGATAAATATGAAGTTACACATATCTGACTCAGTTATAGAAAATCCATCATGTACAAACACTGAGAAAGACTGGGAGAGACCATAAAAAACAGTTGTTAGAGTGGCCAGGCTGATAAGGAATGTCTCTTTATAACATTTCAAACTGATTTCACAGTAACTTCCAAGTGATCATTAGTTAGGACTAGGTAGAGTTTCTTCAATAAAAAAGCTAAGCTTTTTCAATTAGACCCAAAGAAAATAAACTATTTTATGAGAAAAACAAAAAACAAAAAAACAAACTTTACTCAGCTTCCAATCTCAGCATCAAGAAAAAAATTATTACCCAAAGACCTAACAACTTATAATTTCTTCAAAGTAATTTATTATACATCTTACATACAAAGCTATTCTACCCAGTGTAATTCAGCTTATAAACACTGCAGTTCCCCTCTGTCCTTTTTTAAGACAAGGTCTTACTATGTAGCTCTAGCTGGCCGCCACTTCCTGAGTGCTGGGATTAAAGGAGTGTACTAGCATACCCAGTGACATGGGTGTACTTCTAATAGTAGGAACTAAGAACACACAAAAAATACACAAATACTTTGCCCAAAATGTCTTTTGAATTCTTCCCAATGACAGTAGAAGGTCCCTGACAAACACAGGCTATATGTGATTTGATTTAATATACACAGTACCTAATACAGTGTCTGGCATGAGTCAAGATGATCAACAAATATTTACTGACCGAATAAGGACAGGCTGGGCTGCTCTCAGCAGGGAACTGTGGCCTGTCCACCTGTCTCCTGCTGCTCATACCCTTTATTACAGGAAACATACTGTATCAAATAAAGCAGGGCAGTATAAGCTGAAACATGGGGATACACCTAACATGCACAACTGGACATTAAGACATGCTTCAAAATGGGATGCTGAATGTACTGAGCTGGTCACTTTTGAGACCATGTTAAGACCTATTCTGCTTTTAAATTAAAAAGCTTCATTGTAACTTGGAAGACAGCACATCTTAAAATTATGACAAGAAAAAAAAGAAGTGAGAAATGAACGTCCCTCTAGATGCTGCACAGCATCTAAGAGTCAATGTACAGCTATCAAATTCAAAGCTGGTCATTTGCTAGCTCTTACATTCTACTTAAAGGTACCAAAGAAGCTGCAGATATGTAAGTGTTGAATAAGGAAGATCCCTAAAGCTCTGCCATGGGTTGGGCAGCAGATATAATGCTCAAGCTGTAAAAAAAAAATTAGTGAGGCCTTTAAGTTTTACTACAATGGTTGGCATTTGTGATACTATTTGAACAATACTATAATCATGAAAAAAATAAAATGATCAGATAAAACAGCAGTTCATTGTGATCCTGAATAAACTAGAGCAAACTATAGATGAAACTAAATTTAGTATCCTACAATCAGTGTTAGAGAAAACTATCCAACCAATGATCCAAAGATATGGCATGCAGAGCACTAGAGCCAGCAGCACACTCTCCAACAGTCACGTGGCATCATCCCCTAGGTGGTGAGCTGTCAGGCAGGCCTTGTCAGAAACAGGTTATGGTAATGAGATGGTGATGGTGGTGGTGGTCTGTAGGAAGAGCACACCAAGACCCACTGTGGTCCCTAGAGGGAAACCACAGAACCATGAAGAACATATTCCCCACTGCACACACACAGACACATTCTTCTAAAAAGGCAACGCTTATGGCACCCAAGAAAAAGTGTTATGAAATATGTGCTCTGGGAATGAAGGAGCCAGGAAGCCCATGGGTCTACAAACCTGTGAGTGTTGAGAATCTGTCAGGCCCCAGATCATCTTTGTCTTTTTCTTGTTTTTCTTTCTTTCTAAATGGTATAGGAGCTGGAAATTAAATAAAGTCAGTAGTGTGACATATAACATACTGCACTCCTGGGAAGTTAACTGGTGTGCCAACATTTCTAAGTGCAAGGAGGTTGAAAGTTTAAAAGCTAAAAAATCCCAAGCATCAACTGATAATCATTCTTAAAATAGCATCAAGGTTCTTAAAGAAGCTTTCCAAATCTACTGTGGAGTCATTTGCCACAGAAAGAATGATTTAATGAGGATCCACTGAGAGTTAAATCAAAACCATTGCCTCTTAACCTCACCAAAGAGCACCCTAACAGTCCCTGCCTCACTCACTCCTCCCCATTAAGTGGGCTTGAGCACGGGTAGAAGCAGCTCTCCTCAGCTCCTAAGCACACAGCCTAGGAAAGCCCTATGGAAGAGGTCCCCAACTTTTGGGTGATCTCTCTTTCCAGGAAGAGAAAATTTTGCCAACGCAAACAATGCCAGGCTATTCAGTAACATAAAATGTATACAACTACCTTCCAAAATAGACACTAGCTCAACCTGTAAGGCACGCATGTTTTCAATTCACATAGACACGAAAAGCTTAGATTTGTTCCAGGAATGTTAAAGTGACTATTCAACATTAAATTAACAATACCATCAGCATGCCGAGAGTCCTCCATGTTTAATGACTGTGACCAGCATGACTTCCATCTAGGACAGCGCTGCCACTTCCCACAGAGAACACGATGTGTTAAAGCTCTGCCAGAGCATTCTTCTCAGTGAAACCACTTTTACACTTCCACACAGCTAGAGACAGGCCCAGCAATCTCAGAGGCATGGCCAGACTGTTCTCCAAAAGAGATTTGAGGCTTTGTTCTATACAGACAGCATTCTAAAATTTTATGAAATTACCTTTAGGCATAGCTGAAACAAAACGCTTTCTCCACCAAGGTCTGTTCCTGTCTGATCTTTCATCATCACTGTCTTTGCGCTCTTCAGTCTGTAGAAAGAGTTTGATGCTTTATTTGGAGTTGAGCAGCAGAGAAATTGCTATGAAAAGGACTTCAGTAAGTCTGTAAGTCAGACCTATTTGCCTTAAAATAAAACTGTTCTTTTGGGGGTGTTAGCAAGGGAGAATAGTGCTAGGGATGGAACCCAGGGCACCCTGTCACTAAGTCACATTCCCACCACAAAACACTATTCCCACTGCCCCCAGGTACCCCTGGAATGCGGAAGTGTACCCTCAGGTCAGATTGCTGTGCTTGAGGACAGGCCCTGTCTCCATACAGCTAGTTAACCACAGGCCTAATGGAATTAGGCATCATGGGTACCCAGAGAACACCTGGAAAGGAAGGGACTGGGGTAGATGTAGTGGGAGAACAAGTGCTTAGCAGGTACACACTCTGGGTTCAATCCTCAGCATAAAAGCAAAACAAAATAAAACTGAGGCCCTAGGTAAATGCAGTGCAGTGAATCTAATGGGGGCAGAGACAGTGTGGTCCAGCAACCTGCTTGTCAGAACTAAGCATGAGAACAGATCTCTCAATCCTCTCAGCTACCTGAGAAAATGGCTCTGCATTAAGGGTTTTTTATTAGTTTTATTTATAGGACAGGGTCTCAATTTGTATCTCAGGCTGGCCTCAAATGCACTATGTAGACCAAGCTAACCCCTTCCACAGAAATACTATTCTGACCTTCCAATTACTGGGATTGTAGGCATGAGCCGCCATGCTCAGCTCAAAAGTCCTCCCCTCCCCTTTGTTTTTTTTTTTTAAATGAGTATTCACCGTGTAGCCAGCCCTGACTGTCCTAGAACTCAGTTTCTAGACCAGGATGGCCTCAAACTCTCAGAGATCCACCTGTTTCTGCCTCCCAAATGCTGGATTTAAAGGTGTGAGCCACCATGTCTGGTCATAAGTCCTTTCTGTAGATGAGGAATGAAGGTAAATGAGGTGATCTTCTCCAAGGTACACCACTTACATGTGGCCCAGCTGACCATCAAACCTAGACCTGCACAGCCCTGACCACCCATTTACAGTTATCGTTAACTCCGTTCACATCAAAAGGCAGATTCCTGGCCTTCCTTCTATTCCTGGCCCATAATGTGACTTCAGAAACCCCTCTGCTTCCATTGTTTCATTTACACAACTGGGACTAAGAAAACATTCTTGGCTGTTGGAGCAGGTGCCTTTCCTCTGCCCACCAGTCCACTCTTACTCTCAGAGTGCTTTCTTCTTTGTAATTAACGGTCTCTATTTCTACTTAGAAGGAAACATTTCTTCAAAGACGTCATGTGAATGGAGATGAAATTACTACTAATAATTAACAACAGGAAACTTCTTCAAGCAGAGAGATGAAGGCTTATGAATCACAAAAGTTAGTGGTGAAAGTTTATCTACAGGCAAACTACTTAATATACACATGAAGAATAATGAAAGCAGGCTTCTCATCATTGAGGAGTTAAAGTATGAGAGGGAGGAAAACAAATAAACTCTGTTGTTTCTAGATTAAAAGTAAATCTCGGTGTCCACTCACTGCCCTCTCTATGCCGAGAGAGACAGAGACACAGATGAACACAGGTGACATACACACATACATACACACACACATACACACACACACACCTGTCTACTGTGAGGCTTTGAGAGCAGCAAAATGCCACAGCAATGAATCTGACTCACTTCAATTTCTGAAAACAATTTTCGCCAAAAGGACCTAGAGATTATTGGAGAAATAGCTAACCCCAGGACTAGACAGAGAAGAGCACTGGCTACTCCTCCAGAGGAGCTGGGTTTGAGTCCCAGAACCCTCCTATCAGTTCACAACTGTCTGTAACTCCAGTCCCAGGGGACCCGATGTCCTCTACAGTTGCTGCATACATGTGGTGCACAGAAGGACATCCAGGCAAATACTTATACATATAAAATAAAAATAACCTCAAAAAAATTAAAGGGAAGCTGGACATAGTGGCACACACCTTTAATCCCAGCACTTGGGAGGCAGAGGCAGGCAGATTCCTGAGTTTGAGGCCACTTGGTTTACAGAGTGAGTTCCAGTAAAACCAAGACTACACAGAGAAACCCTGTTTTGAAAAACCAATAAAGTAAAATAAAAAAAAAATAAAGGGGAAAAAATTGGCCAAGGCAAAATTGGAAAGCCAGCAGAGTGTTAAAAGGCACCATGATAAACAACACATGCACTGTTGCGTCTTCCAACTATAAAACCGAACCAGGCATAGCGGCTCACCAGTATAAACCCAGCATTCAGAAGGCAGAGAGTTCAAGGCCAGCCTCGTCTACATAATTAGGTCAGGTCAACTTGAGCTACGTAATGAGATCCTGTCTCAAACAACAACCAGAACAACAACAACCACAACAACAAAAACCAACAATACAAATGAAAAGAATGCAATGCTAGAGCCAGGCAGTGGTGGTGCCCTCCAGCATTTGGGAGACAGAGGCAGGAGGAAATCATGAGCGAAGCCAGCCTGGTCTACACAGTAAGTTCCAGGACAGTCAGGGCTACTTAGGGAGACCCTGTTTTGAAAAACCAAAAAGAACATGATGCTCACAACGGGAGGAAACAGGGTTGGAATGAGCATTTCAGAGTACTGGTAAGTGGGATTACATGCAGGACAATACGTTATTTGGAGGAAACATAAGCACAAATGAGGAACAAGTGTTTTGTATTCTCAACATTATGACTTTTAAATAAAAAATGATGTACCTCATTTAACCATCTCAAAAGGGTACTATGAGTCCTAGTGTAATTAGACACAAAACTACTTGGAAAAAAGATCTACATATTGCAAAAAACAAGATTATTACAAAACAAAGTTGCACCAGTATCCTATGGATTACTAGACAGACAGATCTTTTTTTGTTGTTTTTTTCTTTTTTCTAGACAGGGTTTCTCCATGTAGCCCTGGCTGTCCTGGAACTTGATCTGTAGACCAGGCTGGCCTTGAACTCAGAGATCCACTTCCCTCTGCTTCCCAAGTGCTGGGATTAAAGGCATGCGGCACGACCGCCCAGCATGACAGAGATCATCTTTAATCACGACCACAGTCACCCTTAATCTTGAGTTCACATTCCATGTTCATTTCACAACATGGGAACCCATCAGAGAGAACACCGACCTGGCCATAATAGGCAAATTCTACAAGGCTTGTGTCCCATACCTCTCCTCTTGAAGAGTCCTTACTCGGGGATGAAGATGAAGAGTGAGGTGCAGCCACCAAAGAAGTAGCACCAATGGCTGCAGCTGCAGGGAGTTCTTCATTCCCTGGACGTCGGTTCCAGCTGGGGTCGCTCATGGGCCGCCGAACTGAGGATACTATATCAGAGCTCCTGCTGCGAACCAGTCTCTCAGGGTAAGAGTGCCTCTGCTTGAATGCCTCCATTTCAGCTGCAGTTAAAATGTGAGAACCAAAGTTGGGCAACCTGGCCTCATGTCCTCCCACTGCGCCTTCCAGGATTGGAGGATCCGGTGGTGGATGTGAGGGCCGGGCGTAGTGAACCTTTGGCCTTACCACAGCAGAGGCCCCTGTAACACAGAAAAGAAGCTCTGTAGACAAGATATAACTACTCAACAAAGGCATTAGCCAAAAGTTTGCATACCTTGCTTCTGCTTATGACAGGAGTCCAAAAGTTCATCCCACAAGCTTACCTTCATGTGAAGACAGTGGATCAAACATGGCCAGCAGAGACTCTGACTGAGAGGGAGGAGAAGTCAGCTGGTGGGCGCCTATGAAAGGAAGGCAAACCATGAGACCAAGCCAGACGCAGACAGTGCTTCCGTACAGAAGAAGGCACTGATACTCTTCCACTTTTTCTCTCTTGATCGATTAGAAGCATACAGGAAATAAAACTAATAAATATCAAATTCTGATTACCCCACATTTTAATCTGCAAGTAAAGATTTTCACTGCATTTAGAAGGTATAGTATCCACATGTTTATTAACTGGTGGACAAATGCTACTATGGTTAGTACAAAAAACACATATGCGACCATAACCATATTTTTCATAATGGCTCAGCCTCTCTGAGACTCTACCCCCCTCATAAAAACAGTGAATACTATATCTAAAGAGGTAAAGAACTGTAAAATTTGTAAGTCTAATATTGCTTTCAGCAAATGACTTAATTTTAAAAAGAACCTATGAGAAGCACAAATATATAATACCAGAAATTTAACTCTAATTTCTAAATGTGCTATTTTAGGCTACCAAGCCCCCACCCACAAAAAGACACCCCTAAGTACATCTTAACACAACTAGAAATATTAAAATAGCTAAGTATACAAAGACTAAACTTTCTCCATTCATGGATTTCCTTATGACAGACTTCTAGAAGTAGCTCTAACTGAACCAAATTTAGAATATGAACATGTAAAACCTCAAGTACACATTGACAAGCTATTCCTGAAGGGCAATGCTAACTGATGAAATATCAGCAGTATATAATCTTTGTTACCGTTGTTTTGCTGTTAGTTTTAGTTTTGCTTTTTTTTTTCTTTTTTACAGTACTTACTTTTATTTTCTATGTATGAATGTTTTGCCTGCATGTATGTCTGTGCACCATATGCATGCAGTGCCAATGGAGGCTGTAAGAGGATGTTGGATCCCCTTGGAACTGGAGCTAGAGACAGTTGTTAGCTGCCATGTGAGTGCTGGGGGTCAAATATGGCTCCCCTGGAAGAGCAGTCAGTGCTCTTACTGCTAAGCCATTTCCACAGCCATACTTTTGTTTTTTTGAGACAGGTTCTCACTATGTAGACTTGACTGACTAGAACTTGATATATAGACAAGACTAGTCTTGAACTCATGAGATCCACCTGCCTCCACCTCCTGAATGCTGGTTGTAGAAGGCAAGTGTTCCAGGTAAAGCCATGATATGATAATTTTAAAAAGCCATTCTCACTCTCACTTACCATGGGCTATGTCGTCCATGTCTGGACTAGTTACAGAATCTTTACCCCCAAAATCAGAGCTGCACTCAGATCTCAGGTCTTCAATCTTATTGGGAATATCCTCTGATGTAGCACTTATACCTTTGAAAAAGACAGCAAAAATAAATAAGTGAATAAATAAACTCCAAGAAGAACAAAGCAGTTACACAAAGTTATATGACACTTGGAGAAATTCTTTCTCAAACTTTATATATCCCAGTTCTATACAAGGGAACTGCCAAACACTATGAATTTTATCATACTATTGTTCAAATATACTTATCTTGCTTTATACAACATAATAAGTACTCTGTAATACCAAAGTATTGTAGCAGAAGCCGCCAGCAATATCAAGAGTTATAGAGGAGTGGTTCAGCAATTGTTGCAACAGGCGTAAAAGCCACACATTAAGTTCTCAAAGATTATGGAGGCATATGATTTGCTCCTGGGAGATGCAGCTCAGTAATAAAGCACTTGACTAACATGCCCCAAGTTATAGGTTCAACAGCTAGTACCACACCATAAAACAACAACAAAACCCATTATCTCTTTGGTAGTACTTTATAAATAGGGAGTAGGGAATGCCTTCAAATTCCTAGTCCTTAAAACAAGACAGACATACCGGACACAACACTGAGGCCTGGTGTGCTGGGACGGGAACTGACCTCCCTGACATCCGTATCATCAGATGTGCTGCCCAGTCCAGAACAGCTCTCCAGCTCTTGGAGACGCTCCTCCTGCTTTAAGTCTGGAGCCTCTGAACAGAACACAGGAAGAGTCACCTAGTAATTCAGTGAGCATGTATAATTTCAGCTTTTGTGACTCAGACATACAAGCTATTGGGCTATAAAAAGATTTCTAAGTCAAGGTCATGACTTCTTCCTGATTTCTCCAGCTGATTATGTACAAATGACAGCTATTTCTAGAATGCTTTAAAAAAAAAAAGTCAGTATTTCTTGGTTAGCATGCAACTCTTGGTTAGCATGCAACCAAAGGAGAGAGCACAGCACAGCTTAGCATTGTATCGACTCTATCCAAACTTCAGTGATTGATTTCAAAAGCACTTTAAAGATGGGCAGTGGTGGCACACACCTTTAATCCCAGCACTCAGGAGGCAGAGGCAGGCGGATCTCTGTGAGTTGGAGACCATCCTGGTCTATAGAGTGAGTTCCAGGTCAGCCAGAGTTACAACAGAGAAACCCTGTCTCAAAAAACAAAACTTAAAAAAAAAAAAAAAAAAAAAAAAGCACTTTAAGATGGGCATGGTGGCAGATGCCAGCATTCAACAGGCAGAAACAGGCAGGTGGATCTCTGTGAGTTTCAGTTCCAGGAACAGCCAGAGGTACATGGCCAAGATCCTTTCTCAAACCCTCCCCTCAAATAAGAAAGTAATAACTTATCTACTGGCTTTTTGAGATGTGGGTCTCACTATATAGCACAAACTAAAATTACAGGCATGTGCCACCAAATTAAGTATCTTTAAAGAGACTGGAGAGATGGCTCAGTAATTAAGAGTATTTGCTGCTCTTACAGAGGACCTGGATTCAGTTCCCAGCACCCACGTGGCAGTTCACAAATGTTTGTAATTCCAGTACCAGGTGATCTGATGCCCTCTTCTGGCCTGGGCAGGCACTGCACACATGCCATGCATACACACACACACACACACACACACACACACACACACACACACACACAAACACTCAAACATATAATATAAAATAAAAATAAATAAATGAGGGCTAGAGAGATGGCTTAGCAGTGAAGAGTGTTTGCTGCTCTTCAGAGGATGGAGTTGAATTCCCAGCACCCACATCAGGTGGGTCACAAGTACCTCCTATAACTCCAGACTCCAGACCCAGGAGACCCAATAACCTCTTCTGGAGCCCATGGGCATTTGCATTTACACGTGCATACACCCACATAAACATGTAAATTTTAAATTATTTTTATTTCAATAAGATTAATAAACAACAAACTCTTAAGCATCTCTTAAATTTATCCCAAGGATAAATTTAATTTATTTACAGTACGCATATGCAAATATGTATGTGTGCATGTGCATGACTGCATGTGCATGTGTACTCATGCATTTCTATTTTAGGAACTGGTTTTCTCCTTCTGGATACTGAACTCAGGTCATCAGGCTTGGCTGCAAGCACCTTCATTCACTAAACTATCTCACTGGCCATCCAGGGATAATTGTAAGGATGTTAGCTAGGAATTCAAATTTGCAGAGTCTGAGCTGGGTTCTCATCCTGGATGAAATGGTGAGAGATACTGAACACATCACACACAAAAAATTCTGATGAATTTCAAATGATGAGTTTCAAACAACTGTTTCAAATATAATTTAACACAGACTCAAAAAGTGCTTGCTGTTATTTATTTATTTTATTTTATTTCTGGTTTTTTGAGACAGGGTTTCTCTGTGTAGCCCTGGCTGTCCTGGAACTTGCTTTGTAGACCAGGCTGGCCTGAACTCAAGAGATCCACCTGTTTCTTAGAATGCCAAGATTAAAGGTGTGCACCACCACACCTGGCAGCACCTACTGTGTTAATCAATACTAACAATAACCAACAATAAATTTTTCCTTGGTGGAAAGAAATGTTCTAATTTTCTACTTGAAAATTTTAGCAATATGATTGTCTGATATACATATGGCATCCAGTGCTGTGGTAAATGCCTGAAATTCTAGTACTTATAGACTGAGGCAGGCCATTTTTTAGTTCAAAGTCTGCCTGGACCAGACCCTGTCTCAAAAAACAAAACAAAACAAAAAAAGAAGTAAAAGTATATCATTTGGGAAAATATACCCAATATAGAACTGAAGACACCTTAAAGTTAAAGTGTGTTAAAGTTCTGCACAGAGGAAAAAGCAAACAACAGTGTACTAACCTGAGTCACTTGGCAATACCTCTACGCTCCAGGCTTCACTTGTGGTCTCGGATATGGTAGAGCCAGTGCAAGGGTCAAGAAGAACCGACCCTGAACCTGGGAGGCACAGCAAACTGCCTAACATGTTCTCTGCCGCTGCACCTGACAACCAGTGGGAGCAAAGCATTAGAAAGGTCAGATGGTGAGGGCAGTCTCTGTGGAGAAGGGTCACACACCACTAACAAAATCTCACCAACACCAAAGTGGTCAAGGTAGGAATCACTTCATTTAAGCAAGCCACTGAAAACACGAAGGTCCCAGCTGGGCACACTGGCACAACCTCCTTTCCTTTCCTTACTTTTTTTAAAAAAATATTTACCTTATACTTGTATGTGTGCCTGAGTTATGTGCCACCACGTGCATGTAGGAGCCCAAGCAGACCAGAAGAGACATCAAATACCCCGGAGTAGAGCTAAAGACAGCTGTGAGTCACCATGTGGGTGCTGGGAACTGAACCCAGGTCTTCTCCTTGGTAAAAGCACTAACTGTAGTGTTCTTGACTGCTGAGCCATCTCTCCAGTCCCCTTTTCATTAAGTTCTTCCTGCTTATTTTTAACCCTCCACAGAGAAAACTCATCTCCAGGTTAATGTTAACTTGTTTTCACCTTGGTTTTTCAGCAAATTTTATCCATATCCTTGATATCTTTTTTACTTTTATAAAACTTATAGTCCTTTAGGACCTACAAAAATACAGAGAATTTAACCACAGAAAGTTATAGTAGCCAAACATGTTTTCTTCTGGCATATTAGCCACAAATTCAGAGCAATAACATACATTTACAAGAGACTACACAGCTCCTTTGTAGCCCTCAGCTAACTGCAAATACAGCTTGTGGCCAAGAACAATACTACTTTAGCATGTGGAACAAACTAATGCAAAACAAACTGCAAAATCCCTAGCCACTACTAAAAACCACAGGTGGAAGGAATGAAACATTTTTGTATGGCTGTGTCTAACATAGTCAAGGTGAGGAGAGATGGCTTGGCAGTTAAAACAGTGGCTGCTTTTCCAGAGGATCTGGGTTCAATTCCCATCATCTATATGACAGCTCACAAACAGCTGTCATTCCAGTGCTAGAGGATCCAACACTCTCTTCTGGCCTCTGTAGCTACTGCATACATACGGTGTAAAAGCATACATGCTGGCAGAACATCTATATACATTAAAACAAACAAACAAACAAAAAAAAACCTCCGGATGGGAATTCTATATAACATTTGATTCAACTTAATAAAAGAATATTCTACTTGGGATCATAAAAAAGTTTTGAGAATAGTGTAAGTAGAAGCTACCTTTTACAGATATAATTTTAAAAGAATTGCAAATAAGTGTCTGTTGTTGCACTTGCAGAGAACCCAGGTTTGGTCCCCAGCACCCACATGGTGGCTCACACATATCTGTAACTCCAATTCCAGGGAGTCTAATAATACATGTAGACACTCATACACAGAAAATACAAATAAAGCTCTTTAAAAAAATGTCTAGAACTTGAGTAAGCATGATAGGGAAAGGGGAAAAATGGAAACTGGCCATGTATGTCTAGTTAGCTCTGAGCTAACTACAGTGAGTTCCTACCATTTTCTGTTGTCTTTGGTTGATAGTTTCTATGATTAAAAAATAAAAATAAAAAAGTCAGGCATGGTGGCACATGCCTTTTAATCCCAGGACTTGAGATGTAAAGGTAGGTGGATCTCTGTGAGTTCCAGGCCAACCTGATCTACAGAGTGAGTTCCAGGACAGCCAGAGTTATACAGAGAAACCGTGTCTCAAAAAAAGGAGAGAGAGAAAAAGAAAATGATGGTAATTATAAGGCTGTATGAGTATTTTAGAACTCACAAAACAGAATTCTAAGAAGGGTAGATTTTGAGTGTCATAAAACAATACACTGATGTTTAAAAAAGGGAAAACTCGTTACCCTTTGGAAAAGATTTAATCTTTCCAGAAATGAATCCATTTCATTGTTTCCTACGGTTGTGTGGTGCTTGACAATTGTTTCTGGACATCACACATACTAGGTTAGTGCTCTACCAATAACAACACCTCCAGACCTCATTTCCGAGAACTTTAGTATTCTATTAGAAGATATTTTATGGTTACAACCTGTAAGAACTTTCATTTTAATGTAAGGTTTTAACTCTCAAAGGACAATAAGCTAATCATAAATTGAGAACATATACATATACTCTGCCCCAAAGACAGGACTTGACATGAAACAAACTCAAAACACTCATCTGTTTTTCTTTCCCTTTTTATGAGTCAGGGTTTCTCTGTGCAGCCCTAGCTGTCCTGGAACTTGATCTGTAGACCAGGCTGGCCTTGAACTCACTGCTGGGATTAACCTAGCCTTCTTTTGTATTTGTAAAAAACTGTGTGTGCATGTGCACGTGTGCATCATGACATGCATAGAGGTCAAAGAACAACTTGTGAGAGGCCGTTTTCTCCTTCCCTATATAGATCCTAGGGATCAAAGTTAGGTTGTGAAACAGCAACAAGGGCCTTACCAGCTTAGTCGTCTTACCAGCCCTGGCTTTCCCTCTTTTTAAAGGAGGTAGAAAGTGGAGGAGATTAACACAGAAGGCAATACATTACCTATTTAGGTTAAGTACTCAGATGTATTGTTCCATATGGATACCAGCTCCCCAGGCAGAGCTCAGAGCACTAACCCCTCCCATGAAGAACAAGCGGATATAACAACTAAACAGCTATCTATTCATTCCCAGAGGCCTTGAACACCAGCTACCTGCAATCTCTTGCAAACGATCCTCATCGACATTCGGGTCAAAGTCACTTCCCAGGACATCGGTGCTCCAGGTCTCACTCACTGTCTCCGATATGTCCCTATCATCCGTTAGTCCCATCATGTCACGGATCTCAAACTTCCTCAGCTTATCATCAAGATTATCTTGTGTTGTGGCTATCAAAAACAAATGTAAGCATTTTAAAAATGGTGGCACAGATACAACCTTTTGGTTGACCTCATAGAATTCTGTCTTTACACTTCAAGTTATTCGTTTTATCATTAATAAGCACATAGTTCCGACCTGCTCCTCACTGACCAATTAACCCCAGTTAAGATTAGCAGAGATCCCCATCTAACCACTGCTGACGAGACATAGAGGAGCCCAGTCTGAGTGAGAAAAACTAATAAATGTTTTGGGGTGGTTCACTGGACCCCACTATTATGCTAATAGTGAGGTGATAACCCACATGTAAACTGTCTCACTTGGCGATCACTCAAGTGTGCACTCTAGAGTCTCATTTTTCCTTGACCAATTCTCTACAACCTGTTCTGTGTGAGAGATGCACACGCATAAGGAAGCCCGAAGTATCCTCATTATTGCTTTCCGCCTTACACTGAACAAAAGTTCACCATTTCAGCTAAGGAAGCTTCGAGGCTTGTCCTGTTTCTGTGGCCCATTACTGGGGTTACAGGCACACATGGCCATGCCTGGCTTTTTACCTGGGCGCTGGAGATTCGAACTGAGACATGCACATCATATAGCAAGCACTCCTACCCTCTGAGCCATCGGCCCAGCCTCACAACTCACTCTTGTCAACTCTCGTTTTATAAAAATTTGATTTGGTTTTTGGTGTTTTGTTTTGTTTTGTTTTAAGACAAGGCCTCAAAATGGCACAAATTTATGATCCTCCCATCTCACTTTCTTTTAATGATGGGATTACAGGCATAGGTCAACATATCTAGCTCTCAATTTATTTTCTTCTTCTTTTTTTTTTTTTTAAGGTAGGGTAGACCAACTGGCTCAAACCCGTCCGCCTCCTGAGTGCTATGATTAAATGCATGCACCACCATGCCCACACCTCAATTCACTTTCTTTTTAGATTTATTTATTTTATTGTTTTATGTATATGAATATTTTGCCTGCGTGTATATGTATGTGGACTGAGTGTGTGCCTGATGTCTACAGAGCCCATGTAAGCTGCTATGTGGGTGCTGGGAATTGAACCAGGGTATTGTGCAAGAGCAGTAAATCCTCTTCAACAATGTTGGTGGTTATCAGTTTTCTCCGAGATTGAAACATTCTATCCTATAGGAAAGCGCTTTAAGTAGGAGGTAAACAACTCAAAATAACTTCAGGAAGTCCCTGAAACTAACGATTCATAGGCTCCTCCCTGCCAGAGTAAATAATAAAAGCTAAGAGTCCCTCTCAGACTAATGGAGTCAAGAAAAGCCAAACTGCAAAGAAGAATCTGAGACCAGACCAGCCAGGCTGCCTGGAAGAGGTTTAGACCAACTGAGTTACTTGAGAAGGATATTCTTCAACCTGTTGAGCTGCCTTGCAGGCTATGGAGTGAGCTCCAGGCTCCAAACTTTGTGAACTGTCACTCATGCTGGGGTGAGCTTTATGCAGCTGTCTTTTGAGTCATTTCTGTACCTGTAAATAACTCTTCACCTATATTCCTGTAAGAATCCTCAATAAAAATTATGGTTCACCAAGTTGGACTTTGGTCTGCTGTGGGATCCCTATCTGGGGTGAGGAGACTTGAGTGTAATGTCTCTCCATGAAAAGTTTTGTCACACTACAAATGGCTGAGCCAACTCTCCAGAGCTGATTGACTTCTTAACTTTTCATTTCACACTGCAGACTGTCAACTTCTACAATGGAATCACCCAAAAGGCCTGTCAAAAATGTGATTCTTATTAAAACTCAGTTGTATGCTAATTTTAGGTTTCTCTGTTGTGTGCAATAAATTTAATATTAATTGAGACACTGAAAAACAGATCCAAAAATGGCAATACTTCTATATAAGCCACACACTCCAATGGCAATATGCTTTTCCTTTTCAAAAATATATTTCTAGGATGGCTTGGAAAACGGATTTTCAAAAAAACTTCCAAAGTAATTTTTATGTACACTAAAGTTGAAAATCACTACCTCAAACTTAGTTGAGGATATGTGCCCTAACTATTAGTTTTTGTTTGTTATGTTGCATGTGCAGTGTTCATGTGTATGTAAGCAAGAGGTCAGATAGCTCCAGGGATCTGCCTGTCTCTGCCTCCTCACCTCGCCATCCGTCCTTTTCCCCCACCCCACCCCAAGCTAAGTTTACAGGTGTGCAAGATGCCCAGTTTCTTATGTAGAGGCTGGGGAATCCAAACTTAGGCCCTCACGTTTGTGTGGCAAGCAATTTGCCCACTGAGCCATTGTCCTAGCTTTTGTTTCTTTCTGTTTGTGTGTGTATGTCTGTGTGAGTGTGTATGTGCACCTGTGTCTATGTGTCTGTGTGTGTGTGCCTGTGTCGGTGTGAGTGTGTGTGTGTGTGAGCATATGTGTATGTGAGTCTGTGTATGTGTGTGTGCCTGCCTATGTCTGTGTGAGTATATGCATGCACTGGTGTCATGATGCATGAGTGGAGCTCAGAGAACAACTTACAGGAGTTGGTTCTCTTCTGCCATTAAGTGGGCTCCAAGGATCAAACTCAGATCACCAGGCTTGGGGGCTTTTAGCCATTTGTATTCTGTTCTTTTCGTAGACTAAGTTCCTTGAGCCCTGAGTATTTACCATTACACACCATAAATATTACAGAATTCTGGACATTAAATATTACAGAATTTAAAGTAATTCATACTGTTGTGTGTAACTTAAGCCTGAATAACTCACTTACCAACTAAAACACCTTTTTAAATACTGAAGGAGCTATGAATAAATGCAACTTTAATGGTCACTAATCAACTCAAACTGCTCTTCCCAAACACAACCAACCAATGTAAATCAGTTTACTTTTCTTGAAATCACATACGTTCTTTTCAACTGTATCATCACCACTTTACCTTGCTCGTGTTCTAACAGCTGTAGTGCTTCAACTCCATTACTCCCAGAAGGTCCTGCCCCAAGTTCAGACACAGACTCTCCTTCCAGGTCGAGAGAAGACACTGAATTGGAGCGATTAGAAGGACCTAGAGAAGTGTTTATGTTGTGAGCAATCTTTTTAAAACGTTCCTAAGTTACCAAGTAACATTTCATGCCATGAAAAGACTAAAAATTGCTTATAGCTTTTGTTTTGTTTTGAAACAAGGTCCACTCCATAACCCAGGCTAATCTTATACTCTCAAGCCTTCTGCCTTAGCCTTCTGAGCTCAGCAATTACAGATGTGTGCCATCATCTCTCATTTAAAATGCTTTTAATATTGTATTTATTTCCTTAAAAAGCCAAGAGCTTTGCTTCTAGAAATTTATCTTTAAAAATTAATAAAAATAAAATAACCTAAGGTTGCTTGTTGTAGAACTACTACAATCTTTAAAAAGTAGAAGTACTTTCTGCGCTCGCACAGGACCTGGAGTGAGCAGGGGATGTCTAGACACAAAGAACAATGCCAGCAAATTCGTGGACCTGTACGTTCCTTGGACATGCTCTACAAACAACCACATCAACAGTGTCCAGACGTTTATCCAGATGAATGTGGCCAAGGTGGACAAGGTCACAGGCAGATTAACAGCCAGCTTAAAACTTATGCCAACTGCAGGGCCATTCACAGGACAGATGAGGCAGATGAGTCTATTCTCTGATTTGGCTAAGGCTGATGGAACTGTGTCAAAGAACTCTCGACCAAAAGAGATCAGGAAATAGTTGCCATAAATAAAAGTGAAAAGTAAAAAAGTAAAAAATTAAATAAAATAAAAAGGAGAAGTATTCTACCTATCTACACACAGAAGAATGCTAAAATAAATTGAGGCATATTTGATGCTAAAAATCACTTTAAAGCATGTTATTGACAGGCATGGTGGCCATGCCTTTAATCCCAGCACTTAGGAGACAAAGTTAGGACAATCTCTGTAAGTACAAGGCAAAACTCGTCTATGTAGTGAATTCTGGGCCAGCAAAGGCTACATAGTGAGGCCTTATCTCGAAAATAAAGAAAAATATACATAAAAATAAAAGCATGTTATTTAAGAATTCAAATTACAAAGGGAATGTTACGGCACACAAAATTAAAAAGGTTACAAAAAATCATAAATTTAATTTTGCTATAAACAATCCAAATATTAACTGTTAAAATAATAGTGAAATTATAGGTATTTATTTTCCACATTTTCTAGAGTAAACATATATTACTCAAGTGCTTTTCAGAATGGTAAGAGAATATTTATACCTTCTTTTAAATGTTAGTAAACGAACTTTTTTCATAAAACAAAATGCTCTAATATACGGAATGACAAACTCTTACTTCACAACTATTTAGAGTTTCCTTTTTTATTTTCCCACTACTGAAGATATAATCTACGAATGCCAGGCAAACATTCTACCAACTGAGCTGTATCCCCACCCTCAACTGCCTCGTTCATTCCATGGTGTCCCAATTCATAAAGGCATGTGTGTGTGGATAAAGGAACATAGAACAGTAAAAGGTATGCACAACATCCTGAAATGCTAGAAGTCCATTCTCCCCATCTGTGCATGCAGTATATCCCTCTAAAGGAGCTCTATAAGCTTTTACAGATATCAAGACAAGAAACAAACTTGCTGTTATTCTATTTAACACTGAATGAAGACATATCGTCTTCATTTTATATGACCAATGGCCTCTTGTGATCTTAATTTTATTCAGGAAACAATCTTACAGCCAACTGTTAAAGCTCATTAGAGAAAATTTTCATTATTCTTCTTAGTGAGAGGCACGAATAGCTTAATTATAATTTATAAGGCTCCTTTAAAGAACACAAAACAACTTGAATCACACACTCCCTGAATGAAGTAACCCTTCACCTTCAGATATGCCTTCCAGATTATCACTGCAGAGGGAAAAGCGCAAGGTTTTATCAGGTTTACCGTGGAGTTTGTTTTCATCAACAGGGACATCTCCTTGTCCTCCGTCTGAAAGCTGCATGTTTAGGACCTGAAAATAAAATAAAATAAAAATTTTGTTTTATCACAAATGAAAGACTACTGAAAGTAAAATAAGTCACAAAAAGTGCATATTTAGGTTCTTAATTATTTTTAACTGAAACTTATTTCCAAGGGCCTATCAAGCTTTCAAATAGAACACAGAACAAAGTCTGTGTTTGAAGCTAACTCAAGCTATGTCTTCCCATCCTCCTGCCAGGGTCACAGAGGAAGTAGGTAGGTAGAGGAACCAGAAGACTTTGGTGTTTTTGTTATGTCAGTGTGCCCTCTGAAGTCTGTTCCATCAGTTTCAGCTTTGCGTTCAACTGAGGATCTGGCATATTTTGTTTGTTTTGTATGGCCCAGGCTGGTCTTGAACTCTTGACCTCCTGCCTCCCTATCTCTTGAGTGCTGGGGTTACAGGTGTAAACTACCACATCTGGATTTATAAACTGTGTATTCTTTCCAAGCTAGCAAAAAACTTTCTTGAAAAATAAGCCATCATTTATTGACTATAAGTTGTTGTTTCTAAGCCAGTAAGATGGTTCAATGGGTAAGAAAGACAATTGCCTCTAAGCCAGATGCCTTGAGATCAATTCCAAGACCCAAAAGGTGGAAAGAACCAGTTCCACAATTGTCCTCTGACCTCCACTTATGCAGCATGTACCTACCTACACACACACAGTCTGTAAGATGTTCCTTACAAAGAGTCAAGATTTCTTCTTCATACTTGCCTCTAACTCTTAACAAATTCTTAAAACTAACTTTGTCTCCAATTCTCTGTCTCTCCCCTCCCTCATATCTTCTTTCTCTCTCTTCTCTTTTCTTTTCCTTCCTTCTTTCCTTCTTCCCTTCCTTCCTTCCTTTCTCTCCCCGCCCCCCCACTTTCTTTCTGTTTTTAGTTTTTGAGATATGGTCTCACTGCCCAGGCTGCCTTGGAACCCTATGCAGAACAGACTAACCTTGAGTGTATTCTTTCTGCCTCAGCTTCGCAAGCACTAGGATTATAGAAGTGTACCACTATGCCCGGCTTTATATTCTTGCCCTGCCCCCTTTTGAAGTTTTTTTTGCGTTTTTTTTAATAACTTAATTTTATTTTATGTGCATTGGTGTGAGGGTGTCACATTCCTTGGAACTGGAGTAACAAGACAGTTGTGAGCTGCTTTGTGGGTCCTGGGAATTGAACCCAGGCCCTGTGGAAGAATAGCCAGTGCTCTTAACCACTGAACCATCTCTCCAGCCCCGTCTTTGACGTTTTAAGAAAATATATGTGTGTATGTTAGGGGGGTCTACATGTGTGAGTGCAGGTGTCTGGAAAGTCCAGAAGAGGACATTTGAGCCCCTGGAGCTATGTTTACAGGAAGCTGTGAGCCACCTGATGTGGGTGCTCTGTAAGAACAGTACATGCTCTTGACCAATGTGCCATCATAGCCACCTCATCTCATTTTTTAAGTTTTGTTTTTTTAAACTTTGGGTTAGAAATGGCTCAGCAGTTAAGAGCACTTGTTGCTCTTTCAGAGGACTGCAGTTTGATTTCCAACACCCATATAATAACTCACAACCATCCATAATTCCAGGTTCAGGGGATCAAATGGCCCCCCTGGTCACTAGGCATGCATTTGGTGAACATGCAAATACATGTATGCAGGCAAAACACTCATTCACATAAACGTTCACCAACTTAAGTGTTATGTAAGTATTAAAGTAACGCACCTCCATAACTATTCACAGGGGCTTAATGGTATTTTATGGTTTATCACAGTAGACTTATTGAAAATTATACATTGTGGGACTGAAGAAAAGTAGAGTGTTTGCCAACCATGTGAAAATCCTGGGTTTGATCCCCAGCAATACATCAGGCATGTAAATCCTTAGAACTCAGGTGGACACAAAAGGATCAGAAGTTCAAGGTTATATGCATTGGATATTAATAGATACATAGATAGATAATTTCAGTCCAGCTTGGGATACATAAGGCCCTATCAGAGAAGAAGGAAATGGAAGGAGAGATTTTTTTTAAAAGGAAAAGAAGAGGGAGGGGAAGAAAGAAAAAGAGAATCGGTATAACCTGAATGTTTGAGGTCTCCAAAGATTCATGTGGTGAAACCCCAGCCTGCAAAGTGATAGCATTTGGACATGGAGCTTTAGATGGAGAAACTGGTTTGTGAGGGCAAAGGCTTCATATATGACATTAGTGTCCTTCTAAAATCAGCTCCTGCACTTTTCTACCATATGAGAGCACAATAAGAGGATGACTCTATGAACCAGGAACCAGATCCTAATGAGACACCAAACACACCTTGATCCTGGACTTCTCAGCCTCCACAACAATCAGAAACAAATTTCTGTTATTTATAACCACTAGTATTTTTTTTATATTATTATAAATGAGTTCAGTGGCATATACCTACAATCCTATCACTTGGGAGGTTAGAAGCTAAAGACCAGAGTTCAAGGCCAGGCATGTGTTTTAAAACACAAAACAAAGCAACACAAGTAAGCAAACAAGCAGATAAAACTCCCCCAAAATAAAACAGATAAACTTCTAGTATTTTGTTATATCAGCCTTAACAGATTGAGCTGTGAATATTGACTAAAAGAAAGTGGTTTCTAGCTAGCTATCTCTTTATTTTTATCTTTTTCCAGAGTAGGGTCATACTGTGTAGGACCTAGAGCAGGTTGGCCTAAAACTAGCTATTCAGCCACAATCTTCTTGCCTCAACCTCACACATGCTGAGCTTACAGTATGAACCACCATATTGGACTTAAAATTCTTAACACTGATAGATGTAAGTTAAATGTAGCGATACAAGTTGGAAGTCGTGATACATGTCTTTGATCCCAGGGATCAGGAGACAGGAAAGCAGATATGCATGTATTCAAGGCCAGCCTGGTCTACAGAGTGAGTTCCAGAACAGCCAGGGCTATGTAGTGAGACCTTGTCTCAAGAAAAAAAGGTAGCAATATATTCCTACCTCATTTTCTGACATCATCCCTGGAGTAAGTTGGGGACCTGTCCCTAAGGAAATGACCAGCACCTCTTCTGGTTGTACCTCCTGGATGGTCTCTTGAGATGATCCTTCATGGTCCATATGTAGATCCATTAGCATATTACTTCGGCTTCTGCTCCGAGTTGCTAACAAAATAAGAGAAAACATCAAAATGAAGAAAATGGCACATGGAATACAAAAATCTATTTTCTGTTAGTGTTGAACATTCATGCATGCATAAAAGATGATGGTGAAAACATGGACAGGAGAAATCAAGACAAAACAAACACTAGGTCCTCCTGGTTATCCTCCTGATGACTAATACAGATTTTCCTTCAACACTGATCATTAAAGGGCTGGTGAGTTGGCTCAGCAGTTAAGAGAGCTTGCTGCTCTTGCAGAGGACCTGGGTTCAATTCTCAGTACTCACATGGCAGCTCACAGCTGTCTTGCCCTACAGTCCCAGGGGATCTCACACTGTCTTCTGGCCTCCACAGGCACTAGACATGCACATGGTACACAGATATGCATGCAGGCAAAACAACTATACACAAAAAATAATTTAAAAAATTTTAAACAACTGATCATCATAAATAGTGCTCTGCCTCCACTGGACAGCTGATAAAGCTGTGCTGCAGAAAACATATCCTGTCCTATTAGAATTCCAAGAAAGTACTACCTTGTTTCTCATGTTTTAAATATAATTTAAACTATTTTTCTTATAAAAATTTTAACTGCTAGCAGTCTCTCATACTAATAAATAAATTTATAAGTGCTAAAGAATTTTACATGGAAACCTAGTAAACAATGAAGACATGTGCTCTGTCTGATTTTGTAAGATGGGGCTGTACCGTGCGGCCCAGAGAGGCCGGGGACCCGCCATCCTGCTTCCACTGTCTGGGTACTGGGATGACAGGCATCTACCACACACCCAGCAAAGTAATTACACAATCACTGGAAAGACCAGGATCAGTTTTTGAACGCACATTTCTTCCTTCTGAAGTATGTCAACCTTTTCCAAAGACACAGAGGGTCAGTAGATATTGCTTTATGTAAAGTAAGGTCCTTTCTGCTTTACTGAAACATTCTATAGAAGATTCAGACTGACAAAATGTCTTTTAAAAATTCAATTATTTTTGTTTTTCTCCTACCAGTAATGTCCTTTTGTATTTCCCTTTTCCTATTTCTTTTGTTTGTAGGCACACCACAGCACTCTCGCAGAGGTGGAGAACACTTGTATATGTGTGGGTGCGTGTCAATTCTCTTCTTCTACCATGCTGATCCTAGGGATCAAACTCACGCTGTAGGGTTTGGCATCCAGTTCTTTACCTTCAGAGCCATCTTTCCAGCCTTACAAGTAATGCTTATTTTCCAACTAATTTATTATAAAGATTTAAAAATCATCTGTCTGTCTATCTATCTCTGGCACTGGGAATTGCAACCAGGGCTTTCCCATGCTGGACAAGCACTGTACCACTGCGCTACCCAGGCTGCATCCTATATATCTTTTAAAAATTTCTGAACACTGAAACACCCTATTTTTTGTGACAAAGTGCCTTGGTCTTCTGTGAAGAGTTTCACCTTTCTCTCACAGAGCAATAAAATTCAATACAACTATGTATTAAGTGGAAATTCCCTGGTGGTACATACAGTCAAAAGTGAAGACATAAAACATTCGGTAGTAGCAGAAGCAAACTGCATGCTGAGAAAACGCTGACCTCCATGAAGACACAGACAGAGATATAAACACTCCTCTTCATTCTCAAAGTTCATTATCACACTCATTCTGAAAAGTCACACCACACCAATTTCCAAACGTCTCAGACAGGCTCATCACATCTTTATGCTTTCCCTCCCTATCTCCTACTGAACTGTGAACTTACAATCAACCTCATTAGCAGCTCTATGATCTTATTATACAGTTTATAAAAATGCAAATGATCAAATTTCATGTAGCAATTTATACAAAGCAAAAGCAACATGCACACAGAGCACACCTGTGCATATATCTAAAGTACAATTATGGAAGAAAAGGAGAATGGCCTATTACCCACCAAATGGGGTTACTAGAGGAATATGAGCAGTAAGATTGGTGGCTGAGGAATCCCAGGCAGTGATGGCTGCTAACTGTTGTCCTGGGTTGCAAAAACATTAAATAGAAAGAAAATCAACCCTCTGAACATTGGACATATTATTTATAACATGAAATTAAATGCAATGACAAGGTCACATGACCATACAAACCACTGGGCAAAAATCTGAAACTTACTCCCCACTAAATTCATTTCTAATAACATCCTCAAGTGACAGAAAATGTGAAAAAAAAAAAACTAACGTAAAACAGTGAAAAATGGATAAATAATATTAAAAATCACTAATCATAGAATTTTTTTAAATCAAAATATAAATAAAACTTTGTTGTTTATTTGAGACAGGGCTTCACTATGTAGCTGTGGTTCCCTCTGCCTCCTGAGTGTTGGGGTTAAAGGCATATGACACCATGCCTGGCTAAGAAATTTATTTTTAAACATCTGTGCTATCACAACTGAGCTGGGTATTCATTTAGCTACACAGGAATGAATTCCATCTTCTTCCTAAATAAATCATATTTTCAATTTAAGTTGCTTTATCATAAATGTTTATCTGTCTGTATGAGACATGCCCCCAGCCATTGTAGCCAGCCATTGTTGGCCTGGAACTTCTCTTAGGGACATGAAGTGATCCTCTGAAGTCTTGGTATTTCAGGTATGAGCCACCAAGTATGACTCAAATAGGATTTATTTTATTTTTGAGACAGGGTCTCATTATGCAGCACTGACTGCCCTAGAACTCACTATAGCACTAGGCTGGTCTTGAATGCACAGAGATCAGCCTTTTTCTGCCTCCTGGTTGCTGGGGTTAAAAAAATGCACAAGTATGCCAGGCTTCAAATATGATTTTGAAACTTTTCCTTCTTTTAAAAAGATTTTTTTTTTAAATTCTGTGTGCCTGAGTGTTTTGCCTGCATGTATGTATGTACACCATGTGCATGCCTAGTGCCCATGGCGATCAGAAGGTAGCACCAGATCCCACGGAAACAGAGCTATGAATGGTTGTGAGCCACCATGTTGGTGCTGGGAATCATACCCAGGTCCTCTGGAAGAACAAGTATTCTTAACCACTGAGCTATCTCTCCAGCCCCTTTCCCATTTTTAATTATAAATCTGACATTCTGGGATAGTGAAGAAAGCCAGACTTGATGATACCATATTCCTGTTGATGTAAATCCATATTGTGCTAAATGAAAAACATGTATTTTAAGAAACTGTGTTTGTAAAAATTCAGTTCACAGAAGTTAAGATGAAATCTTCTTTAAAATGACAAAACTGAACTAGGAAGATGGCTTGATGGCAGAGTACTTACTTGCCTGGCATGTGCAAAACCCTGGGTTTAATTCCTAAGACAACCAAAAATTGCGTAAAATACAATGCTTACCTACATTCTCTAGGGTGTTGCTGAGTACCTCGTCATTATGCAGATACTAGAATACTCCCGCTCACCTGAACTCAATGTCCTTTTTTGCTGCTTTGGTCTAACTCCATCCATTCCTCAAGAAAGAGAGCAGGCTTCACTCTTCTTTCTATCCCTGGCTGAGCTGTGATCCCATGACCCACAGAACACTGAGACACTTTGTGGTAGGAAGAGCACTGATCTCTTGTTCTTCCTAACTGCCTTAGGAGTACCTGACCTAAAACTATCAGGGCATGTATTCATGTCCTTTGTATACCCAGCATCTAATATAGTGCTTCAAGTGCAAAACAGTGACCGTACCCTGCCTGGATGTTTGTGTGAATTAAATGAAACATTTGTAAAAGGTTTAGTGACTGGTACAGGCTACATGCTCAATTTTTGTGTACATGTAGATAGATAACAAATAGTGAGTAACGCCTAATTAAATATAATTAAAAAAAAAAAAAAGAAGGGTCTAATATAACATAAGTTGCCAAGAACCTCCCAAGGATGACCTTAAGTTTCTGATTCCCCACCTCCACCTTCTGGGTACTGTGCCATCATGCTTGGTTTATGCAGTGCTGGGTACCCAGGGCTTCATGCACACTAGGCAAATATTCTACCTACTGTCAACACCCCTAGCTTTGAAGAATTAATAAATTTAAAGAAAAACTCCAATATGGAAAGTTCTCATCACCTATGGGTAATCGATTCTTTTTATTGGCTGGCGTGGTTGCTGGAGACATCTGAGGAGTGCTGTAGGGAGTCATGTCTAGACTGCTGCTCTTCCCTGGCTTAGCCTGGGGTAGGTTTGCCAGCAAATTGTCAAGAGCCATTCTGTCTTCTTTCAGTTGATCTCCGGACATCACACTCTTCATAAAGTTCACCTGGTTAAAAGAAAAGAACATTGTCTAATAAAATGAGTTTTTCAAAAATAATACATATTTCTTACAAGATGTATAAATCTGTGACCTGCCAACACATGGATAAAAGAATTTCAAAAAACTTCAGTTAAAGAATGATGCCATTACCAGAGTAATAAGCTGACTGTAACTTATATAAACCACAGTTCTGCTCAAGCCTTCCAGAAGGTTAACAGAGGACATTGGTGGAGTCTCCACTGCACGGCCCCCAATGACAACATCAAGGAAAGCAGCAACACAGCTCTGTTAAAACAGGAAGAGACCACAGTGAAAATCCCTTCAAATGACTGGAGAAATTCCTGACTAAGGAGAACTAGCATGAAAAAAATTTAATTTCATGAAAATTATCTTAGACCCAACATTTTAAAAAACTGCAGCTTTTTATGTAATGATGCAAAATAAGATCAAGAAAACAAGTGTCTGTACTCTACACCACACAATTCTGAAAAGGCAGAGAGGAGTGTGGAGTGTGGGTGTGTCTAGAAGATACATAGAACACTAACATCCAGAGCTTTTGGAGAGGAAATGGAGATGAGAGATGAAGGAATAGGGGGATGACACAGAACAAGTTTCTCTTTTATTTGGCTTTTCCTTTAATTTTTTTCATGTATTTATCTATGGGGGATAGGGTGGGAGGTTGCAGGTATTCATGATGGAGACATGGAGGTCAGAAGACCATATTGAGGGAGTAAGTCCTCTTCTCCATCGTGTAGGTTCGAGGATCAAACTCACATCATCAGCCTTGGTGTCAAATGTCTTTACCACTAAGCTATCTTCCTGGCCTGGCCGTTTCTTGTTGTTGTTGTTTGAAACAAAATGCTACTCTGTGGCTCTGGCTGGCCTGGTACAATGGTATCCAGGCTGGCCTCAAACCAGAGTGATTTTCTGCCTCTGCCCCTCGGGCACTGGAATTACAGTATATGCTGCTACACTCAGCACAGCATTTGAGTAAGTTGAGTTATTTTTCATTCATTTATTTTTATGATCTACTTTTTATTTATGTACATGAATACTTGTACATACGTGATCATTTGTGTGCTGGTCACTCCGAAAGTGAGATGAGGGTGCAGGGTCCCTGGGGCTGGAATTACAGGTGGCTGTGAGCCACAAGGTGGGCACTGAACTTGACTATCCTGAGAGACTAGCAAGCACTCTTAACTTCTGAGCCATCTCTCCAGCTCCAACATTTGAGTTTTAAACCAAGTTGAATTGATAGCCTACTCAAAATCTAATGAAATATTTATTTTACTCAACTAACTGAACAATGACATAAACAAAGTACATTTAAAATTATTTAATTATTGCTGATTATATTAGTAACAAACTAGTTAAAAACAAACTTTTTAAAAACAATCTAATAGGTCTTGATTCTCATTACAATGACACCTCTTCTGTATTTATAAGACAATTTAATTATAATCATTAGAGAAATTTCCCAAATTTAATTGCTCCTGATACAATATTGTTAACTAATTTAAAAGTAAATTAATGACTGAATTTAATAGTGTCACCTAAAGACACTATTCTCTTAGTAAAGAGAATAGTTAAGTTCACTAATGTCTTGCCAAAATTTTTAACAAATTATATTTCATGTTGTTTGTTCTTGACACAGGGTCTTCCTAAATACCCCTGGATTGCCTAGAACATCTGTGTGGACCAGACTGGCCTGGGAATCACAGTGATCAGCTGCCCCTGCATGATGAGATTAAAGTTGTGTACCAAGTAAGGGTGTTTGTGATATGAAAACTCACACTGCTATTCAGGCTAATCTTGAACTCAAGACAACCTTCCTGCTTCAGCTGATTATAGGTTTGGGCTAGCACACCTGGACACCTAACAGTTTACAAACAGGATTTCACATGATACAACACTCATTCCTACTTTGTCAAATTTTCCAAGGCTATTTTTGGTCCGGGGATCTCCCTCTTCAGTGCCAGTCATTGCTAACTGTTGCAAAAGGCGGCCAACCTGCAAACAAAAGTAGTGATGAGCATACATAGGCTGCACATACCAACACTGGTCTATGAAAACACTTCCATTCTGGTCTAAGTAACTGGTTTCATAATAATATTCACATTCATCTAACAGGCAAACAAAATAATGTTCTCAACAAAATGTGTATCTAGTCTATGTCAGCTTTTACTATTTTTAGATTAAGAGAGGAAGTAGAAAATTTTGCTGTAATTTCTTATTAACAAATGACAGCAGCATTACGTCATTAAAGTATATTTATTTCTGATGCTGTACTTTTTATGTGCTTAAATATATTTTAAATTTTATTATTATTACACGGGTGTCCATGACTGGGGGTAGGGGGGAGCATGCCATAGTGCATGTGTGGAGGTCAGAAGATAACTTTTAGGAGTTGGCTCTCTCCTTCTATCATGGGTTCCAGAGATGGAATTCAGGTTGTCAAGCTTATATGGCATTTTTTTAACCCCTGAACTACCTTGTGGGCCCAAGAAAATTTTTAAATAATCTGCAAAGGCTAACCCATGCAATAAATGACTTCAAGTCTAAGACAAAGTACTTTTCCCTTTACCAGTCCACAAATAACTCAGGGTAAAGCATTTTCTTTATAGTTTTCTGTGCAATGTATTTTTTGAGACAGGGTCTATGTAACCCTAGCTAGCCTGGAACTCACTATGTAGAATAGGCTGGCCTCCAGTTCACAGGGATCTGCCCATCTCTGTCTCTCAAGTGTTGGGATTAAAGATGTGTACAACCATGCAGGCAAGAAACAATGGTTTTTCATATATATTTGTGTTTGAGTATATGCCACATGTGTGCACCTGCCCATGGAAGCTAGCAGTGTCGGATCTCCTGGAACTGGAGTTACAGGTAGAGGTGGGCTGCCTGATGTGGACACTGGGAACTGAACTCAGTTTTTCTTCAAGGGTAACAAACACTTTTAACTAGACAGCCATCTCTCCAGCACCAACCAATGATTTTTCTTTTTTAAAGGCTTATCACTTTTGTTTGACTTTTTTGTTTTGTTTTGTTTTGAGACAAGGCTACATAGCCTTGGCTGGCCTGAAATATGTAGACCAGTCTGGTTTTGAATTCATAGAGATCCACCTACTTCCAAAATGCTAGGATTAAAGGTGTTCATATCATGCAAGACTTACCGCTTTTTAAAAAATTCATAAGACAGTCTATTCTAAATGAACCCCATCTCTTGTTTATGGTATTTCAAGAGAATAAAATATGATTAAAAGGCTCGGGGATTGTAGGGACTTAGGAGATGATTCAATGGGTACAGCACATGGTATGCAAGCATGAAGAAGGATCGAAGTTCAATCCTCAGTACCTATGTATAAGCTGAGCATGGTCACACATGCCTATAACTGCAGCACTGGAAAGTGAGATAGTTAAGATACTATGAGCTCAATGGCCAGCCAGCCTAGCCAAAATAGTGAGTTTTCGGTTCAGGGTGAGATCCTGCCTCAAAAGAATAAAGCAGAGCACAATAGTGGAAGATATTCAATGTCCTCTCCTAGTCTCCACATGGCACATGTACCTACATATACACATGTATACAAAACATACACACAATTTCTTTTGGATAAAAAGAATTTTACTTTTTAAAGATTTATTTCATTTTATGTATGCATGCATATGTCCCATGTGTATGCCCAGAGTCTGTGGAGGTCAGAAAAGGTGTCAGATACCTTGGAACTGGTGTTATGGATAGTTGTGAGCCACCATGTGGTGCTGGGAACTAAACTCAGGTCCTCTATAAGAGAAAAAAAGTGCTATTAACCACTGAGCTATCTCTCCAGCCATGAAAGAATTAATTTTTTTTAAAGACTGGGCAGGGAGGCTGGTGAGCTAGCCTCTGAAATTAAGACCACTGGCTGCACTTCCAGAGGACCTGGGAGCAATTACCACCCCCGCGTGGCAGGCTCATAGCTATCTGTGAGGATCCAATGCGTTCTTCTGCAGACACTCCACAGATACACATGCAGGCAAAACACACACACAAAACAAATTAATATTTAAAATAAATAATAAGACTTCGGGTAAAACAACCATACACATAAAATGAATAATAAGACTTTAGGTAAAACACACATAAAATAAATAAATAAATAAATAGATAAATAAATAGATAAATGAGATTGCTCGTAACTTAACAGTAGAACATGTGCTTAGCACATGTAAAGCTCTGGGTTCCTCTCAGGCATGTGTGTGGAGGTAAGAGGACAACTTTCAGTGTGGGTTCTCTTACTAACACGGGTTCCAGGGACTGAACTCAAGCTATCAGGTTCCTCAGCAAGAACTTTTACCCAATGAACCATTCCCAGAATTCAGAGATTCTTTTAGGAAGGTAACTTACTATTTATATGTATATGTGTGGTGTGTGTGTGTGTGTGTGTGTGTGTGTGTACACAGACACAAATATGTGTGCATGTGTATGTGTGTATATGTGTGTGTGATCTTCATAAGGTGGTGCCTACTTTCAAACACATGAACATTTCTGCAAAAAGGCCTAGGTGTTAACGAGCACTCTTAAGGAATACTAACTATAAGAAGCCTCCTGTTCAGCTCCAGTTTTGAAATACAAAGGACATTCTCAGTTTTCAGTCAACCAGGACTCTGAGATTACAGAAAAGGGATGATGGGCTTGTTCTAGAAAACCCAGCTAATTGTATATCCAAGAGTTCAGGGATCTCATTTGAAAAACAATGCAAAATGTTTTATAAGTATAAGATTTCAAAATCATAATATAATTATTTCATGAGAAGCAAATATTTAGGACAATTTAAGAAAAGAAATGATAAGAACATATGAACATTTTTATCATTTTGTACCCACTCCTTTACATAAAGATCAGCTGATCTTAAACCAAATGCTACATTAATAATAGCAAAAAAGCCGGGTGGTGGTGACACATGCCTTTAGTCTCAGCATTCGGGAGGCAGAGGCAGGCAGAGCTCTGAGTTCGAGGCCAGCCTGGTCTACAGAGTGAATTCCAGGAGAGCCAGAGTCACAACAGGGAAATCTTGTCTCGAAAAACAAAAAAAAGGCAAAGCATACCTGCATTAGGTTAAATCTCGCCACCTCATTGATAGGAGCATCGGATATTATTCCATACTGCTCTGGATTGACAACTGCAGGACAAATGAAGCAAGCCAACAGAAGATCGGTACACATTGCTCTGACCTCCCCAACCTCCAGTCTGTCTACACAAGAGAGAGTTTTGTACATCTGTGATACAATCCACCTCAGACTATGTGGAAAGCAGTACGTGTTCTGTTTGAGATAACCAATAAATTTGTTCACCAAAGCCACCAATTTGGCTTCATTGGAATCTACCATTTCTTGAACTTTTTGCCTGAATCTATCTGAGCCTTTCTCTCCAAAGAGTTTTTCCTGCTGAGCTGGGGAGAATCTCTCAATTAGCTTGTTTGGATCTGTTTCCAAATGGTCTTCATCTTCCACAAGGAGCTGCATGATTGGCTCATGTAAAGTAGCTGTAAGGAAAAGTTTGGCAGAAAACAGTCCTTCAGAAAAAAGTTTAAATAAGATGCTGAAGGCACAAGTTCCTCTCCTTAAAAGCCGCCTAGGGTTGTCACTTTCTTTAAGTTCAAATTCAATCAAGTATCGTAAAACCTGAAGGAGGTAGCTTTCATCTTCTTGCATAATACAGTTGCCATACAAGGAGGTAAAAACTGTGTAGATAACACTTTGTGTGTTCTCCTGATTGAGTTTTTCTCCAGCAACCAAAGAGGAGGCAATAAGACGAGGATTTTCTCTTAACCGACTCAAGAATTCTCCATAAGCTGTTTCCTGAAATCCCAGTTGTTTATATCCATCAACAAACTGTGTATCTTCCAAAATCTTGGCATGCTGGCAACACTCAGCAGGGGAAGCTTCAGCACTGAAAAATATTAGCATACAGGCAAAATAATATTAATATTATTAGCAAATAATATTAATAACAATAGACACCATATAATAACAACACAGGCACTATACTGAAATGAATAAATCTTAGTTCATTATTGTTAACAATGAGATCTCCTTGAATCGCTAAACTCTTGATGAGAATAAGTAAAGACAGACACACCTAAAAGTAAAGAGGAAGCCAATTTTTTTCATATTAAATCAGATTTAGTGCAGTGTCAATTTGTAGATACTAATAACATTGTCCAGAGCTACCCTCTATAAATTAAATTTTTGAAAGTTGCTACAGCTTAAAAACTGCTTATTTACTGACACAGAACATCACAAATATTCAAGTACTAAAAATAATCAAAACAGGAGCTGGGGGCGCAGGGTAGTTCAGTCAGAAGAGCTCTTTCCTGGTATACACAAAGGCCTGAGTTTGATTTACAACATGGAACACCTTTTTTTTGTTTTGTTTTTCGAGACAGGGTTTCTCTGTTGTAACTCTGGCTGTCCTGGAACTTACTCCATAGACCAGGCTGGCCTCAAACTCACAGAGATCTACCTACCTCGGCCTCAAGAGTGCTGGGATTAAAGGTGTGTGCCACTACCATTCCACAGGGAATGTTTGCATGGCCTTCCCGTCAGTATCTCCCTAACAAGCCGAACAAAGAGCTGTGATTCTGAATGACATCATCAAAGGTCAGTCTTCATCTTAAGATTGTTATAAATACAATCATACAGTATATATTCTTTTCTTATTTTGACAACTTTTATCAACATTATACTAATATTGTTACAGTTAAAAACTGCTTCTTGGAACAACAGAACAAGCAGCAGGCACACAAGTGGCACATAAATACACATGTGGGCAAAATATTCATACACATAAAATAAAATTTAAAAATCTAAAAATCTTTCTTTTTTCTTTAAAAAGATATACAATTTCAAAGCATGGAAAGGTATACAAATATAAAATTTACTCTTTATAACAATAAAATGTTATATATGCAAAGACACAAAACTAGTGTGATATAAATCTTCTCTATTACTGTTTAAGCTAATTAAGATGCAAAATAAACTCCATACATTTTAAAAGCAAAGACTCAACTAATAGTAATATAAAACCATGTGCTTAAGAAAGACACTCATTTAGTTACCATTAGAAGTTAGTATAGCCAGGCGGTGATGGCGCACGCCTTTAATCCCAGCGAGGCAGAGGAGGCAGAGGCAGGCGCATCTCTGTGAGTTCTGCAGAGTGAGTTCTAGGACAGCCAGAGTTACAACAGAGAAACCCTATCTCAAAAAAAACCAAAAAAAAAAAAAAAAAAAAGAGAGCGAGAGAGAGAGAAGAGGAAGGAGAAAAAGAAGTAGTAGTAGTTAGTATAAAATTAAGTGTAAATGAGTGACCTGAAAATTTTGTCTTTACCTGGTTATAATAAGCCGATCCAAATTAATCCTCTGTTGCTTTGCAATCCATGCTGTTCGATACAGCTTTTCTGCTGTCTTAAGCACATCTGCGTTTAGCCTCTGAATGAGCTGCTTCTCAGAGCTCACATACAAGCGCTCCTGTTTGAGGTGGTGGGCCAGAGTATGGATATCTAGCTTCACCATCTTCGAATTCGGAAAAGGTACAGAGGTTGGTCACTAAGAATAAAAAAAGACAAAATTTATGCCATGCAAATTATTTTCTAAAATCAAAAGGAGTAAAATACATTAAAATTTTGGTTATGGGGCCTAGAGGGATAGCTCAGCAGTTAAGAGCACTGGCTGCTGTTCCAGAGGACCCAGGTTCAATTCCCAGTACCCGCATGGCAGAGCACAACTGTCTGTAACTCCAGTTCCGGGGGACCTGAGATCTTCATGCAGATGTACAGGCAAACAAAATCTTCGAGTATAACTTCAAAAATTAAAATATTAAAACTTAGGGTCAGGCATTGTGGCACACACCTTTGATCTTAGCATTCAGAGACACAGTATACACAGAAAGCTCCAGGATAGCCAGGACTACATAGAGAAATTCTATCTCAAAAAAATAAAAATGAAAAAAAATTAAACTAACAATTAAAGGGGTTGAAGAGATAACTCAGTAGTTAAGAGCACCTGCTGCTTTTGAAGCGTACCAGGGTTTGGTTCCCAGCACCATATGGTGGCTTATAACTGTCCATGATTCTAGGGGAGCTAATGTCCTCTTCTGACCTCCAAGGGCACCATGCACACATGTGGCACACAAATATACATGAAGGCAAAACACTGATACACACAAACTAAAATAAGTAAAATCTAAAATAATAATAATAATAATGATAATTTAAGTAAAAAATAAAATAGAAAGATCAACACTTAAAATAACGTTCTACTTAATCTAACAGGAACTGACCTTCTGAACCACCCAGTACTCTCCCTATCTGTCAAATGCTGAGAAAAAGGAGAACCAAAAAATAATAATATAAAATGCAACTTAGTATATGTGCCAGTTTTTAAATTTTTGAAAAACAGAATTCGATTTTATAAACTTCAATTATCAAATATTGAAAGAAATATCCATAATTTTATAATGATATATTGTTTAATACTTAATTATAACTTTATTTTTTCTTCTCTTGTACAACATATCCTGACCCCCCTCAAAATTTTTATACATTTATTTTGTGTGTGTGTGTGTGTGTGTTTGTGTGTTTGTAAGAACACACACACATGTGCCATGCCATGAAAGTGGAGATCAGATGACTTACAGGAGTGGTTCTCACCTTGTGGGCTCCAGGGATCCCACTCCAGCACCAGGCCTAGTGGCAGGTACCTTTACCCTCTGCACCATCTCACTGACCCCAGAGACCTTTTTAATGAGTTTAGGCCATAAGACAAACTTTCTAAGTATCTTTTTAATCAGGTTCAAGAATTATAAGTTTTCTTTTCTATATTAAACTGATCAGAATGCCACAAGAAATCTGATCAAAGCTTATCCTGCATGGTGGTTTGAATAAAAATGGCGCCCTGGGCCCATAGTGAGTGGCATTATTAGGTATGACCCTGTTGGAGTAGGTATGGCCTTGCTGGAGGAAGTATGTCACTGGGAATGGGCTTTGAGGTTTCAGAAGCTCAGGCCAGTGCTCACTCTCTCTCCCTGCTGCCAGTCAATCCAGATGTGGAGCTCTCAGCTACCTCTCCAGCACCATGTCTGCCTGTGTGCTAGAAAGCACTCCTTCAGCTGAGCCAATCTGTAGCCCCAGAGACTCACACTTGCAAAGCATTAAAAGTGAAACCAAATAACAGCTATCTTCAAGCTAAGAGCATTATTAGTAATAGATTATGCCTCACAGATGAAAGGTCTTTGAAATCTGAGAATAAAGCATTACTAACAGATAAACTGTAGAATTAAAGATGTTTCAACTAAAAATTATATCCTGGTAACAGAATGTAATGGAGTATGCTGGAAGAGAATGAGGCCACAGGGTTTAAAACATGACTATGAACTTCGGTTAGTAACAGTCTATCAGTACTGTTCACTGGTTGTATTAAGCATAGCAGACTAGCGTTAACAGGCTCCAGACCTTAATAGGCCCTGAGACCTTAGCTCAGCTGACTTCATGATGAAAGTGCTGTTCAGGCTGTAAGACTCAGCATATAGACAGCACCATCTGCCAAAACTAAAACAAAGGCCTGATCCATCAAAGTCCACAGTTCTGGTAAAATCTCAAAATGTACAAACCTTGCTGTTTAGCTTCTGTAGTTCCGCTTCTAGCTAACTGTTCTTGCTAACTGATGCATGTCGACCCAGAATATGTTTTTTGTGCTTAAAAGCTCACCCTGGGGGGCGGGGGGAGCACTACAGTGGGATACTTCTGAACACAGTGTAGTCGCCAGCTATCAAAGACTTTCTATTGGCTTAAACCTATGTTTGAACAGTCATCTCTGGTTAATACCCCACAACAGTGTAAAACGGTTAGAAAGGAGGAAAACTTAACTCAGGATCTATGGGAACTCTGTATTATCTTATTTTTTCCAAAACTATTCTAAAAAAAAAAAAAATTGGGAGAGGTTGTTTGGGTTTTGTCTGTTTTTATTGTCTGTTTGTTTAAGAGTTCCTTGTTTTGTGTAAAAGAGTTTTGCTATATAGTCCAGCCTGACCTTAAACTTTATTATGTAGGCCAGGCTGGCCTCCAACTTACTGCAAGTCCTCCTGCTTCAGCTTTCTGGGTGCTGGGATTACAGATGTGTGCCTTCACACCTGGCAAAACTTTTTAATTACATAAATAATATGCTTCTAATTTCAAGCATGTTGCTCAGTAAAATCATCCAAACTTGAGAAAAGTATTAACACTGTAAGGTATCACAGTCACTATCAACTACTCCCTAGAAAAGGCATCAGCTTGCCTATGATGTTCTAGAACAGACCAACATTCTGTGACACATAGTATTTTACTGTTTTGTTTTCTCTTAGTTTGCTATGATCAGAAAAATGAAATACATACCAGGAGGTAGTAGCGAAGCCTTTAAACCCAGTACTCAGGAGGCAGAGGCCAGTGGATCTGAGTTTGAGGCCATCCTGGTCTACAGAGCAAGTTTCAGGACAGCCAGGGCTACACAGAGAAACCCCATCTTGAAAAACCAGAGAAAGAATGGAAGGAAGAAATTTTATTACACAAATTCCCAGAGCTCTTATACTTTGCACTAATTTCTATGTGGAGTGAGGTAAATATATTTCCTAGGTAGAACTGTTTAAACTAGGTTTTTGTTTTTAGGGTTTTCTTTCAGAGCAGGAGGTTGAACCTATGGCCTCCCACATGATAAGCAAACACTACCACTAAGCAATACACTCAGCCATGAAAAGCCAGCTTTTATGTTAACTTTCACCCAACAACAAACCTTATCTTTTTTTGTTTGTTTGTTTTTTGGGACAGGGTTTCTCTGTTGTAACTCTGGCTGTCCTGGAACTCACTCTGTAGACCAGGTGGCCTCAAACTCAGAAATCGGCCTGCCTCTGCCTCCGAGCATGGGATTAAAGGCAAGCGCCACCACTGCCCAGCAACAAACTTTACGTTACCAGAAAAAGTAATGGTTGAGGCAGGACATGGTGGTACAAGCCAGCAACTGTAGGATACAGAACGCTGAAGCAGATGAATCCTGAGTTTGAAACAAGCCTGAACTATAAAAACCCTCTTTGAAATAATCAGGGTCTGGGCTAGGCATGCAGCTTAGTAGTAGAATGTTTGTCTGAGTTCGGTTCCCAGCAATGAACATATATAAAAGGCAGTAGTCAAGACTGGAGAGGTAGCTCGGCAGTTAAGAGCACTTGTTACTCTTGCAGAGGATTCTGGTTCAAGTCCTAGCACCCACAGGTGGTATACAACTATCTCCAACTCCAGTTCCAATGGATCCAACTCCTTTTCCTAACCTCCACAGGCACCAGACTTGCATGTGGTGCTCATACCTACAGGCAGCACAACATCCACACACAAAGTAAGTTAAAAAGGCAGTAGCCAATGGCTTATACCTATAGTCCTAGTACTTGGGAAGCTGACACAGTTCAAGGTCAGCCTGAGCTACATGGTGAGTTAGACCAGACTGGGCTACAGATATGTCTACCTGGAGAGTAACAGAGACAGAGACACAATAGAATGTTTGCAGTTAGAGTTTCATCTAACAGTAGTAACATACATAGGTGCTTAGGAAATACAAATAGTAGTAACCACCACATTTCAAGCTTGCATTCAACATCAACTAGGTGCCTAAATACTCCAATTTAATCTATGAAATACTATGGCTTTTTCTTTTTTATTTAGTTTTGGCACCAGAAGTGAACCTACAGCTGTATGCTTACTTGGAAGTATGTGTACTTCCAATCCAGAAAGTATGTACTATTTTTTTCCTTAATTTGTTATTCATTTATTTACTGGGGGTGGGAGGGTGTCACAGAGCACATGTGGAAGTCAGAAGTCAGAACTAACTGCCTGTGGGAATCAGTTCTCTCCTTCTACCATAAGGGTCCTGGGATGGAACTCAGGCCCTCAGCTGTTTCAGTATATTTGAATATATTTCCAGATATTATATTCACTAAAGATAATCATTGCACTGTCTGCTTGAAGCCTGGCAGGATGTGATATCTATAGCTGAAACAGCCTGCTTTCTAATGTAAAAAAGAGCTACTCCCTCTTACCTCAATATAAACAGAGTTATATCTGAGAGGCAGCAAAGGGAGTGGCCTCCGGCTCTTCTAATTGTCCTGTAGTTATCCTACTATACACGTGGATATAGCTCAAACAGTGTATGGCCTGACTCCTTTTGTATTGGATGGCACCCCACTATAAACATCGACACTCCATTGTATTTCTTTGATCATGCAAACAGACTTCTAAGAGAGAGCAAGGAGGAGTTTTTAAGAAGAATAAATTGCAGGGACTAAACTAGGTAAATCAGACTGGCCTAGAATTCAGAGATCCACTGCCTCTGCTTCCCAAGTGCTGAAATTAAAGGTGTATACCACCAAAATAGATGAAGAAAGTGAAAAACAATTTAATTTCCCAAGCTCAAATTAGTAACATGTAAACTAGATTCTAGTTATATCCAGTTTTAAAATTCAGTTTTCTCCAGTAGCGCACATACAGTCAATACCCCCCTCCCTGTTTTTAACCAATAAGCCATTCATTCATCCCCAACTATGAGTGTTTTAATTCATGGTCAAGGTTACCACTTACAATTGCCTCAATCAGGACTTGTTGGGGAAAGGAGGATGGAAGAGGCTAAGAGAGAGTGGCGGGATAAGTGTGGCCATAATGTATTATAAGCGTGCATGAAATTGCCAAGAATAAATTAATTAAAAGTAAGTAAATGAGTACCTCACTCTCGGAACAAGCACTCATATGTAAGTCAGAGTGCAGACAATACCCATCTTTCTTGGGAAGCTTCCAATTATCTGGCAAAGGTTAACTTTTAGTTGGACTTCGAGGCTAAATAAAGAATCTCAACTCCCTCAAATTCTAAGAAGGAAGTGACGTATAAAAATTGAGAAAAAAATTGCTAGGAGTTAACTCAGAATATTACCAAGAAGCTAGTCATGGTGCTACATGCTTTTAATCCCAGTATAGTGCTTGTTGTTCTCTTAGAAGAACACTCATATAAGGTGGCTCACAGCTGCCTGCTAATTCCAACCCCAGGAGGATCTGATGCCCTTTGTCAGCTCTGTCAGCTTCCTTAGGCACCTGTTCATGTGTACACACACACATACATACATACACACACACACACACACACACACACACACACATACACACATACACACATACACACACACACATACACATACATACATACACACACACACACACACACATACACACATACACACACACACACACACACACACACACACAAACACACACACTTAAAAAGAGTAAATAAGGAGCTAGAGAGATGGTTCTGTGGTTAAGAGCGCTGGCTGCTCATCCAGAGGACCCAGGTTCAATTCCTAGCTGCCACTCACAACTGTCTGTAACTCCAGTCCCAGGGAATCTGACATCTTCTGGCCTCCTTGGGCATAGAACACACATGGTGCAGAGACATACATACAGGCAAAACACCCATATACATAAAATAAGTAAATCTTTTAATAAAGAAAAGAAAAAGCAGTCGCCTACAAGGTACAATTTATCACATTTACCACAATTTTGAAAATAATTTATTTTATGTGCATTGGTGTATGTCTGTGTGAGGGTGTTAGATTCCCTAGAACCAGTGTTGTACAGGTGTGAGCTGCCACACGAGTGCTGGAGAATGAACCCAGGTCCTCTGGAAGAGCACCCAGTGCTGTTAATAACTGAGCCATTCATTTCTCCAACCTATTTACGTTTTTGATTTCTTTTTGTCATTTTTTTAAAGGCAGTATCATGCAGCCCAGCTGGCTTCAAATTCACCATGTAGGCAAGGATGACCTCGAGCTTGTCTCAACCTCCTGAGTACTGGGATTACAAGTGTGCACTATAACATCTGGAAAGTTTATAAAGTGTTGAGAATTAAACTTGGGGCTTCATACATCTTAGCAAATACTCTAACAACTGAGGTACAGCTCCAAGCTGGGACGCTGATGTCATAATAATCACAAGTACTCGTTATCTGACTTCAACCAACATTACTATCAGTGACTGTGTTTCTACCCAAAAGAAACCACCTGGCCAAAAACATCAGTTATTACTTGTAGGGGGGGTGGGGGGTGTGACACAGCATGCTCATCACAGAAGGAATGTCAAGAGAAGGCGATTTTTTCAGTCAGTTCTTTCCTTCCACTTTCACATTGGTTCCAGGAATTGAACTCAGATCAACAGACTTTCATAGCAAGTACTTTTCCAACTGAATCATCTCCTTGGCCCTAAAATAGCTTTTCAAAAGAAATCTACCACTGAAATGCCCTTTTGCCCTCACTGGATCTAGAGCAATGGCTCAAGAGGTAAAGCACGTGCTGCTCTTGCAGAAGAAGTGGGGTAAGTTCCCAGCACTTACATGGTGACTCAAACGCGCCTGTGACTCCAGTTCCAGGGAGTCAGATGTTCTCCTCTGATCTCCTAGGGCACTAGGCACTTATGTGGTGCAGACATATACATATAAAAGACACATACATATAAAATAAAAATATGTAAATATTTTTAAAAAAATTAAAATGCCCTCATAGAATGAAATTCCTAATTTCCAATACTGTATATAATGCCTAAGAAAAGAACTCAGTAAGTGTTAGCTCTTTCTATCATTGCTAATTATTACATGTTTTAAAATGATGGAACTTAGAGGCTGGAGAGGAGGCTCAGCAGTTAGGAGCACTTGCTGCTCTTGGAGAAGATTTGAGTTTAGTTCCCAGCACCCACATCCCGCAGCTCACAGCCAGTTGTAATTCAGTTCTGGGAGATCTGATGCCTCTTCTAAGATCTAAGTAATTTACACAATAGATAAGCATCCCTTGAAAAATGGTCTTATAAATACCACGCTTAACTGTAGTCATTTGCCCGTATCTGTTTCCCTTACAAGACTCTTCTGGGAGGTTGGAGAGGTGGCTCAGTAGTTAAGAGCACTTGCTGGTCATCTATAGAACCCGAATTTGCTTGTAATTCCAGTTCCAGAGGATCCAACACCCTCCTTCTGGCTCTCAGGGCTCCTACACACACATGGTGCATACACATAGACTCAAGACACAAACATAACATAAAATTAATTACCCGACAGTGGTGGTGCACACCATTAATCCCAGCACTTGGGAGGCAGAGGCAGGTGGATCTTTGTGAGTTCCAGGTTAGCCTGGTCTACAGAGTGAGTTCCAGGACAGCCAGAGTTACAACAGAAAAATTCTGTCTCAAAAAAACCAAAAAATAAAATAAAATTAATTAATTAAACAAACAAAAACCACAGGGGCTGGAAAGCTATCTCAGCAGTTAAGAGAATGTGTTGCTCTTGCAAAGGATCCAGGTATAGTTCACAGCACCCACATAGCAGCTCACAACTGTCCATAACTCCAGTTTCAGGAAATTCAGTGCCCTCTTCTGGCCCTCAAGGGCTCCATGGTATACATACTGCAGGCAGGTAGACAAAACACTTACATAAATAAAATGAAAAACAAAATAAATCATTTAAAAAATATTTTTAAGCTGTGATTATGGTGGTAGTGCACACCTTTAATCCCAGCACTTAGAAGGCAGAGGCAGGTGAATCTCACAGTTGAAGGCCAGCCTGCTCTACAGAGCTAGTTCTAGGACAGCCAGGGCTATACAGAGAAATCCTGTCTTGAAAACCAAAATAAATAAATAAATGAATAAACAGACAAACAAACACTCAGAAAGTCTTTAAGTCATTTTCTGTTGGAACCCATGTACAACCTTAAATGGCTAGTGAAAGAGTACTTTATTTTAGAAAGTTAAAAGTTAGATTCCTTGCCAGGTATGGTGGTGCACAACATATGGTGTGCATATCTTTAATCCCAGGACTCAGAAGGCAAGGCAGGCAGATCACTGTGAGCTGGAGGCCAACCTGGTGTGCATAGCACAGTCCACGGTATCAAAATTAAAAGAAAATAAAGATTCTTTGAGTTCTAAAGAAGGAAAGAAAGATGGACCAATTTGTTTTCATTCCTTGCTTTTTTCCTTCCTTCTTTCTTTCCATTCTTCTGACAGGGTTGCAGCCCAAGATGGCCTCAAACCTTCATGATACTCATAATATATTTTCTAAGGTGGTTCAGAGTGATTAAAAATAGATGAGTTTAGACTAAATTCTAAATTTTTAAAAACATGTATTTATTAGTTCTTTGCCTATATGTATGTATGTGTACCCCATGTGTGCTTGGTGCCCACCGCTGGAACTGGATTACAGACAGCTGAGAGCTGCCACAATGGGTGCTGGGAACTAAACCTCTGCAAGAGTAATAAGTGCTTTTAACCACTGCCAATCCACAAACTTCTAAAAATTTAAAACCATGAACATTTATAATGGAAATATAGCTCAATGGTAGAATACTTATCTAACATGTGCAGGGCCCTGGGTTTGAGCTACAGCACCCACACCCCCAACAAAAAAAAAAAAAAAGAGAAAGAGAGCAAGAGAAGAGAGGGGGAGAGGGGAAGAGGGGGAGAGGGGGAGAGGGAGAGAGAGAAGAGCAAGTACTTAGTCCAAATAATGGCTTGGGAGGGTACTATTTGGGTCTGATCCTGAAGTAAAGAAAAAGGGCTACTAGCCCCTAGCTGTTTTTTAATATTTCTACTCTTCCAATAGAAAGCTACTACTTAATCCTTCAAGAGTCACAGGAAAAAAATGAATAAAATATACATTAGTAAGCAAAGAAAGAGAAGGGGGGAGGAGAGGAAGGAGGAGGACTGAGCATGTTTGGCAACATGCTTTCTGCTAGTCTCTGTGTGGGTGCACTGGCATTATGCAGGAGCAAGACCCAGCAAGCTCCTTTCTTGACAGACACCTTAGACAGTGTGCAGACATCATGTCTGCTTTTATAGCTACAGACTATGAGAACAGCCTTGTTTTTAGAAAATAGCTTACCAAAAAAAGGTATATAAACATATACACAGGACTTAAGTAGAACTGTAGCCTAGACTTATCTCATATCCATGAGGCCCTGGGTTTTGACCTCCATACATACACACACACACACACACACACACACACAAACCACAATGTTTTTTCTTGTTGCTGTTTCAGATGGGTTTTTTTTGTCTGTTTTTAAGACAGGGTCTTATGTAATCCTCAAACTCACTCAGTAGCCAAGACTGGCCTTGAACTCTGGTTCCTTTTGCCTCCAGTATTAAATGACATTATAAGTGTACATCACTTGTAATGCTGTACAGATATGGTAGTGCACACCTTTAATCCCAGCACTCAGGAAGGAGAGGCAGAAGCAGCAGACCTCTGAGTTTGAGGCCAGCCTAGTCTACAGAACGAGTTCCAGGGCTACACAGAGAAACCTGTCTCAAAAAACAAAACAAAACAAACACACAAAACACAAGTGTACACCACAACATCTGGCTGTGAATTATGTAAGATGCTTTTCTTTCAGGTAGAAATACTTGTCAGATTCATCTTCACATACAAAAAGATAGGGAATGGAGAGAAGGTTCAGCAATTAAGAGCACTGACTTCTCTTCCAGAGAACTCAGATTCAATTCCTATCACACACATGACCATCTATAATTACAGTTTCAGAAGATCTGACATCCTCTTCTGGCATTCATAGGTACTGCATGCATATATCACATAGACATATATGCAGGCAAAACATCCATACACATTAATCTCAAAAAAAATTTTCAGTATTACAAAGACTCCTAAAAAGTGTTTATAGATTTTTTCATTACTTTTATGTATGCATATGTTATATGTGTTGTATGTAGGTGGTGTGCCACAACCACGTGGAGGTAACTCTTCCTTCTATCTTTACATGAGTCACAGGGACTGAACTGAAGTTGTCAAGCTTACATGGCAAGCCCCTTTACCCACTGGACCATCTCGCTATCCCTGTTAGCAAGTTTTCTAAATAAACTTTTCCTAAATCATTTATTTACATACATCAACAGCGAGAAACTGAGATATCAACTGATACTGACCACTTCCTCTGGGTTCTGCACTGAAGAGTTCAGAACTGGGTTTCAGTTTAGGAACAAAACAGAGCTAGACTTTCAGAAATGCTTTTATAAAATCATAACACACCTTTAAGTGCTCAGGAGGCAGAAGCAAGTAGATCTCTTTTGAGTTCAAGAGTTCAAGGCCAGCCTAGTCTATATAGCAAGTTTCAGGCCAGCCAAGGATATATAATGAGACCCTGTCTTTTGGTTCCAGTTCCTTTATAAATGAGAACGTCTTTAAAAGAATTACTTAGGAAATTAAAAATCGTAAGAAATTCTATACAAACACAAAGTTTGGGTAGTTTATATGCAACAAATACTTAACTAAAACATTTTCCAGCCTAAAAAAAATTTAACTCCAGAAAAGAAAGTATTCTAGCCAGGTGTTAGTGGCACACACCTTTAATCCCAGCACTCAACAGGCAGAGGCAGGCGAATCATTCCAAGACAGCCAGAGCTACAACAGAGAAATCTTGTCTCGAAAAAGAAAAAGAAAAAGAAAACAGACAAGAAAAAAAAAAACCCACTATTTTTTGTAGTAGTACACTGCTGTGACAGCTCACTCAAGACAAGAAGGCATTTCCATACATGCAAACTCTGCCAGACCTCAGCATAGTGAACCACTGTCCTGGCCAGCGCCATACTCAATCCACAGAAGCACCCTGAGCATCTGCGCCCAGGTGTTTTATTGATTCAGAACTCCTTATGTGTCCTACTGACACCATGTGCAGATCATAAGCGTCCCCCACAAAAACCCAACACCTGCAGACAATATAAAGTGCCAAGGCCTATGCCTCCCTTTTTGAAATAATGCATAAAACAATTTCAAACATAACTAAAAATAAACTTCTCCAACAATTCCCCTTTTCTGAATAAAAAAATTGCTTTGTCTTTACAACACAATTTAATACTATACCAGCAAAGGCATTTACAAGAGGAACAATCATGAGTTGCTAATGAACAGGACCAAATACAACCAAACATCTATCAAGCGTTTTGCAATATCTTTGGACAGCAGAAAAACATTATTAGTGTCCCACTGTCTGGAAATCACTCACGATCTTCTGGGCTCCATCACAGGGCTTGGGTCACTTCTTTGACGCTGCTGTCTGCAGCACGCACAGCTTGTCCTCAGGTTCTGGCTGGCTTCACTCCACTGCAGATGCTGTTCTTGGTGGTTGTCCCATGGTACAGGCATTTTCAGAACACTGCTAGGGTCCCTTGCTGCAACTGGGTTGCACTTTCACAAATAGCCTCTCCTGGGCTCTCTTCATAGTGCCAAGTCTCAACTTCTCTACACGACCCCTTCATCTGGGTCTTCAACTGCTACTTTGGCTGCACCCTCACTAATGGGCTCTCTTGGCCTCTTAACAGTGCCAAGCCCCGACTGCTCTCCAAAGACCCCTGCATGCCTTCAAAACCAGCACCATCTGGGTTAACTCTTACAATACCAAGTTCAGCTGGTAGCACAAGATACAAACTTGGCCAGTTTTGGAAGACAGCTTCTATGTGCTGACCCTGAGGAAACACTTCCCAGGTTTTAAGATAGAATCTAGTTTGCTGGAAAAATAACTGGTTACTTTGTCTGTAGTAAGCGTTCCCTCATGGGATGGAGTTCTCATCACAATAGCAGGTGTGTCTTATCAGGACCTCTTGTAGACAGATTTGCAGGAAAAAAAAAAATTCAGTTTAACTAAGTGGTTTTTTGGCTCTAAGCCTTTACTTCCACAACAGCAGGGGTCCTGGGCCAGTGGGAAGAATTTCAGGTTGAAACATTCTGGTAGTTTGGCGTTTTTTTCATTCACCACTACAGGTAAACATACATCATTCTTCATAGACCTCAACATAACATCTTGAGCTTCACACATGTAAAACGCAGCTATTCGAAAACTAAGTTCATGAAAAAGCATGCTACCACCAACAACAGGAGGGAACATTGGCTCCATGATCAGGAAAAGCAGTAAGAACCTTGCTTTTCCTGCTCCCAGCTGAATTCTTTATCTCTAAGGGCCTCCATTCTGTGGCTGTCACCTCGGAGCTTTTTTCCTCATTTATTTATTAATTTCTTACTTTTTTCTCTTCATAGAGGCTAATTTCCCTGTCTCTCCTTTTCCTTCAGGAGTCTTCAATTAATACTTTATTCTCTATCCTCTGGTAGCTTCTCTGAATGTACTTTACCTGACTCTGCAAGGTCTGGAATTTCTTTTTCTTCCTTGTCTCCATGTCAGATTAGCTGGTGTGATGTCCTGCCTCACATTGGGTGCCATTTGTAGTAGTACTCTGCTGTGGTGGCTCACCCAAGAAGACAGGATGCATTTCATATATGCAAACTCTGCCACGCCTCAGCAGAGGGAACCACCCTCCCGGTCAGCACCATACTCAAATCCACAGTGTCACCCTGAGCATGTGCACCCAGGTGTTTTACTGATTCAGAACTTTTTACATGTTCTACTGATATCATATGCAGTTCATAAGCAATTAAACATCCCCCACAAAAATCCAACACCTGCAGACAATATGAAATACCAAGGCCTCCCTTTTTCCAACAGTGCATAAAACAAATTCAAATACAACTAAAAATAAACTTCCAACAATTCTTCCCTAAATACCCAAGTATAAGGGATTTTATTTGTATCAAGCTTTAAAAAAAGAAAATCATATTTTACCCTTAAGATTCCTAGAACATGTAACTAATTCTCCCCAATATATTTACTTTTGAAAGAATAGTTTTAAAAAGAAATAGAAATTGTGGAACCTGCCTGTAATCCCAATATCTGAGAGACTGAAGCGGATCTCAAGTTTGAGGCCAGCTTGGGCTACACTGAGACTGTGTCTCAAAAAAAGAAAAATAGAAATGATGAAAGAATAAAGTAAATGCCTTATAGCCCAGATGTACTGCTTTCCCTCTTAAAAATTTCCGCAATTATGAGGGGTAGTTTTAAAATAAACTAAATAACTGCAGCTCATCACATTCAAAAAGTAACAAATTTCATAGTTAGTTGCACCAACAAAATGTTAGTACATGTTCTCACAATCTCCAAAATACTATTATTTTGGAGAAGTAGTAGACGGTAGTGCCTTGTAAGGTTGTAAGTATTGTGTGTCATCACTGGAGGGTAGCTCAGCATCCTCAGTGGAGCCAGCTGGCACACAGAAATGACAGCACTCTGACAATGGCCAAGAAGACACCAAGAGAATAGAGCTCACCTCCTTACGTCTGGGTTTTAAGATAACTTGTTTAAAAAAATATGGAACTTGTAATCACTGAAATGTAAAACCTGTAATCATTATGTAAAGTTTAGGTTTATGATTAAGATGTGATTGTAATGTGGTCTTTCCCCATGAGGGGCTTTGTCAAAAAAATATATAAGATACATGGGAAAACTGATGGACAGAAAAGTAGGAAAAATAGAAGAGTAGGAAGAGTAGGAGAAGGAACAGTAGAGGAACAGAAGAAAGGGAGTAGGATTGGGAGTAAAAGTAGGAGTAGATGAAGGAACAGAAAGAATATAGAGAGAAGTTTGTCCTATCCATATGAGGTGCGGTTTTATTCTTATTATCTCGTTGACTCTGCACCTCCCTCCTGGGTTGCTGAAACTCTGGCCAGAGCTGAACCCCCGGCAGATCTGTAGTCCCAACATTTGGAAAGCTGGTAGGAGATTTCAGTGAGCTTGAGATCAGCCTGGTCTACTTAGTAAGTTCCAGGCCATTCAGAGCCACACAGTGAAACCATCTCACAAATGATGGATGGATGGATTAATTAATAGATAACTGAGTGGGTAAATAAATAGAATGGCTTGTTAGGTAAATAATAAATGGTGAATGAATGAATAAGTAAATGAACAAATGGTTAAAATAAATGAATGAATGAGTAAATAAATAAATAAAGTCTGAAATGTGATACCAAGCCTGGAGGCACAAACTGATAGTCACAACTATTTGAAAGGATGAGTCAGGAAGACCTCAACTTCAAAGGCAGCCTGCACAATTTAGTCTCTGTCTGTCTGTCTATCTATCTATCTATCTATCTATCTATCTATCTCAAAATAAGACATAAAAAGGGATATTAGTGCAGTAGTAAAGTACTTATCTACCACACATGAGGCCTAAATTCAATCCCCAGTACCCTTTAGAAGTACTTGTATAGAGAAATCATAAAACCAGCACGGTGGCTCCTGCTTGTAAACACATTATTTAAGATGAGATCTCTGCCTGTTGATAGTGTCACATGCCTTTAATACCTAGCACTCAAGAGGCATTGGAAGGTGGATCTCTGTGAGTTCCAAGCCAGCATAGTCTACAGAGCAAGTTTCAAGACAGCCAGGGTTACACAGAAAAACCCTGTCCTGGAAAAAAAAAAAAAAAAAAAGGAGAAAGAGGAAGAAAAACAGGAGGAAGAGGAGCAGGAGGAGAAAGGAAGTTGCAAGTCTGAGGCAAGTCTGGGCTACAAAGTGAGATTCTAGATCAAGAAAAAAGGGGAGAGGGGACCTAGAGAGATGGTTCAATAGATAAAATGTTTATCATGCAACCACAAGGTCCTAAATTCCATCATCACCTACATAAAAAGTCTACTATGGTAACACATGCTTGTAATCCCAGCACTGGGAAAGTAGACAGGAGGATCCCATGGGCTTGCTGCCAGCTAGTCTAGTCAATCAATAAGCTCCAGGTCTAGTAGCAAAAATCTCAAAACATAAGGTGGAAAGCAATAAGGGAAGACATCCATCATCAATTCTGGCTTATACAGACACATATCCCCAAAATTAAAATAGACTATTATTCCACAGATTACTTATTAAAAAGGGAATTTTTTAATTCCTTGTAAAAAGCCTTAACAGAAATCTGAGATTCCTTAATCAATCAAATTTATATGAATAGTGAAATGGCATCAGGTGTTTTGACACACAATGAGAGTGACCTAAAATCACTTTAGCATCCCAACTAAAAATGTTCAACCTGAATATGACTTAAAATAACACTCAGACAAATCCAAATAGAGCAGTATTCTAAGGGCTAGATATAACTCAGCGGGGGACACTTGCTTTGCACACGTAAGGCCTTGGGTTCAACAACCAGAAAATCATAAGGAAAATAAAAAGCAAGAAAAAGGCATTTGCTGGCAGTGGCCCAGCCTTTAATCCCAGCACTAGGGAGGCAGAGGCAGGTGGATCTCTTGAGTTCCAGGACAGCCAAGGCTACACAGAAAAACCCTGTCTTGAAAAGCCTAAATGAATAAATAAGTAAATGAATAAGTTAATGTTAAAGAGAGAAAAGAAAAAGGCATAAATAAATAAAATGGTGAAAAAGAAAAGAGCATTTGACAACTAAATGGTGCAGATGCTGTAAAAACGTGATTGGCTGCTGTGGGTCCAGTCAGCGGTAAAGCAAGGGCCCCACATGCTGTGGTGGTAGGAAGTCTGATCCCTAACACTGCAAAACAGACAAAGAAGTAAATAATAGCTTACAAAACAAGGAAATGTTTACTTTTTGTTGCGTTTTGTTTTTTTGTTTGGAGACAGGATCTCTTTTTGTAGCTCTGGCTATCCTAGAGTTCACCATGTAGATCAGACTGGTCTTAAACTAACAAGAACCTACCAGTCTCTGGCAGTGCTAGGACCACATGTGGCTGAAACTTAAAAAAAAAAAAGTTTAAGCTATTGATTCTAAAAGCCTAGTCCAACAGCAGAAAATAGAGAATGGAAAAGCTGTAGAAAAACTTAACACCTGTGTTCAGCTTTCCAGAGATAACTGTTAGCATCATCAGGACTTTTCTTCATCTACTTGTATGCCTGCATATTGTTGGAAGTAAACTGGAAGCTGCACACGTGCTAGGCAACTAGTCTACCATTAAGCTGTATCACCAATCCTGCTTTAGTCTTTAGAAAAGGGAGGTGGGGATCACAGATATTATATCACCTTTGTCACCACCTCCCATCTTTGTTCCCTTACAAACACTGTGAAATCACAGGCAGTGTATGCTCATTTCACCTTCAGTAAGAACTACAAATAGTAAGAACTACAAATACCATCTGTACTAATTTATACTCTACCTGATGTTCTAAAATTATCATTTCTGCTACATCTCCAACTATTATCAGATTAAAAAATTTTTTTTATTCAGCTGAGTGTAGTCATTAATCCTAGCACTAGGAAGGCAGAGGCAGGTGTATCTCTGTGAGTTGCAAGCCAACCTGGTTTACATAGGAAGTTCCAAGCAATCCAGAGCTACACAGTGAAACCCTGTCACATACATAAAAATATCAACTCCATGGAAGATGCTGCACCATTTATTTCAATTTGCATCTCCTTGATTCAAAAATAATACTAACATCAATATACCTTCTAGAACTACTTTTGACAAAAACAAATTTATATCCCTTAGTATAAGGGGACTTTGCCAAGAAGTCTTTTTATACTGTGCAGCCTTCCTTATGGTTACATGCTGCTTGGAATTCTGGGAACAGCTTGAAGCCCTATAAAAGAGGCAGTGGTCAGTGGACAGTTGACAGTTGCTGAGAAGGCTGTCAGAGAATAGTTAGTGTTAGAGGACAGTTGCTCGGAAGGAAGGCAGCCACTAGGCTGAGACAAGGGACAGTTGCTGGGAAGGAAGGCAGCCACCAGGCTGAGACAGAAGACAGTTGATGGGAAAGCATGTTAGAGAACAGTTAATGGGATAGAAGATGTTAGAAGTTAGTCCAGTTCTCTAGGCTCAGATAGATTAAGGATAATCAGAAGGGGCTGTGAAGATTTCTTTCTATTTCTCTCTCTTTATATCTTTCCTGAGCTAGTTAGAGTAAAATAATATATAAAGGGCACAGTGGAAATATGTTGGGATTTAGTTACAAGTCAAGAATCTGTTTTAGTAGTATTGGGTCAAGAGACCAAGAAATTGTTACAGTAACTTTCAATTAAAAGCAGCACTACAGCTTGGGGCAAGAAGAAGGCTTTCAGTTACAACTAGTTACAAGCCTGGCGGTAGATCCAGGAGGCAGAGTTCAGTTACCAGTGAAAAAGTAAACAGATACATTTGGCCCCCAACAAATAAGGCTTAAGATATCAGATACAGCTTCAGAATTAAGTTACACTTTAACATAGAGAATAAGAGAGTAATTAAGAAAAAACAACAGAGTCAGAGAGACTGAGACAAGTTCCAGGAAAAAAAGAGGCCTCAGCAGAGAGAGCTTGACCTGCAAAACCTCTCTCCCTTCATTCCATGATCATGAGAAGGTGAGTATGGCCAAATCTAGTTCTACATGGCATCACGTGCTAATAACTAATGCCCATATAAAAACATGCCTTCAGAAGTCATGCACAGCATTTGTGAAATCATTTCCTAGATGAGCTAGGCACGGGGACACACACTTAGAATCCCAACTCAAAAGGCTGAGGAAGGAGAACAGGAAGTTAATGTCAGTCTGGTCTATGTAATGAGTTCCAGGGCAGCCAGGGCTACGTTAGTGAGACCTTGTCTTTAAGAAGAAAAAAAAAATTCTCAGCTACATACCATGTTGAAACCCAGAAGGAGATAAAAAGAGGAAGAAAGAAGAAGGAAAGGAAGGAAGGAAGATTAACTCATTTCTCCATGGACCATTTACTGAACACTGGCATCAGCCCTTGTTCTAGCACAGCAGTGAAGACAAAGTCCCTGTTGTCATGAAGATAGCATGTAAGTAGGGAAGAAAAACAATTAAGATGAATGCATGGTATAAAGAAGGAAGGGTTAAAGATTTGCCACTGTGAGGCCTGCCTGGGTTACACAGCAAGTTCCAGACCACCCTAGGCAACTTTGTGAGACCCTGTCTCACAACGAAAAACCTACAGAGCTGTGTATAAAGACAGCTCAGTAGTAGAACACCTGTCCAGATACTGTGGCCCTGAGTTTAATTTCAATACTATCAGGAGAGTGCCAGAACACAAAGAACTTGAAAGAGAATTTTAAGAAAACTTACCAACTTCCTGACTCTCTATAATCTGTATGACTATTTTTTGTCATATATGAAAAAATAATAACACAAGATATATTATATAGTTGAACCTGCTCTTTTTCACTTAGAGAAAAATAAGTATTTCTTCCTATTTAAAAGCCCACACTACCTTCATAATTTTAAGAAAATCAAAAAAGGGGGCTGGCTGCACAGCTCAGCAACAGAGTGGTTGCCTAGCATGTACAAAGCCCTAGATCTATCCACAGCAATGCACGAACAGTAATAAAGTCCATTTATTTTAGGAGGAGGACGAGGGCCGGGGAGATGGCGCAGTTGGTAGAGTGCTGCAGATTCCTAAGCACCTATGTAAAAGCCAGCACAGTAGCCAGTGCCTGTATTCCTTGCACTGGGTCAGCAAAGACAGGGGGATCCTCAGGCTTGCTAGCCAGTAAGAGATCTTGTCTCAAAAAATAAGGTGAAGAGTCAGGAAGACATTCAACATGAAACTCTGGTTTCCAAAAACACATTTGTGCACACACGTAAACAAATGAACATGTACATACCTATACAACACACACACACACACACACACAAGTTAAAAAGAAAATCAGCAAATACTAAAATCTCCTTTCACAAGCTTGAAGGGGTTCAACCACTTGAAAGTGTGGGGATGCCTCAGCACAAAAATCAAAAGGCCAAAATACTCACTTCCCTTTCTTGACACAGTATTTTGCTGATTCCCCAGTACACTAAATGAAACATCTATGGTCTGGTCTATCTTTCAAAACTACCACTCTAGTATAATTTCTATATTTAAAAAAAAAAAAAAAGTAAGGTCAGGAGTGGTGGCATACTCCTATACCTCCAGAACTTGGAAACAGGTAGAAGGACCACAGCAAGTTTGAGGCCAGCCTAGTGTACATACATAGTTTTCGGTCAACAATGCTATTAAGTCCTTGATTATAAAGTTATTTCACATGTATACAGTCTCAACCTGTCTGCTCTCCCCCCATACCCCTGCTTTCTTACCAAATGACAAAACCCAGGTATTGTTAAGTCCCCTCCAAAGCTTATTTTTATTTCAGGAATTCTTAATCATTTTGTGCCACGGATCTACCTCTTTGGTAGTCTGGTAAAGTTTAAGGTCTCCTCAGATTGTTTTTCAACGCAAAATTCATGAGTACAAAGGAAACCTATTACACTGACACATTATGAAATGAAAAATTGACATGTACAGCATGTACAGCCATATCATATTACATAAGGCATAACAGAAACTCACAAACTCAAAGAAATTCATTGATAAACAGATACGACATTTTGAAATACATATCTCCAACTGTAAACCTGACACAAAAATATCTGTAATTCTATTAGTGGCAAATTTACAGGGATTGCTAGTACTATTGTAGTTTGTTGTCTGCTTTCAGAATTGAAGGCAACAGTCAATTTAGATTGCTGGTTTGTAAATAAAGTTGTAACTTTACCCTCACTGTCGATAGTTACATTCTATCTACGTTCTATCTACTGAGGCACCCAGGGTTGGAAACTAGATCCAAACCCTCTTCCCTTCTGCTCAAACACAAATTTTTCATTTTATTAAGCTGGATTTTATTGAATTTTAACGTTAAAAACAGAATCTTCCTTGTACCTACCTACCTTGCATCTGACACCTCACCTTTTCTCACTTTATGCAGAATTATGTACTGGACCCCGTTCGTTTCTGCGGTCTGCGAGTCAGCCCCCGTACCAATTACGCCCGTCAATAAAAGGCGACAGCGACGGAAGAGAGATGGAAGAACGGACTCTTCCAGACCACCACCACCAAGTGCACAGGCGCCTAGCCCGGCGCGCGTTTACGGGTGCACGGCATCCCCAGTCCGGAGCGTCCGGCGCGTCACTGGCGACGCTCTGAAGCCATTCGGTCCGCTCCCGGCCTACGGGGCTCGGCTGCCCACCTGCCCCGGGCGCCCACGGAGGGGACCCGCGCTGCTGCGCCCCTTCCCGCCGCGTCGCGCTCCCGCCCCATCCCCCACGCCCCTCGTCCCCGCCGCCGCAGGCCGCCGGGGCCAGCGCGCCGCCGCCTCTCCCGCGGAGCCGGGCCGCGCCGCTTCCCACCCAAGCGTCGGCCGGCGCAGGGCAGGCCCGGGGACCGGGAACCGGGGCCCGGGGATCGGGGCGGGGCGGCCGTCAGGCGCGGGCTGCGGTACTAGGCCGGACGGCGGGGGCAGCCCGAAGCGGCGCACGCGGCGCGGGCCGGCCGTGGACGCGCACTCACCGATGAGGTCATGCGGAGGACGGCGCCCGGGTCCACTCCAGACGGCCGCTCGGCCCCGGAGCCGTCGCCCTTGCTGCGAACTGCCACCGCCGCCCAGCCGCCGCCACAGATCGCTAGTCGGTTTCCCTGCCTCCTGCGGCGGCGCTGCCCCCTCGCCAGTGCGCGTGCGCGGCGCCGCGGGGGCCCCTGGGATCGGTGGTCCGGCCGGCGGCCGCCCTTCCGCTTCGGGTCCCTAGCCGCCTTGCCTGGGCGGCTTCCCGGATCCCCCGCCCTCACCACTCCGTGTACCTGGTGTGGAAAAAATGACACACTTCACTTCCCGGGACATCACCCGATGATCTTTCTCTCTCTCTCTTTCTCTCTCTCGCGGGACATCACCTGATGATCTCTCTCTCTCTCTCTATCTCTGGACATCACCTGATGATCTCTCTCTCTCCATCACCTGATGATCTCTCCCCCCACCTCTCTCTCTCTCTCCATCACCTGATCACACACACACACACACACACACACACACACACACGCTAGCTCACACTCCCTTTCAGCAAAAAGCTATGTCAATTGGGAGGTATCTTCATTTTTAGTATTAAATCTAATTTCCCAGTTCTCGTTATATGAATACCCGAGCTCGATGGTAAAAGTTGGAGGCCAGCCTGGTCTACAGAGCGGGTTCCAGAAACCCTGTCTAAAAGAAGAAAAAAGAGAAAGAATGAAAGAAAGAAAGGGAGGAACCAAGAGAGAGAAAAAAAAAAGAAAGAAAAGAAAGAGAAAAAAAAAAGAAAGGGCCTTAGCATTGGAACATACCTTAAGGTCATCGGTGCAGCCCGCCCAGGCAGCACAATCCCGCACATTCAGCCAGATGCCCCCCTGACTCGCCCCTATTTTGGAGGTTCAGTGTCAGCAGCTTACCACCTAAGAAATGCTCCACTGTTGGACAACTGTATCAGAAAGTTCGCCTCCAGTTAAGCTGAAATCTGCTTCCCTTTTCTTTCCTCCCTTTCCTCATAGTTATGCTGCCTGGAGCGAGGGGATTGGTTCCCACTTTACAGTCCTTTAAAATATTGAAGACATTGAATATATCAGCCAACACCAGAAGTCTCCTCAGAAAAAAAAAAAAAAGGAAGGAAAACTCATCTTCCCAATTATTTCCAATGTAAATAAGATCCCAGACTGCTTTCCATCACTCTTCCATGCACCTTCTTTAAAAATCATCAGAATTTAACTGGGCATAGTAGCGCACACCTGTAATTTCAATATTTGGGAAACTGAGGCAGGAGAATTACCAAGAGTTCAAAGCAGCCTGAGCTACATAGCATGTTCATGCCAGCCTGAACTCTTTTGTGAGACTCTGCCTCAAGAAAGAAATTTTTTGTCAGTATTTGCTTCCTATTTGCTACCTAGTTACAATAGCATTATGGGTGGCTGGTCAGATGTTATTGGTACCATGTTGCCATTCAACAGAGTCTGGAAGTGAGTTCAATTAAAGATTATCAGTCAGATCTGTTACATTCTACAAAGGAGATGAAAAATCAAGTGGATACAATTTACAATAAAAAGTGGAGAGGAATTCCCACAGATTAAGGATTGCAACAATAAATTAAATTACAAAGTGCTATGAGATCCCAGAGACACCTCATTGAATTAAGAAATCAGGACCTAGGCTGGGCTTGGAGGCCAATGACTTTAATCCCAGCGCTTGGGAGGCAGAGGCAGGTGGATCTCTGTGAGTTCCAAGCCAGCCAGGAATATGTGGAGAGGCACTGTCTCAAAAAAAAAAAAAAAAAAAAAAAAAAAAAGGAAAAGAAAGAAAGAAAGAAAGAAAAAGAAAAGAAAAAAAAGAAAAAGAAAAAGAAAAAATTGGCTATGCCTGGATTTCAAGATAGGAGAGAGAATTTATAGATTGCATAGATTGCTTGAACAAAAGATTGGGTTCAAAGGCTTTCCGGAGCACAGAGGTGAAGGAAAGGCTTTGAAAGACTCAAAAGGAAGCTTTCTGGTAAAAGTACTCACCACCAAACCTGACCACAAGAGTTTGATCTGAAGCACCCTAAGTGGTGGAAGGAGAAAAGACTTCTGCAAATAAATAAGTGTAAATGTGTAAATGAATATGTAAAAACACAAATAAAAGAAAGAGAAAGACACTAAAGGATCTTGAGAGTCCTAAAGAGAGTAAAATTTAAAGTAAAATGAGAACAGGAATGTTCGGTTCATTGGTCTGAGCCCGGTTCTTTCACTACAAGTGGAACACTTGAACTAGATGGACAGCTTTTAATATCTCCACTCAGTATAATGCTTCTACCTGAACCCTGGATCACTACAATGATTCTTGCAGGCTGTTGAGTAGCTATTACACTCTACACATCTTACATGTGAGAGAGCAAAATACGGTCAAAATTAAGAACTTTGGAAAGGTGGGGAAAGTTTAGTAAATAGTGCTGCTCTGCAGGGCAGAGCGTCTGTCCTCTTTCTGAAATTTGTCATAGTGATAATTTTTTCTTACTGTTGTTTGGGTGTGGTGGTTTACGCCTGTAATCCTAGCATTTGGGACACGGAGATAGCAGAATGGAGAGTTTGAAGCCAGCATGAGCTATATGAGACTCTGTTGCCAGGTTAAATAAATAAACAATGAACTCTATCCAAAGATATTTTCTTCCAGATACACAACTCAGCCAACCATGATGTACAGGGATATAAAGTTATCTATGTTCAGTCACAAATTCTCACTGAATCTTGCTGGGCATGGTGGTACATACATGTAATTTCAGTGCTAAGGATGCTGAGAAAAATATCAGTAAGGAAGCCTGGGGATGTAGCTCAGATGGTAGAGTGCTTATCTAGGACACAGAAACCCTGAGTTTCATCCTTCGAGGGGTATAACACTGGGAGTGATTACGCACCTGTAATCCCAGAATTTGGAAGATAGAGGCAAGAAGTTCAAGGTAATCCTCAACTATACAGAGAATTCAAGACCAGCCTGGGCTACATGAGCCCTTATCTCATAATAAAAGGTAAGGGAGCTACTGACAATACATACAACAAAATGACTGCAACTTAAAATGTGAATAAATATAGAATAAGAAATGTCCAATAAAGAAATGGACTTTAGAAAAAAATAAAAATCACATAGTGAATAAAATATGTTTGGGGTTGGAGATGTAGCTGAGAGAGAAAATGTTTGCCTGGCATATACAAGGTCCTGAGTTCAATCCCTAACAATGAAAAACTTAAGAAGATACATAGATATACACATACATATGTCTGAGTGTGGTGTCAGTTTTACATACCTGTAATTCAAGCACTTGGGAGGTTGAGGCAGGAGACCAGCATGGAATACATAGTGGTACACTGTATACAAAAAGAAAAATTGTGTGTGGAGGGCTGGTAAGATGGCTCAATGGGTAAAGGTGATTGCTGTCAAGTCTGACAACCTGTTTGATCCCTGGAATTCATGTGGAAGACAAGAACTGACTCCCTCTGGCTTCTATATGAGCACTATAGCGTATGGATGCATATACATACATATAACCTCTTACCACCACAATCCCCTATACTGTAAATAAGTGTAATTTAAAACAAAATGCATGCATACACACACACACACACACACACACACACACACACACACATATATATATATATATAGAGAGAGAGAGAGAGAGAAAGAGAGAAAGACTGACTCACTGTGTAACCCTGGCTGGCCTAAAACTCACTCTGTAGACCAGGCTGACCTCAAATTCATAAAGATTCACCTGCTTCTGCCTCCCCACACCTTGCTCTCAATAGATAAATAAATATATAATCTCATTAGTGATGAGGAAAACCATAAGAAGATAACAGTACACATCCCCAATTTTGTTTGTTTGTTTGTTTGTTTGTTTTCAAGACAGGGTTCTCTGGAAGATGGATATTTTCCATATTGCAGAATTTGGGAAACTAAAGTTTGTTCACCATACTATCGATACTTATTCAGGATTTCAATGGGCCTCTTCCTTGAGTTCTGAAAGGGCTGATTTTGTAATTACACATTTACTGGAAGTAATGACTATTATGGGACTACCTTTACAAATTAAGACTGATAATGCCCCTGCACATGTCTCCAGTAAAATGAAAAAAATTTTTGCATACTATGATATAAAACATATTATGAATATATCACACAATCCTACAGAACAAGCAGTTATAGAAAGAACAACAGTGGCTGAGAAACATTAGACAATAGAAAGAACTGCAAAGTTAAAGCAACATATTTATTATAAAGATATATTAACATCTGAATGGAAACCAGAACATGTGTTGCACTAGGGCAAAGGGTATTTATTTCCAGTGAGAATGAGAAGTTGTGGATACCATTGAAACTGATAAAGATTAGATTTGCGCCAGGAAGATCTCCTGAATACCTTGACCATTGCTGACGTGAAAAGAATGGAAAGAAAAGTTCTTTTAAAAAGATAGAACCTTCTAATGATTGTATTAAAGTATAAAAAATTAAAATCAACAAAGAATCAACCCTGGGTCATGGAGTAAAGTTTCTGACTCCTAAATGTCCACCTAACTCAAACACCACTGACAGTGAAGAGTCCAAGGAAGACGAAGAATATGAAGCCTTGATGAAAAACTGTCCCTGTGTGAATCTCAATTTGGCTAATCTAGTACAGTTGGCTGACTGTCATCAGAAGGTTCCAGGAAAAGATGATGAGAGTGATGGCCCACAAAATGACAATCACTGCAAATCTGACACAACCTCCAAGAGTCCCAAGATTTCCCATGACCTGTACAATGGCTGACAGTGCATTAGTCCTAAGAAGATTATGACACCCTTTTTAGAAAAAGAGAACACTTACAGCAAACAGAAACCAGAGGAAAACACTTTAAAGCCAAGGTTCTAGACATTCAAGGGAATAGGCTGTCTCTATGCAAAGAAGTCAGTGGACAGAACATTGAAACAAACTGTTGCCTTTAAAAATATCAGTAAACATCAGCGTTCCTTGAAACATGAAGATCTCTATAGCATTTTTGTAGAAAATGGATTAGTGCAAAGAGTCACAAGACAGAATCTGACATATTTGCCATCTGTCTGAAAGTAAAAGCTTCAGAGAAAGGGTACTGATTCAAGCAATCTCACGTCCCCTGAATTTTCACTCTCTGTTAGTAATGCGTCATGTTTGAATGCTAAAAATAAACACCTGAAGATCAGAAAGGAGAAGATGGTCTAGCAGCAGGCTTCAAAGAAAAAGTAATCAATATCATACAACTTATATCTTAGTAATAAGGGGGATGTGTAGTGGAACTTTGCCAAGAAGTCTGTCCACACAGCCTTCCTTATGACTGGATGTCATCTGACTTCTGGGAACAGCTTAGGCTATAAAAGAGGCGGTGGCAGCTGGAGTGACAGTCAGTGGGACAGAAGATGATACATGCCAGTTCAGTGTTCTCAGGTAGATGCTAGTCCAGTTCTCCAGGCTTCAGACAGATAGGGACAGCCAAAACGGAATGTAAATATTTCTTTCTTTTCTATCTTTTTAGGGCTAGAGTGTAAAAAACCACAGTAGGAATCTGTACAAGTTAGGATTTAGTTACAAGTTAGGAATCTGTTACAGTCAAATTCAATTAAAAGTGGCACTCCATCATAAGGCAAGAAAACAGTTTTCAAGGCAGGAGAACAGAACAGCTTTCAGTTACAAATGGAGTAGAGAGAACAGGAGGATTCCATTACAAGTGGACCAGGAGAACCAGAAGAGCAGATTTCAGTTACAAAATAAAAAGAGTAGAATTCAGTTACCAGTGGTGCCCAACATGGGGCAAGAAAACAGCTTTCGGGGCAAGAGAACAAAAGCATTCAGCTACAAGTTTCTCTGCGTAGCCCTAGCTGTCCTGAAACTCTCTCTATAGACCAGAGTGGCCTTGAACTCACAGAGATCCACCTTTGTCTGCCTTCTGAGTGCTGGGATTAAAGGTGCGTGCCACCAGCACCTGGCACATCTCCCAAATTATGAAGAAAACATTTGCATCAGGAATCAACAATAGGGGCTAGAGAGATGGCTCAGTGCTAAGAATGTTTGTTGCCCTTCCAGAGAACCCAAGTTCAATTCCCAGAACCACATCAGGTGGCTCACAACCATTTAACTTTAGCTCCAAGGGATCTGACACTTCTGGTTTCTATAGACATTTGCACTCACATACACATATATATGTAAATATAATTAAAAATAAGAAAAGATTTTTAAAAAGAATCAATGATAATGGAGCCAGGTAGATATCTCAACATCTCAAACCACTGGTTACCCAGTGGTTTGGACTCTGAATTTGGTCACTAGAACCTTTGTAAAAGTTGGATGCAATGCCTTGTATCTATAATCCCATACACCTACTGTGAAATATGTGTTGGAGACAGAAGCATCACTTGAAAACTTGTGGGCCAACTAGCTTTGAGTATACAGATGCAGAAACCAGGGAAATTCTGCCTCAACAAGGTACAAGCAATCAATACCCCTTTGCCTCGATAAACACACCATTTCATCATGTGAGTCCCCATAAAGGAACTCTGATCAGGCTTAGTAGCAGGTGTCTTTCATGCTGAGAAAATTACTGCTTTGTTTCTTTGTTTCTTTGAGATGAGCAAGGTCTCATTCATTAGCGGGGGCCGCCCTTTGTCACTGTAACCCACACTGACCTATCTTGTGGCAGTTCTCTCTCTGCAATTGCAGCAATAGCTACCATGCTTGGCTTATATTTAGCACACTTTCACTATATGGTCTGGGCTGACCCTGAACTCATTATCTCCCTACCTCAACCTCCTGAGTGTTTTTCTTCTAAAAAGGCTGTTTTTCTTCTAAAAGGAAAGAATTGAAAAGCACAGGGCAGGAAGGAAAGAGGAAAGTCCTGTCTAGTTAAGAAGCTGAATGTTTAGACTCAGACTTCAGCTCAGTCACATGATTTCTTGAAGACAGTATCAAATGAAAAGTTAAGGGTCCTTGACTTTGGAAAGAAAAGGAGGCTTAGTCTCCACTCTTTGTTGTTCAACGTCAGGGATTTCTGTCTTGCTGTCTTGCTATGATGAAGTGAGTTAGTGTGTATGGAAATATTCTGAGAGATGGAGAGCAGTGTTAATGTTCCTCACATAGACGGACTATGAGAAGACACTTAAAAATAAAGGTTTTCTATGTGGTGATGGTGCACACCTTTGATCCCAGCATTCAGGAGGCAGAGGCAGGCAGATCTTGAGTTCGAGGTCAGCCTGGTCTACAGAGCAAGTTCCAAGACAGCCAGGATTACACAGAGAAATCCTGTCTCAAAAAACATTTTTTAAAAAGAGCTGATTTAAATTATTACATAAAAGCCTCCATATCTTATCAAAATATTTGTAAAATATCCAACAGTTTTCTATCCTATAAACCTGAAGTTGAAGATAATAACCTGTACTTCAGAGGTCAAAAAGCAACTTCCCAGGGTTAGAAAGATGGTTCAGTGGTTAGAAGCAGGTGCTACTCTGGAAGAAGGACCCAGGTCTCATTTTAAGCTCCCACATGGTAGCAAACAACTACAGTAACTTCAGTTTCAGGTAACTTCAGTTCCAGATGATCCAACGCCCTCTTCTGGCGCCCAAGGGCACTGCATGCATGTTGTGTATAGATATAGGTAAAACACCTTATGCATAAAATAAAAATAAATCTTTTTTTAAAAAAATCAAACTTTCCCTGTAATCACAGCAGTTTAGGATGCAGAGAAAGGAAGCAGAGTGAGAGACCTTGTCTCAAAAAGCAAATGGGCTGGAGAGATGGCTCAGTAGTTATGAGTACATACTGTTTTTCCAGAGAACCTGAGTTTCATGCCCAGAACTCACGTTAACTGTCATAGCTCCCTTAGTCCAGCTCCAGGGGATCTAACATCCTCTCCTGGCCTCCAAGGGTACCTGTGCTCATGTACACATACCCATACACAGACATATATTTACAATTTAAAGTTAATGAAAAATAAACCAACCAACAGCATCAAAATCAAATGTCCATGGCTCAAAAGGCTCAAATCCTGGGTTCACAACTTCTCAGGTGTGTGATCTCTTGGGCAAACTTCAGTATCTCTTGGGCTTTTGATTCCTGAGTTCTAAAATGTGTTGGGAAAATGCTTCCATAAAAATGAAAGCTGAGCATCGTGACATGTGCCTTTAATTCCAGCACTCAGGAGAGAGGCGGATGCAGGAGGATTCTGTCAGTATGAGGCCAGTCTGGTCTACATAGGGAGTTCCAGAAGAGCTAGGGATAGACAGATCTTATCTCAAAAAAACCAACAACAAAAAAACAGTGTACACTGATCATAATGGCTAGCTCTTATGATGCCTTTAACATTCAGCAAATAATTTTTGTCTGTATACTTACCCATTTAATGCCACAATAATTGTGCCTTAAAATATGCCATAATAGAACCGGGTGGTGGTGGCACATACCTTTAGTCCCAGCACTTAGGAGGCAGAGGCAGGCAGATCTCTGTGAGTTCAAGGCCAGTCTGGTCTAAAGAGTGAGTTCCAGGACAGCCAGAGAGAAAACCTGTCTTGAAAAACCAAAAAAAAAAAAAATATATATATATATATATACATATATATATATATATATATATATGAATGAATGACATAATATATACTACAGAATACATAAAATACTTGAGCTTTATTTTGTGACTGGATCTCACTATGTAGCCTGGCTGGAAGTCAATCTGAAGACCAGGCTGGCCTTGAACTCTTCCTTACTTGCCTCTGCCTCCCGAATTTTGGGATATGTATGTATATATGTATATGTACATATATACATATACACATACATATGGATGTGTGTGTCATTTTAAAAATAATTTATGTGTATGGGTGTTTTGCTTGCATGTATGTCTATGTACCATGTGCATGCCTGGGACCTGTAGAAGTCAGAAGGTGGTACTAGATTTCCTGGAACTGGAGTTATAGATTGTTGTGAGTTGCTATGTGGATTCTGGGATTTGAACATGGGTCCTCTGAAAGAGCAGCCAGTGCTCTTAACCACTGAGCATCTTTCCAGCTCCACTTGACCTGAATTTTAAAGGAGACTACAGATGGACATCGTGGCTCATGACTTTAATCTCAGCACTGAGGAGGGAGAGGCAGGGGGAATCTTTGTGAGTTCAAGGCCTGCTCAGTCTATATAGCAAGTTCCTGGCCACCCAGGGACATATAGCATGCATAGCTAGCAACCTCCAGTCTCACAAAAGAAAAGGATACTATAGCCATTGACATACTTAACTCTTTACAAGTTGGCCAGATAGCCAAATTTGGTGACACACTTCTAATCCCAGTACTTGGAAGATGGAGCAGGAGGATAAGAAGTTCAAGGCAGGCTTGACTGTAGAGAGCATTGGAGGCAAGACAGGCCTACATGAGTCCATCTCAACCTAATCCAACCCAAAGTGTGTGTGTGTGTGTGTGTGTGTGTTATTAGGGTCTGAGATTAGAGCTTCAAGCATGCTAGACAAGAGCTTTAACACAGGGCTACATCTCCAGCTTCTTATTTTGAGCAGGGTTTTTACTAAGTTTTACTAAGGCTGGCCTGAATTCACTCTGTAGCCCAGGCACATGATGAATTTGTGACCCTCTTGCCTCAGCCTTTTGACTAGCTGGGGTTACGAGCCTGCACCACTGGCTCAGGCCTCACTTTCTAAATGTTTGGAAAATGAGTGGTGAGCATATTTACTCCATTAATCAAGAATGAGGCTGAATTTGAGTTTTGTATTTTAGTAGAAATAAACTGTGATACAGATGAAGCTGTAACGTGGTCAAACAGTGAGTTCTATTTTTTTAAAAATTTATTTATTTATTTATTTATTTATTTATTTATTTATTTATTTATTTTTTGAGGCAGCATCTCACTGTGCAGCTCTGGCTGCCCTGGAACTCACTGTGGAGATCAGGCTGGCCTTGAACTCACCGAGATCCACCCGCCTTTGCTTCTCAATGCTGAGATTAAAGGTAAACTGAGCTTAGTGATTTCTATCTTGATACTGCACTGATGCAACCTAAAGGAAAATCCATGTTAAGACAGTGTTACAAGCCTTGCTGAAAGGGTTGTATGATGCAATCTCTATAGCAAGGATGGAGTTTGACTGAGTCACTAGCCTAGCGTAACATTTGAGAAACAAGGAGTAAAATTCCTGAACACTGACTCATAGCCTTGGCATTTTAGTGAACGTGTAATTTCTTAGTAGTGCTTGAACAGTATACTTACGAAGCTCAGATAGGAATACTGGATTAATTTCATGCCTGTGATAACATCCTAAGCATCTTCTAAAAGCATGTATATACCACTTGGGGGGGGGCAGAGATGGTAAATCTGAGAGTCCAAGACTAGCCTGGTCTACATGTCAAGCTCCAGGCACAGAGTCCTGGGTTCAAGTCCTAACTGGGCACAATAATATATGCCTACACCTGTTAATCCCAGCACTTGGGCCACATAGGCAGAAGGAGTTCAAAGTCATCTGCTACAGTGTTTGAGGCCACCCTGGGCTACGTGAGTCCCTGTTTTTAAAAAAAGAAAAAAAATCAAAGAGCATAAGCTATGGAGTAAAGTCTGCCAGATTATCAATTCTACCACCGTCACTTATCAGATGAATGACTATCCTAGTTATTTAATCACTTTTGGCCTCAATGTTCTCTTCTGGAAAATGGGAAAGACCTACCAAGAATGGAGCGACAAGGACTAAATGACGCATAGAAAACATGTAGAACAGTACTTTAAGTAGGATCAATAGTTCAAGGCCAGCTTGGGTCTTGTGTACAAGGCCCTGTATCAAAACAAACAAAATAAACGATGAAGTACATATTAAGCTTCGTAGTAGCTTCTGTTTTTGTTTCTTGGTTTGGTTTTGCAACATACTATTATTATACAATAGTAAAGCATTAAGCAAGACTTTTCTTTTAGTCTGCTAAATGTGTTTAGCATATCAGACCTATTCAGAGAGTCAGGGTAAAATGGTGTCGAGGAGTGGGGAAGCACTTGTAAAGGATAACCTGTTCCACAAATGATTCACAAGCGCTCGACGAAGAGCATTAAGGAGTGACGAGCTAGTGGGAAAAAAAAAAAAAAGATACATCCGCGGGTGGAAAGTTCTAGCGTGACTATTCATAGACCATTAACATCCCCAGCGGAGAGGGGACTCGGACTAGTTTACAATTGGACTTAACCCTGGGAAAGGGAAAATTGGAAAGTCCAGGAAAGACAAATACTGCTGGCCTGGGAGAAAAGGGGAAACAGAGTCGGCTGAGAAGAGCCCGATTCGCAGGGAGGGAGAACCCAGACCAGGCCCCAGTTCGAGGCGTGCAGGCCGAGTAGCACAGGGCCGGGACGCTCGGAACACCCCAGGACGTGTGGAGGCTGGGAAGGGCAGGGAAACGTTTTCCCAGGCGACCACAGTATCTGTGATGAGGCCGGGCAGCTCAGGACGCGAGGGCGCCTAAGAAAAAGGGCGCGTACGGCTTCGGGTGAGGGACAGAGACGGAAGGACCCGAGTCCCGCTGCCCCGAGGGAACTGACACGCAGACCCCGTTCCAATCCCCCGGGGCCCGGCCTGAGAGGAGGACCTAGACGGTTACCGGCGGAAACGGTCTCGGGGTGAGAGGTCACCCGAGGGACAGGCAGCTGCTGAGCCAATAGGACCAGCGCATAGGGCGGATGCTGCCTCTCATTGGTCGCCGTTGAGAACCACCAGTAGCCAATGAATCCGCCCGGGGGGCGTAGCAGTGACGTAAGTTGCGGAGGAGGCCGCTTCGAATCGGCGGCGGCCAGCTTGGTGGCATGGACCAATCAGCGGCCTCCAACGAGAGGCACCTTCACCAATCGGAGGCCTCCACGACGGGGCTGGGGGGAGGGTATATAAGCGGAGTCGGCGACGGCGCGCTCCACACTGCTCAAGACAACACTGGCTGGGAGACTCAGGACTTCGCGGGTGTGAGAGGTAAGCGCCGCGGCCTGCTTCATCCAGGCCTACCCTGAGCCCGGTTCTCGGCTCCTCTGACTCCCGGGGGCCCCTGTCGCCCTCAGATCGGAACCGTTTCCGTGCTTCCGGGCTACAGCCTGTTGCTGGACTCCTGAGACTCCTGAGCGACCGCTGAGCGACTGGCTCACAGCGCCGGCAAGATGAAGTTTCCTGTGGTGGCGGCGGCGCTGCTGCTGCTCTGCGCGGTGCGGGCCGAGGAGGAGGACAAGAAGGAGGACGTGGGCACGGTGGTCGGCATCGACTTGGGGACGACCTATTCCTGGTGAGTGGTGTTCGTCGGTGGAGGTGGGGGGAGAGTGGGGCGTGGCCTCCTGCGCTGGCGTGAGAAAGTGAGGCGCTGATTCCGTTTCGGTGGGGTTTTCCCGTCAGCGTCGGTGTGTTCAAGAACGGCCGCGTGGAGATCATAGCCAACGATCAGGGCAACCGCATCACGCCGTCGTATGTGGCCTTCACTCCTGAAGGGGAGCGTCTGATTGGCGACGCGGCCAAGAACCAGCTCACCTCCAACCCCGAGAACACGGTTTTCGACGCCAAGCGTCTCATCGGACGCACTTGGAATGACCCTTCGGTGCAACAGGACATCAAGTTCTTGCCTTTCAAGGTCCGACCTGGCTTTTTCTCATGCTGATGGGGGCTCCTGGTGTGATGGGAGTATTCGGGGTTGAGACTTGGCCAAAAAAACTTGGCCAAAAAAAGGATTGAAAGGATGGGGTTGGAGTTTATGTAACGGTTTTAGATGTATTCGTTTTTAGTGTGTTTTAAAACATGATACAATTTTAAAATGTGTAAAAGTTGAAAGTGGAAGAGAGTTCCCCTAAGGGACCAAAATGAATCAAGCTTTGGGTGAGAAGAAATGGATTCTTTTTTTTTCTCTGTAAAGTTTGTGGTGCCATTGTATCAGCTTCAGAAAAATTACCATCAAATTATTCTGTACCATAGGTGGTTGAAAAGAAAGGCAAACCATATATCCAAGTTAATATTGGAGGTGAGCAGACCAAAACCTTTGCCCCAGAAGAAATTTCTGCCATGGTTCTCACTAAAATGAAAGAAACTGCAGAGGCATATTTGGGAAAGAAGGTAAATACATGTGTGAAACAATGTTAAGTGTTTAAGATTGTAGTTGCGCATCCTGGTTGGCTTGTATAGAGAAGCCTTCATAAATTGAATCTGACCAGTAACAACTTTTGTCAGGCTCAGAGATGTAGTCCTTTGTGGGAGGTCAAGTTAAATGCTGTTCTGTTTTCTAAGTGATCAATTAATTCTGTAATTATAAAGTACATGATGTATGGCCTTATCAGTAACCTGGCTTAACTTGATTGGTGGTTTGCCTGTGATTGATAAGGGTTGACAGGGAAGTAACAAAGTATGCTTACATTATCTCTTGTTGTCCCCTAGGTTACCCATGCAGTTGTCACTGTGCCAGCTTACTTCAATGATGCCCAACGGCAAGCAACCAAAGATGCCGGCACTATTGCTGGACTGAATGTCATGAGGATCATCAATGAGCCGTAAGTGTGGAACTCAGAGGTCCACTGTATTTGCCAAGTAGGGGAAATGTGAACCTGACTAAGCGTTTTTCTCGCCTCTTTTTCATTTACAGTACAGCAGCTGCTATTGCTTATGGCCTGGATAAGAGAGAAGGAGAGAAGAACATCCTTGTGTTTGACCTGGGCGGTGGGACGTTTGATGTGTCTCTTCTCACCATTGACAATGGTGTCTTTGAAGTGGTGGCCACTAATGGAGACACTCATCTGGGTGGGGAAGACTTTGATCAGCGAGTTATGGAACACTTCATCAAGCTGTACAAAAAGAAAACTGGCAAAGATGTTCGAAAAGACAACAGAGCTGTGCAGAAACTCCGTCGTGAGGTGGAAAAGGCTAAGCGAGCCTTGTCTTCTCAGCATCAAGCGAGAATTGAAATTGAGTCCTTCTTTGAAGGAGAAGACTTCTCTGAGACCTTGACTCGTGCCAAATTTGAAGAGCTTAACATGGTATGCTCCTTGACATTGCTAATGAGATTGCTGAGACTGTAGAATTTAGGAAACCTGAATTCAGGATAACTTAACAGTGTCTAGTACAGTCAGCACCACAGTAATTATGTCTTTTTTCCTAGGACTTGTTCCGCTCTACCATGAAGCCTGTCCAGAAAGTGTTGGAAGACTCTGATTTGAAGAAATCTGATATTGATGAGATTGTTCTTGTTGGTGGATCTACTCGAATCCCAAAGATTCAGCAACTGGTGAAAGAGTTCTTCAATGGCAAGGAGCCATCCCGTGGCATAAACCCAGATGAGGCTGTAGCATATGGTGCTGCTGTCCAGGCTGGTGTCCTCTCTGGTGATCAAGATACAGGTAGGTCACTGTCACTGCATCTTTCACGTTTGACTGGCTTAATGGGAAGAGTATAAATAGCTGTTGCTTTAGAAAGCTGTAGGTTAAGGAGTGACAGGGTCACACATGACAAGGCTTGGGTCGTGCTTAGTTAAGTTCGTTAGCAGCTGTTGATTCATTTTCTCTGAAGTGTTTGTGTTTAGAACCTAGGCAAATGATAGTGGGGAGGAAAACAGTTCATCAGAAGGCTATTAGGACTCTAAGTAGAACCTACCTGATTGATTAATTTTCCTTTGCAGGTGATCTGGTACTGCTTGATGTATGTCCCCTTACACTTGGTATTGAAACTGTGGGAGGTGTCATGACCAAACTGATTCCAAGGAACACTGTGGTACCCACCAAGAAGTCTCAGATCTTTTCCACAGCTTCTGATAATCAGCCAACTGTAACAATCAAAGTCTATGAAGGTAATTAATTATTCACAAATATTTTATGCTTTGGAAAAATGACTTTAGATTTAATAGTAAATTATTAAGATGCCTAGGGAAAAAAGTATGTTCTGTAATTCAAATGAAGAGGTTGCGTAGTTTAACCAGTGTTGACTTTTAGATTTAGTACTTAGCACTCTCATCCTCTGAAAGGGGCTTACAGTGCCTTTAAAAGATGAAATTCAGTTAAGAGCAGTAACACCCAGTGAGTTGCTGCTCTTGGTCCATTACTGAGTTACTTTTACCTCAATGAAGGGTCCTTGCCCCCTACACATTGTAACAGGTTGAGATGTAGGGATACTGGCGCACTAAGGCCTGTCAATTACAAGTTTTTCCTGTGTTGTTACTCTAGGTGAACGACCTCTAACAAAAGACAATCATCTTCTGGGCACATTTGATCTGACTGGAATTCCTCCCGCTCCCCGTGGGGTGCCCCAGATTGAAGTCACCTTCGAGATTGATGTCAATGGCATTCTTCGAGTGACAGCTGAAGACAAAGGTACAGGAAACAAAAACAAGATCACAATTACCAATGACCAAAATCGCCTGACACCAGAAGAAATTGAAAGGATGGTTAACGATGCTGAGAAGTTTGCTGAGGAAGACAAAAAACTGAAAGAGCGCATTGACACCAGGAACGAATTGGAAAGCTACGCTTACTCTCTCAAGAACCAGATTGGAGATAAAGAAAAGCTGGGAGGTAAACTTTCCTCTGAAGATAAAGAAACCATGGAAAAGGCTGTAGAGGAAAAGATTGAATGGCTGGAAAGCCACCAGGATGCAGACATTGAAGACTTTAAAGCTAAAAAGAAGGAACTAGAAGAAATTGTTCAGCCAATTATCAGCAAACTCTATGGAAGTGCAGGCCCTCCCCCAACTGGTGAAGAGGATACATCAGAAAAAGATGAGTTGTAGATGCACTGACCTGCTAGGGCTGTAATATTGTAAATACTGGACTCAGGAACTATCGTTAGGAGAAAATTGAGAGAACTTAAGTCTCGAATGTAATTGGAATCTTCACCTCAGAGTGGAGTTGAAAATGCTATAGCCCAAGTGGCTGTTTACTGCTTTTCATTAGCAGTTGCTCACATGTCTTGGGGTCGGGGAGAGGAGGAATTGGCTATTTTAAAAATTGGGGAAAAGCTGGGTCAGGGTGTGTGTTCACCTTGGAAATGTTCTATTTAAGAGTTGGGTCATGCACATCTGGTGTAGGAACTTTTTTCTACCATAAGTGACACCAATAAATATTTGTTATTTACACTGGTGTGATTTTTGTGAAAAGCTTGTAATTATATCTGTCTTTTAGATAACTAAAATTTAAGCTGGATTATCAGGTATATGTGTCTGGGGGCGGGGCTTGCTTTTATGTGGGATGGTGCCATTTACTGGGAATTTGTCTAGCTTTATAGCAAGACAAGGCAAGGGTCATTTCATAGTGCCCGAGTCCAGTTGTCTTGAACATGAATGAAATCTTAACTTCCCCTTTGTAAAATTGTTTTCTGGTTTTTTTCTTTTGTTTTTGTTTTTTCAAGACAAAGTCTCTGTTATAATTCTGGCTGTCCTAGGACTCACACTGTAGACCAGGCTGGCCTCAAACTCAGATCTACCTGCCTTTGCTTCCTGGGTGCCGGCCGTTTGAAGTATATACCATTGTGGCCATTTCAGATTTCTGTTACTAATGCTGTGGGGCTGCCTGGAATCTGAATTACTGAATTACTGAATTGATGTGCCAGGCCTGTAATCCCAGGCTGTGGCCCAAGGATGGCAAGTTGAAGCCCAGCCTAGGGAGCTGAGGTCTCTAGATATAAAAATAGTTGGATATGTAGCTCAGTGATGCAGCCTTGCCTAGCAAGTGTGAAGCCCTGGGTTTAATCCATCCTCTGCACTGGAAAAAAAAAATTTAGCTGATGGCTTGTACACTTGAATTTTATTTTTCTTTGTGGTAGATCAAACTCAGCCTTGAATGTGCTAAATACTCTATTGCTGGGTGGTATTTAATTTGTAATTTGTATTTTAAGGTATAAAGTTTGAAAGTGCATGGGGCACACACCAACAATGCCAGTACTTAGAAGGCAGAGGCAGGAGAATCTCTGAGGCCAGCCTGATCTACAGAGCGAGCAGGCCAGCCAGGGCCATGTAGAAAGACCCTGTCTCAAAGCCAAAAAAGATGCACACTTAATGACCTGAGGGTTAGCTGAGTAGATCATTGTCCAGCATGCATGAAATGAAGCCCTGGATTTGACACCCAGCACCGCATACTAGGTGTAGTGTTTGCACTCTACAGGCTGGAGGCAGGATTATGTGGTTCATGAGGGCAACATGAGACAAAACATATTTGGTCAGAAACTCCATTTCTGAAATGTCTTAGTGGTATTGTAGTGGGGTGTATATAGTAACCCTGAAATTACAAACTTACTCGATAGTCAAAGTACTGGTTGAGGATTGTTTAGATTGGCTTCCAGAAAGGAATGATCTAGGTAATCTGTGATAAATGAAGATTTTGTGCAGTGCTAACATGCAATTCAGTACTGCCCAAAGATGGGCAACCAGCTATAAGATTTACTAAGAATGGTAGGTTTAAGGATCTGACAACAACCCTGTCTTACTCTTGAGCTTCATATTTATGCACTATCTAATGTATTTTGAAGCCAGCATGGTGGCTCATGCCAGTAATTCCTAAGAAGGCTGTCTGAGGCAGGAGGATTATAGCAAGTTCAATGTGAGGTGCTACCTCATCTGCCCCACTCCTTTTCACTTCACCCTGATAAAAAAGAGGTGGGCAGGGGCATAATAGCACATGTCTGTAATCCTAGCACTCTGGGACACTGAGGCAGGATGATGGATGACAAGTTTGAGGCCAGTTTAGGCAGACCTAATTCCAGTCAGGAGGTAAAACTGACTTTGCACTATTTCCTGCTGTGCCAAGGAGTGGTTAGGGATAGCAGGCAGTTTTCAGCTTCAAAAGGTTTAGGGGAAACATATCACGCAATGGCGTGGACACCCAATCATTGTGCTTATGAACCAAAGAAGCATCTCCCACCCAGTTTTTGTCTGAACTTTTTCAAGTTTAGATTATTTGAATATCTTGCAAGCTGAGTGTCAGGCATGGGATCCCCTGGAACTGGAGTTACAATTGTTAGCTACCATGTGGGTGCCAGGAACTGAACCTAGGTTTGCTATAAGAACAAATGCTCTTAAATGCTGAGCTATGTAGCCCCTTGTTTGTACTTTTTTCTAATGATTAGCTAATGCATATTGAAGAGATTCCCACTGATAAATGTCTACTCCAAAATCTAACTTGGGTATCTACAGATTTTATTGCTGGTAGAACTTTATAATGAACTTGTTTGCACAGGGCTATCCAGTTACCAAAGTTGTTATTTTTTAAATCAACCATCCATCCCTCATGTCAATGGATAAACTGTTGCAGCAGGCATGTGGAAGTCAGGATAACTTTGGGAGTTGGTTTTCCATCGTGGGTTTCCTGGGATTGAACTCAGTGCCTTCATCTGCTGAGCCATCTCCAAGTCCTTTGTTTTTTTGAGAGCATTTTATGTAGGCTAGGCTACTGTGTAGTGAAATTGGTAGTGAGTTCCCCCTGACCCTTCTGCATGTACCTCCCAAGTGGGTCTACAGGTGTGCACTCTCAGTCAACAGAAATACACTGCAGAGAATATTTGGCAGTGTAACTCAGCAGAAGTTTGACTTTTGTAAAAAGTAAGAAATAGTAAAAATGTAGTTTTATTAGTCAACTACAGTCACAATACAATCATCATAGATCTCCCCTTCTGTATTCATTCCACCGAACACAAAACAGAGCACCGTGTCCGTCGGGCTTTCCTCCGGTGACCCATCACCCTGCTCCACTTGTTTGTCGGCAGCACCCGCTTTCTCAGCTTCACAGTTTAGGATGACAGAACCTGAGTCTTCATTCTCAGAGGTAGATGTCACTGGCCATGGAATGACACACATGGAGTGGTCCAGTCGTCCAGAGGGTAGATAAGTATCAAACTGAAGTGAGGTCCAATGTTGCTTTTCTACGCAAAAAAAAAGGGAGGGACAGAGCAAAGGCTCCTGTTAGGATGTTTCCAGAAATATTCAGCGGTGACTTTCTGCATCAGTAAAGCCACAAAGAGAAAATGAAGGGGAAAAACCAGGCTATGCCTGACAGTGTACACCTGTGATCCCAGAGCTCAGGAGGCACAGACAAGAGCATTGCCATTTTCAGACCAGCTGGGCTACACAGACCTTGTTTTTCGTGGGGATTTGTTTTGTGTTTGTTTTTTAACGTTCTTTAAAATATTTTATTATTTTTTAATGTGTATGGGTATTTTGGCTGCATGTCCGTGCACAACTTACATGTCTGGTACCCAGGGAGGCCAGAAGACGTCTTTGAACCCCCAAGAACTGAAGTTACAGGCAGCTGTTAGCTGCTATATGGGTGCTGACAACTGAACCCTGGTCCTGTGCATGAGCAGCAAACCATCACCCCTGAGCCACCTCTCTGGCTCCTTGTTTGTTCTATGGCAGGAATTTATTCTGTAGCCCAAGCCGTCCTGGAACTTAATATATAGCCCATGCTGGCCTCTAACTCTCAGAAATCCTCCTGCCTCAGCCTCCCAATTACTGGGATTTCAAACCTGAGCCGCCACACTTTGCTTCTTGTGTATTAGTGATGCCATTCTTTAAATTTAGTTTTTGTGCATGTGTCAGGAGAGTGGGAGGAGGACTTCAGATGTCTTCCTCTCTCACTTTCTGTCCTATTTTCTTTTGAGAGGGTCTCTCACTGAACCAGAAGCTGCTGTCTCAGCAATGAGCTCTGGTGGTCTGCCTGTCTGCTCCCCAGTGCTGAGGCCACAGGCACACAAGGCTATGCCTGGCTTTTACATGGATGCTGGGGACTCAAACCCAGGTTCTCACTGTCACCCACGGATCCACCTCCCCAGCCCTTCCTTTGGATTTAGATATGAAGGTGCCAAACTGCAAAATGCCTGCATCACTTTCCAAAGAAAGCTTACATTTGTTTAAAGACCAGGTGCCTGCTCACCTGTGTGATACTTGTACATCGTGTTCAGTGCACCAGTGGGAGTCATTCCTCCAAACACATACACATGTTTTCCCACAGCCACAGCAGAGTGGGCAGCACAGCCGGCTGGAGCAGCCCCCGTGGGACTAAGCTTCTCCCATTTCATGTCACCTGTCATAAAAGAGAATGTTGCACATGAGATGAAATGTGATTTCACGTTATCTGCTGCAGACTGCAAAGCGATTACTCAGGGTCATTCACACGAAGGATTGATTGATTGATTGATTGATTGATTGATTTAGACAGGGTCTCACTATGTAGCCCTGGTCTGAAATGTTCTATGTAAACCAGGCTGGCCTTGAACTCCAGCCTCTGCCTCCTGGAATGCTGGGATTAAAGGCATTAATACCATGCCCGGGTCACAGGGATCTATCTCTAAGAGGTAATTGAAAAAAGTTCAGTGTACAGAACTGTTTTTGAGGGAAAGCAGCTTGAATTATTCTCTGATTTGGAGCAAGGGATATACAGTTTTAAAATGCATCTCATGGGATTCTGATGCTCTTTGGAGTATACTGAGAAATGTGAAACCTTTGATAGTAACTGATCTTTAACTGTTAGCTGCCCAGATAGATAGGTCGTTTTGTGTGTGTGTGTGTGTGTGTGTGTGTGTGTACACAAATATGCAGCACATGTGTCCGTATAAGCTGGCGTGTTTAAATATACTTTTAAAAGATTTATTTTTATTTTATGCACATGTGTGTTTTGCTTGCATGTTTGTCAGTGTACTACATGAGTGCATGGTGCCCAGGGAGGCCAGGAGGGGGTATTTCATTCCCTTGGACTGAAATTACTGTGAGCTGCCATGTGGGTGCTAGCAATGAACCCAGGTCCTCTGAATGATGCCAAACCATCTCTCCAGTCCCTCCAACAACTTTATGAGTGCTGGCTAGACACTTGCACACTCTTGCTCAGCCCTATGAATTGCTATCTTCTATCTACATCCTTTTTTCTTACAGAGGAGCACACAGGGTGAGAGAAGAAAGATTTGCCAGACTAGCTTGTAAGTGGCAGAGCTGGCCATACAGAGGCTGCAAAGCCTGTGTCCTCTATGCTGCAACTTACCGACTCAGTGTTCATTCCCAGGACAATTTTTGCGGAGATATTTGCATCTTTTCAGAGACGCACTTAATGAAGTACATACATACCACTGGATTTTAGATTAGAAGACTATTCAGGAAGGAAAAAAACAATAGCTAGGCAATAGTTCCTCAGCATAGGAAAAGGACAGCCTTAAAAAAATATCAGGTCAAGCATGATGGCACACACACCTTTAACCCTAGTGCTTGGAGACAAAGGCAAGTGGAGCTCTGTGAGTTTGAGACCTGCTTTGTCTACACAGTGAATTCCAGGACAGCCAGGGATACATTGAGAGACCTTATCTCAAAATAACAACAATTCCTATTTGAAACTGCATGGGAGCACATGTCTGCAGTCCCTGAACTCCGCAAGCTGAGGCAGAATTGTGACTTTGAGGTTGGGCTACACAACTAGATTGTGTCTCAAAACAAAAAACAAAAACAAACAAACCAAAAACAAAATAAAAACAAAAAAGTAAGAGAAAACCCCAATTGTGGCCAGTGAAGGAATTGCACACTAGTGAGCTGGCTTCTGAGGATGCAGTGCTTTGTAAGGACTCAAATACTCTGCACAGAGTTCTTACGCCTTCTGCCTATCGTGCCTCTGATCTGTAGTCTGGAGCAAGGCAGACCTTGCCTGTTCATCCACCCATCCATCCACTCATGAGCAGATAAGCACTCACCCACTGGCTGACTGCTGGACATATCCAGCCAGAGCAAAGAGGAATCAGTGACCTAATAGAGCTTACAACCAGAAAGACTCAGAAAAGAGTGCAGCCCTTCAGAGGAGAGAAAGTCTCCAGGTTCTCCCTAACTTTCTCTTTTCCAGGGCTTTGACCATGCATCCCAACAAACATGCAGTTCTGGTCATCAGTCTCCATTATGTGGACCCGGCATGGAGCAAGAACTAAGGCCTGAAAGCTCGAGCTGGAAACACAAAGCACAAGAAACTGCAAAGGGTAGGGTGCTGGGAGACGCAAAGTGCCTGCACACCAAGTCTCTGGGAATGGTCACACTTTTGTTATTTCACTTTTTAAAAATAGATGTAGTTGGGTGTGGTGGTACGTGCCCTTAATCCCAGCACTTGGGAGGCTAAGCTATGGCTCTCTGGAGTTCAAGGCCTACCTGGTCTCCATAGCGAGCTCTTAGCCAGCCAAGGCTACACACAGTGTGACTCTGTCTCAGAAAAAAAAGCAAGCAAATATTTTAAGACGATGTATTTGGGGGCTAGAGAGATGGGCTCTTCTAGAGGTTATAGGTTCAATTCCCAGCACCCACATGGCAGCTCACAACCACTTGTAACTCCAGTTCCAGGGACCTCAGTGTCCTCTTCTGGCCTCTTCAGGTACTGCAAACATGGAGAACACAGACACATTTGAAGGAAGAACACCCATACACATAAAATACTTTAACTCCTTAGAAAGTCTTTATTTTTAATTATGTGTGCATGTGTGTGGGTATGTGCAGGTGTCAGCTAAGACCAGAGCTTCTGAACCCCTGGAGCTATTCTGAGTTCTAGCATGGGTGCTGGGAACTGAACTTGGGTACTCTGTAAGACATGTATGTACTTTTAACTGCTGATCCATTTCTCCAGCCCCAGTTGTTAATAATATTTTTTCCTCCTCCTCTTCTTCTTGTCTCTCTGTCTCTCTATCTATCTATCTATCTATCTATCTATCTATCTATCTATCTATCTACTATCTATCTACCTATCTACCTACCTACAAACCTGCCCATATACACTTATGTAGTGTATACAGTGTTTTGCCTGTCTGTATGTCTGTGCACTACCTGCATACAGAGCCTGTGAGGACAGAAAAGGGCAACAGATTCTGGAACTGCAGTTACTGCCGTGTGGGTGTTGGGACCCCAACCTAGGTCCTCTAGAAAAAGCAGACAGTGTGCTTCACTGCTGCGCTATTAGGCGTGCTTCACGGAATCTGGGAACGATTCTAACAGCCAATCAAGTTACCAACACATAAGAGCAAAGGTGAATCCTTTTAAAGCACACTTTAAAGAACTTTGAATATGTAAGCCCCCCGTCCTCTAACATACTTACTTATATCAATGCAATAGAGATCATCAAAGAATTTATCCCCTGCCAATCCTCCATGGATGAAGAGTTTTGTCCCTGTTGCCACCATCACGTGGCCATGCCGGGGAGATGGAGGACTTCCATGTGTCTCTGGCTGAGACCACGTCAGAGTGCCTACAAAAGTCAACGCATGAACACAGGTGGCATTGCCTCATCAGCACCTCCCCGGGCAAAGATGCTCCAAGAAGGAAGTGACCTTGGAGACCTTTACCAGCCAAGCAGATCTCAATCCCACTACACAACCTCTACTTCCAGGGTTGGAGGCTGGAAAGCCAATAACCTAGTGTGCTGGCTCTACGGTCTGGGTATGAGAAAGCCATTTCTTGATTTGGATTGGAAAATACGTCTCTTTAGCTCTAACCCAGAACTGCCCCAAAGTTAAAATAAATGTGTGTGCTTCTGTGAAAAGCCTTTGGAGTCGGTTTCTTTTTCTTTCTTTCTTTCTTTTGTTGTTTTTGAGAGGTACAGAAAATCAAATCGAAGATACTGCATATGCTAAGTATATGCTTTACCACCGATCTACATTCAGCCCAGAGTCACTATCTTTTTGTTGTTTTTTTTGGTTTTTGAGACAGGGTTTCATACCCTAGCTGGTATGGAGCTATATAGACTAGGCTGACCTCAAATTCACAGAGCTCTGCCTGCTTCTGTCTCATAGTGCTAGGATTAGAGGTGTGTACCAATACACCCAGTTTTTCTTATTTATTTATTTATTCATTTGTTTGTTTTTTTGAGACAGTTTCTCTGTTTTAACTGTGGCTGTCCTGGAACTCACTCTGTAGACCAGGCTAGCCTCGAACTCAGAAATCTACCTGCCTCTGTCCCCTGAGCGCTTGGATTAAAGGTGTGCGCCAACACTAGCCAGCTATAATTTATTTTTTGAGATAGGTTTATGTATCCTAGGCTAGGCCTGATCTCTCACCTGTTGGGATTACAGACATGCTTCTGCCATCATGCTTGGTTTGTGTGTTGCTAGGGACTAAATGTGGGCGGGGTTTGGTGCATGCTAGGCAAGTATGCTACTTAGCTCAAAATCTTTTTTCAGGAGTCTGCTTCCTGTAGGAGAGATAATGGAGGCTGAGGTGGCCCTGGCGAGCTAAGCAGCCCCAAGACCCCCACGTCCCCAGTCCATACTTGCGTCAAATACGTGTAACTGCACATCCTGCACGGGTTGGGCACCTCTTTCTCCTCCCCCAAAGACATATAGCTGGCTTCCAATAGCTGCTGAGGAAGTGTGGAATGTTCTTGGAGATGGTGGGGGGCTGGTCACTTCTGGTGTGGTCCAAGTCCTGGTTTCTAGTTCAGAGAGAAAACAAGCACTTAAAAGACCTCGCTGAGCAGCACCCAACCTTATTCTTAATTTTCTGAGGTGCCGGGGATCTTTACTGAGTGCCTGCTGGGCTGGCATTCTACCACGGATGCACATTTACAGACCTGACTCTTGGTAGGGCTTGGCAGGGTCACCTTTGTACCCTCGTCTCTAAGGAGCACAGTACAGCACAGCACAGCACAACTGCAAGCATGGAGCTCATACTCTCCAACGCCAGGAAGAACAGAATCAGAAGTTGTCCAGACAGACCAAATTCCCCAAAGCTGAGAAGCCCTAAGTCCAATTAGGAGTGAGGTCAGGGTCATGTCAGAGCTCTTCTGCTCCGATGACTCTGCTTCTGCACATTCAGGAGCCCAGCGTATGCTGAAACCTGTTCCCACTAGATGCCGAGTCCAAATGTGCCAATATCCTAGAAAATGTGGCCATTAAAAGAAGGTACACAGTATCACTGCAATTTCAGAGGCACCGATAATACCCGTACTAAATAATCAATGGTAAATAAATGTCAGTTTCTCCCTTCTCAAATGGAATGGAAGCCAAGCTAGACTAGTACTTACTTAAGGTTGGTATGGCTAGCAAAAGGTTGTTGGACTTTAAACACATTTTTTTTTAATATTTATTTTATTTTTATGTGTATGAGTGTTTTTCCTGTATCTATGTATGTGTACCATGTGCATGCCTGGTGCTTAAGGAGGCCAGAAGAGGGCATCCGATCCCCTGGGCTGGAGTTGCCAACAGTTGTGAGCCTCCATGTAGGTGATGGGAATCAAACCTGGGTCCTCTGTCAGAGCAGCAACTGCTCTTGCCCACTGAGCTATCCCCACAGGCCGGGTTTGAACATTTTGATAACACCCTGGTCTGTGTATTTTCTATTGTTCTGTCTTAAGAACAGAAGCTCACCACATGGGGGACATACCGAAATTTCTTTTCTTCTAAAATAAAATGTGAACACTACAGGAGCGGATGTACTAACGCAGTACCTTCCTCGTGCGGGACGGTTGCCCCGAGCTCTCTGTTCCTCCCATAGAGTCGTTCAGCCCTGAGATGTGTGGAAGGTCACAAACTCTACAGGCCTTCTGAAGAGTAGAGCAGAGGCTTGAAGCCAGATCTGTCAGAGCCCCACACTGGCTCCACCACAACCAAATATTATTTCTTGTCTAGAAACACTCTGTGCCTTTTGTAAAAGATCCGCATTCGACATACAAAATGCTACACAAGGCATACGCTGTACATGTGGGAGCCAAAAAAAGACCATGCAGACGGACTGGGCAACGGGGGAGCGTAACCTCTCAGGCTTACAGCAAATGAATGTAACCTCTCTAGAGCTGCAGGCCTCGGCAGGCCTTGGGTCACAGGTATGGTGGCTCAAGCTTGCAATTGCAGCACTGGGGAGAATGAGGCGGGAAGCTGAGAGCCTCCGCTCTCTAGCCAGGCTCTGTCAGCAGAACAAACAAAACATACAATACAAAGGAAATCAAGTTCTCTGAGAGAAGCTTTCCAGAGTTTCACTACATAGCCCTGGCTGGCCTGGAAACGCTATGTAGGCCTGGCTGGCCTCAAACTCATAGAGATCTGTCTGCCTCTGCTTTCAGAATGCTGGGATTATCGGCATGTGCCACTGTAGGGTTTTGTTTTGTTTTGTTGTTGTTTTTAAATAAAAGAGTCAAAAGGACAGGGTCCCAGCACATACTTGGGAACTCAGTATTTGTGAGCCTGAGGCAGGAGGACCTTGGTTTCCAGGCTAGCTTTAGACTGTAGAATGAGGGACAGCACTGCCCCCACCCCCAGCCCCGCCATGCTACCTTTTTAAAGGCAGACTTCCAGAACTGATTTTCACTTTTCAAATTCTGTCTGGATCAAAATAGCAACTAATAGAGAGAGAGTGTTAGCTGCTAATTTAAATCCTGAACAAGTTCACAAGGGAGGACTATTATATTAATATCCCGACATGACAGGAAAGAAAACTGAGGTGCACAGGCTCTGATTTGAACTATTTTCCCTCAAGGTTTTGAATCAGACCAAGAGATTCATGCACGCCAGGCAAGCGCTCTACTACTGCCCACACTCTGGCCTGATCTGAACTGTCAAGCACTGTTCTCTAGCCCAGAATGGCTTTGAGCTTGTGATCCTTCTGCCTCAGTGTCCCAAGTAGCTGGGATACCAGGCTTGCACCACCAGACCCAGCTTAACCATCATAGTCTATGGTGCTGTTCCCAACAAAACGGCTTCGGCATAGGCCAGGGGGCTGGCGGAATGTTTATTCTATATCCGGTTGTGTTCTGGACCCTAGAACAATGAACAAACCCTTATACTCAAAGCATTTACATCCTAGCCCTGGTGGCGATGCTTGCCTGTTTAATCGTAGCACTCTGGAAGCAGAGGCAGGTAGATCTCTTAAGAGTTGGAGGCCAGCTTGGTCTACATAAAGAGTTCCAGGCCAGCCAGGGCTACATAGTGAGACCCCATCTCAAAGGAAAAGAGAAAGAAAGAAAAAGAAAAGGGAAGAAAAAAGGGAGGAAGAAAAGGGGAGGCTAGAGAAATGGCACAGCAGTGAAGAACATTGGCTGCTCTTCCAAAGGATTGGTTGCCAGCACCCACGTTGTGGCTCACAATTTTAAGTCCAGTTCTGGGGCATCTGACACCCTCTTCTGGCCTCTTTTGGGCACTGCATGCACATGATGCACAGACATATACACAGGCAAAACACTTACACACAAAAAATTTAAAAAATAAAGTACATTTTTTAAAAAAGCATTTACATTCCAGAGAGGGAGGGCAGGGAGGATTACAAACACTCAAACCAATCAAATGTTTGTCTAAGAAGATAATTTTCAAACACTACAAAGAAATGTTAAAAACCCAGTCCTGTCAGGCACCTTGCGAGGCAGTTCCTACAACCCCATCACCTGAGACCAGCAGGCCATGAGTCCCGGGCCAGTCAGGTGAGGCTGGTCCTTGGGACCACGTGGTGAGAGAACTGGCTTCCACGAGTTGTCCTATATGAGCTCGCTCTCTCTCTCTCTCTCTCTCTCTCTCACTCTCTCTCTTTCTCTCTCTCTCATGCACACATACACACAAATCCAAAGAGGAAAAAAAGAATCCAAAAAATTCCTATTTCTATGAGGTCAGCAAGGTAAAACAGGTTAATTACGGCATTTCAAGTGTGGTGTGACAGAACTGCGCTCATATTTCTATGATAACAAGAGCCTAACCTCTGTCTACTCACCAGGATTCAAGACTTGCAGACAATTTCGATTTCCTGACTGGTCTGCACCTCCAAACACCCAGATGCTGTGAGGGGTGCAGGAGGGGATGAAGCTGGCGTGCTCGTACCGTGGCAGGAGACCATCCTTGGTGGCCCGGGTCCCACTGGTATGTCCCTAGAAAACATTTGCCCAGTCCTTAGATTAGGGCTATCAACTGCTGGTTCTTGCTGACAAACTTGGGGAGGGTAGTAAGAACAGGGAAATCATAAGTGACCAACCGTTGAGCCCTTAAAGGGACCATGGTCAAACTCTGAAGTGTTCTCTAGTGTACACCTTCAGGCTGTCTGCCTGGCCCATTGACCCTCTCTCATGGGAACTGTCTCCATCCTCCCGCTCAGCGTCTAGGTGACACGTGTACAATGGTAACTCTACTGTAACTAATTAATGGGGCTGGAAGTAGCTGCTTGGCTCAAGTGAGCCACTTGAAGCCAGTTCCCACTCTCTCATCAGTCTTGGCTGCTTTGTTTTGTTTTTTGTCCTTTGGTACAGCACAGCACTCCTGGTATCTGTATAAATCTCTCTCTTTCCCTATTTCTCTCTCTCTCTCTTTTCCTCTCTCTCTCTCTCTCTTTCTCTCTGTCTCTCTCTCTTAGTTTTTCAAGACAGAGTTTCTTTATATAGCCCTGGCTGTCCTAGAAACTCACTCTATAGACCAGGCTGGCTTTGAACTGAGAGATCTACCTGCCTTTCCCTCTTGAGTGCTGGGACTAAAGGCATATATGCCACCATTGCCCTGCCCAGAATTCTCTCTCTATCTCTCTCTCTCTTTTTTGGGGGGGGTTCAAGACAGGGTTTCTCTGTTGTAACTCTGGCTGTCCTGGAACTCACTCTGTAGACCAGGCTGGCCTGGTATTTACAAAGACCCACCTGCCTCTGCCTGCCACGTGCTGGGATTAAAGGCATGTGCCACCACTGCCAGGCTTCTCTCTCTCATTTTAAGTACCCCAACTAAGTGATCTCTGGACAAATAGAGCAGCGATGCCTAAACCAACTAATTCTTTTAGTTGGCAAATCACTAATCTAGGACTTTATAAGTATCATGCTGTTAGCTAATCATGACTCCAAGTGAAACCAGTTAGAATCTCTATTTAGTAGGATACTATGGTCCAAATGGTCTTCCTAAGGTCACCATGGTATTGATAACTTGCAATAAAGATGTATCTGAAGCTGGTACAGTGGTACAAGTCTGGGATCCCAGGACATAGAAAGTAGAGGCAGAAAGATGTGCTCTGGGGACCAGTCTGGGCTACAAAGCCTACAGTCTAGGCTAGAATGGATTCATAGGAAGATGCTGTCACAGACAGACAGACAGATAGACAGACATGATATAACTGAGCTAGAAGGTAAGCTCCTTGAGGGTTGAAAGAGATTCAAGATATCTTTGTTTGCCTAGTGTTGAGCATAGAAATTGAAGCACCTGCACAGTATAAGCAGAGACTGTGGCAACTCCATGAATGGGAACCTCATCAATAGGTGACTCTCCAGACAAACAACTGCTGCCACGCAGCCATCAGGCGTGCTGACGTCAGACCTCCTACGATTATTATGAGAAGCTCAACTATGGTAATTTAACAATTTCTAATTACATCCTATTTATTTTCTGCGTGCATGTGCATATACCTTTGTGCCGCAGCAGCTGTGTGAGGTCAGAACACAACTTTTGAGAGTTAGTTTCTTCCTTCCAGCAAGTGGGTCTTGGGGATCAAACTCAGATTCTGCTTGGCAGCAGTTACCTCTACCCGCTAAGCTATCTCCCCAGCCCCGTTTCCGTTGTTTCAGTCTTGAATCATTCGCAAACCAGGTGGACATATCAAAACTGACACACTTGTTAAGGGCACTTGATGATCTTGAGGAGGGCTCAAGTTCAAACCCGAGCATTCATGTAATTCCAACTTTGGGGATCCAATGTTTCTGGGCTCCATGATTACTGGCACTCACATGCATATATCCACACACAGAACCCCCTCCCCGACATATTAAAAAAAATAGTAGAATTATGGGCTAGAGCAATAGCTCAGAAATTAAGAGTAGTTACTGCTCTGAAGAATGCCCAGGTTCAGTTCCTAGCCCCATGGTGGCTCATGACTCTCTGTAACTCCAGTTCCAATGGATTCAACTCCCTCTGTGGTATACATACAAACATGTAGGTAGAACATTAATACACATAAAATAAGTATATTTTTTAAACAATAAATGTAATATAAGTATTAATACCTGGACTGGGTGTGGTGGTACACACCTTTAATCCAAGCTCCTAACACTTGGGAGGCAGAGGCAGGTGTATCTCTGGGAGTTCAAGACTAGCCTGGACTACATATCAAGTTTCAGGAGAGCCAGGGCTACATAGCGAGACCCTGTCTCAAAAAACATATATATATGAAATGTTATATGGCCATAACCAAACAAACATGTGGATCACCAATTTTTAACCTCTGCCTTTTTTAGCAGTATAGTACATAGCAATTTGTTCACAGCTTCATTCATTCATTCATTCATTCATTCATTCATCAAAATACATGTGCTTGCTCTGGCTATATGCTCTAGCAGTGGCTGGGGATACAATTATATCCCCAGTAAAACAGCCTCACTCTCTGTTTCCAAAGACCTTAAACTCTTGTGGGAAGTACACAAAACAATCACATGTGCTAAGATCTGGGAAGGGGGAAATGGAAGCATATGACATAAACTAGTCTAGAGCTGGAGAGCAAGTTTTAGACAGAAGGGTCACTGAATCGAGGACCATAGCTAGATGACAAGGGAGGAGAAGATCCTCTAACACAGAGGGAACAGCATGAGCAATGGCTTGGATGCCAGGCTTGAGATGTGTTCATGGGACTGAGGATATTCGGTGTAGCAAATGTGGAGCTTTACAATTTGTAGCAAATGCAAGAGCCAACAATGACACTGAGAAGGGAACGGGAAGATGGGGATGTAAGTAGTTGGTAGTGCATTGGCCTAGCATTCGTGAAACCCAGGGTTGTATCACAGCCTTGCACACCACGTAAGAGGTACAGATATGTACTAGCAGTACTTGAGAGGTGATGGCAAGAGAGTTAGAAGTTCAAGGTCATCCTCAGAGATTCAGTGAGTTCAAGCCCAGCACGGGCTACATGAGACTGCTTCAGAATAAAATACACTCCCCTCAACCAAAGAGCAACACTTTCCGGTATGCATGGAATGTGAGTCAACATGGAAGCAAGGAGACCAGAGTGGAAATGATTCCAAGTCTAGAAGACAGCAGTGATGTGAATTACGGTGGAAGGAAAGGAAAGAGACAAGCACAGAGGAAGACAGACAGAGCCAGGACTTGAGGACTAATTACAATGTAGACAGAAGGAGAAACGAGTCATTGATGCCTCCTAGAACAGGTAATAAATAACCAATTTCTGGATTGCCAGGGTTCAATACAGACTCCCCAAACAAGGATGTACTGAACAGGTGGGTATGTGCTAGAGGTCAGCTGAGACCTTAGGGACCAGGAGGTGTTGGCACAAGCCTTTAATCCCAGCACTCAGGAGGCAGAGGCAGGCGGATCTCTGTGAGTTCGAGGCCAGCCTGGTCTACAGAGTGAGTTCCAGGACAGCCAGGGTTACAACAGAGAGACTCCATCTCAAATAAAAAAGCCAAAAAAAAAAAAAAAAGAGGAAGACCCGATATCTGATCTGAATTCAGGGTCTATGTTTTCCTGACCTGGAACTTGCTGTATAGACCTGGCTGGCTTCTAATTCACGGGTCATCTTGCCTCTGCCTCCTCAGTGCTGAGACTGCGGCACACCTCCACGTCCAGCAGAGCTGGCAGCTCAGGAACGCTCTGCACGTCGATCTTACCCAGATCCATGGAGTGGACATCTGAGAAGCTTTGGTTTGGATTTGCTCCCCCAACAATGAAGACCTTTCCTCTCTTGGCATCACCAACTGGGGGTAAATATGAGCAGCTGTGGCCAACTCGAGGGCAGGGTCTGTCTCCAGGGAGAACCAAAGTGTACCTGCCAAAGGGAAGATGCATTCAGGAGGCCTGTGTAAGAATATTCTTCCCTTCCTCACAAAACAGTCACCAGGATAAAAGGTCTGCTACATACACTGATGCTTTAAGTTTTACTGATTACTATTGTACGTGAGCATGTGCACGATGTGTGTGTAAGTGTGTATGCCATGGTGCATTCGTGGAGGTCAGAGGAAAATTCTACAGAGTTGGTTCTCTCCTTCCATCTTTATGTGACTTGAATCCAAGTCACCAGGCTCTCTGGGCAAGTGCCTTCACCTGCTGAGCTGTCTCGCTGGTTCACACCGATATCTAAGTTGTGGCCAGCAAATCATCACATCCAGACCAGAGACAGTACCTTGCTCAGCCTCTGGCTTCTCAATCTTGTCTGTACTTGTAACTCACATGGGGTTCTGTAGCAGGCAGGGGAGCTGACATGCAGAGATGCCCACTGGTGTGCCTCAGCCGCACCTGGATGTCATTGTCATGGTCTGTGAACTCAGACAGACCTGGTTCCAATGTGAGCTTGAGTGCTTTCTAGATGTGTGGCATTTAGGAGTCACTTAACCCTTCTGAATCATAGTTTTTTTCTATTAAAAAACAAGGATTATGACAGTGCTTACCAAAGGGGGCTGTGGAGACTCACACAGGGTGCAGGGAGTGCTCTCAGTACATGGTAGCTAGGGTATTACTTATTCTCAGGGACCCCTATGGTGCCAAGGCCCTGGCCAACAGCCAGTGATGTCTCCCTGTGGAGAAAATTCTCCAGATCTCATGAATTAAGCCCCACAAGGACTGTATAAAATTCATTAAGAGCCTTTCCAGGCTTGGAAACCTCATCCTAACAGAACCTAAACCTAGGGCTCCCAAGCTGAAATACAGGCTCGGGGCATTTCCCAATGCATCTATTTTGATTGTTAACAGAAAAAATGCATTTCAAGCTTCCTGGTTGGAAAGAAACAAAAATTTAGTTTGAGACAGGATCTCCTGCAGTCTAGGCTGGCCTTGGAACTCCAGGTGGCCAGGGATGACTTAAACTCCTAATGCTCTGGCCTCCACCTCCCAAGTGTGGGATTACAGGCATATGCCACGGCATATAATGAATAAAAACGTTTCTTGGCTATTCTCCAGGTCCTGTCTTATTTGGCTTCTCTGATGTTGGCACTCCCGACTCCTCCCACTCTCCTGCACCTTTTCCGGAATCTGGATTCTCCACACTTCTTCCTCTGAGTGTGTACCAACCTTCTAGAAGCTGTTTCCTTTTTTTCTCTGCTCTCTCTCCCACCAGCTGCTTCAAATTCTTCAGAATCCTACGAATCCCTTCCCCTCAGTCTGTGTTTGTGTCTCTCACTCATTTTGTCTGTCCTGGATACCCGTCTCCATCATTATCAGTGATTTCGGGATCTCTCCTTCTTGTTAAGATCTGTCCTCACATGTGGATTTGTGTATCCCATCGCCTGAAGGAATGTTACATCGCTCTGTAACCTTCTGTGAGCTGCTCAGCACTGGTCACACTCCATCAGCTGCTCTGTCTCTAGCCTCACTACATAGGGACTTCTGGAACCTGTAGAGCAGCCATCACTGTTAGCCAGTGTGAGTTGTCGAATGAAGGGTTTAACAACCAACCAATGATCACTGAAACCAGAATAATCCAAATTCAATTCCCTAAAACCTTAAGAATGAGTCACAGCTCAGGGCAAGACCTAAGAGTTGGAGCTGAAGATGCCAGATGGCCAGTGCTTTATTCTTCCTGGTAAACAGATTTTAATAAAATTAACAGCTGCTCTGTGATAATTATTGCCCCCTATCTTTCCTCTGAAGACCTTCCCAGACAGTTTGAGTCTAATTACCACAGTTTCATTGCTACCCCTTTGCGGTCATGATCAAATGTGTTAGTAAACTACTTATAAATGAAACAAAACTCAAGTCCTTATGTGTGTCTGAATCCTTCCTTACAGACCATGTAGCTTTTCTGGGCTTGTCTCCAGGCTCCAAGACTGGTAGCAGCTTCATGATGCCCTATGCAGAAGAGAGGAAGGCAAGGTTCAGGCATCTTCCCACAACACGTAACAATTCTGCTGTGCCCTCTTGAGGACCTTTCTTATTGGATTGTGAAGGAGCTCAGTGGTAGAGCACCTGCCTAGGATGAGCAAGGTCCCAGGTTGGACCCTCAAAACCGGGGGTGGGAGGACAGACGACCAAAAACGAAAACACTAAACCTTTCTGGTTGAATATACGAATTTCAAAGGCCTGATGAATCTGACTCAACATCACCACTCTTCTGAGATATTCCTTGTTTTGAAACAAGATCTCTAGTAGTCCAGGATGACTTCTAACTTTGGGCAAGCCTCCTGCCTAAGTCTCCTCAGTATTTGGAATTGCAGCCACTATGCCCAGCTTTTCTCTTTTCTCCCTTCCCCTCACCCCTGAGTGATAGGGATCATACCCAGGGCCTTATGCATGCTATGTTAAGTGTCTATGTCAAGCTAAACTCCAGCCCTTGACACAACACAGCTCCTGAAGTTTTTCAGCCAATGTTTTCCACCTGTCTGTGAGTCTCATGAGGGAGGGGCATTTATATAAATGTCAGAGGTCTTAAGATCTTTATTAAAGATAAAACAGGCATGGGGGAGGGCAATAAAGCAGGGGGCACAAATTAGAACAACAAATGACACAAGCATATGAAAATGTCATAATGAAACACATTGGTGGCACACATGCCTTTAATCCCAGCACTGGGGAGGCAGAGGCTGATGGATCTCTGAGATCTCAATGCCAGCCTAGTCTACATAGTGAGTTCCAGGACAGCCAGGGTAAATAGAGAGACCCTGTCTCAAAAAGATATATATATATATATAATATATATTTTATATATATACAATATATAAAATATATATTATATATATTTTATATATATACAATATATAAAATATATATTATATATATATGATAGAACAATCTAAGAAGCTGAACAATACTGAATTCTAAGATAAATCTTGGTCTCAGCATGCTGTAGAAAACCAAGCTTTCTAGACTGCATCTTTTTGTTGCTGTTTTGAGACAGGGTCTCACTATGTATTTCTGGCTGTCCTAGACTGCATCTTTTTTTATGGGCCTCACCTGCAACACTGTTGTTTCTGTTGTTCCTACAACAAGACAAGCTCTTTCATAACTTGCACTGCCTTGTCCACTGGGTATTTAATAAAATTAACAAGTGTTGTGTGGTAATTACTGCCTCCTCTTTCTTTCTTTCTGTAAACTTGAACACTTCTAGATGATATTTAAAGCCAGCTTCAAGGAGTTGGTGTGGCTCTGTGGTAGAGTGCCTGTTTATCACGGACAAGGCCCTGGGTTCAATTCCAAGAAAAAGACATAAATAGAAAACAAACCCCACCAGAGCAGTGGTGGTGCACCCCTTTAATCCCAACACTGGGCTGGGGAGGCAGAGACAGGCGGGTCTCTGTAAGTTCAAGGCCAGTCTGGTTCCAGGACAGCCAGAGTTACAACAGAAAACTCATCTTGAGAAACCAAAAAAAAAAAGTCCATTTCAGAGGTCCCTCAAAAAAACCTTCTTTTTCCAGTTTCTCAAGCTCTCAAGTTACTGCTCCTGCCTCAGTGATTAGCAATACACACACACACACACACACACACACGCACACACACTTGGCAGGGAGGCTTAATCAGAAGGACTTGGGCTTGGAAACCTCCCCCCCCACCTATTTGACAGTATCTACTTGGCCACCATTATTACAAGAATCATTCTAAATGTAATTATTATTATTGTTTTACTTACGAACTTATTTAAAGACAAGGTCTCATGTAGCCTAGACTAAACCTCGACTCATTATGTAGCTAAGGATGACCTTGAACTTCTGATCAAATTGCCTCAACCTCCCAAAAGTTAGGACTACAAGCAAATACCACTATGCCTGTTTTATGCCGTACTGGGGATCGAACCCAGGGCTTTGTTCTTGCTAGGCACTAGCAGAGTACTAGGCACTCTGCCAACTGAACTACACCCTCAGACCCTGTATGTAATTATCTACTTAAAAGTCTGCAGTCAGCCAGGCATGGCAGGGTACTAACTGGCACTTGGGAGGCTTGAGACAGTAAGACTAATGGCTGGAGGCCAGCCTGGGCTACATAGTGAGACTCTTGTCTCAAAATAATAGTAACAAAAAGGGATTTAGACAAGATTCTAAAGTCTTAGCATGTCCAGCCTTCAGATTCATTCTGATAACTTACCAATGGATCCGCAGAGAGTAGAAGTGAGGGACAAATGAATGAAGAAATGGAACTAAAGGAGAGATGCACCGGCGAGGTCCACCTGTGTCCTAGCTATGACCCCAGGGTCATAGCTCAGAGGGGAAGCTTCGCAGGGGCGGGCACTCTCCTAGCCACCTCCTTAACATCCCCTCTCCCAGCCACATCTTCGCGTTAAAGAAGTCAGGAAGAAATGGCTGCCTGCTTTCCGCTAACCATGCCGGCAGGAGACAAGGGACACTGCCCTTCCACCCAGCTCAGGCCCACTGCGTAAGGGAAAGGATTCGCTCTCCTCGAGGTGGCTGGGCCCAGAGACCTTCCGCCCAGCACCAATTACCTGCAGTCCCGACTTGTCCAGGACGTAGCTCCACCCATGGGGCGGAGCTTAAGAGCCCGCCCCCTTCCCGGTCCCGGAAGTGCGTTCTGCCCAACCGTTCTGCCCTCGCTGGTCTCTCTCCTGCAGTGGCTGCTCAAACAAGTCAGGGCGGCCTGGAACCCTGCGTACAGGATTGGCATCCGTTCCATGACCCCAATTCCTTGTTCAGCCCTTAAAGGACTAACAGAGTTTGTTACAGCAGCCGTTAGTAGTGACTTCTAAAGGGGACGGATGGCTTGGAACTCAGTATGTAAGCCAGGCTGACCTTGACAGGTTACCTGCCTGGGCAGGCTGGAGCCTGGTTCAGTCTGTGGCGTTTAAAGCGGTTCATTTCCATAAGTGTCCTTTGTGGTTACAGCATGTTTCAGACCACAGGCCCTTGGCCTTCGGGAGCTCACAGGGAGCAGAGATTTAACACAAACAACTAGGTCCTGCTGTAAAGGCTGAGAAATAAAAATTCACTAAGACTACGTTTTGGGGGAAGCTATTAATACTTATGGTGCCTTCCTCTATAACACAGGAAACACAAGACTTCCACCGGGGTTATGATTGGTGTCTATGGAGGCCCAGAGCTGGTCCTCGGTAAATGACTATTTCTATCTAAAAACGAATTACCCTCTGTTGGCAACTTCATTTGTATCATCTCTGATCTATGTTCTAGCTATGGGTTCTCTGTGTCCTTCCTAAAACAAAGGTGGCTCACCCATGTGCCTATGTGTGACCAGACTACCACACTCATGCTTACTAACCACCCTCAGAACTCAAAGACGAGAAACAGCAAAGCTATCCTTGCAGGGAGAGGGCAGACAAACTTGGCTTCAAACACAAGCTCCAGCACTGAACAGGAAACTCCGACATCTGGCCGGTCTGTTCCCCTCTCTGAACCCTAGTTTAGTCACATTAGAATGGGAATAGCAATACCATAAGACAGCTACTAATGCAAGTGAAGGGAAAACTTGGTTTTAAATTTTGAGACAAGGTCTAAGGTAGCCCAGGCTGGTCTCCAACTCACTGTGTAGCTAAGGATGACCTTGAACTCCTGATCTTCCTGCCTCATCTCTCAAGTGCTGGGATTTATATGTAAGGGCCACAATGTCCCCATTCCAACTTAGTAACCCATTTAGCTACTTGAAAATATAACCAAAATTCACAGACAAAGTGGAATGCATGGGCTGCAGCTCTCTTCACTACATTGGCATCATATTTCCAACATCTGGAGTCTTTGTGACTTCCTGTAATTAACAGAAGTTCCCACTACTGCCAAAGAAGAGTTTCCAGGTATTTACTCACTCTGCTTTCCTTCCACAAAGAGAACCAAAGCCAGGTTGGCTCTGCCATGTGCCCAATGTATATTTAAACATGAATTACTGCTCAGAGCTTCAGAATGCCCTGGGTCTTTTGGCTATGATTACCTCAAGATGCCATGCTTGAGTGGTATAGTAAGAAGAAAAACTGGAATATCGGATAGTTTACACTATAGGAGCTAATCCTTTTAGACTAGAAATCACATCCCTGAATTCTTGTGGGAATGTTTGAATTCTGTTTTTAAAAAGGGAGTCAAGGGGCTAAAGAGATGGTTCAAACAAAACCAACCAACCAAAACAAAATAAAAGAAAATCCAAATAAGTTTGATCACTTTGCACCTCTGTTTAAAACCCTGCAATAGCTGCCCATTACATCAAAATAAAAATAAATGGATGTATTCCTTTTTTCCTCTAATCTGCAGCCACTCTGGAATAGCTCTTCCTCAAAGGCATGCCTAGTCAGACATTTTCCTTAGAACGTCCCACCTTCTCAACTTTGTGTGTGGATTTTTTTTTTTTTTTAAAGACAGGGTCTCCTGGTTGGCCTGCAACTTGATACTTAGACCAGGCTATCTTAGAGCTCATAGCTGTCTACCTGCCTCACCAGTGCTGGGGTCAAATGTGTGGTCCACTATGGCTAGATGACTGGTTAAATCTTAATTCAGAGTTAACCCTTCCTCCTTACTATGCTGGTATGTTTTCCTTAAGTATCACTTCTAATGTGCTTTAAGTTATTTATTATATTTATTGTTTATCTCTGGCAGAAGTAAATTACAGGCTGAGAACAGTTTTTTATACATTGATTTCATTTTGTTTTTTATTATTTATTTTGCCTGCAAATATACTTCTGCACTACATACGTGTAGTTCCAGAAGAGGGGTCAGATGCCCTGAAACTGGACTTATAGGACTTGTGAGCAGCCATGTGGATGTTGGTAAAAGAACTTGGGTCCTCTGGAAGAGCAGCTGGTGCTCTTAATCACTGAGCGATCTTTGCAGCCCCAAGAATAGAGATTTTTGCCTATTTTCACTGAGTGCCTACAAGTGTATTTGCACTTAGTTGCTGTTCAATAAACAGTTGTTGTGGGACTGTCATAGAGCTAAGAGTGGGTTGAAGCTAGTTTGGAACCTTGCATCATTCCAGGAGATGAGAACGGTAGTCGTTTGGCTGCTCCTCACTTGAGCCCTGGCCAGAACCCAGATAAATATTAAGTATTGCCGGCTTCATAGAAGCACAGGAGTGCGGCCTGTTTGGTACTTATCTGTGCTGTAGCTGGGAAGCCTAGGGATGGGTCCATTTACTGAGAAGGTGCCTTCCTCTTTTTCCTGGTGAGACCACACCTCATGCTGAAGGTGCCCTTGCAAGACCTTGATGCTTAGACTTGAGCCCCACATGCAAATAAGGCTACTCCAATATCCTTGTCTTAAACCAATGGATCCCAACCCTGGGTACCAAAGACCCTCCCCTGCTTGGCCCTATATATGTACCCTATACACTGCGTTAAAATGACTTCGGCTTCCACCATGAACGAGTCCCCGGGTTTTTCTTATATCCTGTATGATTCTCGGGGTAACAAATCAGGTCTGTGACAGTCTGGACTCTCGTCCCTTTCCCTTCCCCCCACCTCTCCTCCTGTGCTCCTGCCTAGATCTCCCCTCTGAACAGAATCTGGTCAGCAGGCGGCAGGGAGAGAGAGGCTGGAACACCAGGGAACCTAACGAACCAATGTATATATTAGATGTCAAGCACTCTTGACACTGGGGTACTACAAAAAACAAAACAAAGTAAAAACAAACAAAAAACACACAACGCAAACAAACAACCTTTCCTGCCCCTCGTGGGACTCACATTTAATTAAGTCAGTAGCCTGTTTCCAGGCTACACTCCATCTTTTTTTTGGGGGGGGGGAGGGGATTTGGGCCGCGGAACACGTGCGAGCTTCGTATTCCTATCAGTCTTATGAGATCTAAACAGGAAAAAAAGCGCCAGTATTTGTACATACTTGAGCCTAAGAAATACTTTAATGTTTATTTCTTCTAAACTGAAGATGCTGACAGGGTGCTTTGCAGGGTAGGAATGAGGGCCAGGGAATGCCTAGTTACCCACTTCCAGGTCTTCCCTCGGAAAAGCCTTTTCTGGTTTACCCGAGGTGAAGTCGGCTGCAAGAGTACCAGAGTTTGACCATTAGGTTTCATTAAAACTACAAATCCCAGCACTCCTCGCGGCAGACAGCTACGGGTCCCCGTAGGTTTTGTAGGCAACCTCCTGGGTCTCTTAGTTACTGGCGGCCCGGAGTTTGGCCTGAAAGGGCTCGGGGCGTGTCGAGGCGCCGAAGGAAAGCGAGTCGGGTTCTGACGTCGCTGCGCAGACGCCACTCACGGGTCGGACGTGACGTAGGGAGGGTTCCGGCTTCGGCCTCCGCCGCTGCCTCCGCTGCTACAGTCCCCGCCGCCGCGGCTTCTTCTTCCTAAAATGGCGCCGCTGGATCTGGACAAGTATGTGGAGATAGCGCGGCAGTGCAAGTACCTTCCCGAGAACGACCTGAAGGTGAGCCGGGCCGGAGGCCGTCCAGCTTGCGAGGCAAGCCCCTTCCGGCGGGGCGCCCGCCCTTCTCCCTCGGCCGGACCCCTCCCGGGGACCCGGTCCCGGCGCGGCGGAGGGCGCTCCGCGGTGAGGCGACCAGGTCCGACGGTGACGCGGAGAAGCGGGGGGAGCCCGAGTTTCCCAAATGCTGGCCCGGCTCCCCGAGGGGAGATCCCGGGGCATGTCGCGGACCCCTGGCCCCCATAGAACTCCGAGCCCTAGCAGCTTCGCTTAAAGACTGACCCTAACACGCCCGGTCTCCCGGAGACGGAGCCCGCCGAGCGCCGGCGGGCAGTGCTCTCGGGATGGGGTCCTCCCCGCAGAGCTGACAGGAGCTGCTCTGCTCCAAGGACGCGGCCGCAGTGTCTCAGTCCCCGAGAGGTGGGGAGCCGGTGGGCGGGATCGGGGTGGCAGTAATGGGAGAGAATGTCAAGTCGCCTCTCCTTCACCACTCCCCTAAATGGCTTCTTAAGTGTTAGTTTTCTTCTGATAATTCGGACGTGGATCCCATTTCTTAGCACGTTGTTGAGCTATTTAAGTAACCAAATCAGCAGCCGCTTATCAAGAAGTTCAAAGAATGTAAAAGAAATGAATGTAAAGGAAGTAATCCGTTGGTACACCACTGTTTTCAAACGTACTTCGCTTCTGCTAAAGCTAGGGCTTAGGTCCACATGGGTGTTTATCCGATGTTGCTAGTGTCTGTTTTAGTCCGTTAACTTTGATTTACTGTGTAGTGAGTGTACAAACTCGATCACTTGGATTTTATGTTGTTTTTATAATAATTTTAAGCTATGCGCTTAAAATGTTACTTTTTAAGAGAAAATTATATTTTTTGGTGGTGAATTATGTTTCTCTTGGGAAGATTTTGCTCTGTGTGCTTTCCTCTATCATTTGGTATTTAAACCAGTCAACAAGTACGCAAAACGTTTAAGACCACATGTGTTTGTTTGAGAGTACTTGTACTTACATGTTGATTGTATGTTACATAGTTGGTGTTCATGTTCATCCACCAGAATCTTTCAGTCATTTGTCTTTTATTTCTGGTTATTAACTTTTTTCTTTCTGAGATGGGCGTCTTAAGATAGTTCTTGCTGGGGCTAGAGAGATGTCTCAGTGCTTTAGAGCACTGGTTGCTCTTTCAGAGGACCTATTCCCAGCAAGTGCATGGTTTACAAACTTTGGTAACTCTGGTTCCAAGGGACTTGATGCCCTCTTCTGGCCTTTGCAGGTACCAGGCACACATGTATTTCACAGACATATATACAGGCAAAACAGTCACACATGTATTTCACAGACATATATACAGGCAAAACAGTCACACACATAAAATAAATTCATGGTGGCCTCCATCCCACTATGTAACTGAGGATGACCTTGAACTTCTGGTCTTCTTGCTTCCACTTCCCATGTGCTGTAACCTAAACTACCATGCCAGGCTGCTCTGTGCTTTTTCTAGTGTTTGTGTGTGTGGGTATGTACGAATGGTGTCCTTGGAGGTCAGAGGCACCATATCACCCTGGACTTACAGGCAATTGTGAGCCACCAGATGTGGTCCTCTGAACAGTCCAAATGGCTGTCTCTCCAGGTTTTTTTTGGTTTCATTCAGAATATCATGTAACCCAAGCTGGCCTTGAACCTGATTATCCTGCTTTCACTGGAATGGTTTATTGTATTTTATTGTAGTGTGAAAGTTGAATAGACAGACACTTTTAAAAAGATTTATTTTTTATTTTATTTATGTATATGTATGTGTACTTGTGTGAATTTATGTGCTGCATGTGTCTGCTGGTGCTGGCAGAGGGGACCCTATCCCCTGGAATTGTATTTATAGGTAGTATTAGTTTCTTGATGTGGGTGCAGGGAATCAAACCAGAGTCTTCTGAAAGAACAAGTCTTTTAATTGCTGAGCCACTCTAGCTTCTATTGTGTGCTATTGAGACACAGTTTTTCTGTGCATCCTTGGCTGTCCTGGAACTCACACTGAAGACCAGGTTGGCCTTGAAATCATATCCACTGTGTGTCTGTGTGGCAGTATGTGCACATGAGTGCATATGCCCTCAGAGGCCAGAGGCATTAAATCATTTTTCCAGCCTACACAGAAAAAATTACATTCTTTTTAAGTAGTTAACAAAAAAATTAGGGGAGGGGAGAAAAACCTAATAAGGAATTTTTTGTTTTCTGTCCTGGAAATAGTTTTATCAGATTAATTTGTTTATGCTGACAGTCTCTAGTATATTTTCTATTCCAGAATATGTATGTGTGAACATGTGTACATTTAAGCCTGGTCACACATCTGAGGAAACTGGGGCCAGAGAAAGCATATAACTGAAGTAACACCAGGCACCAATCTTCCAGCTTAATGTTTTTATCACCCCAGGTCACCTCTGTACCACCAGCTAGGTGGGTGACCAGCTTTTTCCACATGTAAACTAAAACTTGAGAAAACCTCGCATCATGGCCAATCCTCCCCTGTCTGCCAAGAACTATGGTTTACAACGAGGCAGAGTCAACTGGTAGACTCAGATCTGCACTGGAAGACATTTTATAGAATGTCATCTATTAGAAAGCTAATGGATATCATAGGACTCAATAGTCTTTTAGCAATGGCTCTTGTAAAATCAAGCCCCATGTGAGAAAGGTTGCTATAACAATATCATAGCACCTTTGCTTCAATTTCAAACAAAGGCTATATGAAAAAGCTTTAATAACAGACTCCATGTGATTTTATAGGCAACCAATTAGCAGATTAATGAATCATTTAACTTTCTTTACTCAATATTCCACTCAGAAAGATAAATCCAAAAATGCAACCTCTTATACTGACCAACATAACTAAGTACAAATGAAGTCAATGGTGTACCCCATTAGCATGCTGCAGTGTATGTCAGTAAAACAAGCCCTCCCCGCCCCAGCCCTGGCCCCTGGCAAATAGAGATAAATGATTGTGCACTGCGTGATGATACCTTTAGGTGAGAACTTTGGTTCATGCAGTTGGCTGCCACAGTCGTTGCACCCAAAACCTACAGCCCTGGCACCCAAAGTCAGTCAGCGGTGGTAGCTCTCAGTGTCAGCCGTGCTCCTTCCATAACACCAGGTGAATACTGTGGTCAGGCATGCTGGTGGCAAAGACTAAGCCCGTGTCATTGTGCCCATCCAGTCCATTCAGCCAGGATGCTTCGCCTGCCAGGAAGCTGGAGCCTCTCTTTGATTTCCTGTACTCTGGCAGAGGCCAGCGGCTTATTAGGCTCTCTGTTCTCAAGTCCATGATGTACAGGTAGTGGTTGTCAAACAGCAGGGCAAAGACATCTCCAAAGCCAAGCAAGGCCAAGTTTGCTACCTCAGGTGTCTTGATGACCCTACAAGGAGGAGAGTTCAGGATCATGATGCAGAAGGCAACTTGCTGTAGAAACTTAAAACTTCTCAGCAAACTTAGAGCTAGTAAGATTCTGATAAGGAAACAGTAAGTAAGTAAGTAAGATCAGCCCACTTATTGAAAGCTGGGATGAGGAAACCTGTCATCTGACTGGCAAGCAGAGGCAAGGTGGAGTTTATTCAGTTTGTAAAAACATAGAATATCCATCTAGGCCTGAAAGGATCTTTTAGACTAACTTAGCACTCTCATTTAAAAACAAAAAACAAAAACATTTTATTTAATCATTTGCATTCTCATTTTTAAGACATAAAAACTGAAGCCCAGGCAGGGATTCACAATCTATCAGTTACCCTTAAAACTAGAGTGCAAGAGTCAGCTCCTACTAGTGGGTAAAAAGCCTGATTCATCAGTTCTTATAATACTGGAACAGCTTAAAGCCTAAAACAAATCTAAAATCAAGAACCCTATGTTACTCTGTCCCTCGGGCTACAAAAAAATGGCTTTTTCTCTAAAACTACTACTGGCGGAAGATACTAGAAGTTTCCAGTATAATCTGTAAACATTAACTAACAGTGGGTTCGTAAGTTTTCAGAAATAACTGGCTAAGTTGGAAAAGCCGTCTCAGCTTTCAGAGGATGGTGGTTTCCAAATATCAACAGTAAAGGCACAAAATGAGAGACCTAATGCAACAGCAGCACCAATGAAAAAAATTAAAGCAGCTTCCATTGTGTCAAACACAAGATTGACAGGAAAACCCAGATGTTTTGTTTGGAGCTACTAGGAAAGAGCTGAGATAAGTGAGGTCTACAAACTCTTCCAGCAATCTGGTTAGGCTCCTTTGGTTGGAAATGTAGTTTAGGTGTTAACAAGGACACCAGCAACTGGGTTATGTCCAAGAGGTCAACTAGAATGGGGATGGCTAGTAACCAGGACAAGTAAGAACAGCCAAAGGATATTAGCTAGAGGAAGCAAAAAAAAAAAAAAAAAAATGTCAGGGACAGGGAAACAACACATCATTACTGTCAGACAGCAGAGGATGTGTAGAAAAAGCCTGATACTACAAACTCTAAGAAACAGAAACAGAACTAGACTCAAAGGGAAAGTTACCCCTCCCAACAACCCCACTAGATTTAAATTTGATATTAGGAAGAGAGGAACCATTAACTTTTAAAATCTATCCTTTACTGTGTCAGGTATAAAATGTCCTAGTTAACAAGGAATCTCAATTCCTACAAAGGAGTAATAGAAAAACCAAGAGCAAGCTCAGCACAAATACTACAATGGGAGTGTAAAAGAGTGAACAAACCATTGTGTGTTTTGTCTACCGAACCTGGTAAAGCCTTTATCCCTTTCTTAGAGGATCAGAACTGAACATTCCCAATTCAAGAACACAAAGGCCTCTCAATTTTTCTATCACAGGCTTGTGTTTCCTCTATAATTTATAGTCTCTGGTTTAAAAAAGCAAAACAAAACAATTGTAAAGCCAGATAGGGTAGCTCATACCTGTAACCTCAACATTTGGGAGACTAAGTCAGGAGAATCATGAGTTTAAGGCCAAGTCTGCACTACCGAGTGAGACCATCTTCAAAACTTTCACAAACTGTGAAAGAACAGCACACCAGGACTACATGCTGTGAGAGCAAAACAGTCAGGAACTGCTGGTGTGGAAACTAACCAGAGAATGACTTCATCTTCTTGGACCGAAAATGGGAAAAAAAACCAAAGCAAAATAGCTGGGTAGTAGTAGTGTATGCCTTTAATCCCAGCACAGGGGTGGGCAGAAGCAAGGCCAGTTTGGTCTACAGAGTTAGTTCAGGACAGCCAGGACTACAGAGAAACCCTTTCATGAAAAAACAAAATGGAAAAAAGAAAAAACAAACAACCTGGAATATATAAGAAAAGCATTTATCTAGACAAGCACTAAACACTCCATCTGGCACAGTCCTTTATAAGCAGATGGAACCTGATCCCAAGAAAAACAGAGAATGGGATTAACCTCAGGTGAGGGAAAATTGAGGTTTTTGTCTGTGTGTCCTAGAGTAACCACTCACACAACCATCACTTGCTACCTGCTAACTTATGCTCATTCATTCAACAAACACATACTGAAACCTAGTGTGCATGCTACTCAGGGTCAAATAATAAGACGAAGTTCATCACGTACCGTCTGTGCAGAACTGTTCTCTATCCCCTCATTTGCTCATGAAGCTGGAAAGCATGGCAACCCCCTCCTCAAATCACAGACACCATCACCAAGCTCTACTGACTTTATCTTCCAATCTTTCTTTAATGTATTCATTACTCTTTCACAGCTTTGTTCCCTAACCCCATCTTGGCCCACACTAGTGTCAATAGCTTTCTACTGATCTCTACTCTTTCAGCTACTTGATGAAAAATTCTGAGTGTTACCACCTTATTTAAACCCTTAAACTCTCTGATGGTTCCCTAATGCCCTCCCATTTCTACCCACTCTGGTGAATTCCTGAGACAGGCCAGTCTCGGTCTAAACACTCCTCATTACACACCCACTCCCGGCACTTGGGGTGTTTATATGCTCATCCTTTAGTGCTCAGTCCAAATATGCCTTCCTCAAAGAAGTGCCACATTATGGCCTTTTTATTTTGATCAGGTATTTTTGTATATAATAAAATTGTATTTTATTAGTTTGTTTTATTGTATTGGGAGTTAAGCTCAGCATCTCATACAAACTCGACAGATACCTACCACTTAGATACCCCCAGCCCTGTAATTAGCTATTTCATGTTGGTCTTCCCTCTTCCTAGTCAGTCATTCCATGACTTAAGTTTACTGTGTCTGCTGCTTCCCAGTGCGCATCAGAATGCCTGATTCACAGGTTCAATAAATACCTCATAATGAATAAAGCACAAAGAACACAGACAAACACAAATTCCTCTAAGAGAGCCAAAGGAAATGAGGGGAAAACAGCTAGAAAGTGTGGTCAGCCCAGCAGCCATCAATGCAAAGCAGGATGTGTGTGGAAACAGGGGAAACTGGGTTGCTTAGAAAGGTGAAGACTGGATGCCCAATATTAAAATACAACGTTGCAAAATAGAACACAGATCTTGGCAGGCCCCAACTCTGGGCCCTGGAACTGAGTAACCTTTCCTGTTCAAGATCATAGCGACTCTCCAGCTAAATGTACAACATGCTGCCATTTGTGTTGTTTTTGTTTCTTTTGGTTAGCTTCAAAACTTGAACGGTCCTAGAAACTGAGGCCACAGGATTTGTGCTAGGATTTCAAAGATTTCCTTTGTGTTTCAAGGTGGAAAAAGACAGAGGTAAGATTTTTTTTTTCATCTCTAAATCTTCCTACCAGCAAACAATCATGCAGGTTCATTACTTAAGCATCAACAGAACTACTTCTAGGACTCTTTAGAAACACCATTCTGAGTAAGAAGCACTGAAACAATAATGCCTCTGTGTCACTTTACCTTAACAGCCCTTCCCAGAAGTTCAGCTCAAAGTAAAAGCAAAATTCAGCTGAAATGGATGTGTGTGTATTTTTTTTTTAAATGGTTACTGACATTCTCAGCCTACCCCTATGTGGAGGTGGGGTGGGTCAGAGAACTTGTAGGAGTCAGTCTTCTTTCACCTTGTGGGTTCCAGGAATCAAACTCATGTGGTCAGGCTTGGTAGTAAAGCTCCTTTACTCACTCTGCTATCTCACTGATCTTTTGTTTTTGTCTTTTGAGAGTGATTTACACAGCTTACCTTCAAATCCCTCATGTAGCTAAAAATAACTCTGAACTTCAGATTCTCCTGCCTGTACCTCTCAAGTGCTGAGATTACAGCACCCAGAGATTTCTTTTCTCACTTTTGGTGCCCTGGCTTCCCAGCTTATGCCTACTGGATAATACAGCCATGGCTGGCTGAATGCTGGACTTGAAGATGTGGAATGTTGGCCCATCATGACTCATTTTCAGTCCCCACCTACAAAACGAAGAGCTTGCACTGTTGATTTTTAGGCTTTTATCTTCCTTCTCAAAGCATAATCACTCTAGGAATGATTCTGACAGCTCTGAAACCTAATTATTCTATGTCCCATACACAAATGAGGCTGTAGCTGAGACCAGAGAGATGGAGCTCATCAAAGTCCTACGAGTATGATCAGAGTCCGTATAATTACTGACCCTGAATGTATTTGTCACATACAAAAACAGTAAAGACAATGTTCAATTTTTTTATAGTCTTTAGAGTCAGTGTTTCTTGAATTATTCTATGGAGCACACTGAATTGTTAATAGATGTACAGTACAAGAAACTAAACAAATTTCAACAGTCCTTAATGAAGGACTTCTGAGTTATTAATAATAAAGATTTGCCAGCTCCTATACTATGACCTCACCACAGGCATTTCATTTATAAATGAGGAAACTGAGGAACAGAATTGAGAAATTAAGACAAAAAACACACAGACCACAGATGATGATATAGGTCTTTGACACAAGACATGCTAAAGATCCTAAAAACTTGGTGCCTAAATTGAAGTCTTTCATCATAGTAAATTCTCTCATCACTTGTCTGGGTGTAGTAGTTAACTGATGTAGTACTTCCCCAAAGATACTGACACGCACACAGATATCCAGTCTTCTCTTTATGCTACTGAACTGTCCAGACTTTGAAACGTAGAGCACATGATCCAAGGAAGCATTACCTGAGAATATCATAACTGGCAAAGTCCCACTGGTACAGACCAAGGGCTGAACTACAGACAATGTATTTTCCATCAAAATGAAGTCTTGGTTGCAGGCAGATACTTCTATCCTCAGAGACAGACAATGTCTTTAAGCACTTACAGTTGATTTCTCTCCCAATTGGCCAAATCTACAAAAAGGGGGGGGGGGGGAAGATGATTGATCATATTACTAAAGAGAAGCTAATGCTTATAAAAGTAGCTTGAAGGAAAAAAAAAAGTAGCACCTGCTAACAGATACAAAGAAAATACATTGCCAAGACTCCTATTTTAGTCAAGAGCCACAGGTTTAAGTCTTATTGTTAAAACAAATCAATATTTCTTTTTATAGTTTAGATCTAAGAACTGAGGAAGGAAGGAGGTATGAGCCTTAAGAGAAGAGTCTTAGGCCAGGCAGTGGTGGCATATGCCTTTGATCCCAGACTTGGGAGGCTGGGAGGCAGAGTCAGGCAGATCACTGTGCGTTCAAGAACAGCCTGGTCTACAGAGTGAGTTCCACTTGAAAAAAGTGGGGGGGCGGGGGCACAAAGTCTTAGAGCTTTGGATACTGAGGCAGGAGGATGGCAAGTTTGAGTTAATTAGTCCTATCAAAATACAAAAACAAAACAGTAAGAATGAGTGGGAAACAATTTTCTCTTTTGTGTGTATACATGTCAGTGTAATAGTTCATGTGGAAGTCAGAGGTGTCTTCCTCAATCACTTTCCATCTTATTTTCTGAGACAGGGTCCCTTATGGAACCTGCAGTTCATCAATCAGTTTGGCTACAGCGATCCTCAGCACTGGGGATTGCAGGTGTGTAATCCATTCCTGTAATTACCATTCCTGGCCTTTTAAATAGATGCTGGAGATCTAACTAAACTCAGGTACTGACTCCCACCAGCCTCCTGGATTTCTTTCATTTACAAATCACAGAAACTACCTGGCAGAGGGATGGGTCATATCATTTCCAATGGGAACAAGATGACTTAAACTAAGACTTTTTTTGCACCTCTCTGGCAGTAGTCTCCTCTGTCATACCTTTTTAGTTTTCCTTATATGATATTTTTTTGTTGCTGAGATAAATTATATAGAGAGAAGACTTACCTTGATCTCATATTTGTCTGCACTTAAGAGGATGTAGTCTCCAGGGCTATGCAAGAGAGACTTGACTTTGCACTTCTGCAAAACCACCTACAACATAAGCATCCACGTTACATGAAGAACCTTCACTCTGTTCCTATGCTAGTTTCATATTGTTTTTAATTTAAAATATGAAAATGTGCTTGAATTGATATGGTGTTAGAATATCTTATGTGGAACTCTATTATTAGATTAACTCATAACACTTTTACTACAGCCAGATTCTGTTACTAGCTGTATCTCAATGTCCAGTGTTGGCAGCATTTAATCTTATCTTCGGTTGGGACTAATTCTTAAAATTGTAGAGTGTGGACCTAGGATGTAGCTCAGTGGTGAAATACTTGCCTACCATGCACAATGCCCCAATCTGACCTCCAGTACTACATTCTCTATTATTACTGCTGTTAAAACACACGTTTAAACACACACATACACACACACACACATGTGATTATTTTCATTAGCATGTGTACCATAAAGGAAAAAGCACTAGACTCAAAATAAGAATTTGCAATCTGTTTGCAGAGATCTAGTAACTGTGCAGACCTGGGAAAAGCCACGCAGCCCATATGTTGCTCGTTTTGTGCTGGAAACTGAACCCAGAACCTACTACGTGCTGAGCCAGCACTTTACCATGGCTATATCCCAGACTATTTTTCACTTTACTCATTTGTGCCCATTACCTTACTGCATATAAATGCAGTGAAGATGAAATAGATCCATGCAAACAATAGTAATAGGAAAAGGCAAAATTCCATAGCACTTGGGGTTCATCGGTTATTGTTAGGTCCTAGCAATCTTTAAAATAAATCAGCACTCATTCAGAAGCTTGAGATATAGATGTAGCTACACCTGGCAGACCTGCTTGGTGCTACCCGAACATCTCATTTGGCAGATACAAGAGTTCAGGTCATGAAGGGAGGGGAATCTTGTCCAAATCACAGGCAGAATCCTGAGCCCACACCCACTAGGGTTGCCTGTGATATACAACTCTGTTCAACTAGTGAAGTGCCCAGCAGTTACCTAGCTTCTCACAAACTGATCTGTCTGTAATTATAACTATTAAGAGAAAATTTTAGATTGCCCACCCAATCTAAAACCTGGCAGGTATCTCTGATTCTTTCTTCTTTCTAATCTACAACAAATGAATAACTTTAGGTGGCTTTATCTTAAAGATAGATCCTTCCATACATTGCCACCCAAATCCAAGCCAAGGGCATCTTTTGCTTAGACTAAGCCTAACTGGGCATTCTGTATCCATGTGTATGTATCTTTAACCTACCACCTTTCCACATTGAACTCATATTTCTCAAGCATAAGTCACAACAGACACAAATCATAACTTTAGTAGTTTCCTCAACACTTCTAGTTATCTACCAACCTTACTATGACCCACTAACACCTATGAGGCTAGTTCTCAGCTCTACTACACAGCTGCACTGGCCTTCAGGTGGTTTCCTATTCTGAGCACATGCTCTTTCCACAGCTGTCTCCTAGTCACCTTGTTTGGCCTTCCTCAAAAAGCTTTTCCTAATTAGCTCATAGATTTTCTTTTTCCTTTTTTTTCTGAGACAGGGTCTCTCTGTGGTAACTCTGGCTGTCCTGGAACTCACTGGCCTAGAACTCACAGAGATCCACTTGCCTGTGCCTCCAAGCAGTGGGATTAAAGGTATGTGCCACTACCGCCCGGCTAGACTTTTTAATACCACACTATACTTTTCCTTCACTGAACTTAATTTGCAATTACACAGCACTTATTTGTGAAACTACTAGTTAATGACCATTTCTATGAGATTAAAAACCATAAGATCAGGCCAAGGTCTATTTTGTTTACTTCTACATCCTCAGCCTCTTAGATAAATAGCATAATAAGCTCAAATTAAGTTGTGTCTCCATAAGATATTTACTTCACTAATACTGCATTTGGAACACAATTTTGATTTGAAAACATGACAATATTCTGTTAAAGACTCATTTTCCTTCTTTGCTCTTATATTTTGTCATAGTGATACTAGGCTTGATTACAGGGCCTTGTACATGGTTCTACCACTAAGGTATTCTCAGCCCCTCCCTATCTCACATTTTAAAAAAATCAAACTTTTCTGTTGGTGGTGTTTTTGTTTTGTCATTGCTCTGTGTGTGTGTGTGTGTGTGTGTGTGTGTGTGTGTGTGTGTGTATAGTCTTGAGGGTCAAACCCAGAGTCTCATGCTAGGCAAGCATTCTCTTCCACTGAGCTATATCCCCAGCTTGCAAATATTTATTTTTCAAAATGAAAATTACAGTTCTGATTCAAAGAGGTACGGTATCTCTGTGTAGCCCAGGCTGGCCTTTTACTCATGGTATTTCTGCCTCAGCCAATTAAGTGCTAGGATTACACCAGGGGCAGATAGGTTTCTGAGTTTAAGATCAATCTGATTTACAGAGTGAGTTCCAGGACAGCCAGGGCTACAAAGAGAAACCCTGTCTTGAAAAACAAAACAAACAAACAAGTGCCTGGTTATGGACATGTACCACTACACCCAGATAATCTGTTGTATTATTTAAGTGGTTTTTACATGTTAGTCACTATTGTATACCACCATGCTCTGTGAGTGCATCTATTCCACTATAATTCATGTACAATATATACAAGGTCTACCTCCTCCTTTCCCCACCAGTGAGGAGCCTGACACCAAGGTATCCCTTGGTCTTCCTACCTTGGTGACCCATTCAGTATGCCCAGTGAGTGTGTTCAGGCATGTCCCAGCAGATAAAGCCCATACTTTCACAGCGAAGTCCGCAGAGCCACTCACCAAAATATCCAGTTCATCACTGTAGTCCACACTGAAAACTAGTGCACACAACACAAAGTTAAAACATGCTTCACTGTCAGTGGTTCTTTGTAAAAACATTCAATAACATTTATTCTCCTCATTGTCCAAATACATATCTTCCTAGCCATAACACAGTAAGAATTGAGCTACTCAATCAGTTTTAATGATACAAAGAAAGTCTATTTCACAATTATTACAGTTTATCCTAAGGTTGAGAAAGCCTTGAGAATAACACAATTTCTTCTATTTGTGTCAGCTTCAGAGTGATGGAAATAATGACATCCCTTTGTAGGATAGCCTGCTTGGTACCACATACAGCTTTATCTAGTTTATGGGAAAACACCAGCACAGATGGCCCCTTTAAGATCTGCAATGATCTTAAATAAGGCAAAAATGTAAACGGGGCTGGGAGAGATGGCTCAGCAGTTTAATAGTACTGACTGTTTTCCCAAAGGACCTGAGTTCAGTTCCCAGCACCTATTTAGCAGCTGTAACTCCAGTTCTAGGGGATCTGACATCGTCACTCACATACACATGCAGGCAAAACACCAATGTACAAAGAATAAAAGTAAATTACTTATAAAAAAAAATGTGAAGAAAATAAGCTGCAGAACAGCACTCAGGCTCCAGAAAGGCCAGGGCAGAGAAAAACAAGGATCTCAGAGGTTGGACTTAAGGCATTCATTTAACAGGGTCTAAATTTCAAGTCATACACCTAGCAACTACATTAGTTCAGGACATACAGAGAATATTCAGTATTTGATTTTGAATATCTACCAAACAAAAAAGGACACTGGGAACCTAGCAATGAAGACCCAAGAATCTGTGATGGGTAAGTTTGTTTGTTTGTTTGTTTTTAAGGTTACCTCTTGCTAGAAAAACACAGATGAGAATGACTACTCTGCCCAGGGCTATCAGAGAGGACTTCAGAGAAGATGCAGTATTGAAGATGGACATGAGGAATAGCTTATTAAAATAAATTCTCCAGGTAGACAGGATAGTGAAGGCGTAGATTAAAAGCCACAGCAGTGTCAAGAAACAGCAGTAGAACATTTTGTTTAGAACAAGGCCTCTAAAACTTGTAAGGAATGAAATCACCTAGAAGTTGTGGTATCCACATGCTATGTAGGATTACTTTGTTTAATGGTTGGGGCTTATACTAAACTGTAAACATTTTTATTTTTTGAGACAGGGTCTCACTATGTAGACCTGGCTGTCCTAGAATTCTCTATGTAGACTAGATAAGCCCAGAACTCAACAGAAATCCACCTGCCTCTGCCTCCCAAATACTAGAATTAAAAGCATGTACAACCACACCTGGCTATAAGACATAGACTTCTAAAATAAATGAATAAAATCAGATTAAATTTTTTTCTTAATATGGGGGGGGGTGTTTAACCACAGAAGAGGTAGGTTTAAAGAAATATTAAGCACCAGGCACAGTGTAAGGAACTTAGAATATAAAAGTAAAGACGATAGGTAGAATCCCCGACCTGTGAAGCTTAGGGTTGGGTGGTAAAATGAAGTTACTGTGATTCTGTGCATGACAGGAGTGTCCTAGAAGTCTGCCCATAATCACAACATTCTAAAACAAAAATTTCTTTCATGTTAGTTCCAGGACTTTACTTGTTTTACTCACTTTGCAGCCAAGTACTAACTGGATGTACTTTGTGAAGATCATACAATCCATGAACTACCTTCTGTCCAAGGGTTTTCAGCTCTCAATCTACAATGGAGTTGTCTAAATGTCTAAGTGTGATGGTATGGAATCCACTAAAAGCAAATGTGACTGACTGCAAGAGAGAAATGAACTGGGAGAGAAGGACAGCCACTTATTCCAACATAATAGGCACATAAAAGAATGTTTCAAAGGCCAAGGAAAAGCAAAATTATGGAAAGCATTCCAAATATAAATAATTGAAACGCAGGGAAATAACTGCAGTGGTTAAGAAAGAAAACAGTAGGTTAAAGCAAGGTAGAAAAAAAATCAAAATATTTGGTTCTTGGTCTTAAAAAGCATGGCTAAAGTAATTGTAAAGACCTTTAAAAAAGGAGAACCCACCCGCCCCCGTGTGCCCCCGGAAATGCTGGGTCCTGGCTCCGGAACTCCATTCCCAGCAAGCCACAGTGTTGTCAAAGGAGCCTGTCACAAGCTTCTGTTCATCGAACTTCACAGCTGCACAAGTGTGGGTCTGGATGCCGTAAACACACTGCCCTGTGCTTACATCCCACAGCTTTGCAGACAAGTCATCTGACCCTTAAAGAGAAAAACCAGGAAGGTTAGTGTGACCTAGACACCCTAAAGAAACTCAGTCCCCCTGAAGAGACTCTCCTCAGCCCCTTTCTGTAGTATTTAGCTTTAAGGCACCCAAGCACAGACAGGATAATGTGACTTGTTGGGCCTCAAAATGACATTAAATATACTAGGACAGAATCCAGGCTTTTTGGCTTTCCCCTTAATCTTCTGGGCTACAGCGGATTATTAAAGCATCCCTTCATGCTTCCACTTGAAGCATTTCCTAAATCTTTGGCTATTAAGAACATTCAGATTTGACTGGTTCATCTTACCTATGGCTGCATGTTTATACTTGAATGTCTGTCCACTTACTACCCTGCAATGCTGAACACAGTGCATTCTAGGAGGGGATAAAGATAAGCCTCCAATCTCTGGCTAACTCTTACAAAAGCTAATTGGAATCTCGAGTCATCATGAAAGGTGTCAAGGAACCTCAATGAGTACTAGGGATAAATTACCCCCAGACATTCATATCAACTCACAAAGAGCTATAGAAAAAAGTTGGTTTTATTTCTGCCTGTAGGGAGCGGAGCAAGTCCTGATTGAGTGGTATTTTGACATGAGCAAGGCCTATTGATGGCTCTAAGACTAATTGGCCCATGGTAAATTGGCAAAACTTTACACATATGGACCAGGCTAAAAGGGGTGGCAAAGCTTTCCTTGGTGATATGAGTGTTAACAAACAACTGATCAATGTGTGCAGAGACTAAGAACTGTAGCCTCCTCCTGGATGTTTAGACTGGTTGCCTAAGACACCTCCTACTGAGACGAAGTAATGCTTCCCACTGTGCTGTACCTAATAAACACAAGGAGGTTCTAGGTTACAGTGGTCAAAGAACCCCACCTGATGCCAGATTCATTGTGTGTGTGTCTGTACTTTCTTCAGGGTTCCCAGCACCAAACCACGAAAGATGCAACATGGTGAAAAGGTTACACTAACCATGGTGATAATTCAGGACTGAGATCTCATTAAATCAGCAATCCCAATTATTAAATTTTGTCTCAAAATTTACTTTTAGAAGTTCAACAAAAGATAATTTTAAGAAACACTAAATACAATTATTCTGACTAGGACACTATATTCTAGGAAAGCATCAACAAGCTGGTTTTCAAAGGCTGAAATAGTTAAATAAAACCAGCCAGAAAAAACTCCCCATTAGGTGCTGGATAGATGGCTCAGAGGTTAAGAGCAAATACTATTCTTGCAGAGGACCTAGATTCAATTCCCAGCACCCATATGTCGGCTCACAACCACCTGTAACTCCAGTTCCAGGGGATCTGATAACCATCATCTGGCTTTTGAGGACACCAAACACACATGTGGCACAGACATACATGCAGGCAAAACACTCATACACATTTAAAAAAAAAATCTTTAAAAAAAATCCACCTTTAGTAAAAGCCAGTGTTTCAGAGGATGGCTGAATAACCACCACTCGCAACAGACTGTGGGCAAACTCCAAAGGCACTAAAATGAAGGCTGCCTTACTGTCACCTAGCTATTTAGGTCTCCATTTCCCCCTCTATATGATGACGTGTAGGTTTTGGTGGCAGTTTGCGATGGACACGGGAGACTTTTAGGATCACCAAGGGATCTTCACTGAATACACAGTGTGCACTGAGGACACGGTTCAGTGGTAGGACACTTGCCCAAGGTTATGAGTTCTACCCCAACAATACAGAAAATGAAGAAATAAGCATACAAAGATACATTACACACAAACAGGAAGCCAAACTATTCCAGTTTAGAGTTGCAGAACTAAAATCCTGTACTCTTAGAATGGTTGTCAGGCAATTCTCGATCATCAATGACACTCTTGAGAACCAGAGGTCAGTTCTCAGTGTACTCAGCAGAAATCAATATAATTTGTCTTCTCATAGTTACTTAGAAAAATGAAAAGTCTATTTTATTTAACTCAATTTGTCAAAAGTGTTAATACTTCAATATGTAACGAAGTTTTTGTTTTAATCATTTATTTTTATTTTATGTGCATTGGTGTTTTGATTACATGTATGTCTGTGAGGGTGTTAAATCCCCCGGAACTGGAGTTAGATAGCCGTGAGCCGCCATGTGGGTGCTGGAAATTGAACCCAGATCCCCTAGAAAAGCAATTATTTCTTGTAACCACTGAGCTATCTCTCCAGCCCACAAATAAAGCATGACACTTTATGTTCTTTTATATTCCAAGACTTTTAATTCTGGCATTTCCCACTTCACACCTCAATCTAGAAAAGCTCAGGAACTCAACAGTGCTCGTGGCTCCTATAAAGCAGAGTAGAGTCCAGGCAGATTAAGGTCATCTGATGTACTGCCAATGTTTAACTGGTGATTCATTTTTTTAACATCTATGTGTAAGATGTCTATGATGGGCAGGGGTCTCTTGCTCTCATGGCCTTGAGTCTGACAAAGGTAAACAAGCAATATTATTCACACAGTCAGTGTTGGTAAACACTAAAACCCACAGCAAATACAAGTGCATAAAAGAGAAAATGTCTCAGATAAAGCCTACTGAGATTACAGCTGTGCTCCATAACATGCACGTGTCCTACAATACGCCTCAGGCTTGGGCACAACTGGCTCCTCAACTATACTCCAGTTCTATTTTTAAGTCAAACTTTGGCATATTTTGAGGAAAAGATTTCATGACCTAAAAAAGCTCAAACTTGCTGGAATCATAAGGATGGATGCTGGTAAGATGACTCAGCAGGTAAAGGTGCTTGCTGCACAGGTCTGGTGACCTGAATCCAATACCTGGAACCATGTAAAGGTGGAAGGAGAGAATCAAAGCCACAGTGTTGCCCTTTGACCTTCACAGGTGCTTGCTTGCTTGAGCTCTCTCACAAACAAAATTTTTTGAGGTTTACGTTTATTTTATGTGTATGGTTGTTTTTCCTGCGTATATGTGTGTGTACAAATACCTCTGGCGTTCAGAAGGGGGATGCTGGATCCCCTTCAAACTGGGAGTTACAGACAGTTGTGAGCTACCATGTGGGTGCTGGGAATCAAACCTAGGTCTTCTGCAAGAGCAAGTGCTCTTAACCACTAAGCCATCTCTTCAGCTCGAAAGAAAAGAAAGGAAGAAAGAGAGAGGGAGAGGGGGAGAGAGGGGGGAGAGAGAGAGATCGATCTAGAGCATGAATAAGTTAACATGGCCAAAAAATAAGCACAAATTTTGAGAGCTGAAGAGATGGCTCAGGGGTTAAGAGCACTTGTTGCTCTTGTAGAGACCCAGAATTTAGCTCTCAGCACCCACACAGCAGCTCACAACTGTAACTCCAGTCCTAGGAAATCTGACACCCTCTTATGGCTCTTATGTGCACCACAACACACATGGTACACAGACACACTTACAGGCAAAACACCCATACACATAAAATAAAAATAAGGAATAGTTTAAAAAAAATAAAGTTTCAGCTGGGTGGTGGTGGTGCATGCCTTTAACCCCAGCACTTGGTAGGCAGAGGCAGGTGGATCTCTGTGAGTTTGAGGCCAGCCTGATCTACAGAGTGAGTTCCAGGACAGCCAGGGCTACACAGAGAAACCCTGTCTTGGAAAACAAACAAAAACAAAACAGAAGTTTTACAATTCCAGCCATAGCTAGGATGTCACTCCTGCATTTTTCTCTCTAGGCCTGAATACTCTTAAAAGCTCTCACCTTGTATTTTCAAATCTTGGGACTGTCTACTTAGATATACAAAATGTAAATAAATTTAGTTGATTACAAAGTGAACTCCATTTATTCTCTTAAATCCACTGTCATTTTCTAACCTTGTTTTTAGTACTTCTCCTCTCTTAGGACACAGAGCTAGAAACCCCAGCCACTTCTGACATTTCTTCTCCTTGACAGGTACTAAATTCACTATCAAGTTTTGTCAAGTCTAATGGATGCTCTTAACATTCTATTTCTTTTTAGTTTGTTTTTTTTTAAAATCAGACTTTCCCATAGGTACCCTATTTCTAGACTGATTTAGCCTTACCTACACTGTAGTGGATTAACACTTTAACTTGGAAGCTTAGAGCCTAAGGGCTCTGAAAGAGGTCTGGATGGCTATCTCCATAGGGAGCATTTCAGAAATTGTGGGATACTTTCAGCTGTCACAGTGGTGGGGGTGAGGGACATTACTGACATCAGCTAGTCAGAGGCCAAGAATGGTACATACCCTGCAATATGTAGGACAATGCATAAAAGAACTGTTTTCCACTCTGCAAGGCACTTATGATGGTTCTGCCAGATACTTGAAAGGAAAACCTTACTTTTGGAAGAAAGAGAATCTGAACTAAAAAAAAGTTTACGTTTTTGAAGAGTTCTGAGCTGGAAAGATAACTCTCAGAGAAGTGTTTTCCTAGATTAATCACCAATGCATAGAGAGGCCACAGCCATAGGCAGATGGGGACCAGCGGTAGAACTTGTCAGCATTGTCTACATGGTGTTGGTTTTGCAGGATGCAAAAATGCAACAATTATGGAGTCACAGACACCTACCCAAAGGTTCCAGAAAAAATGCTGAAACCAAACATTGTGTGGAAGGGTCTGATTTTCCTGCCTAGGAGGCCCCGAGAAGCCAAACCCCAATTCCTACTTCATAGATACGAAGTGCCCATGTTAGATGCTAGAGAATCACCTCAGTGTTTAGCCATATACAACCAGCAGTCCTGTGTGTTGGCGTCTGCACCGCCCTGTCGGCCTATGGGCAGAGAAGCACAGCTGACTGGATGATGTTCTTTCTGGAGAGAAAGCAGCACCCAGAGCGCCTGAACCTCAGTAAGTGGGAGTCATCCAATTGTATAAAAACAAATTTTACTTATTTCTTCAATACCAAACACTGCTAACTTTTCCCTAATGCAGGAATCACTTATTCCTCTAAAAAATAAAGTTTTCCTACAAAATTTAACTACCTTTTCTTTCTTTGATCGGGGTGGAGCTGGGGCATCATATTAGAACTGTGCTCATACAAGGCAGATGTTCTACTGAGCATACGCTCAGTCATACATCCTCTTACTTGAGCTATTACAGCTCTTATTTTTCTCAATCAATCCAGAGGTTACACCAGAGCTACTGCTCATAGGCCACAGTATTTTAAAATCTAGGTAACACTTAAAGATCAATACTGAAAATTAATCAGCGCATTTCACAAGAATCTAGACTTGAAGCTTCTCTTGCAAAGTCAGATCTAGCCACCCCGCACAGGAATCCTGCACCATTATGACGCACTGCAATGGAGCTGAAGCTGCATTCTCGAAAAGCAAGTGCTGTGACTTGGCACAGTCCCCTGGAGAAACTTTCACCTACATTAAGTCATCTTCCTGATGGAACATGCGCACCTCTGAGCAAAGAACTGCCCTGCTTCTCCCAGGTGTGCGCCCATGTTGTTTTCTAATGGCAGACATTCCATAAATAAGTAGCCATTGACTATCGCAAAGTACACTATGTTCCACTCTCATTTCCGAAATAAACTTCAGAACAGAGGGAGAGTTACCTCTCTGCAGACCAGGCCAACTGTTAGCACTGGCCATCAGTCTCTTTGGTAATACTATCTCACTGCTTTCTCAAGGTGCTAATCTGAAAGTCTCCATCAGCTTACTGCCAAATTTAGGATTCCACAATTCACCCACAGTGAAAACTGAAGTTCTTACAAAATGAGGGGTGCGGCAGAGAGCTCAGTAGTTAAGGATGCTTAGTGTTCTTCTAGAAGACTGGACAGCTCACAACTGCCTATAACTCCAGCTCCAGGAGGATCTGACACCTTCTTCAGGCCTCCCCAGGCCACACACATATGCAGATAAAAATAAAGAAATTTTTTTTTTAAAAGAAACACAATGACAGAAACACATTCTCTAACACATTTCTCTCACCTGTGTCTCAGGCATGTTGTGGTTAGAAATTTCAAACTAACACTTTATATCAACTTTAAAAGACATAATTTCCGAATGCAAATCTGATAAATTACAATAAAAATAATATATTCCCATTTAGAAACTAATCTTAAAAATGCAGGGTTTAGGGGCTGAATGTGGCTTAGTGGTAGAATGCCTGCCTAGCATGCACAAGGCCCTGGATGTCTAATTTCCAGCAATGAAAACAAAAATGAAGATATGGGTCCACTAACAAATATTAACTTATAAGTAGCTTGAGAACTTAAAGATTCCTTCCCATTTACTTTTTCAACAAATGTATGTATGTTTGCATGTAGAGACCTTAGGGTAATGTCCAGAATCTTCTACCACTCCCAACCTTTATTTTTTATGAGGCAGGGTCTCTCAGTCAAATCTAGGGCTCACCCACATGACTAGCTGATAAAAGCAGCTTGCCTAAATGATTCCCTGTCTCTGCCTTAGGAAGCTGGAATTACTGATGGGCTGCCAAACACACCTAGTATCTTTATGGGCTCTGGGAATCTCAACTCCAATCCTTACACATGCATGGTAAGTGTTTTAACCACTCACATCTCCCCAGCCCATAACTGAAGTTTTATTGCATGAAAAGAAATGAGCTGGGAAGTAGTGGCGCACACCTTCAATCCCAACACTCAGGAGGTAGAGGCAGGCGGATCTCTGAGTTCAGGCCAGCCTGGTCTACAGAGTGAGCTCCAGGACAGCCAGAGGAACATGGGGAAACCTTGTCTCAAAAAAAACAGACAAGCAAGCAAACAAACAAACAAACAAACAAAAAAGTGTTGCTAAAAATGCATACACATATTAGAAACAAAAGCACATCCATTATTTTGTAACACAAAATTTAAAACTTTAACAATTGTATATATAACATATATAGGTACACTGTCACATGCTTTGTTTAAGCTTGTTAAAAGCAGACTGAGAATGAGGGCTCTTCTGTCCCATATGCCAGTGTGGTGGCTTGGATGAAAATGGCCCTCACAGGCTCACGTGACTGAATACTTGGTCTTCAGTTGGGAAGGATTAGGTGTGGTCTTGTTGGAGGAGGTATGTCACTGGGAGTGGGCTTTGAGACTTCAAAAGCCCACGGCACTCCCAGTTAGCTTGCTCTGCCTCATGCTCTCAGCTACTGCTCCAGCACCATGCATGCCAGCCTACTGATTTGCTGCTGTGCTCCCAGCCATGTTTATGGCCCCTGGACCCATGAGTCCCCAAATTAAATGCTTTATCTTATAAGTGGCTTTGGCCATGGTGTCTTATCACTGTAATAGAAAAGCAACTAATACATCCAGCATATTTATTTCAAGTATCCTCCAAGGCACCTTGTCCAAGAACAAGTGATCCTGACTCTATAACTGGGATAAAAAAAACGTCAAGCAGTTAAGGGCATTTAAAACACCGGGCACACCTTTAATCCCGGCATTCTGGAGGCAGAGGCATGCAGATCCAGCCTGGTCTACAGAGTGAGTTCCAGGACAGTCAGAGCTACATAGTGAGACTCTGTCTTGAAAACAAAACAACAAAAACCTACCATGTTCTTCATAACAGTTAGACGGTATATTGTTTCCAACCAAGGTTATTACTATTTATTCCATAATATAAAGATGCCTGTAGTGGGAATGGGAAAGCAGTTCAGCCAGGGAAGTTACCCAAGGAGAGAAAACTCAACTGGGAATATAAATGATTGTCTCAACATCCTCAGTCCTTTTCTTAGGGATGCTGTCAGCACCCAATTTGATGTCATCTTCTATTGACTTGGAAGTCTCACTCTACACGACTCTTTCAATTGAAAAATCCAGCTGGCTGCTTCAAGGGGCTTCTCCAGTTAATTTCTGCAGGAGGTTTCTAAGCCCCTTATTTGATAAGTGTTATCTGTGTTTGCTCTCCCAGTCAGGCTGCTCTAGTCATCTCTGATAGATGTCTGAAGCTCTACTACTTGCTGGTTATTCTCTAAGCTTTTGCTTACCGTAGATCTAATAAACTCATTCAAAACTAAAAGCACCACTGTGGTAGATCACTCTTTGGACTAAATGAACAGAATGTCACATAGTCACTTAAATGCCTAATTTAAAAAATATCCAGCTGACTTTGTTTCCATGTCCAAACTTTCAACATCCAATTCTTAGGATCACAGGATTTTAGAGCAAGGAAGAAAAATGTTCCTTTCCATTATTTTAAAGGCAACGAAATAAACACAGATAGGTTAAATAATTCATCTGAAATGTTCTTGCTAGACCTAAAAAAATTTTTTAAATGATAAAATAAGAAACAAAATTAACAAACATAAGAGGAAAAGTGTAAGAAGTTTTCAGTTTTCAGATGCACACTATATTTAAGAGAATGTCTGAAGGTTTTCCCATAATCCTTATAGAAATGACTCTTCTCCAGAGAGAAAGAAGAACATGAGGGAGTGGGAACAGCTACTCATAGGAAAATGCCATTACAAATGTTCCACACAACCAACATTGCTATTCTCAAGAGAGAGCTTAAAGGGATTAGTCCTAAATTACAAAAGTAAACACTGCTTCCCCTCCCCCACAACTCTCCCAGGTCCCTTACCTGTACAGAGAAGTCCATCTTTGTAGTAAAGTGCATACACTCTGGCACTATGTCCAATTAATGATGAGGTCTCAAAGGCTTCATGGTCCTTCAGTTGCTTCATCCTCAAAATAGCCTTCAAGTAAACCTTCTTCCAGTGCAACGCGTCCTGAACAGAATCATCTATCTGCCAGCCCAGATTCCTACACGCAGTCTGCCACACCTCTGTGCAGGCACTTATCACCTTATTCCACTGCTTAGAGACCAGGCAGCACGTGAGTAAAGTCTGAGGATCGAGCCATTTTAACAAATAAAAACTGAGCTCCAGGGGAAGGAGTTTGAGGAAGTCCCGCTTGAGAAGGGTCTCCAGGTTATTGGAGAGATGTCTGAGCTGGACTGCCCCACTCAGACTAATCAGGTGATCCAGAGTTTCATTTTTCTGCAAGTCCGTCAGAGAAAGAAATGTAACAGAAATGTTATCAAGCCATGTCTCAAAGTCCTTTCTCTCCATAAGGTTATGGAAATATTTACCTGTGGCACATCAAAATTTTGTATTAGTTCTGCTCAAAAAGACTGTTCAAGCAAGACTGCTAACAAATAAAGTATTAAAAATTAGTGTAAAAATTGGCATTACAATTTTATGCTTAGTTACTTTACAGTTAATAAACGATACCTGACAGTTACCATGCACACAAAAGAAAATGCATCTAAGAAAACATATTTGAGCAAATCATGATACAGTAAGTATGTCAGAGGAATTTATGTCAGTGTGTGACTTGCTCCTTTTTTTGTTTGTTTGTTTTGTGTTTTGAGACAGGGTTTCTCTGTTGTTAACTCTGGCTGTTCTGGAACTCACTCTGTAGACCAGGCTGGCCTGAACTCAGAGATCCGCCTGCCTCTGCCTCCTGAGTGTTGGGATTGAAGGTGTGCACCACCGTTGCCAGGCATGACTTGTTCCTTTTAAAGTCTAACACATGCACATGCACTGTCACCATAAAAGATTTAACAGAACATTCATTCATAAAGAGTGTATTCTATTCTACATACAACCTTCCAACCAACCATTATAAAACTGCTTCCTTATTAAAACACTTAATTTGGAAAATAAAATCACAAGAATAGAACCAGGATGTAATAAGCACAAAGCCAATCTCTGGAGCTGTGACCTAATATAGTTATGCTAGTTACAACCTGATCTGCCACCCAAAATCACAAAACTAATGACTTGGTTTTTCAAGATGGTAAAGCAAAAAGATCTCAAGAGAGAAAAATGAACATGTGTAATAAGCTATTTGCCACAGGTATCCTGGAGTTCCATCTCTCCACAGTACTATCTGCTGTACACAGTTTGCTTTTACACCCTCACATAAACTAGTGACAACTTTTGTTTGTTTTGGGATAGAGTTTCTCTGTTGTAACTCTGGCTGTCTTGGAACTCACTCTGTACACAAGGCTGGCCTTGGACTCAGAGAGCCTCCTGCCACTGTCTCCCAAGTGCTGAGATTAAAGGTGTGCACCACTATTGCCTGGCTTAGTGGCAACTCTTAACCATGGTTCCCTAGAGTCTTGAGGGTCCTTGCAATCTACAGGATAAAGCAAATTGATAATCCCCCTGGTGCTGGCCACAGTGGAATGTGCCTACAATCCCAGACACTGAGAAGCTGACCTAATGGGATCAGTAAGTTTGAGACCAGCCTGAGCAATATAGCAATACCACATTTCAAATATACAAGGCGAAAAAAAAAAACAAAACAAAACTGAATGCTCGCAAAAAATACGTGTCATTTTTACTTTATACATGAAGAAATTACAGGTCCAAGAAGGTAAGTAAATCATAGATGCTATGACCTGATTAAACCATTTTACCTTTTGAGAAAGTAACAAATTTTCCAGGGCTAAATGGGACAAAGGAATTTTGTTTTTGTTTTTTGTAGACAGGGTTTCTTTGATGTAACCCTGGCTGTCCTGGAACTCACTCTGTAGACCAGGCTGATCTTGAACTGACAGAGATCCACCTGCATCGGCCTCCTGAGTGCTGGGATTAAAGGCATGCACCATTATCGCCCAGTAGGACAAGGGAATTTTTAGGTACCCTTTATTAGTATCAACAGGTATCAATTTATTCTTTATAATGAGGATGAAGAGCTGGGCATGGTGGCACATGTCTTTAACCCCAGTTTTAAGGAGGCAGAGTGAGTTGATCTCTTTGAGTTTGAGGCCAGCCTGGTCTACAGAGTCAGTTCTAGGACAGTCAGGGCTACACAGAAATACTCTGTCTCTAATAATAATGATTAAACTAATGGAAAGAGAAAAAAATTAAAAAAGAGATTTGCTCGTGTTGATTTTAATAAATGGGTAACAGGTTCATAGGAACTTAGTTTGATTTTGATTATGTCCAGACAGTTCCATGGCATCTTTTTTTTTTTTTTGAAAAAAAAAATATTTTCTGGTTACTTTCATCTTCCAACTTTTCCATGTAAAGTGAGTAAAAAACAAGTTCCCAGTATCTAATTTGGCAAGAACGTTCCAGTCAAAAACCAATATATTAATGTCAGCAACCAAATGTTTCAATTGCATCATCTGCAACCCAACAGCATGGGCTTCTTAAGCTAATATTCAAAGTCAAAGGTCTCGGACTAAAGGACATGGCAATTTATATGGAAGATCTAGCTCTTCATCTGCTAAAACAGTAAGTAGTTTACATAATTTCATCAACTCATCACAAAAAAATAAGCCTCTTTTGTCTGAACCTTAGCATAATCCCTCTGTAACACATCCAGAAAATCCTACTTGTAAGACTTATTCACAAGACAAAACAACTCATTTCTATGGGCACCTGCAGGGTTGTAACAGCTCCTGACTGTTCAGTTCAGAACACATGCCTTGGAGTTTTCGCTTCCTTTTTTACTGAGGCCTTAGGGCATCATTATTTAGCTCAAGTTGGCCTCAGACTCAACAAGATCCTCCTACCTTCACCCCAAGTACCATGTGTATGCTACAAAGCCTGTCTAAAATCATTTTTTAACTATGCAGAACATAACTAGAAAACCCACCACTTTTTGCTTTTCTAAAACAATCAACTAATTTTTGAGGGAACTTCATTAAAGCCATATGTCCTCTAGGAATAGCATGTACTGGCTGCACAGGGTTCCCCAAGGGAAGCCTCAGGAGATGGAATTCAGTTCAACAAGAGGAGGTGGTTTAAATTGTCAGCATTCCAACAATGGAATAGCCAACTCCAGAATGGTGTGTCCTATTAGTATGAAGAGACAGGACAGCAGAATACAGAGGCAAGATAGGATAAATGAAAGTGCTAGACCAGTCAATTTATTTTTAACCAGTTCAGCCACTTCCTATGTGATCATGGGAATGCTCAAGTAATATCTAAGCTTCCATTTGTAAAGCAGAAGCTACTGTCCCAACTTCAGCAGTGTGAGAATCAGAAATGAAGCAGAGACGTGTACAGCAAGTACCTTTAGTTCCAGTTCTATAAATGCCTACAGGAATCCTTTGTGTAGTGCTGAGGCTGAAATGGACATGGCCTAACAACATCACTTCAGTCTTACAAGCTTATCACAGTCTTTTTTTTTTTTTTTTAACAACTAGAAGAAAAATTCAGGGCTCAAACTTAGCCATGTCTTAGTTTTATAATGAAAGCCAGTTACTGATTTGAGGCTCTAACTGCTTCCTGCTTTTTGCTCTATACACATCCCTTGTTATCTTGCCCCTTTCACACTTCTCAATGCAAACATTTAACTTGTTCTCTGGCCCTTAATAGAACAATCACAAAGCTCTGAGGAAATGTATAGTATGATTTTTTTTTAAAGTTCCTAAATTGGGAGATGGGAGCCTGAGCAATTATCATATTTATGTTGATCTTAATGACCAAAGCAGTGCCTACAAATACATTTGATCTTAGCATGATTCATAGAAAAAGTAAGTACTACTGCCCTTCCTAGTAAAGAATCTATTGTCCAAGAGGTAGAGTGGCTCTCCCAGAGTTACATAGGAAGCAGCAACTCAATCTTACCTAGTCTCCACCCTCTCAAAGCAAAAGCTTCCACCCCTGCATCTTTTTGCAGGCAAGGCATTGTGGGTGCAAATTTTGAAAGTGTTCCCCCTCCTTCTACTCCACCATAGCCTGTGCAGGTTCGGAATAACAACTTCAGGCCTGTGAGACCGCTCAGTGAGTAAGAGTGCTCGACGCAAAGCCTGATGACATGAGTTGGGTCCCCAAACCCAACTGACTGACTCCATAAAACTGTTTTCTGACCTACCTAAACACACACACACACACACACACACACAGAGGCATATGAATGTTCCCTCCAACGTCCCATGTATACGCAGACAATAAAAATAATTTTTTAAAGAATAAAAGACATTTGTTGTTGTTGGGAAGGTTATCTCCTTGCCTCCCTTTTCCTAACAAATACAACCAGTTACAAAGCACAGTGGCAGGCCAGGTATGGTGACACACGTCTTTAATCCCAGCACTCAGAGGCAGAGGCAGGAGGATCTCTGTGAGTTCAAGGCTAGCCTGGTCTACATACAGAGTTCCAGCACAAACACAGCTACTTAGACCCTTTCTTAAAAGAACAAAAGGAAAAAAAGCAGAGGCTTTGAGAATGTGTGCATGTTTATGAATGCACACACGCACATGCACACACACACAAAAGAGGTTTATGTGTACATAAAAATATTACAGTATTTTAAAAGTCTTTTCCTCTTTTTGCTTGTGGGCTTTAGAATTGTTTTTATTTTCGTTTTTGTTTTTTAAGACAGGCTTTTGCAATGTAGCCCAACTGGTCTAATTCACAATTCTCCTGCCTGCCTGAATCCTGGGACTGCTGGAATCCACAACCACCCTTGGCCTTAAAGTTTGGGGATTAATTTTTTAAAGCTTTGAAAGAATACAAATAATGTTTATAAAACACGAGCTCTGACGTTTCATTTGTTGGGTAACCATGGGCAAATCGTTTCGTGTATTTCAAGCCAAATTTCCTCACTTGTAAACTGTAGCCTGGTACTGTTTTACCTACAAGAGTTTGTGAGGATTAAACAGAATAAAGTGTTCTGCACAGTATCTGGCTCACTATAAGCCTACAATAAATGCCACTTACTGTTATTACGTAGTATTAATACTGTTATTTCTGCTTTTTTAAAAGCAGCATCCCAAATACACACCTGTTTCTAAGGCATACCCACAAGCATGGTGCCTTCCTACACACACTACAACGTTCTATACTGTGTAAACCACCTGTCCACGCTTCATCTTTCATCAAACTGGTAGCCTTGGGGCATGAATGTTAACTCATTCCGCAGCTAGGGAAACCGAGGCAGGAACTCTTCGATCTAATTTTCCTGTCTCTAAAATGAACTCGGAAACCCTCAACCCGTTCGAGGCTCCCTCGGTCCCCTGCTCCGGGAGCCGAGTTCCGCGCGGCACTGACCTGAGCGAGCGCCCCGGGGCCCGGGACCTCGCGCCGGGCTCACACCGAATAGGCGCGCTCGGGCCACCAGAGCGTCGCAGCGGCCGGGTCCGCTCCGCAGCCATGGCGCCTGCGGGGAGAGGGAGAAGACAGGCCGAGGCGGCGGGTCAGCAGTGCCGCCGGCGCTCGGGATCCCAGCCCGGCCCGCCCCGGCCCACCGTGAATACAGACCTGGACCTGCGGCCGCTGCTCTGGGTCCGCAGCCTCACAGGGGAGCGGCTTCCGGTGCTGCTTGCGTCATCTCCGCGCGTCCGCCCGGCGCCGGGCGGAAGCTGCTATACTTCCGGTCCCCGCCCTCTGGGAAGGTGAGAAAGAATGGCGGCGGATGTGGCTAGAGGCGGAATAAACCCTGTCTTCGAGCTCTTTGACGCTTCATACATCCTAAACATGTTTCTGGCACAGATGAACAAACACACAGAAATTACTAACTGCCTGGGGTCTACATTTAGTCGTGGGAAGACAGCATCAACAACTTAAAGCATGCGGCGAGAAGCAAGCATTGTGGAAAACAAAACATGGTCAGGGAGTTGGGTAGGGGCAGCCAAATGAGGTAGGCTTGAATCACAGCACATGCACACTGTACCAGAGTGTGGTTACTCAACCGTGGAGACGGCTGTTCTCTGTAACACTTAAGATATTTACTATTGTGGGGTATTCAGAGAAGACTGCTCCAACATGGGTTTAAGCAATAAAAAGTCTTTATTAGCTGGCCAGCGACTGGGTGTTCTGGATCCCAGTATAGCACTGAACTTTTCTCACAGTGAGCTTTTAAGCACAAAATCCACGTTCTGGATTGACATACTTAAGATAACAACAGTTAGCCAGAAGCCAAAAAGCAAAGTTAGGACATTTAGAGACTTTCCCAAAACTATAGACTTCAATGAATTAGACCTTTGGTTTAGTTTTGGCAGGTGGAGCTGTTTACATACTGAGTTTTACAGCCGGAATGACACTTTTCTCCTGGAGTCAATTGTGTTAAAATCTGGGGCCTACTTAGGTTTGGGACCATGTTACATTATCAGCTGGCTGCGATCCTCCTCCTCTTCAGATAGAAATCTTCGTAAGCAGGAAGAAGCTCTTCAAATGCTGCTGTGTGAAAGCTTTTGTTTCCCTTGATGTTTGACAATAGCAACCAGGCCAACAAACAGACAGAAGCAGGAGCTAGGAGGAACAGCAGGCTTAGTTCTTAAATGTTTTTATAGAGGCCTTGAGTATCTGGACCCTTAGCTCTATAGGAGTTACAGCTCTTGTGCAGACCTAGGAAGTGGTGATTTCCTTAGCCCTTAACATCTGTCAGTGTTATAGCTCTTGGCCCATAGTGCCTGAGAACCTTAGCTTTAAAGGCTTGACAGCCAGGCTGGAGATAGTAGTCCATGTACATAATCCCAGACCTTGGGAGGCAGACACAGGGGAATCAAGAGGTAAAGGCTTACTCGGGGAGGAGTGAGAATGGCGAGGGTGTAGTTTCTCCCTTCTTAGATGCTACAAATGTTTACCTTCAGCTTTCTGCCCTCTCTTCTATCCTTCCTTCCTTTCTTGACCACTCTGACATTTCTCTGCTGCTGCTCCTTCCCCTGACAGTTTACCAATTTCGAGGCCTTCCATGCTGACTGCTCAGCTCTGGCTGCCGCTACTGGCTTCCCTGCTGCTACCATTACCACCCCTTCTGTGTTACCAGCCAGCCCACACTACAAAAGTCAGCAAGATCACTGGTGAGAAGAGTCTTTGACTAGGCTTAATGTTGCAACATGAGGGAGGTGGGGGGCACAAGAGCCTGTCTCTGGAAGCTGACTCCGGTAGTGAGTCTGAGCAGCCCGAGTTACAGGGCCAGAGAAGGGTCTGTATCAGTCACAGTTACGGAAGTTTGTGATTGGATCAGCCACAGCCTTTCTCTTTAGGACCAGTCACAGCAATCAGGGAAAAGCTTTTAGGCCACCAGAAGAAATGCTCCGCCTCTGGTGTAGGTAGAAATGGTTACAGGGTCATCTAAGTTCACAAATACTTGTGATAGCCAGAAGTCTTGTACAAACTGCTTCTTACAGCCCTGAATGGGGTTGTATATTCAGGACCTGGAGCAATCAGCTGCAATTATGCAGCTTGATTTTTATCAAGACATCCTTAGAGTGTTCCAGACTGCTGCTGTATAGATTGACCATTTGACTGAGAGTTCCTTTGCTCATGGCAGTGAGGGTTGAAAACAGAACCCCACATTTGTTAATCGGGGTGTCAAATTGTCACATTCCCTAGCTTCTTTCTTATAGGAAGTAAAAATCAAAAAGGTGGGCTTACAAGAAGGATTTAAAGAACTTGCCATCAACTTACCATTAATAGTGATTTTTATTAGTCTGACAGTGCTTTTTTTAAAAATTAAACTTTGGGGGCTGTAGAGAGAGCTTAGAAGTTAAAAGCACTGGCAGCTCTTCCAGAGGACCCAAATCCAATTCCAGCACCCAAACGGTGATTCTCAAGTTACTGATGTAACTCCTGTCCCAGGGGATCTGACACCCTCTTCTGATCTCAATGGGCATCAGGAATGCAAGTAGTGCACAGACATGCAGAATACATATACACATAAGATAAGAAGATCCCCCCTCCCATGTGTGTGTGTACATACACATCACATCTGTGGAGGTTGGAGGACAACTTACAAGAGTTGGATCTCTTCCTGCTGAGCTATCTCAGTACTTTAACAATGCCTAACACCTTCTCAGTGACCCGGGAAGAGTGGGTCCCTGTCCCAATCATTATACTCTCATCCTATTGTCTTCAGGACTAAATAGGAAGGCAAAACTTTTAGCATTAAGAACCAGAACTGGCTGAGCAGTGGTGGTGCACAGCTTTAATCCCAGCACAGGGTGGAGGCAGGCAGACTTCTGTGAGTTCTAGGACAGCCAGGGCTGTTAAATAGAAAAAAAAAAAAAGAAAGAAGCAGAACTGTGCAAATGATCCACACATGTAAACGCTTTATATGCTATTATTTAAATTTCCTACAACTTTATAAGGTGGTTACTGTTATTACCCCTGTATTTAGAGATAAGGAAACTGAAGTAAAAACAGATTTCTGTACCTTACCTAAGGCTACAGTCACTAGCTATCATAGGATTTAAATGCAACTTCAGAGCACAAACTATTCCGTGCCTGTCAGGGCTCATAAGCTACACTTATAGACACACATGCATGCACACTCATATCTTATCTATCCTTAGCACCAATAAGGCCTCAGCAATGGTGAAAATGTTCTCCTGGTTCCCTCTAATAGTCAGTCACTAGCCTATTGTACTGAACACTTGAAAGACACCTGTTACAGCGAATACATTTATTTAGCCACATATGGCTAATAACTGCCATACTGGACAGAATAATTCAACTGCACAGACATAGCATACAGTCTAGACAAGAGTCACATATCCAGTTAGGAGTAGACCATAGTTCCAAGTGTCCTGACGACATCTTAAACACTTCAAGCACTGGAAATAATTGTTTGTGATGGAAGCCAAGTGTTTGGTCCTCAAAACCAGGCCTCGAGAGAGCAAATTTGATCGGCAACAGGAAGCCACTGTAGACATCTACAGCAGAGACAATTGGTGACAACACTATATGAAACTGAGGAAGAAATGAAAACAAAGATTTGACAGGCTGTATGAAAGGGGAGATTGGAAAGAAAACCATACCAGTATCTATTTGCTGCACTGGTCTCAACCATAGGGAAGGTATTTGGGACACCAAACTGCAGATTTCAAATGGAGCTTCCCCAGAGGTGATAGTGCTTGACCATCTCATAGAAACAGAAACTAAACGGTACATTTAAGGCCCAGAGAAGATCTGGGAGCAAAATTTATAACCAGGAAAAAATAAAACAGAAAAAGAAAATTGCAAAAAGCAGAATTATGCTTCATTAAATATTTGCAAGACATATTTAATTGTTAGATTCAGTACACGCAAAAACTCCCTTTAATTTGGATTTTCAAGTTAGATTTTTCCACTTGGTAAAAATTTCCAAGATTGGATTATAGTTGTTGAGAGGACATACAGAATTTTAAAGAACTGCTTGCTGTGTGTGTGTGTGTCCATAGTTCCTTATTGTCCAGTAGTTTTTCCCTAAACTTGTTTTTCAAGTTAGCATCATTTCATTATTTCATTATGGCATTTTCAAACAAATTTGTTTTGTTGACTCTCCTTCCCCACTTTTCTTCCCCTAAGGACTTACTCTTAATCAACAATAAAATGGCTGTAAATGGCAGATAGAGAGGCCAATATGGGTATGTGTGTGTTGGCAGGGAGATACAGTATCTTCTGGGAGCAGAAAGGTTGTGGCAAGAATATGAAAATAAACTCAGCGCAGGGAATAGTGGCGCACACCTTTAATTCCAGCACTCTGGAGGCAGAGGCAGGCGGATCTCTGTGAGTTCATGCCCAACCTGGTCTACCGAGAGAGTTCCAGGACAGCCAGGGCTGTTACATTGAGAAATCCTGTCTCAAAAAACAAAACAGGGAAACAAACAAACAAACAAAAGAAGGAAAAGAAAAAGAAAGAGAAAGAAAAGAAGCTCCATGTTATTTCTGAAACCAGAGTACAAGTAGAAACATTATTTAGCATAACATCTACACAATTCAAGAAAACAGCACATAGCAAACGTTGAGTTTCTTCAGTACACGTTAAGATGGAATAAATGAAATTTCTATTTGGAGATAAGCCTACCTGAGGGAAGTGATTTTTATTTCTTCTTTGTGGGGATGGTTTTAAGGTGCGTCTTCATGTAGCTCAGGTGTAGTGGTTTGTATTTCTGTCTTTTTTCTTTTCTTCTTTTTGGGGGGGGGGAGGGTTGTGTTTTGAGACAGGGTTTCTCTGCCGTAACTCTGGCTGTCCTACAACTCACTTTGTAGCCGAGGCTGGCCTTGAACTCAGAGTTCCACCTGCTGCTGCCTCCTGAGTGCTGCTGGGATTAAAGGCCCGCATCACTACATCTGGTTTATGGTGGTTTGAATTTCTTATAATTGATTTAGTAAATATCTTTCATAGCGTAAGCCAGGAACTCAGAACTCCTCCCAATGAGATGCACATAAGGTCTAAATATATTCTGTTTCTTTGAGGAAGGAAAAATATGGAATCACCTGTATTCTTTAGTATTTAGAACAGTTTTACCATGTGCATGTACTGAGGATTAGGTATTATTCCTGAGACATACACATGCATTGTTTTTCTCTCTGGCAAGCGATGCTGTGCAAACGTGATGTAGTGAAGGGTTCTTTGGAATTCCACGTGTATTTTACCTGGATCTCAGCATGATGATAAGAAGTCTGTCTCATGAGACACACAGGGCGGACATATGAAGGGGTGCGCTTTTCCTCCTTTTGTTGTGGGTGCCACCAGCTGTAACTTGATAAGCACTCAGTGCCCTATGCAGGCAGTAGGCATTATGGGACAAAAGCGCAGGGTGATTGGCAAGAAACCTTATCCTTGAAGTTTGAGCATCAAAGTACTTCACTGCAATTGCTGCCAGACTGAAGTTATCCTGACATTCTCCTGTGAATAACTTGGCATAGGAACTTAATAATCTCCCAAGACCCAAAATTGCTCACAGACAACATGCAGGTAAGCTTCTGATCATCTCTGAAGCCCATGATACCTATTAAAATAGGTTGTTCTGCATGTAAATCATTAGCACTGTATATAATATATATATGTATATATAGCTTGTATATCTATATCTATATATCTATATCTATCTATCTATATGTTTTTTTTCCCTATTCAATTGGTATGGCAAAGGAAATGCAGGGGTCAGAATTCCTCAGTGGTTATGATTTGAACGTTAGACGCTGACAGATCTTAGCTCAGATTATCTCAGTTCCTTACCCACTATGTGTTCTTGGTCTAATTATTAAACCTCTCAGGTGCTCAGCTTCATTTTGAAGTTCATGTATCTGAGAGGGGTAACACTGGGGCTAAGTGAAGTAAGGTAGAGAATACCTAGCACAGTGTCTGGCACGCAGCAAGCACTCAGTAAGAGGTAACTTACTGTAAGCTGCTTCTAACGGTAAACTTCTAATGAACAGAGTTTTAATTATTTTAAAGTTCTCTAACTCTGTTACAATTCTGCATGTTCCCCTCCAAATGGACACTCTCCCTTTTTTTGGGTGAGGTGGAGTAAGCTTTGCTTAGGTCCACCTAGGTCTCTCAAGAGAATGTTCTCTGCAGGAAATAGCAATCCTCCCATACTGACAGACATGTCAGAGGGATTAGGAGATGCAGTCAAAACAGACTCTGATTCAGTATTAGATGGAAAGTTGTACTAAAATGTAAATGTTGACTAAATATTGAGGGCACGGTGGACATCCAAAGCAACCACGTCACGGAAAACAGCCGTTGACCCTTGTAATTAGAGAGGAAACTGATCCAAGTGCTTCCATTCAAGAAAGAACTATATATATGTTCCCTGTAGGTTTTAATCACAATGATGTCACTTGATATGTGGCATCAGTATATCTTTGCCCGATCCTTCTGTGTTTCCCAGTGTCTCACGTAGTACCTAGTTTATAATTATGCATATACTTCCATCCAAGCAAGGAAGTAAACAAGTTAGATTGTGCTCAGTGTCCATTTTCTGGCACACACTCAACTCAGCAACACTGGAGAAGAGAGAAACATAATGCTTGTGACCTGGGAGACTATAGTCTAGTGGAAGAGAGAAATAATAATAATAGATACTTAAAATAGAAGTTGCTGCTAAGCACTGTGAGAAGCCCACACAGGAGTTGCTGGGGAATAAACAGGGATGGAAATTTAGCTGAAAGTTATGCAACTCCTTTTCTTATTTAGGTGACATTCTGCAGACTTCGGACTCACCAGTGGTGTTTCATTCTGTTTAACATCATACTATTTCATGCCTTGCTCTTCGGAGCTGACTTTGTGGAAGAATACTTTTTACGTTCTTTGCCTCACGTGGATGTGAAAATTCTTGAAATTAAGAACAAGGCAAGAAAATTGAACATGGAATCCTTAAGAAGGAATCCCTCCAAGTATTATGTCCTGAGCCAGCCGGAGGTGTGTAATGGGAAGAGCATCTTTCTGCTCTCTCTGATCTTCAGTAGTCCAGGGAACGGAACAAGACGGGAGCTCATCAGGAAAACCTGGGGTAGTGTGACCAGTGTCCAAGGATACCCAGTTCTCACACTGTTTGCATTGGGAATGCCTGTTTTGGTAACTACCCAGAAAGAGATAGATACAGAGTCTCAGAAAAATAACGATATAATTGAAGGAATCTTCCTGGACAGTTCTGAAAACCAAACCCTGAAGCTCATCTCAATGACCCAGTGGGCTGTGACCTTCTGTCCTAATGCCCTGTTCATTCTCAAAGCAGATGAAGAGATGTTTATCAATCTACCAGGCTTGGTGAACTATCTTCTCAATCTGAAAGAACACCTGGAAGGTATCTACGTAGGAAGAGTTATTCACCAGGATACACCTAACAGAGACCCCCATAGCCAAGATTTTGTCTCCCTTAGTGAATACCCAGAAAAATACTACCCAGACTACTGCAGCGGTGAGGCCTTTATAATGTCCCAAGATGTGGCTCGGTTGGTATATGTGGTTTTGAACGGAACATCTATCATGGTACCCGCTGATGTATTTGTAGGGATTTGTGCTAAGTCCGTTGGTCTTATACCCATCCACAGTTCAAGGTTTTCTGGGGAAAGTCACATTGTATATAACAGATGTTGCTACAAGTTCATTTTTACATCCTCAGAAGCTACAGATGCTGAAACTTCCCTAGCATGGAAAGAAATGAATGATGGGATAGGGTGTTCACTGTTTGAGACTTATTATGGGCTCATTTCCTGCAAACTTCTGACGTATTTTGACAGCTTTAAACATTTTCACATGGGGACCACAAAAGATAATGCTGTGTATTTTGGTGATTAGTATTCACTTGCTTTTCCTTTAAGTCTTTTTAAAAAATATTGCTGTTTATCCATTATAGAAAGCAACTCTCTGTTCCCACATTGCATAGCTTCTCTGAATCTTTATCTGCACTTAGCAAGACCATAAAATGTTCCTGGTGTTCTCATGTACTCAATCTTGACATCTTGGTTTTTGATGTTGTAAGACATTTAAATTACTATGATGTGGTTATTTTCAAAATCTTTCAGGAAAAATTGAACATTAAATTTCACCATGACATATGATGTTGTGATGTACAGAGTGTTATATATATATTTTAAAATGTTTACATTTGTTTATTTTGGGTGTATATGTGTGTGCATTCTTGTGTGCACACGTGTTTGTGTGTATATATGTGTATATATGCATGTGTGTGCACACGTATTTGTGTGTATATGTGTGTGTGTGCACACGTGTGTGTGTCACAGAGCATGTATAGAGGTCAAAGGACAAAGAACAGGAGTCTTCTCTCCTTCTAACATGTGAATTTTAGGAATGGAACTCAAATCATCAGACTTGGCAGCAATCACCCATGCCAACTGAGCCATCTCAGTGGCCCATACAAGTACTATACAGCTTAATACATTCCGGGATGCCTAAATCTACTTATTTAACATTTGTCTCCTACATACTTTTTGTGGTAAAAACTTTTAAAGTGTATGCTCCAAGCAGTTTTCATATGTGTGTGTTACCTATCATTACTGTGTAGAATAGATTTCCTGAACTTATTCCTATCAAATTAATATTGTTTTGTCCCTTGACTAACAAACTTCTGCCTATCTCCAGGAATCTAAAAGTCACCAACCTATCGAGTTTGGCATTTTCACACCGTACATGTGAGTGAAAATGTGGTTGTCTTTGTGCTCGGCCCTCTTCACTTACGTAGTGTCCTCCTTGTTCCTCCATGTTGGTGCACATGATAGTCTTAAGGAGGAATAGTATTCCCCTGTGACTACCATTCACATTTTCTTGTTTTTAAATCATGTGTGCATGCACACATAAGCATACCAGAGAATAATGGGGGAGGGCCCCACTGTGGGTGGGGATATCCCTGGGCTGGTGGTTCTGGGTTCTATAGCAAAGCAGGCTGAGCAAGCCATGAGAAAGAAGCCTATAAGCAGCAAGCCTACATGGCCTCTGCATCAGTTCCTGCCCTGGTTGAGTTCCTGTCCTGACTTCCTTCAGTATGGAAGCGTAAGCTAAATAAACTCTTTCCCCCACAACTTGCTTTTTGGCCATGGTGTTTTGCTGCAGCAATAGCAATCCTAACTAGAACATTCACTTACCTTGGCTACCTGTGGCTTTTGTTTTGGTGAATGTTCCTATAATTCAAAGACTCGATCTCATGTAGATCCCACAAATTATCTTCCAATCTTTTACTTACTGAACTTTCTTCTCCTCTGATCACATTTTCAATTGTCTATGAATTCAGATTCTTTCTCTTTCTGGAAGTCCATCTCCCAGGAGTTGGAAAATGTTGGGCATAATGTTAAGTAATATTTCTGGGCTTCTCCATCTTTTCTCCTTTAGCAACCTGATAAAGTGAAAGTCTGTTGAGAAATCCTTTAGGGTTTCATCTTTCTCACTGTCCCCCTCCCCCATTATTTCTATAGACTGCAGATTCTTTTTTGTTTGTTTTTTAAGAATTTAACTTTTTTATTTACGTGTCTGTGTGCCGTTGCCTGTAGAGGACAGAAGAGGACATTGGTTCTCAGGCCTATAGAATCTGGTCAGTGTCAGGGACTTAGTGCTTCCCTGCAGGATGGAATATTTCTGGAGGAAACTGTTACATAATAGATACAGATCCTAAAGAGTGGAACACAGTTGCAATTTGGGTTCTTAAGTCAACAGGGCACAGTGGCGACTTGAGCAATGGCATAAAGCATTCTACTTAACAGTGATGCACATCTTGGAGGGTTAGGTAGGACACAGCAGTGGCACATGCCTGCGACTGTAGCTGTAAGGGCAGCCACGTCCTGGCAATGTGGGGCACAGCTGTGCCATGGGCTCTGGTGGGTGGGAAGCTGTGCCGTATTGACTTCCCCATCTAGTGGGACACTTGAGCATCTCCGGTTATAAGGCAAGTTCAGATGCAGGAAGGTGAAACACTGTGCTGTTCCTTCCAGAGGGTAGGGAGATACAGACCAGCCGAGGATATTTCCTTGGGGTGTTATCAAAGTTCAGGCACCAAGGTTGCTCCTCTGGATCAAAGTTCTGGTGCCCTGGAGTCAGGGCAGTGAATGGAAATGGCTTCTTCTTTAGATCTGTTTATTTCTTGAGGGGCAAGGCACTATGCAGCTCAACAAATGTAGTAAATGGCTGTTTTACTGGGCCCGGGGTTCCAAATAGTCAGGGACAGGATGCAGTAGCGATGAGACAGGAGAGGAGTGCTACCTGGATGGACAGCTTATTATCATGGTGAAGAGGCCTGTAGCAACGCTACTGGGAAATGACGTACCCCCCTGCATGAGCATGGAGCAGTGTGAAAAAGCTTCAGAATAGAGAGACTCTACCTCACTGTGGTACATACTCTAGCTTGCTTCCTATAGAAGCTAGGGCTGTGAAACCTTGGAATTAAGGTCAGGAATGTGGGCAGTGTTTCAGCATCACAGTGCACACTGCTTGCTGCCAGTGGCTGTGATTTCTCGGGCACTGGTGGATGAATGCAGCTTTGGAGTGCCAGTGGGAGCATGGACAACTATAAGAGGGGCTGTGGAATTGTCTGTAAAGATTTGAGAGACCTGGTGACGTCCCCAAAGAACTTCAACAGCATAGCTGCTGCTTCTGTAAATACAGTGGGGGAACTCAGCTTTGACCTGCCTCTTTAGGGTTCAATGGCAGAAATGGACATTGGTCACCCCAGAGGCAAGACATGGTAAGTACTGTGCCTGTCTTTTCACATAGCTGTTTTGTTGGTGCTTTTTTGCCTGAGAATCTGCTCTGGGTTCTTTTAGTTTGTGAAAAGTAACAGACACACACACACACACACACACACACACACACACAACTTCACTTATTATATGCAAAATAACAGCTTATATTAAATCTGAAAAAATGCACAACAGAAGCAGAATAAGTACACAGGCCATACACAGGGGAGAGGGCACCCCTCTGGATCCTGAGGTTAAATCAACATGATTTAGGATGGTGGTTGGCAGGGGTTGGGGAGTTACCATTTCCTGGGTAAGAAACTTTGGTTTTGTAAGGCAAACAGTTCTGGAGATGGACAGCAGTAATCACTACACGACACCCGCACATATATCACAATGTTTATACTTTATTTCACCGTGGGATATACATGTATATATATTTTACTGCAATTAAAGGTTAAGGGAAAAACCCAACATCAGGGATGCCATTAAAGCAAAAGTTACTTTGAATTTTTCATGCCAGGAAATATCTGGCTGTAGCTTAATCTGTGATACTGGAAGTAGAGAAATGATCAGTATGGAAAAAGGAAACTCAGAGATACTAGAGGAGAAATGGTGTAACTGGACCAGGATTCCAGTCATCTGAGAATCACGTTACAGGAAGGGATAATTTATCAACCTCACCACGGTCTGAAGGAAACACTTCCTGGTTCTAAAGCAGTCACTGACAAGCTTATGCAGGAACCTCTGGACAACTGATTTTTGTGACTAGCGTGCTTTGCTGTTTAGCAAGAATAACACTGGAAAACAGGTGAAGAAGAGACAGCCATTTGTAAACCAGTGAGATGGCGTTTGTACATGCTGTGTCTTCTACTCTGGCTCTGGACACTAGGAGTCAGACTCTCCGATCACCTCAAGGTAAGAATTCATGGGCCTGAAAAGTTACCCCCACCTCCTTCAGTATTGATGACCCACCAATACATAAAATGATAGCTAAGAAAGCTTTCTGGTTAAGACATTATCACAACTCCCCCATAACCACAACAAGGTAAAATTGATAAACAGCAAAAGTACCAATGCCAAGCAATTTTTAGAGATTTATTTCATTTTAAAGGAAAGCTAAGCAAGATATCTTATTAAAACTATTTATCTTTGTACACAAATAATATAATTCGATGGTTCCAAGTGACTTATTTTTCAGAGACTACCCACGATACTCGAGATTCTGAGGTGGAATCAGAGAAGGGAAGGAGAAAGTGCTGGAGAGAACTCAGAATCACTTTTGGCTTCATTCTGTTTCAAATGAGGTCATGAGTGTGCCGGTGGAAGCTTTCTGAGAAAACAGACCTGTGACCTTCGCAAACACCACTGCAGCTGGGCGACTCAGAAAAGCACCAGCGCTCTCAACAACACGCTGCCACTCTCATCGCAGTCCAAGAGCCTGGTCCACACTGCACTGAAGGAGGAACACCACCACTGACGATAAGGTTGCACTGGACACTCCATGATAGCTCTGGGGAGAGGGAAGTCCCTGCTTTCTAAAACGCTGATGGAATCATATGCCTTGAGAAGTTCTGGTCAAAACGTGGTCCTCTGTCTCAGACTGAAAGAAATCAATCAGCTCCTTCAACTGCGGTTGTGGCAACAGGTTTCACATAGTACGGACCTTCACTTAGGTAAGTTCTGAGCCTCAAATAATTTGAGTTTCCAAAGATCTCTGCAACTGTCTTGGAATTGGCAAGTGCTTTTACCAGTTCATATTTGGCATCCTTTGAAGCTTTATCATGTTCCACAGACCGGTCCATCACAAATTCTACAAAACCTGGACTATTAAACATAAGTTTCTGAGCCCACAGCTGGTTTGCAATAGCCTGAAATTGAAGGCAGAAAGAGAATACAGTTCACTTGGGCTTAAGAAGGTAAGTTCGCAAGTGGAACAACACAAAACTTAGAAATACATGTGGCAATACAAACCTTAAAACCATTACCCTTTGCCAAAGTAAAAAATTCCTGAAAAACGTATTTTTAAAAATTCTATATATTAAAAGCTTTGTATACAAAGATGTTCATCTACAATGTTAAAGCCTTAGATGTCTAATAATGGGCTTGGTTAAGTAAATTATGACACTCCGTAATAAGACTTAAATCTTGAGACTTAATTTTTTACAAAGAATAAGTAATGGCACAAGTAAATCTACTACATCAAAGAAGTAGATCCAGTTTTAGACAAGACATGACTAAAATGGTGCAAAAATAAAAAGCAAAACCAGAGAAGAAAATGCTGCTTCAGGGACACTCTTAAACTTACACATAAGACAACCTTTTGGGGGCATGTTCACTGCAGTATCATTTGTAAAGGATGTATCTAAAGTTTCACTTGCAAGAGAACGACACATTGTGACTAGCCAATGGAATGCCTTTCTAATGGCCTTTTTTAAACCAGATGTATTTTAAAACCACAAGTCTAAGAATATGTATGAGTTGCACTGCAGGAAGTAGAACCATCAGCACCGCTTGCAAGCCCTGGATCCTGTAAGCCCTGCATCTGTGATGGTGATTAATTAGACTTAGGGAAAGAGGAACTTGAATGGGATTGGGCAGAGCTAACAAGCAAACAGCAAGCATTTTCCTCTAGAAATACTGCACTCCAATGGAATAAATATGAAAACTAAGCTGAAATGCAAGGACACAACTTTGTGATTTGAAATTTTCTATTTTTCAGTCTTTCTCAAATTTTAAAATAATGAGTCAGCAAACTACATGTTTATCAAAGCTCCTTACTGCATTTAGTATGTTTACAGCATAGTTTCTTCGTCTCAAAATGGATTCCTCTGGCTAGCTGCACCAGTCACTCCACCCACTAAATCAGATGGTCAGACAGAAGAGCAAGAACTAACATTGTAAGACATCAATGCAGATGACTGTTTCCAAAGTGAAGCAGCCTGAAGCACTTTTAGAGTCTTACTGTTTTAAACCTAAACTCAAAGATGACAGGAATACCTTGTTCCTATAACACTTGCTTCAGGAAGTCTTCCTCTCTCATTCCCTTTCAGTGCAGCCTGGTGTGTTGCCTGAATCCTCTGATAAGACTATTAATGTGATTACACTCAGCCAGGATCACTAACACAGTGCTAAGGGCTAAGGCTAAGCAGGTAAACAGACATTCATCTTAACAGGGGAAGGAGTTAATAAACATTTCCAACATAATATAATACATGAAGCATGCATGAGTGCACTCCTTACCTTAGCCATAATTTTATAACCAACACTATAACAATATTTATTGTCTGGCTCCCTCCATTGTAAAGGAACACTCTGCCAAAGAAGTTTTTTGGGCTGTAAAGCCCCCGTACACTTATGGTTACATGCTGCTTGGACTTCTGGGAACAGCTTGGAGGGAGGTATATAAGATAGTCTGTTAGAAATGACAGTTGGAGTAGAGACAGGGAAAGAGACAGCACAAAAGCTAATGATAAGAAAGCAGGCAGAAATTACTGAGATAACTGGAGGAAAAATGTGATTAGGATAAAAGAGCTTGAAGTTAGTTCAGTCCCCCAGGCTTAGACAGATTAGAACAGCCAGAAGGGCTGCAAAACGTTTCTCTTTCGTTTCATTTCATTTTGTTTTGTTTCCTTTCCTTTCCTTCTTAACCTTTTGAACCTGAAGGAGGTTTTAAAAGTTACAATTTAGATCTTTCTCAGTAACAGCCTTGCAGAAGCTGAACCAGAGGGATTGGAGTTCTGTTAGGAGTCCAGTGAAAGTAAGTTACAAAGGCTTGAAAGCTTAGATACAGAGCTTAGGAATGCTGCAGTCCGTAAGAGGCCAGACCCAAATGGCAGAAAACAGCTAAAACACACCCTTCTTAAAAGAACACCTTTTACATTCCAGACTGGAAGTTGCAGAAAAGGCTCAACATCTAGCAAGGTAGGGGAAGCTCAATGCTTGTTAAATGAATATATCACAATATCACTTAATTCCACTGTGTAGACTTAGGAAAAGTATGCTGAAGCTAGTTCTTGAATAAGTAAGAGGTTGATAAGCAAAGTTAGCAGAGAGTGTTGAGGTCAGAAAGCACATCAAAAGATGAAGATAAGAAACCGCAAACTGGCATCACCTGAGCACTAGGTGCCAGAAGGGAAGGAAGGAAATAAGGCTTGAAAAGGAGAGAGAGGCTGAGCGTTAAGGAGCTGGGATTAATTGTGGATCCAAATCTAGCTTGTTCAAAATACAGCACCTCAAACAGCACCAAATACCGTTTACTGACAATGTGTTGACACATGTGTCTCCCTCACTGGCTCCTGTAGTAGCAGGGGCAGAAACTGCTGTGTGCACAAAGTTGCTAGTTCACTCTGAGGACTCTGGGTTGAGCGGAAAGTCACAGAAAGACCCGTGGAGAAGAGAATACCTACTGTGAACACTTTCAAGGCTGCACAGTGTAGTTCGGGAAAGGGCTGATTACTGATGCCTCGGAAGAGCTCCAGGGAGTCCTGAGATATGGAGGAAAACCAGGATTCTGTCATCCTCAGGAAATCATCAGTCTGCTGCTCAAGCTACAAGACAGAAATGGAAAAGCTCATGATAACATTAACACACCTGGACAAAAGGGAGTATCCATGAGTCAGAAAGCCTGTATAAGTGGCAGTCAGTGAGCGACCCTTGGAGAACTCTAAATCCCATCCAGAAAATTCCCATTTTTGTTAAAGGGGATGAAATAATCTCTAGGCTCTTTCTAGTTCTATTCTACGATTCTACTGTAAATTTAAAATGTTAGTAATCAGTCTGTTGAGGTGACTCAGGAGGTAAATACACTTGCTGTGTAAGCTTGATGCCTGAGTTCAATCCGTGTATCTCATATAAAAGTAGAAGGAGAGAATCAACTCCACAAAGTTGTCCTCTGACCTCCGCATGTGTATTATTGAAGAGGGAAGCTTTGCCAGAGAAAAGCCCCTTCCACTTGTGATTGCATCCAGCTTGGACTTCTGGGAACAGCTTGAAGGGAGACATATAAGAGGGACACTGACCATTTAGAGTTAGCAGTTGGGAATTAAGAGTTACAGCAGAGTTGCTGCAGGACAGGGAAAGAGAGAATGCAAAAGCTGATGATAGGAGAAGCAGGCAGAAATAAAGCTCAGATTAAATGATCTCAGTAATTGCCATGCTGGAAGAAGCCGAACCAGAGAGGGTTAGAGTTAGTTCAGTTCCCCAGATGTAGACAGATTAAGACAGCCAGAAAGGGCTGTAAAGGTTTCTCTTTTCTTCCTTTCTTTTCTTTTTCTCTCTAACTCTATTTGATAACTGAGGTTTAAAACATTACAAGTTAGAAATCTAGCAGCTGGGAACAGAGGGGCGGAGTCAAGTTGCTAATGAGAAAAGTAACAGCAGCTTTTGAAAGCCCAGACTCAAATGGCAAAAACTGTCAAGTCACATCCCCTTTTAGAAGAAAAACTGTTACATTTTAAATACATTTTAAAAAAGCCATTTATATACTATGGCACGTGTGCCCATGCACATACACCTCTCCCATCCCTCCTCCTCTCATACACAAGAATAAATAAAATTTAGGAGGTGAGGAGGGGGTAATGAGTGAACTAACCAAAACTAAACAAGCCCTACCATTTTTTTTTGCATAAGTGGACAACACTGTTCCTAGAAGTGGGCCACTAAATAAAAATCTTACTGACCCCCTACAAGTTAAATGGAGGTTCCAGAGACTCCCCTCCAATTAAAACAGGCTATGCCCATTGTTCTTGGTTGCCTACTATAACTAAATGGTGACCCTATTCCTGAAGAAACCTACACTTTGACTGTAAGACATAGGGAAATCAGTGACTGGGAAATTTCCTCTTAGCAGGTTAGCTTCCATAGTACCAAAAAGTACTATGCAGGCTTCTGGAGAGAACACATCTGGGTTCTTCCTCAGTGCTGGACCCGAATGCTACAATTTTGACCTGCAATGAAAGATGTACTCACTGGTGCAGAGTGCTTTTGAGGATAAGCAACCACTTCTGACTGGATGTGCTCAACAGGAGAGAATTTATGTTTGGTACTATGAACCTTGTCAAAAGCCTCCATAGCTGGAAGCTGAAGAGATGGCTTAGTGGTTAAGGGAACCAAATGCTCTGAGGACCTGGGTTCGATTCCCAGGACCCACACGGAGGCTCACAACTACCTTTAATTCTAGTTCCAGGGGATCTGATGCTCTTTCCTGGCTTCCATGGGAACTGTACACATGTGGTGCACAGGCACAGAAGTAAACAACCATGCACATGAAATAAAATACTAAGTAGAAAATCTCATGGCCGAGGAGGCCATAGGTCTTAGAAGGGAACCTATTATTGTTGCTTTGCTAAATGGTCATGTTTACACTTTTAGATTCGTGCTGCTTTCAGCCTTGGTCAGAGATGCTTCTTTTTGCAGTGGGCAGTGGTTACTGAGAATAAGTGACTTAATTGCTCAGTCTAAAGTAAGAAAGACATCTGTATCAACACCCACTTCCAAGGTTCATGAAACACTGTGGAAGAGAGAGGGCAGACAGAATGTAAGAGCTGGAGGATGGGGAGGAGTGCTGTGAAATGCTGTCTTCCAGACATCGCATGATGGCTGCACTCATAAACTCCTAGTAGCTGGTTACCCACACAAGTTTAAGCCAGCCAAAATTCCAACATAGATGAGGAAGAGCTATAGGCAGTTGACAGCAGCCAGGGGAGGGACAGTCTCTGCAAGCGTGGCCATGACCTTGTATTCTTGTGCATACAGGCAGCACTAACTGGACTCAATGGTTATAAAAGAAAGAAGGCGGGGTGGGGAGGAGAACAAACATGAAGTTGGGGGGGCATTGGAGGAACATTGAGGGGATGTTGAAGAGTAGATGCAACCAAAATGTATGCATACGTAAATGAAACTCAAAGAATAAATTTAAAATATCCTTAAATTTTTTTTTTATGTCACTAGTCACAAGTGAAAGTTATTGTTTTCTTTTTGTTGTTATTTTTTGAGACAGGGTCTCTTTATGTAGCTCCGGGTGTCCTGGAACTCAGAGATCCTCCTGCCTCTGCCTCCTTCCTGAGTGCTAGAATTAAAGGCATGAGTCACCAGGTTATTGTCGTAGCTAAAATGAGCAGAATGACACCCACATGAACAGTATATTAAACTGACCAGTGCCATGCCAATTCATCCTCCGTTCAACCGCCCCGCTGCCCTACATTAATTTCTCCATCTACTTACTGATAAATACAGAAGAGAGGAAACTGCATCCAAACATCTGATTTTCAGCTCTGTGGAAGCATTCTTGGCTTGATATCCTAGTGTCATGAGGACACGTTCAAAGCGGGTTCCTGTAAAGGATAATGGTGGCATGTAACATAAAACCTACAATTTTAACAATCTCAAACACAGTTAATCACACTCATGTTGCTGTGCAACCATCACCACTGTCTCTAGAGCTTAACCAATAAGCCAAACTAAAACGCCGTACACAATGAACAAATCCCACCCTCCCTTCTCTCATGCCCTGGCACCCACTCTAGACTCTCTGCTTCTATGAACCTGGCTTCCCTCGCTGTGTAATATCATCTTGTCTATGGAATCATGCAGTCTCTGTCTTCCGTGGCTGGCTTTTTTTCTCTCAGCACAAGATCTTCAAACTTCCTCTGTGCTACAGTTTATGTCACAGTGTCATACTTTCACAATGTAAGATTCCACGGTATGCAATACTATATCCATTTATCCATCAATGCATACTGGGTTGTTTGAGGAGACTAATACTGCTATGAACAGGAGTATACAGACAACTGCTTGAGCCTGTGCCATGTTCCATGTTGTTTAGTCTATACCTAGAAGTGGAATTGCTGGCTCATATGTTAATTCTATGTTTAATTTTTCTGTGGAATTTCCATGCTGTTTTCCATAGCAATTGTGCCACTCATATTCTAGTCAGAAAACACAGGAGTTTTTCAACATCTGAACACTTGTTATGCTTTTTAATTAGAAAAAAAAGTAACGGCTATCTTAGTGGGTGTGAAGTGAAAGGGCAATTTATACTTTCATGCATTATGATTATCAACCTAAAACACGAAAAAAGGAATGTGCTCGGGAGACCATGTGATAGACCCAAACACACTATTATATTTGACACAGCAGGGTAAAGTAACATGCATAGGACTGGAATCAAAGGCCCCAGTCTGTACAAGCTCGAGAGAGTATCTTAGGTCCTCTGAGTCTTTGCTACTCTACCTGAGAAAGGAGAAGGACAATGGCTGCTCTATGTGGGACCGAGAAGTGTACGCTACAGGTGAAAGCACTCAGAGAACACGCAGAACACTGCAGTTACAGTTGTGTACAGTACATCAATGTCCAACATACTGCGAGTGCTTCAAAACAGTGCTGTTTTCTATATTAGAATCTGTAGTGTGAGTAGATATTCAAGATACACCATAATGTATCTTTCTTTTCTTTTTTTGAGACAGGACTTGTTTGTTGTAACTCTGGCTGTGCTGAAACTCCCTGGATAGACCAGGCTGGCCTCAAATTCACAGAGATCTGCCTGCCTCCTGAGTACTGGGATTAAAGGCATGTGCCACTACCATGTGGCTAAATGTATCTTTCTCAGCATAAACCCTTGATACGAAATTTTCTCTCCTATTCTCCTGCTTGAGAAATATTCAAAGCCCCGAAGAAGCTGCTTTGATAAATAAGGAAAGTGAGGCCAAAAGAAGTGCATGAAAACCAAAACGCTTCTGTCAGTGTGAGGGCCGGGACATGACACGAACTATAGCGTACAAAGCAGTCAAGGAAGGTCTTAACAGTAAATAATGTTTGGTCCTTGTTGGGAGAAAGCACCTAAACACAGTGAGGGCAAAAGCTACAGCTTTTCTGTAGTGATCAGGAGACTCTGAGAGACAAGTCCATGCTGGGGCTAAAGACTGCTGCCCATAAAAGCAGTTGGACTGGAACACTGAATCCTGTCCCAAAATGAACACACATCTTACAAAATCCAAGACAAATCATACCAACCTGTCTTTTGTAAAACCTGTTTTCCTTCGACATTGGATCCCAGGATTCCAACCGTGTCTATAGCTACACCAATCATGGTGGGATCCTGACTGTCTGCCATTTCAAACACTTTCTCCAGAAAGACAGGGTAGCGCTCACAGATCTGTTGAGGACTGTCCATGACAGCCAGGTTTCCAAAAAATTTGACAAATCCTAAAGATATTTACAAAAATATACTTTAACACAGGGGTAAGACAGCACAAATTGGGGCCCTCATGTTTCCAAAAAAATATTGATAAACTGCAGGCCAGAATGAGACAGACAAGCACTGTGCAGCCTAAAGAGCAGAGCCAGTAAGGAGACTGAAAGACTCTCTGAGTTTGAGGCCAGCCTGGTCTATGCAGTGAGTTATAGCCAGGAACAGAGGGAGAGAAGGAAACGACGGCAGGGGACAAAGAGACACATATACACATACGGGGGGTGGGGGAGCCAGGGGGGTGGGGGCGGAGAACATGTGCACATCAGTGAATACCCATGATAGGAAGCCAAGCTTGAGGACATTCCTGGAAGAAACTGATAAAGAGGTCTGGCCACTAATAAAATAGACTATCTCAATTAGCTACTACAAGTGTAGTAGACGAATCTGTCCTGGAATTAAATGTCCTGAAACAGTAAATGTCATTATTGGAATTTTGATTCACTTTTCACTGAACTTTTAAAGACAACATCAAGTTCTACAGGCATGTTTTTATAACATCAGCCAGGAGTGCAGATGCCCTTGGGGCAACAGATCCCACCTCATTAAGGGGCTCTGAGTGTTTCTTTTTTTGGGGTGGGGGAAGAAGGAGTTCATTTTTTTAAAAAAGATTTATTTATTTATGTATATGAGTGCTCTACCTTCATGTACACCTGCATGCCAGAAGAGGGCATCTGATCCTATTATAGATGGTTGTGAGGCACCATGTGGTTGCTGGGAGTTGAGCTCAGGACCTCTGGAAGAGCAACAAGTGCTCTTCGGTAAGCCATCTCTCCAGCCGGAAAGGGGAGTTTCAAGACAGGGTTTCTCTGTGTACTCCTGGCTGTCCTGGAACTTGTTCTGTAGACCAAGCTGACCTCGAACTCACAGAGATCCTCCTGCCTCTGCCTCCTGAGTGCTGGGATTAAAGGCATGCGCTACCATCTCCTAGCTTCCTTGCTTTTTTATTTTAAATCAACTTTTTAAACTAACAAAAGAACTATACATGACTATTATGTATATTATGTCTGGAAATATATTTGTACTGTATAATGGACAAATTAAGCAAATTAATATATTATGTTAAATTTTTTTTGTGGTGATGAAAACATAATCCTGTCACTATAGCGCTGATTTTGGTGGCTGCATATTTCTTGAAAAGGAAGTCGCACTAAGGAAAAGTAGTTCCTGCCCTTCACAAGCCAATGCAATTCAGATGTAAAACAGCTGCTCTCACCTGGCAAATAGAAGCCAGAGAAAGGGTCTGAATCTGCTCCAACAATTATATTAGATATCTGGTCAATGACTCCTTCTTGAGCAAGGTATTGTCGTCCATGGTGGGTATATGCTAGTGATGTCACCATTTCTATACAGGTGGCTCTAAAATAAAAAAGGACAAAAATAAAGAGCATTTTAAAACTGCTTTCACATGGGCTAAATTTTCCTTATTCTTCTCACCAAATCTATAAGGTCCATAATCCTGGCTTCCTTTGCAGATGAGAACACAAGAGCAACACCATTTTCCTAATTTATTTTTAATCACTTGCTATAGTAGAGTACAGAACTGAGGCTTGACCTTCTGACTGGAGACCTACTACTATTTCTATAACATAGTTGTTTCCTAAGAGATTAAAAAAATGTTTTATTTTGAAATATCAGACACAAAAACTAAGTAGTACGAGCTACTATGTACCCATAACTATTTTTTTTAGAATTATCAAGATTTATCTTATTTATTCCATTATATTTTCTACTAAAGAAAGCTTGCCATCTTGCCATTTACTGCACACACACATACACGTCTGTAAAAAACACAAATATTTCCTGACATAATTCTTCAGATCATCTGGTACTTGATCACAATCAAATAACTAAAGCCAATTTAGCTGATACTAAAGCTTACCACCTGACCTCTGCAGGTTAATCTACGTCCTCGTTCGTTTGATTAAAATACGAATATTCTTTGAAACAATGCTGAACTAGTGACCAATTTACACATATGGATTTAATAAATCCAGTCACATTACTAAAACAGACAACCAGAAAGTCATTTAATACCAGAAATACCTATATACACAAAGGTGGCAATTATAATGCTGTTATAACAGCAAATATGCTGAGGACAGTAAACCTTGGCACTGTTAAGAGAACTTAGAAGTGGACAGCAGGCCCGTCAAGAGACACAGCTAACACTCATCCAAGGATTCTCATTAGCCATTATATTGGTTTCTACTGTTAATTTACTTAATCCTCTTATCTGCTTTACAGGATTGCTATTGTTCTCAGAAATGAAGAAAACTGAGATAATCAAACCTGGTGGCACATGCTTGTTATTCTAGCTACTCAAGAGGCTGAGGCAGGAGGATCACAAGTTCAAGGCTTACCTGGATTACACAGTGAGCTCAAGGCCAAACTGGGCAGCTATGTAAGAATCTATCTTAAAATAAAAAAAAGTAAATGGGGTAGGGATTTAGCTCAGTGGTAGAGTGTTTGATGGCATGGGTTCAGTCCTTAGTACTGCAGCAAAAGACAAAGAAACCAAGGTACAAAAATGCTTCAGTCATTTGTCCAAGGTCAAACAGATAAGATATAAGAGCTATGAAGCTCGAGTCTTCATTCTTTTTTAAAATACTGTATTTCTTCTATCATGTCATAATGCTACTATTTTACAACGCTACTTGATAAGATGCTAAGTCATCCAAAATGGCAGGTATCAAAGTGATTCGTAACTGTTTAAGTTACAGATATGGTAACATATTAAGCAAAGAGCACACTTGCCTGCGGACAGAGGACATGGTCATTCGAAACAGCTAAAACATCTTGCAAGGTTTTGCTAAGCTCAACATATTATCATGATATAACAAGCAATTTCCTAAAATGCTTCCTGAAGATAAAGACATGTCCTGAGACTGCAAGCTGCACAGTCTCCAACAGCACAGAAGACCACACCAAGTCCCACAATTGCTTCCTGGCCCTCAAAACAGGGCATTTCCTTCTAAGAACTCTCTCAGTCTACACACCTGACCAGAACGTCCTCACCCGTCAGCTCTCTTAGGAGCTGGGTCACCAATCCACTTGTGGTACAGTAGTTTAAAGATTCTGATGATACAGAAGAAATCTCTACAATTAGCTGAAAAAACAGAAAAGGAAAAAGGTCAAAACAGCCCCAAATCTGTTAAATCTCATTTTAAGCTAAACATAGATGTAAATGAGTTCTTAACAGTTTATGATTTGTTTCTAGGAAAAATTCATCAAACATAAAACAAACTACTCTGGTAGAGAAATACTCCACTCCACTAGGTATATGTGTACCTTCCACCAAGAGACCATTAATCGGGGCATAAAATCTTGCACTAGCAATAAACACAAAAACAATTCATTCAAAAAGGTGTACACACACACACACACACACACACACTCACACACACAGTAGTAGAGTGCTTGCCTGATATAATATATACAAGGCCTGTATCTAAGTACCACAAAACAAAACAAACAACAGAAAATGTATTCATGTATCTGTCAGTCACATCTTCACATGTCCTGAAAGCTCAATAAAAGACAAAGGACACTGAAGGTTTTAAGCAGATAAGTGGTAGAATCAGGAATCTTTGTTTTTTATATCTTTATTTATTTTGTGGAGGGGAGATGTGGAGATGGAATCAGAAGACAACTTGTAGGAGCTGGTTCTCTCCTTCTACCAATAAGGTTCTGAGGATCAAATTCAGGTCATTAGGCTTGGCAGTAGTGCCTTTACTCACCAAGCCATTTCATTGGCCCAAAGATCATTCTTATATATGCTACAAACATCATACTGTACATGACAAATACATACAATTTAACATATCAATTAAAATATAAATTTGGAGCTGAGCAGTGGTGGTGCACGCCTTTAATCCCAGCACTTGGGAAGCAGAGGCAGAGGCAGAGGCAGAGGCAGAGGCAGAGGCAGAGGCAGGCGGATCTCTGTGAGTTTGAGGCCAGCCTGGTCTACAGAGTGACTTCCAGGACAGTCAGAGCTACAATAGAGAAACTGTGTCTCAAAAAAAACCCAAAAAGTCCAATAAGGAATAATGAGCCAGGAAGCAGAAGAAATAGACAAAGGAAAACCAAAGCAAGTCCTCAGGAGAGAAATAAATTATATGTGGTGAGGGAATTAGATTATACATGGCTACATTTTTAGATATGCTACTTATTTATGTGTATAGACTTGGGCCAACACTTCTTCAGTAGTGAGATTAACAACATACAACATTTACTATATTAATTAATGACACGCTGTTAAGATAGTTTGGTCACTAAAGTGCTTATATACAAGCAGGGGGACCCAGAGGAAAACACCAGGTACAGTGGCATGTAATTATAATCCTGTGCTGGGTAGGCAAAGATACGTAGGTCCTTGGAGCTCACCAGCCAGGCAGCTTATCCTAACCAGTGGACTCTAGGCCAAGGAGAGCCTATCTCAAAAAACAAGGTAGACATGAGGAATGACACAGACTGACCTCTGGCTTCCACATGCACACATCTATATATCAAGTGTAAATACACAAAAAAGAATTAATGACAGTGTGTGTGAGGTTTTTAGCAGTGTTCGACAGAAAACTGGCAGAAGAGCCATTTTTTTACCACTACTAGTACTAACATCCCCCCCCCCCCTTTTCAACGGTGTCTTGACAAGCATTATACTTATATTACACTGTAACTGTCTCACCCCAGACTGGGAACGTGTCCTAAACTGTCACATAGGATCGAACACAGACTATATACCCAATACATGTGCATAAGTGAGCCATCTTGCCTTCCTATGCAAGCTTACTACATTGTTTTGAAAGCATTAGAAGGTGTGCTTTTAGTCTCACCTCATAAACCCTGTATCGAACGACATCATTTGTTTTCATTACATTTTTCAAATCATCCAGCAAATTACTTTCAAATAAAGCCTCCAGTCCAGCTTGGGTCAGCGATATTCTTGACAGGGATTTGATAGCCTTATACAGAAAAAAAATATTTCTTGTTGGAAAAATACAGAATATTTATATCTCCTTCTGAAGCCTGAACTGGAAATTAGTATATAAAATACCCTAATCCAACAGGTATTGACATTTTAGCTATTGTTGTTTATAACTGGAAAACACTGAGCAACCAAATACAAGTCTGACAATGATGCAGACATGCGTCTCAGGAGCTTGCTGCTATGTATTTGACACCATTTACACAAGGCTGCAGATTCAATTCACCTTAAACCTACAGATCATACACTAAGCTGTCTCTATTGACTTTAGGACACTAACGCCTCTACACAGCTGGCTGAGAGTTCTAGCAAACTCACCGCTTTAGCAACAGACAAATTCTCTTCACCAATGCAGTAAACAATCTGTTTTAACAGTTCGGTGTTATTCAGAATCTCAGTAACAGCTTCAGAATTTTCAACTATTCTTCCAATCTGAAAAAAAAAAAAAAAAAAAAAAAAACCAAAAAAAAAAACAAAAAACAAACAAGCAGAGATATTCTTCCTAAGTAGAACTCCATGTGAACACAGGATATTCATTCTTCTAGTGTGTAGTTATTTTACAAGTTAATTATTACAGCTATTACACAAATTACTACAAACTCACAATGATCCAAATTCACTAAAGCCAAACACACACAAGGTATAGTCACACTTTTAAATGGAAAGGAACAATAAATAATGGGTAAAAAGTGAAGACAGGTGAGTCAAAACAATATGAATCCCAGTGTGTCAATTTTTAGTTGCACAAACCTTGGATAAATTACCTTCTTTGAGCTTAATTTTTTTTCTTAGTAAATTAGGAATACAATTTTTAATTCTAGGGCAGTAAGAAGATTAAATGAAAATGAGGCAAAGAACCTGCTCCAGGCTCTAGCATGCATATGGGCAATGAATAAGAACCCCACCCCAACTGAATATGCACTTTAGAGAAAAAGGAAACTGCAGACTGTCTCCTGGGTAACCAGCTGTCAGTGCTTAACATTTAGGCATTATAACCCTAGCAGAGCACCTCACACAAGCTATGTTGGTTTGGCTGCCAGGATCAGAATTACTATCTTATTGTGTTGGCTTTACACTTAGTTCATGCTTCCTCAATCCAACATAATGTAGCAAAGTAACTTTTAAACACCTAAAAATCATTTTCTACAGACTAGGAGTTCCTTAAAGAAAAAACAACAGGTTTGTCTTGTTAACTCAAACAGCAATGGCATGATGCCTGGCATGTCCAGATTTCAGTGAGATCTGATGGGTGCATGACTGAGAGCATGCTGTCTGGCATGTCCAGGACATCGGTGAGTATGTCCGGTGCATGACTGAGAGGTTTCTTGCATTCATACCTGGGACAGAGTGAGGGTTTTTACAGAATCAGCAGGGTGAGTCAGTCCCTTCTGTAGATCAACCCTGAGGTTCCTGGCCAAGTGAACTGGCTCTACAGCTTGGAGCAATCTCTCCAGTATGGATACACACAAAGCAGTCTGTTCCCTAAAGGAGATACCACAGATCTTATTCATATCATGTTAGACTGGGAATAACAATCTAACACCTAAAGCTTGGCTCAATGACAAATTCCTCCCAAATATTTTCTTCAAAGTAGCAGTTTCTAGTCACTCATTAGACATTTACTATGTATGTATATCTGCAATGCCTGTATTGAGGCTACGGAGACAGGATATACTGTCTAGCTTCAGAAAGCTCACTCTAATGAAAGACACACACAGGATAGACAAATCATAGATAAACGCTATAAGCTAGGGCTAGAAGCTGTGAGAGACTGAAAGGTTTGCACAGTATGGGTCAGGCTTCCAGGAGCAGTAATGCTGAACTAAGTTTTATGAAGAAGAAGAAAAAAAAAAGGGAGTGAATGATTTAGAAAAGTGTTCCAAGCAGAGGAAGAAACAGCATACAAGAAAACAGAGATATAAGATATTGTGTTAATACTTCAAAGGATCATGGAGCATGTCATGATTGGGGTCAGAATAGGGGAGGGGTAGAGACATGGCAAAAGGGTAAGATGAATGGTAAGAAAGGAAACTAAAAATCTACAAAAGCCAGATGCTGAGTCTCTTATGCCATCTCTGAAGTGTAGGCTTTTCCAAAGAAGCAATGCCAAGTGATCAAGTGGCTTTAAGCAGAGAATTGACAAAATGACATTTAGCTTACAGAAGTCTCTTGGGGGCTGGGAATGTAACTCAGTGGTAAAATACAAGCTTAGCATGTACGAAGTCCTAGGTCCAATCCCTCATGCTAAGAACAAATGAATGGATGAAAAAGGAAGAAAGAGAGGTCACTGCAGCATGCTAGAGGAAGAATTTTCAAACAGAAGGCAGCTAACGGATGTGGGAGGTGATGAAGGAGAGAGCCAGTGAAGCAGCAGCAAAGATGGAGAAGAGGGAAAATGCATGCAAGGTACTAGAGAGGCAAACCAACCGGAACTTGTTGACTACCGGCTGTAGGTACAGATCTTGTTCCAAGAACAATTTACTTGTCTCTTAACAGGCAATATAGACAAATGGGCTAATCTATGTCTAATGCCAGCACAGGATTAAACTGGCCTAACTTTCCAGATTGTGACAAGAATACTTCAGGCTAGAGAGATGGCTCAGTGGGTAAAGCATTTGCCATGTAAGTGAGAGGATCTGAGTTGGGATTCCTAAAACCCACATGAGCTGGAGGGCTCAGTGAAAAGACTTGCTAAGCAAAGCCCAATGACTTGCAGAACTCATGTAAAGGGCTGGCTGCAGTAGTATGCATCTGACAGGAGGACCAGCAGGATGCTCAGGGTCCAGCTAGCCTGGAGTATGATGGGCAGTGGAAGAAAAAAAAAAAAAAAAGAAAAAGAAAAAAGGTCCTGCTTCAACAAGTTGGGAGGTGCGAATGAACTCCCTGAAGTTGTCCACACACATGCATGCCATGGTGCACACATACACTCATGAAAAGAATTTTGAAAAGCAGTGATGGGTTAAACTGTATAGTGTATAAATTGCGGGTCCTATGTGGACCCTTAGCTGCCAAACAAGCCAGAAGTGGTAAGTTAGAATTGTTCTTGTTTGACTTGTATGTTGTATATCAGTAGTCTCCCCCACAAAAAGTGTCAAAATTATAGATTTAAATCAACAAAATCAGAACCTGAGTCAGCATAGTCTCTCTTCTAGGGTCTAGCCAAGGTAACAGTAGTGTGATGTGGAGACCACCAGAGTGCCAGCCAGAGAAGAGTCACTCCCACAAACTGCAACCGACATAGACCAACCACCCTATCTCTTAGCAAACGGTCTTTTCCAATAACTTCATTCTCAAACTTCCCAACTCCAGTTCCAGTTGACAACCTAAAGTATCTTTTCAAACTCTTTTCACTTTCAATATGATAAGCTGGCTAGGAGTCCTGTGAGCCCTGCAAGATAGCCTGAGCTACATACTGAGTTTGAGTCCAGTTCTATATAGTAAGATCTTATCTAAAAAAACAAAACAGCCAAACAACAGAAACCTGAGCACGTACCCTCTTTAAAGGCCACAAGCCTCATCTTGTTAGCCTGTGCCTCAGGAAAGATGAGACATGAACATAATACGGTTCCGGTCTTCAGAGATCTTGCAAACCAGAAATACGTACACAGAACTATAACAAAGGAACCCGTCCAGAATCATACTCAGAAACAATGATAATATCGGGTAAGATGTCTGAAGAACAGTCATTTGCAAGAAAGACTTTTTGGAGGGATGTCACCTCAACTGGGTCGTCACAGAATATGGACCAAGAAGAGGGCACTCAGTCAGAAGAACTGGAATGAAGTCAAGAAAGTGCAAGTCATGCTCAACGAACGTTAGTGGTGTTACGCGGGAGGTGGGACAGATGAACTCAGCAGAGTAAACGAAGAAAGATTAGGCTGGAAAAATACCGGGAAGAGCCTCAATACCAAACCATATAGTCATGATTGCACACTGTAGGCAAGGGTAACCATGCACAAGCCAACTGACCGGAGACATTAACTCTGGCTGCAGGCGAGGACTGGTCAGAAAAGGAAAATAACCACTAAGATAAGGACTGTTAAGACCAACTCAACAGACCTAGCAAGAGGAAGAGAACGGGAGCTGTCACTGAAGAGAGACAAGGTAAGAGAGAGAAAGCGTTCTGAAAGCATTCGGTGTTGATCAAAGAGTTCATTACCTTTTCAAATTAAAAAGTCACTTTTAAATTCTGATCAAATTACCAAATACAAGATATCTTAAATTTAATGCTGTAGATGCGTAAATCAAAAGTTGCTATCCTAACATTTTAACTCCAATTTCCATATTAATAGTTTCTACAGACAATCCTGGGTTATGCAGTTTACTCTCGCCTGTAGGAGGGGTATATAAGGGATTAATTACACTGTGCAATTTAATTTATTTCATTCAACATGTTCATATTCACATACACGGATCGACCTCACAATTTTAAATAGCTGCACGAAGTTACACAGCTGTAATTTACGTGCTTAATGTGGTTGTTCCTAGATTTCTGCTGTCTCACAAATCTGTCATGACTATTCCTCTGTGTATAGTATTTTTTGATACAATATACAAGCAACCGTACACTGCCAGCAGAAAATCCCTTCCGAAGAGGGGAACCGTCGAGGCTTGGTCAGCAGACTGCTGTGGAGTTTCTGCAGCTGGACAACCTTGACTTCTCCCCGAAGAGCCACTGCAGCCATTCCCACCGCCCGTCTCCCAAGCCCCGGGGTTCTCTCACCGATTGCTCTCGCTAAGCAAGGAGAACAGCGGGCCCAGGCGTAACTCCGTGGCCTGCTCGCGAAGCTCGTGGAGCGGCACGGCTTGCACCACAGACTGCAGCGCACGCAGCTCCTCCAGCGGCGCCTCCAGCCGTGCCACCTCCCTCAAGAGCGAAACAGCCTGCGCAGCCATCTTGCCGGCTCCCGCCTGCGCGCCCGCTTACCAAGTTCCCGGAGGGCCCTTCCAAGTCTCGCGAGATCGGAGGGGGCGTGGCCTGCCAATAGATCCTGTCAAGTCTCGCGGAAAGACGTCCTTAGGGATGGTCCTACCTCCGGAAGGTGGGACGGAAGTTCCCGGGAACTGGATGCAGGCATGAATATCCCGGATGGCAAGCCTGATGCAGGGACGTGTGGCTCCAATGTCTTGCTCGTGATGTCATCATCCGGAGGATGGACACTGCATTCGTGTTGGGAGTGGAGGCGGGCAGGCCGTGGAGGGGCTGGCCTCAGGCTCCGAAGGCAACCACTCCAAACGCACAGATAGGCATCTGGCGGAAACCAGTGGTCAAGGGCATGCAGTATGAGTTAGTTCCATGCCAGCAAGGGAAAAAGTTCAAACATCGCTGCTGTCTGCGAAATGCGACATTGTTGAAGAAGGAAGACCCATTAAAAGCTAGCTGACAGCCAACTATTCCAAGCAATTGGAAAGACTGGTTAGAGCTGCGGAATTCATCTGATCTTCGATGCCGATGAGATGGCTTCTTGTACTTTTAAGGAAATAGACAAAAATCCAGAAAGCTTAGAAAAGACTAAAGATGGGATATCCTTCTCTGTGTGTGCATGCCAGGAACTCAGGTGACAAAAATAAAACTGTGGCTTTGCAAAGACCCCAATGCTACTTGTCTTTTGGAAAAAGATAAACCACCATTTTCCTTTTTTGTGCCCCCTGCACCCGGAAGGATCAATAACCACTGCCTTCTCTTTGGATTACTTTATGATTATTTTAGTCTTCAAGTCTAGAAACTGATTGAGGGAAAAATCTTGATTTCAAGGTGCTGGTGGACAAAAGTCCCAGTCATTCAGACTCTTTCTTTGCTTACCCCAAAGTCCATACTGTGGTTCTTCACACCCAACTCCCTGCAGAGCCTTGCTTTCTGTAACCCTTGAATCATAGTATTTTTTAAACAGTCAGGAATTATTATACCAAGAAGACATTTGACCATTTACTTACTGCTTGACAAAGAAAAACACTTAAGACATGCAGCAGCAGCCTCGCACTACTTTCTGTATTTATAAAGGAACTTAAAAAAATGACAGGTAGCCAGCCATTCTTAAAGCTTGCTGGAAACATCTGGAGTATGTTGTGGATGGTTGCACATTTCCCTAGGGATTTAACCAGAGATTAAAATCGAATGCTGCGTATGCCAGGCCTCGGCCCTCACTGGTTGCAATTGGCGTGGGTCCTGTGCCTGTGAGATGGCTCAGCAGGTAAAGGCGCTTGCTGTCAAACTGATGATCTAAGCTCCATTTCTCATGGTGGAGCGAGAAAGCCAACTCCCATTAGTTGTCCTTTGGATGCCACACCATGGTACACGGACACACAAACCCTGCATACACCAATAAATAAACATAATGAAAATATTCTGGTGAATTTCTGTATACTATAAAGAGGTTAAAAAAAAACCTTACAAAATAAAGAGAAGGAGAACACAGTGAAGTAGGTAATGGAGAGGAATACAGTAAAAGGTCTGAGGGGAAGTCTGACACCTGCCCAGAGTCTGAGACAGTCAGAATATCATAAGGATAAAAAGGTAGGAGAAACGCCGGGAAATCAAAGGCCTCTAGAAGCGGTGCTTGTAATCTCAGGTGATGGCACTAAGACTGCCAGAGCCATAAGTGCATAACTGGACTCTGGGGGATCTAACCTTACAACTGAATATGAAGAGAGTGGAAGGATCCAGAGGTCGTGTCTTCCAGATAGCGGTTTCTCTCCTGTCATCTATCTTTCACCACTACCGTCTTTATAACAGCCAGCCACACATCCGTATCATTTAGTCATCGAACAAATGTGGAGGGATAACATCTCAGGAAAATGAACTGCAGCAAATGGTCATTATCAGTGCCCTTCTCATTAATGTAATAGGCGTGAACTGTGGGGATTCACAGGGTTGGCCTGGTCTAGCTGCATTGAGAAACATGCATCATAGGCGCTTCAGGTTAGAGTCCATGGCTACTGGGGCACTGCGTGCTTTTCAGTTCCTGAGAAACCAAGGCACTCCCTCAGTGAGCATTCAGGTGCTCCCTGTGTTTCTCTGTGTTCCTTAGAAGTCAACGAAGCATATAGAAATTTGACAGGACAATTGGTCTTAGACATTAATTTTGTGTACCCTGCATGGCTTGCAAACATCACTGTATCCTGGGAAGTACCAACTACCTGGCAATTTCCTCACAACTGCATTATGTTTTGCTTCTGATACAAATATAAAGAGTCTAATTGATGCAACAAACTCATCACAGCCTCAGTCTTGCTGTGACCCCTCCAGTCTGTGCCTGGTCAGGATTAATTTCTCACAGGCCTTGTCAGGTAACCTTGGCCTGGTAAATAAACACTGGCACTTATAATGAAGGACTATAGTATAGTCTTAATTAATTTTAGTAGGCTTATAAAGGTTTGTTTTTGTTTTTTAAAGGACCTTCAGCCTTATTTTTTCTAACTATGTATTTTCTATAGATAACTAAAATTTTCAGTATGGGTAGAGACTGGTAATTGTAAGGAATAATTGCTTTTAAAATCATGACATGCATATATATATCTATATATCTATATATCTATATTAGATTATTTAATAGTAATCTTTTGTTCTTCAGATCTATGAAGGAAGTACGAACCCTTCCTTACTCCCCTCATGTTAACTAATTTGCCCCAATGTGCAGCTAATAATTTAACTAATTATATTTATTATGACTTTTGCTAGGAAATCAGAGCTTTAACAGTAGATAGGTAAACAGGTAACTACAACAAATGGAAACTGTGAACTGGCCTTGTGGGCCAGATTTGGTTAATGTTGTGTTTCTCTGCTTAGTTTGAAACAATTTTCAGTTACTTTTCCATATTCCCTCATTACATATTCCTTCATTACATATTCCCTCTATTACATTGTATGCAATACAATAAAACTTGCTACTTTCTTTTTTAAACTATTTAACTTTTTAAACTATTTAAACTATTGTTTGACTATTTATGTGTCTATGAGTGTGTGTGTGTGTGCGTGTGCACACGTGTGGTCCTGTGTGTGTCACAACGAATGTGTGGGGGTCAGGACAATTTGCTCTCTTTCCATCCTTTGTGTTCTGGGATTGAACTCAACTCATCAGGTTTGATGGCAAGTATTTTTACCTAATGAGCCAACTCTCTGGGTCAAAATTTACCAGTTTAAGTGTATATTTTGTTGAACACACACGCACACACAATCATCAGAATAATCTAGATATAAAACAGCTCCTTAACCAGTTTATGATGAGTCTCTGTACACCTAAGCTCTTCCCCTGTGTCTGGAGTTCTCATATTAGGATATTTCACATTAAAAAGCTAAATTAAAAATGTCAGAAACTCTCGAGCCAGCGAGATAGCCCAGCAGCGAATAGCCCACTTGCTGCCAAGTTCAGCTCTAGGACAAGCCACATGGTGGACAAAAGAGAACAGGCTTATGCAAAGTTGTCTTCTGCCTGCCATAGGTTACAGATGGCACACGTGTGCCTGAATTACACAGAGACACTACATAAATCAATGGACAAAATATAGCAACTTCCTTCTTTTTAAAAAATTCAAAGAACTAAAAGAGTATATACTTTTAGATTTATTTATTTTTATGTGTATGTTTGCCGGCATGTATGCCTGGTGCCGGTGGGGGTCAGAAGAGGGTATGTTGGCTCTCCTGGAACTGGAATTATGAATGGTTGTGAGCTGCCATGTGGGTTGTGGGAACTGAGCCCAAGTCCTCTGGAAGAGCAACAAGTGCTCTTAAGCACTGAGCCATTCTCCGGCCACAGAATAAAATATGTTTTTAAAAGTTGGAAGCCTTAGCAACCGAGGACTTTGCATAATTCCTGAAGGGCAGCACTCTGGCTGCTGGCTTGCTACATTTCCAGTTTCTCGAAAGCCGCTCCCCACCCCCACTGCCCAGTGCTTCTGAGTGCGTATGATGTGTGTTAAAAGGATGGTGAGTACACTGGGCTCAGTTCTAGGAAAGGCTGTCCAAAGCAATCGGCCTGGGAAGAGAGGAATCAGTTCGCTGGAGAGAAAAGTAGGGAGCAAAAGTTAAGGTACAGGGAAGGAGAGAGGGAGGGAGGGAGAGAGGGAGAGAGGGAGGGAGGGAGGGAGGGAGGCAGTGACAGAGAACAGTTCCTGTGTCTCTCTGTTTGTTTTTGTGGATGGCTTTGGTCTGTTGACAGAAAGGTTTTATCTGTGTGTTCCAACTGCGTGTGCTGTGGTTTCTGAAGGTTTTGTTTCCTAAGAAACCTCTATGGCTTTATTGTTTACTTGAATAGAAAGAAAAACAGTAGCATTATTTTTGCTAAGGTAGTAGATCTGAAAAGTTAGCTCAAAGGAGAGGTGTGACCCATAAAAAAGCTTTCCTTCCTAGGCTGCTGGCAGTCTTCTGGCCAGCCTAGCTGGGAGGGGCAGAGCTGGATAGTGTCCTGGAAAAAGGTGTGTGTGGGTGGAGGAGGCTGCAATTACTGGCCCTCAGTCCCCACCTACCAGCCTGCACCCTACCTAATGCTTCAGTTATCTGCCTGGTGCCAATCCCCAGCAACACCATGGACAGGCCGGAGTCACGGTGCCCTCCACCAGGCTCTCTCCGGCTCTTTGTCCTTATGTGCCTCCTGGTGAGTGGCTCAGATTATAACACAGTCCTGCTTGCTCTTAAGCTTCTACCTGGGGCCTGGGGGCAGGGGTGGGGGAGAAATGTAGGAAAGGTGTTTCTTTTCACTGCTCTTGGGGTTTCAAATTGTAGGTGAATGAAAAAAAAAAAAAAGAAGGAAGAAAGAAGGACATGGCTGCTCCTAGGTATGGTGGAGGAGAAGGTTTACCATAGGTAAAAAGGTGGGCACAGTAGCTATGAGGGAGAGCACAGCCAGAGGCAGAGACACCTGGGAGAGTCCAGAGTGGCCATGACCAGACTGAGCCAGGCTGAGAGGAGAAGAGAGAGGGGGAGAGGGAGCTCAGGGTGTGGGAAGGGTATACGAGCCAGGAGGACAGTGTAACAGGTAGGGACTGAGGAATGCTGGGAGAACCTGACAGCTAGGCCTGCTTTGATGTGTTAAATAAATTTCTCAGTCTTTTGTCCAGGGTTTGAGACCTAAGAGTGGGCAGGCTTGTAGGAGAACAGCTGAGATCTTTGAAAGTCCTCAGTGTCCCTGAGACTGTCCAGTGTCTCCGGGTTACCAGCACCTTTCATGTCTGCCTTGTGTTGAGGGGGGGATGAGTGCCAGGCTGTGTTGAATGTTGAATGAGGGAAGGAGTGTTGGCAGGTGCATTCTCTCCCAAGCCCCTTTGATAAGACCTTTGCCTACTTGCAGTCACCAGCAGGCTTTTTTTTTTTTTACTGTTTTCCACAGGCTAAGTTTTCTCATCTCTGAAATGTCTTAGAAAGTTGAAGTTAGAGGTGACAGCAGAGTAGTTGCAAATGGTAGGAAGAACCGGACTGTAGGAGAGTCTGAAGCCCAAGGTTCTCACCAATCCTGGTGCCCACATTTGGAGTGTTTACTCCTTTTTTCTGGCCATAATTTCCTCAGCTGTGAAAACTGCTGTGAATCTCTTTGAGGATTTTTGTTTGTTTTGTTTAAGTTCTGGATTTCTGGCCAAGAAAGCAAGTTGAATTTTGTGTTGACTTCAGGTATTTACAGATTCCTTAAAACTAAGTTGGTTAAAAGTTTAATCCACTGGGTTAAGTGAGGCTTCCTCTGCCTTACACAGACTTGTGAAGCTGTCCAACTTCTTAAAGACCACTCTAGGTCAGAGAGAAAGAAACCCGGCATGGTGGTGCACTCCTGTGACCCCAACACTCAGGACCCCGAGGCTATGGGATCTTGTGAGTTTGAGGCTTGGCTAGTCTACTTAATGAGTTCAGGTCAGTCAAGGCTACATAGTAAGACCCTGTCTCAAAAACAAAAACAAAAACAAACAAGCAAAAAACCAACCAAACAAACAAATAAACAAAAATATGAAAGGAAGAAAGGAAGAGAAGAAAAAGGGAGAATGGCTGGCGCATATAGGAAATAATTGAACAGATACACAGAGTATTTTATATAAATGTAAAATTAGAAAAGATGTAAAGATACAAAAGATATAAAGTATAAAAACTTAATAATGTGAAGACATTTCTGTAAAACTGTAGTTTGGGAGGTGGCTTAGTTGGTTTGGAGCTTGCCATGAATCTCATTCAGATCCCCAGCACCCATGTGACGCAAAGTCAGCCAGGCACAGCAGCACACACCTGTAACCTCAGCACTAGTGCTGGAGGGGATTGTGGGCAGGTAGACCAGTCGGCCTAGCTGGACCAATGAGCTCTAGGTGCAGTGAGACACCCTGCCTCAAAAAACAAACGGACCCTATCAGAACAAGGCCAAAAGAATGATGCACGGTGAACAATGCCTTGGGGAACTGTGAGAGAGGCACCAGGAAAAGGCAGAGGGCCTTTTACCCCAAGTGTATTTTCTTCCCTAAATTGTTCTAGCACATGATTTTGTGCCTCCCGTGACAAATATTTGCATTCAATCTATAAGGCATGCTTATTCTTCTGGATGCCAGAACATAGCTGTGGAGCCCAATCTGGTGAAAGCGTTGCTGAGTCCTGGCCTCAGTGTGCCCTGAATCTGGCTATGGCTTACTGCCTTGCTTCGTGCGTTCCAAGATATAATCTGTAGCAGGTGACAGGCAAGTGTGTTTGAATTGGACTGTCCTGAGAAAGTTCTGGGAAAGGACTGCTCTGTTGATTTTTAGTATGTGCTTACTGGCATTTGTTTACATGTTTTTCTGATCTCAAGCAATCTTCCTTGGATCACTGCTTTCTTTGTTGCATTCATGTATAAAAGCACACTGAAACTGAAGTAAAGCTGTCTGCAGCATTAGGCTGTAGTCCGCCCCATTCTTTAAGGTCTTCAAATCCCAGGCCTCCAGACAGATCTGCATAGGTTGACGAAAGTCGACAGGACCCTAGACAAAGAATACAGGAAACTAAGGAATTCCAATAGCAGAAGTGTCTTCCCCGGGGAGAAGCCCCCTAACTGGTTATCCTATACTAAGTGGTCAGCCCTATATATATATAACACTAGATAGATTGAGTAGGTTGTTTTTATATATTTATGTGTTTTTATATATATATATATATATATATATATATATATATATATATATATATATGTGCAATAATAACAAAGAAAAGGAAGGAAATGGGAGGGGTTGGAGGGTGGAAAGGGAAGAGGGAATGATGTAATTATATTTTAATTTCAAAAGAATAATTAAAAAAACATGGAGAACAACCAAGGAAGACACCCAACATTGACCTCCAGCCTTCACAAGCACATACATATCCGCACATGTATGCATATGTACACACTCAACACACAATTATAGTTAGACCTTTTCCTAGTGAGTGTCTAGTATGTTTGAGTGTATCTGCCTTCCAATATAACAAATATTTCTGTAGGGAACGTGGTGCTTTCCTCTCACCAATTTTGCATTCATATAATCATTTTCCAAATTGCCATCCATCATTGGGTCCATACTGACCTTTCGTGCTTATGATACTTTGTTAATGTCCACAAATAATCTTCACTGACTATAAAGCTAAGGTGCTGTGGATACAGAAATAAATAGGAATCTTGTCCAATGGGGGAGGTCATAGCAACCACGGTGTATTTCAGTGTGATGGGGGTTCTGATCCCTACTCACTAGACAACAATAGCATCTCCTTCCCCCGTCATTGCTAAGTCCCCTGGAGGATAAAGGAAACCCTGGCTTAGGTTTCTGTACCCCCCTGCTCCCGTTCCCTTGAGTTGAGGGCTGTCTTAGGTAGCCCTGGATGGTCTCTTGTGTCTCAGTGTTTTGACAGTGAGTTCACCGAATGCTTCCAGGGCATTCAGTGTGCATTTGTATTTGAGCTTTGTGTCCTCTCCACAGAAATGCCTCAGGTCTTCCTTGCCTCCTTCCTTTCCATTAACATTAGCATCTTTATCCTTTGTGGGCCAACCTCCTGGGACCAGTGCTCCTTTTACCCGCAGTTGTGCTCAAGCCTCACGTTAGGGAACTTGGGTGTTCCAGTCTGTGTCCCAGCTGCTATTGAGATGAAATTAAAACTGCCAAATAGTGAAAAGCAGAAAAAGAAGATTGATTAAGCGCAGCCACATTGGGAAGAGGGGTGAAGAGACTCAGTGATCCCCAAGTCCATCCTCATTGTGAAGTGAGATTTAAAGAGTCAGGGATCTGCACATCTAGGCTGTCCAGGTCAAGGTAACTCTTCACCATTGACCTGTCATTGTCTGGGGTCTGATCTCCAACAAGGTGGTCCAGCCGCTGTCAGCAGTATGTGAAATTTATTCCTGGGAGGCAAATTCCCTTTCTGCTGGTGTCAAATACAGCCTTTTTCTTCTAGCATGAATATTGTGGGGTGAAGGAGAATTCTAGTTTCATGGGTCCACTGTTTCAAAAGTCTGATAATCAGATTGAGGGACGAGTGTCCTCTTAGCATATATTTATTGCTGCAAGACCAGTAACACTTAAAGTGGGTGGCCCCAAGCCTACTTACTTCACCAAGCTGGCAATCTTGGCACCACCATCTCATTTGCATACTGCTAATCTGTTTTACTAGCCTGCAGGTATTTACTGGGAGCCTGCCATGTGCCAAGAGTTAAAGCTAGGGCTATGGTCATAAAGCACAGCCTGTCCTTTACTGAGTTAGTGATTTGATTTTTCTTCCTTTCTTATCGCAACTCCTGGCAACTCAAGTTAGGCAGCATGAGGGTCATACTCTCCAGCTCCTCGGTGAGGCTGATAGAAGGAGGGGAAGGAACTTGTACCTAGTCAGAAACCACAACATGAAGATCCAAATCCCTCTATATATGGCTTTTTTCATTAAAGAAACAATGGTGAAAGCCTCCTTGGAAAGGCTGGTTCTTTTTTGCTGCATGGTTCAGTTCAGAAGGGTAGGATATTGTGTTGAAGTGGAGGCACTAGCGGAAGTAGTAGGAAGTCATAAGAATTCAGTCAGAACATTAAGATCCAACTAAGGACATTTAAAAACATCGCATAGGGGGCTGGAGAGATGACTCAGTGGTTAAGAGCAGCAGCTGCTGTTGCAGAGGACCTGGGTTTGGTTCCCAGCACCTACATGATAACTCATAACCACCTGTATCTCCAGTTCCAGGGGATCTTCTGGCCTTTGCTAGGCACCAGACACACACACGGTGAGCCGACGTACACACAGGCAAAGCACTGATACATATGAAAAACTTTGAAAATGTAAAACAACAACAAACCTATTATTCAGTGCCAGTCAGGAGCTAGAGTAAGGATCAATTTGATAATATAAAATGGAGGGCGGATAATATAAAATGAAGGGTCGCTAGAACCCAGCCTAGGCTGGGCTGGGAGACAGGAGGGGCAGTGTTGCTCAGCCTGGCTCAGTCACAGCCTGGCTGCTTCTATAATGAGCCTGGGATGGAAGGGTGCTCCAGCTCCTTCTCTCATCTCAAGTGTCTCATTGTCAAGATAAGAAGGAAATGGCAGCTCAGATGCTTTCTCACACAGTCGCTGTCGCATTGCTCAGGATCTTAATGAATTTCTTTCTGAGGCAGAGAAATGACTTTCTAAGTAGGCTCCTTCCTGGCCAGTCTCCATTCCCTGCTGGTCGTTCATCATTCTACTCTAACTGATCGTATTATCACTGTCCTACTTAAAAACCTCCAAAGTCCCTGCAACCTGAATCCAAACCCAAACTCCCCGCTTGACCCTTTTCTTTGTAATTCTAGCCAGCTTCATTTCCTCCTGATCTTCTCATACCGCTCCGTGTAGGAAGACTGACGTAACGGGGTACTCTGCACCCCTGGGTTTGTTTAGTGTCTTAGTGCCCCCTTCAGTAATCTGACTTATTACTCCGGATCTGATTCAAATAGTATTATGGGTTGGTTGTCTGCCACAGGCTTCGTGTGTTTTTATACTTGGCCCTCGGATAGTGGCACTGTTGGGAGACTTTCTGGCGGAAGTGGGTCATTGGAGGTGGGCTTTGGCGTTTACAGTTTGGCCTCTCTACTTCCTGGTATGGCAAATGTGAGCTACCAGCTTCCACACATTGCTTTCACTGTGATGGACTATTTTGTTTGTTTTAAAATTTTCTGATTTTTAAGGTCATTTGTGTGTGTGTGTGTGTGTGTGTGTGTGTGTGTGTGTCCATGTGTTTGTGCAGGTGCACACACACCTGTTTTGCATCAATGTTGAATGTTTTCCATTCTTGCTCTCTATTTACTTATTTGAGATAGGGTCTCTCACTGATCCTGGAGCTAATTGACTGGCCAGCAGGCTGTCCAGTGGGCCCTTGTGAGTCTTTTGTCCGCCCCCCAGCACATGCTAGTGTGCCTGGATTCTTGCCTGGGTCCTGGGCATCCAAACGCAAGTCCGCATGCTCACACAGCAAGTGCATTACCTACTGAGCCATCTCCCTGCCCTGACTGTGTTCCCTTAAACTAAGTCACAACAAATCCCTCCTCTCTTGATTTGTTTCTTGTCAGGTATCTGGTCAAAACAATCTCAAGAGTAACTAATATAGAAATTGGTGCTGAGAAGCAGGCGGTTGTCGTGATAACCCTGAGCCCACCATTCGTTATGTCTCTGGAACTGGTTTGTGGGAGGAATCTGGAACAGTCTGGAGCTGTGGGCTAGAGAAACCCTAGACTGCTGTAAATGGATCCCGTGGGACACTGTGATGGGGGTTCAGAAGACCAGGATGACTGTGTAAATGTGGTGATAAGGACTGTGCTTCTGAGGTTTCGGAGCAGAACAAGGACTCTGCTGGAACAGGCTGTCCAGGGGAGTAGCTTTCCAGGTTTAACCCAGGTTTAGCCTGACCCTAAGTGGGTCAGGCTATGTTCCGAGCTGGTCTCAGAACTCAGGCTTTACTCATATGACACTGGTATCACCGGCATGTAAATAGAGGCCTGCACAGAGGTTCCATAGGGCTGCGAGGCCAGGAAACACGTTATCTGGGTCAGACTCTGTGGATAGGGCTCCTGGGCGGGCTGTGGAGGGGAAGCTTCCATTTCAGTAGAGACCACGGGATACTGGGGATGCCAGAAATATGGGGCATGTACTGGGGAGAGCCGTGGGCACTGGTGAAGCTGACTGAAGGCAAAGCACATGCCCCACATTTGACAGACCTGGGGAGGAGGGGCCCATCAAGCCCACTGAAGTACTTGAACTCCTTCCTGCAGGATTTGTGTTTGTCCTGCTGGGTTTTGGTCATGCTTTGGCTCAGTTTTCCATTCTAAGCTTCCATTCTTCCTTCTGGGAGTGAAAATGTTCATACTAGGATATTTCTACGCATATTTTGGTTACAGGGCCTCGCAGCTAGGAGATTGTCTTGAGTCTTCTGACTTTGAACTTCTGAGTAGTGTTATGTGGATTCTTTCATCTGTTTCCCTCTCCAGGTGGCAGTTAAGCCATTGATCAGTGGCTGGGGCGGTCCGAGGGTCCAGTTAGGTCTTAGGTTGGAGACTGAGAGCTGCAGGAAACAGACTTCCAGGAGACAGTTTTCAGTGAAGCAAGTGGTGGGGGAGGTCACATTTATACAGTACAAGGGGAAGAATCATTGGTTAAGGCAGTGGTACTGGGGTAGCTCTATTTGCGTGTGGGGGCTCATGACCAGACCTCAGTGGTTGTATTGTCGCTAGCTGGGGCCAAAGCCCTGGGGAGCCTCTACTGCATGGGGGGGTGGATTCACAGGGGCCAGAGGAAGAGACCTTATAAGGTCATATAGGGAGAAGAGAAGCCCAGTTGGAGGCCTTCCAGCCTCCGTGGTCAGGTAAACATTAACCAGACCACATACCTCGGGGAGGCAGGATCTATCAGTGCCATGCTGTGAAGGCACAGTAGCATAGGAGCTAGCTGGAATTTGTCAAAGTAGGAGAAGGGGAGCAGCCAAATGCCTTCAGCTCTCTGGGTGAGAATTCCAGGGTTCAATGCAGACTTCAACCCCCTCTTAGGTCTAGGACAGCCCCACAGTGTTAGAACTGCAAGACTATGAGAACTTTTCAAGATAGACTGAATATGTTTATATTATGAGATGGCCACAAACCCACCTAGTGCAGAATATGCTGGGTTGGATATGAAATGTCCTGTGTAGGCTCATGTATTTGAACGTGTGTTTCCCAGCTGATGGGGTGGCTTTGGATGTTGTCACTTTTAGGTAGTGGCTGCTGACTGGAGGAAACTGGTTGCTGGGAAGGGACCTTGTGGTTTTGAGCTGGGCCAGAGTCCGTCTGGTCTCCGCTTCTTTGCGAGATAACTTTGCCAAGCTACCTCATGCCATACCACAGCACCACCTCTTGTCCTGTCTTCCCCCACCTCTCAAACTGTCAGCCAAGTTGCGTCTTGCCATGACCATGGGAACAGTAACCAATACAGAGAGCATCTTCTCAGCAAAGCCTGTTTGTACCCTGCCCCCTCCCCAAGCAGCATCTTCCTTTTGGTCCTTCTATTCATCAATTTGGTCCTTCTAATAATTTTCTGATCATTAGTACCAGAAGTATGTGTTGCATAGTTTTTAAACTGGCATGTTTGCATTAAGCTGTGCACAACACCTGGTACAGATAAACGAACGTGAGGGAAGCTATTCACTAAAGCATTAGGAGAGATTAGTGCTCACCACTAAAAATAATCTCTGCAGGATGTTAGCTGATCAGCGACGGTTACAATTACTTGCGGTAACAGTTTTACGCAATAAAAATGGATTTGAAATCATCCAGACTTGAGTTTAAATTCTGGCTTCAACAATTAAAGCTAGAGTTTTGAGAAAGTTTTTTGCTTTATTGATTTGTAATCCTCCGTTTTTTTCCTTAGCTACAAAATGCAAAGGAAAATGTCTAGGCACGAGCATTTTGTGTACGTGTTGGATAAACTTGTGTGTATGGGTGCACATGCGTGTATACGTGCTAGAGATCAACCGTGGTGTGTCATTCTTCAGGAGCCGTTCATCTTGCTATTTATTTAACGTGTGTGGGTGTTTTGCTTGCACCACGTGCGTGCCTGGTACCCTTAGAAGCCGGAAGAGGATGCCAGATTCCTTGGAACTTCAGTTACAGATGTTTGTGAGTTACTGTGTGACTGCTGGGAATCGAACCCAAGTTCTCTGGAAGAACATCTAGTGCTCTTAACCTTGTCTTTTGAGATAGGGTCTGCCACTGGCTTAGAGCTTGCTGTGTAGGTACCACGAGTAGTCTGTCCAGTGAGCCCCAGGGATCTGCCCGTCTCTGTGTCTTCAGTGCTCTGATTACAAGCATGGAACACCAAACCCAGCTTTTTTCTGTGACTTGTGGGGATCTAATGTAGGTCCTCAAGCCCACTTGCCAAGCACTTTACCAACTGAGCTAGCTTCCCAGCCCCTGGGCATGAACACTCTAAGAACTAAAGCTAAACACAGATCTGAGGAATTATTGTGTGGATGGGGGTGACAAAATGAGTCTGGTCTTCAGAAGCTGGGAGTCGTTGACCTGTGTTTTCCTTTTCTACCGTGTAGGTCCTGATGGCTGTCCTGACATATCCTGTGCTCAGGACTGTTAGCCTCCGGTTCCACTCCTCCCTCACTGGGAGCTATGTCTCTGGCACTTACTCCATCGTTTTTGTCAACTGTCCCAATGAACAAATTGCCAGAGACATTGCCAGGTACAGTCCAGGGGCTGGTGATGTCCTCAATGTGTGGGAAGCTACCAGGGTGCTCTCCAGGGGCCAGATCGCTGCCCTTCCTTTGCTTTCGACAACCCTTTCTGTCCAGTGATGAACTCCATACTTTCTGCTCGGGGTGGTGTGAGGAACCCACTGGATGATCCTGCTCAGAGTAACCCCAGGGCTGATCCTACTGCAATGCTAGAAAATGTTAAGTAGTTAATGGGGTAGAAAAGGAATATGAGACCCGTAGAGATAGGTAGCTTGTTTGAGGCATTAAGAGAACTATGAAAGCCCGCACAGGGACAATTTAAATCACCCAATTGCTAGTCTAGCTCCTTTTTCTTATCCTCTTAGCTCAATTCCAGAAGTGCTCATGATAAGTAAGGAAGAGGAGGCCACCTCATGTGTTGGGTAGTTTTCTAGAAACAACTGTGGCAAGCTGGAGAGAGCACTGGCTTTGTAGTTCCACCTTAGTTTTAATATTGACTGTGCCACTTGTAAGTGACTTTGGGCAAGTTGCTTCCTCTTTTGGGGCATGGGGACAGGAGTTCCATGATGTTGGGGTTCAAACTCGGGACCTTGAACATGCTAAGTATTCAAATCCTGAATTACAAAATGGCATTATGCTACCTACCTCACAATGCCACGGTGAAGGTTAAATGGTACGGAACATGTATCAAACACACCCCAGCAAATGGAATAAAGTAGACACCAATAAATGTATCTGAATCCCATTGTACCTCCGTGCAAATGTATCTCTGAAGAGGGCTAGTGGGACTTGCCCCTTTTCTTCTTGTTTTATAATGGAAGAATCTTAGAGATCAGGGTCACAGTCACAAATGCTTAGAGGCAGACACATTGAAAAATTGGCCTAGGGTATAACAACGAAAGCTGATGGTGGATGGTAACCTTTGTCCTCCCTGAGTGTTTGGGGAAAGAGGAATGGGAGTGTGCTGACCCAGGAATCATATTATCATACCTACTCTGCGGCATCTAGTTACAGAAGCAGGGCAGGTGCCGCCTTGTCACTCTCTCCCTCAAGCCAGCACATCCTATAGCCACACCAGAGCCTCTGAGGTCGCAGTTGTTCCAAGAGAAAGGAAGCAGAGGATCAGCTGTGGGGAAGCCGCTTTAAGGGCAGGCTCAGCGTGTGGGGCGTGGGAATGACGGACACTGGGCCTGTAGAAGACAGACCTAGGTTCTGCCTGTGTTTCCTTCCTGGAGTGAATGCCTGAGAACCCACTCCACAATAGCTCTCCTCTCTCCCTGACTAGACAACGATCAGTTTATTCAGTGATTTCTGATCTTCTTCAATACCCAAAGCTCCTTTCATAACCCCACCCCTAACTCCGCAGTGTGCCTGGCTGACTTGTAATTCCCCACGTAACCACAAAGAGCACGCACGGCTCCCAGCAGAAGCATCCCATCCACTGTTTGTTTTGGCAAGTAGAAAATATTTTTAAAGATTGTTTTTGGTTTTTTTTTTCTGTCTTAAAAGTTTCTTCCCCCAACTTCAAGTGCCTGGACCCAGGACAAAAACCTAGGACAAAAGCCCCACTCATGACTCCTTCCTTTCCTCGGCTATTCCAAGGAGAGGACTGCTCTCCTTTCCCTTTCCTCGACCCCAAGCTAAGAGGACTCTACTTAAAGTTCCATAGTAGTGTGACGTCATTACCGTCTACCACTGTGGCTGCTGTGGAAAATTTCCTAACGTAGCAGAAGCACACAGAGCAGACCTGTTCAAGCAGCCTTGTCCAGTCTTGCCCGCTCAGCCACCCACCGGAAATTTTCATTTTTGGTTCCCACTGCGGCATGCAAACACGAGACAGAGAGCTACCCATCTGCAAAAGAGAATTCTGTTGCCCTCCACAGTCTTTCGGGTGTAAACTTCTCTGCTACCTATCACAGTGATCTGCACTTAGGTAACAGAACACACATCATGGAGATCTTTTACATAAAAAAAAAAAAAAAAATCACATTTGCCAAAAAAAAAAAAAAAAAAGGGTGGTAGATTGGCTGAACTCCATCTCAAAGCAGGGGTACAAAGCAGGGGTACATCAAGTCACACCCACAAAGCTCAGTCCTAGGAAGCATCAGGGAGAAGATCAGGGTTAGACACACAGAGGTCTCAGATAAGGTTCATGGTTTGGCCATCCCAGCATTTACAAAAAATCTTGACTTGGTTAGCAATATTTAGTATCAGGGTATTTTATACTCACAAAAGCACAGATTATCCAGCTCCTCGATTCAGGATGGTTCTTACCACACCGCACATCTACCCAACTAGAGCTGAGATTCAGCTCTTGCCTATCTCAGAGCAGGTGAATTTCAGGTAGGAAAGACAGGCAGAACCTAGGTCTGTCTTCTACAGGCCCAGTGTCCGTCATTCCCATGCCCCACACACTGACCCTGCCCTTAAAACGGCTTCTCCACAGCTACTTCTCTGCTTCCTTTCTCTTAGAACAACTGCGACCTCAGAGACTCTGTGTGTGGCTATAGGATGTGCTGATTTGAGGGTGGGTGTGACAAGGTGGCACCTGTCCTAAATGCATCTGTAACTAAATGTCAGAGTAGTCACTTATTTATAAGTAAACATTTATTTCACCTTGTGGCTGTAGATCTGGAAGGCCAAGAGCATGCACGCTGCTTGGTATCTGCCAAGGGCCTTCCTCCTGCATTATACCGTGGCTCAGGGTATCACATGGCAGTCGAGACCAAGCATGCTGACCCCCCTTCCTTTCCATACAAAGCCACTAATGCCATCATGGGGCCCCACCCTCATAACCTCACTAATCACCCTCTAAAAGCTCTCTCTTCAAATTCACTAACACGATTTATGGGATTAGATTGCCAGCACAGGAATTCCAGGGACACTCAAACCATAGAACTCTGTCTCTGGCTCCCAGTATTCATGACCTCACATGTAAAACACAGTCTTTCCATCCCCGTAGCCCTAAAGTTTAACTACAGCACCATTTCAAAGGTCCAAAATCCAACGACTCATTGGAATCAGATCTGGGTGAGACTCAAAGCACCCCCGATGCAAACTTACTTCATGAGCTTGTAAAATCAAATGAATTACCTGTTTCTAAAGTACAATGGTGAAGCAGGCGTAGAACAGACATTCAATAGTTGGCCCCATGTGTTAGTTTCTCCTGCTGAGATAAAACACCACAACCAAAAGCTACTTGGGGGGTTTATTTGGCTTATACTTCCAAATCACTGTTCATTGAAGGAAGTCAGGACAGGAACTCAAACAGGGCAGGAACCTGAAGACAGGAACTGAGCAGAGGCCATGGAGGGGTGCTGCTCACTGGCTTGCTCACACGGCTTGCTCAGCTTTCTTATACAACCAAAAATCACCTGCCGAGGGATAGCACCACCTACAATGGACAGAGCCCTCCCACATCAATCACTAATTAAGAAAATGACCCACCAGCTCACCCAGAGTCCATCTTATGAAGCCATTTTCTCAATGGAGTGTTCTTCCTCAGGTGAATAGCTTGTGTCAAGTTGGCATGAAACTAGCCAGGACACTATGTAAGTCCAAAATTCAGTAGCACTTTAATTCTGAAGGCTCAGGATAAATTCCTTGATTCTATACCTGCTTCCATGATGCAATATGCAGCCCAACCTCCACGGCTTTGCTGGGCTCATCTTGAGCACACTGTGTGTCCTGCGTGCTGCTAGCTCTACAGTTTTGGGTCTCAGTGACAGTTTAGTCCCTGCGGCTCTCCTAGCATTGCCTGTGAAGACTGCAGCACCCCAATCCCCACATTTTTACTTCATTAATTAGTTGCCAAGGTCCTTACCTACAGCTTAATTAACATAAGACTTTCAGGATTCGCTTTCCAACATAAGAATTCTCAAGGCATCGCTAAAGCATCACAGGGGAGGGTTGCCCTAGATGATTGTTTACTTGGACTCAGATAGATATTCGGGGTAATTCCCATCCCTTCTTTTAAGACCTTGCCCTTGCCCCAGTGATCACTTCCCTCTCTTTGCTCTAGGGCTATACTGGATAAGAAGATGGCTGCCTCTGTGAACATCTTGTCTAAGACATCTTCACTGTGAGTTTTGCGGAGGCCAGTGGAAGGGAGTTGTTTGGTCCTGGATGGTGGAAAGAGCACAGAACAGATGGTGAACTGTCAGAGAATGCTTCAAAGACATTTGGTCAACACTTCACAGTTAACTTGTATTCAGAGATTCATCATTTTATGTCACCCGAGGAAAGCAAGAAATAGCTGTGTACAGAGAAAGGAGGGAAGTCATGCCATTTGGTCAGTTGCTCACATCATCTTGAGCATGGCTCCCTAACTTGGCTTTAATTTTGATCTCCGAGCTTCGGAGATGATGAACTTTCAGAAATGCACTGGCAGATGCTAAACGCCCTTATTAGAATGGCCGGACAAATTGACTGGTGGGGCCTTGGTCAACTCTAGACTTCTTTGTATAGGCGTCTTAGGACTTCTATTGCTGCAATCTGCTGAGAGCCACGTGAAAGGATGCAGCCAGTGTTAGGGGCTTGAGAAGTACAGCCCACCATTTCCAGGGGATTGTCTCCCGAACAGCCCCCTCTGCGGCAGCTGCTGCTGGACTCTGACATGCTGACGGCTATTAGAGTCACTTTATCTCTCTTGTGCTACAAAAATTCCAAGGGTCCCTCACTACTCTTCGTAACAACAGTGGTGATTTTCTAAAAAGGCAATGCCACTCAGTTAAATTGGTTCAACTGAAACTCCAGAAAGAATAACTTACGAAACATGCATAGTTAAAAAGACTGTGTTTGCTATGGAGAAGGTTACCTGGGTAGAGCGAAACATATTCTTGGCTGCTGAGCACTTGTTAGATCAGGAAGCAAATAGAAAGGTTGTACAGTTGCTAGGGTCTATGAATAATAGATGACAGGTGAGTTTCAGTGCCCACTGTTAAGTTTGATCAAATTTGATTTTCCTTGTTTTACAATTTTATTATGAATTTGCTGACGCACCTTGAGAACACAAAGATAACGTAACAGATATATTTTCTTCTCTATATGATAAAGAAACTTTAATAGAAAAATAATAGAATGATTAATTATTGTTTGGTTACCATAAGCTACAGCCTAACAAGGGAATTGTCTAGGAGAAAATACTTAGCTTCCATCTATGGGAACAGAACATATGAGAGATGTTTTGTTATGTTTGGGTATTTTCATGGTAACCTGCTTAAAGACTTTTGCTCAAAGGTATATAAGATGTATGTGTGTGGAATCAAAAAGGTTGAATACAAGAGAGTTTGCAAGATAAATGTATGTTAAAGCTTACAAGATGTAGGTGTATATGAGGGGTGTGTGTGTTGGGGGGTGGGTGTGTGTGTGTGTGTTGAGGCTTTGCTCCATCCACAAGATGCATGATTGTGTGAATGAGTGTATGATTATGGGAAATGAGAAGAATAAGATTGTTGAAGTTTGCATTTACCTACAAGAGGTGTATGTATGTGTGCAAAATTAAATTGAATAGAGAGGAAAAAGCTTGAATTGAATAGAGAGAGAAAGGGGGCGGAAAATGTCTGAATAAAGAGAAAAGTCTGATGCCATCTAGAGAAAGTACGAATAAAGAGAGCTGAGACCTTCATTCAACAAAACATGTGCATGAGAGATTTTTTCCGCCGACTCCACACCCACCTCCTCAAAGCCCTGTCCTGCTGGGCTGGTCCTTGGTAAATGACACCCAATGTGGGCATGAACACAGGGTCCTGAGATTAAGAGTCTCATGCTCTACCGACTGAAAACCATGACCAAAAAAGCAAATTGGGAAGGAAAGGGTTTATTTGACGTACACTTCCATATCATTGTCAAAGAAGTCAGGGCAGGAACTCAAACAGTCCAAGAACCTGGAGGCAGGAGCTGATGCAGAGGCATGGCTGCTTACTGGCTTGCTCCTCATGGCTTGCTTAGTCTGCTTTCTTACAGAACCCAGGACCACGTGCCCAGGAGTGACCCCACACACAATGAGCTGGGTCCTCCCCCATCAATCCCTAGCTAAGAAAATGTCCTACATGCTTGCCCACAGCCCAATCCTTTGGAGGCATTTTCTCAACTGAGGCTCCCTCCTCTCTGACGACTGTAGCTTGTGTCAAGTTGACATAAAAGGAGCCAGCACAATGGGTTTGGGAAAGATTACAAAGTCTCCTCTTCAGTAATTTACCTACTTGGGCCAGGTTTGACAGTTCTCCAGGCTGCTCTTGTGGCCGTTAAAATTTTATTTTGTTCTCTTTTCTAGGTACTTTTGGAAGGGAGAAATAGAAGAAGCCACTGAGATCTTGTTGGTAAGTGAGGGTGGGGCAGAGGAGGATAGGGAATGGGTGATATCAGGGCCTTTTCCCTAGATTCTAGTTAGAAATTAGCAGCTGGGTTGGGATGTTGTAGCTCAGTGATGACTTCTTACATACAGGAGGCCTTAAGTTCAATCCCCACAGAAGAAAAATTTAGCAACAAACAAATGGTTGAGGTTCTTGCCCCACTTAAGATGTCTGAGGATCATTAGCAAGTCAGCGATCTGGCCTGGTAACCTGGAGGAATGTTAAATGGCCACATGGATGGAGGGTAGAGCTGACGTTCAGGCCCCAAATTGCTGATTAATTCTCTTCCTGTCACAGCTAATAAAGACAAAGACTTCCAAGGTCTCTGAGCTGTCCACCTATATGAGGTAAGGCTTTTCACTCATCTCCGACATGACAGGCCAGGATGCTCTAGGCACTGAGTGACTGAACCTGGGAAGCGGGAGGGCTGGGGTCTAACCACTGCCTCCTCTGCGGCTCCCTGGTCTCTGTGTCTCAGGCTCTCCATCTGGATGATGGAGTAGGATGAGACAGCTTACACTGGTGGTTTCAGAATGTTGATCTCGGGGCCTCTTCATGCTGAAGACTATGCAGAGTCACAAAAGCATCATGGGTTAATTTCTTGCTAGTTCCTAGTAATTCGATCCTAGAGCTCACACTTGGAGTCTCAGTGGTTGATGCCAGCAGTTCACAAAGTGATGTCTCTTGACTTCTGAGGTCTCCAAGACTTCGAAGTCCATGAAAGTTAACTTCTTCAGTCGTAAAGGTTAGGGTTTTGAAAACTGTTTTTAGTTCACTTATAATAACAATAAAGCCATTATTAATAACACAAACACTGTATTTTTATGAATAGTAGTTATATTTTGCCAAAACCAAGAAATTAATGAAAAAATGGCATCATTTACATTTTTCAAATTGTGACCTAATAAACTAGCCGCTAGGGACAGTTTTAAGTTTACGATGACAAATTCAAGGTTTCAAAATTTAGAATTTTTGTTTGCAAATGATTTTCTCATGGGCAATAAGAAAGCTGTCCCCTTCCACTCCCTGTATTGGAGACAGGATATTAGGCTCACTTCAGACCTACTGAGTGGAACTGCATTCTAACAAGATCCCCAGTGATTCTCACCCATGTTAATACTGAAGCACTGGTCCAGGCAGTGGCCTCAGTGCTGACCATGTGCTAGATCTCTTGGAGATATTTCTTAAGTGTCTAATATACTAAGCCCTACCTCATGGATTCTGAGTTGGTTTGTCTGGTGTGGGGATCAAGTACATTATTCCTAATGCACCCCAGGGTTACTGTAATGTGCAGCCTGGGGTAAAACCCGTGCTCTGCATGTAAAATTCATTCCCTTCACATCTTAGAGAGACTAGGATTTTGTGGCCGTCTAGCTGTAGCTGAGTCTCAATTCTAAGTGCAAGGAAGGACCTTTTGTTAGCACCTCAGTAGAGGAGAGGGAATGAGGCACCTTGGTTGAACCAAAACCAAAGCCTGTGAGGGACAGCTTCCGGGTTAGGGGAGAACGCCAGAGTTCTACTTCTCATGCTGAAATGTGGCTTCCTACTTGATAGTTGTACCATAGTTCTTGTTAAGCATTACTATACTTTTTGCATCGTCTGTCTGTCTGTAAAATGAGTATCATACTACTGGGTTGTATGCATATTAGAATATCTGAAGTCTACCTGTGGAGTGTTTCTACAGTTCTTCTTACTGCCAAGCGGATATTCTGGGAATTCTGTCTGTCTGTCTGTCTGTCTGTCTCTCTATATATATATACACACACACACATATGATTCTCGCCTTGGGTCCATGGAATAAGCTCGTCAAATTGGTAACCTTCGGATTCTGAATGAAACAATCCAGCTTGCTGAAAATGCCTCAGTACTTGTATAGACACTATGATTAGCTGAACATGTTGTCTCATGAGAATGTTCCATCGGCCCTCAGTTTATCAGAAAGTAAGCAAAGAATTATTATTCCCTTCTGACTCGTGAGAAACTGATGCAAAGAGAACCCGAATTGTGACCTGAGTGCCAGGTAAACGAGGCAGAGGCAGGAGCCCCAGCCAGGGGCAGGTGCCTGAGCCAAGCTTGTTGGTTAAGGCTTCGTAGGAAAGGTCAGGGATTGTTTGGCCTTGAGGCTCCAGTGAGAGGGTTTTGATCAATCAGCAGGAGCAGTGAGGACTTTCCAGGTAGGAAGGAATGTGGAGGCTTTGGAGAAGGGCAGAGAGACACAGCACCGTGTATAGTGAACGTGGTGTGTGCCATGCTGGTAACATGCTGAGCGCTTCGGATACCTGTCTCTGTTAGTCCTTAGCAATCCAGTCAAAAAGATGTGTTTTCCTCCCTTTGTGGGGCCAGTCAGAGAAATTAAATGGCTTGTCCATAGTTGCAGAACTAGTAAGGGCAGACATAAAATTTGAACCCATATCTCTAAGACACTAAAGCAGCAGTTCTCAATCTGTGGGTTGAAACCTCTTTGGGGGTTGAGTGACCCTTAGGGGTCACCTAGGATCATCTGCATATCAGATATTTATATCGCAATTCATAACAGTAGCAAAATTATAGTTATGAAGTAGCAAAGAAAATAATTTTATGATTGGGGATCACTACAACAGGAGGAACTGTATTAAAGGGTCGCAGTGTTAGGAAGATTGAGAACCACTGGACTAAAGGCACCTGACTCAGCTCAGCACCTGCTAATGGGAAACAGTGTTGCTCAGGGGCCAGGGCACCAGCAGTGAGCTGGTGTGAAGCCTCTGGAGAGCCCATGGGCGGGGCTTTATCATACAGGTCGAGCCCGAGCCCGTCTCACTCATTAGAGCTCTGCTTTCTTTCCTAAGGTTGGCTCATCCTTTTGAAATCCCAGAGGTCTTCAGTATTCCCATGGACCAAGGAGATGCTCGCTATTTAAAGTGGCTCGAGGAGGGCATGAAGGAGAACTAAGTGGAAAAACATACCATGCAGGCTGCGAGTTGAACTGTGGTGAGCCCTTCAGACTCTGGACCTAGACTCTGCTGTGTGCCTCTGACTAATATTGCCTAATTCCATTATTGGGAGATCTTTTGAACAAAAATGAGTCACAAATATTATAACTGCCCGAGAGAGGCTGGTTTCAAGAAGTCAAGGTTATCTAAAGGAATGTCCCTTCTCCAGCTGAACATTCAGCCTTATCATGTGAGACTATCGTCCTAGATGAGCATCTAACCCCACCTAGAGAAGCTACTTCCCTGGGTAAACCATTAGCTTCCCTGAGACAGGTTACCTCCCAGGATAAACGTCCTGCTCTGGCAGAAAAAAGGGAAGTCTCAAAGTTTAGGATTAACTAAAGAAAGAGATGTTTTTCTCATGTGACTGATATGCTGCATTCTTTGTGATCATTCTCTTTGTAACTGCTGCAGCTGCACGTAGCCCCTTGAGGGAAGGGGTATAAAAACAGAGAGAAAAATTAAACGTTAGCTCCATTCCATCTGAGCTCATGATACTGTGTGTGTCTGGTCTATTCCCTTCCCTTCTCGTCTCTTCCCCCTCTCCTCATTGGGCCCTTCAGTCCCACTCTCCATCCAGGTACTGTCCGACTTGCCAGGCCGGTCCTGGCAGACTGGTGCCCGAACAGGGACCTGGAATACGGGGAATCAGTGAGGACCGCCACGTGAATAAGGTGAGTCCTCAGTCAATTGAAGGTTGGTGGCGAAATGGGCAATCAGAATAGAAAGATGTTGTTTGCGCATTTATTGAAAGACAGGCTCTGAGACCGCGGAGCCAAAGTAGGCTAGGCACAACTGTATCATTTTCTTGAGTTTGTAGAAAGTGTGTCCTTGGTTTCTTCATAAAGGAACCATGAAGTTACAAACTTGGTTGGAAGAAGAAGCTTTGCAGCAATACCAGGAACAAAATAAGGAGCAAAATATGTCTGATACTTTTGAGCTATGGAAAAAGCTTAAAGACAGCCTGGATACTGGAGATTTTGTAGAGCCAGAGGTAATTGGAATAACATCTAAAGATGAGGCTGAGAAAATTGAGGAAGCTCTGCCTCTTAAAGGAGATACAGATGATTATCAACCAGATCCAGGAGATGAATCTGATTTAAAAAGTGAGGCTGCTAGATACCAGGATTCAGATTTTGATTTGGATGATGGAGACGATCCAAATTATCCAGCTTTAATAGCTATGGCCAGACAAACTGATAGGTCTATAGAAAAACAGCCTTCACTCCAAGAAGTTGTAGGAATTAAACAGGCAGTACATTCCAATGCTCCTCCAAGATCATACAGAGATTCAAGGCCGCCTTCACTCCCACCTAGCCCTGATTGCCGCCCATACGGGAATTTGCGATTGCTAACAACGCAATCGCCTCAGCTGATGCCAGCTCAGTTTCTGGCATCTGACCACGTGGTCGCAGCCACTGACGCAGCTACAGCTGTTGGCAGAGCCACAGCCTCTGGGCTGCCCGCAGCTGAGGGTTCGGTCCCCGTCTCTGATGCAGCTACAGCTGTTGGCGGAGCCACAGTCTTGGAGCCAGCCGAAACCACTGGCACAGCCTACAACCACGGGCATAGCTTTGGCCACTGAAGCCGCCGCAGCCGCTAGCTCAGCCCAGCTGCCAGCCGAGCCACGGCTGTCTGTGCGGTCACAGCCGCCGATGCAGCCCCAGTTACTGGAACCATTCCAGTCGCCGGTACAGCCCCCTCCCCCACTGCCTATGCAAAGCTAAAGTAACAATCTAGCTCCAGCTTCTTTCGAGCGGGCACAATTAAAACCTGTTCCACCTGAACTAATTAGGAAACTGTTTAAAATTCTTTGAAGTTTACAGTCTGAGGGTGTGAAAGTCTAAGTAATTGGTAAGGGTCAGAAGAAGTGATTTAAAGCGTATAGGTAAAATCTGGATACATGTTTTTGTAAAGTTCTGACAAACAGATCCTACTATCAGCAGGAACAAACTCAAGATTTTAAATTTCTTTTAGTTATAGATTTTAAGTACTTCACATTGGCAATATATCTGATTTTTTGGATAATGGGAAGTACTTCCAGTTTCACTTCCAATACCATTGAATAAAAACTAAAGGTTTTACTTCATTAACACTGGCATGCACGCTGCCCTGAAACTTCAGAGAGCTCTGCCCTTTTTTCCTGGGTGCACCCTTCCTTTAAAACTCGTTTCCTTTTTCTCGGGCCTGATTCATTTCTGTTTTGATGATCATCAATTGTCAATGTCTTGATTCTGTTGTCCTGTCTGTTCTTATTTGTTTATGGATGGTGTCTAAATGTGTGGAAATGTATGTATGTTCTGCGTTCATTTGAATATCATTGTCCTGAATGCGGATGGCCAAGATCCAGGGCAGGTTTCTTTGGAAATGGTTCTTGCTGCAAACTCAGAGGAGAGACTTCTTGGAGCAGTTTCTGCTACTGGCCGAAATTCCAGAATGGTTTATGCACACCGTCCCTGTCATCTCTGTGACCATTTGCGCGCATGGCTACAGAGATAGACATTTTAAAAGGACACTGGGCTGAACTGTTTCAGATTTCTGCTTATGCAGACAAATTGTAAAAAGGCAGCAGGTCATATCAGGAGAAGTTCTGAGGTCTCTCTGTTTTCTGTGTGTGTGTGTGTGTGTGTGTGTGTGTGAATGGCGATGTGTTTTTTCTGGTGTAAGTTTGCCATCTTGGCTTCTTCCCTACTTGGGGAAGAAGGCAGCCACGTGTGTGGCTGGCAGAATGGCCACGTGGGCGCTGCCATTTCTTCCAAGGTCAAAGAGGATGAATGCCATGTGACTTCACCATTTAAATGGAAGTAGTCGCATGTTGCCATTCAAGGAGACAACAGATCTCAGATATTTTAAATTAAATTGGATTTTGTATGGTTTTTTCTGTGCTAAAAATAAGATAGGATTTTTAAGAACAATGTTTAATAAGAGATCAAAGCTATGCCTCTGTGCATTCAGATACAGGAATGTACCTTGTGCTGACAGCCAAATTTTTTCAGTGTGAGAGTTACGGGATTAAAACAAAGTAAATCAAGGCAGGTGAGGTTTGAGTAAACAACCTGGCAGTCTTTAGAGATCGAGAGGCCATGTGATGGTTTTTTCTATACTAAAAATAAGAGGATTTTTAAGATAGTTGAACTGCCACTGCACCAGAGCTGATTCGAACAGGCCTGGAAGGCAATCTGCTGCAGTGTGACAGAAGGAATGTACATTACAATAGAGGAACTTTATTTGTGGTGCTGCAGGCATGCAGTTGGGAGGTTTTAAACTACTTTTCAAATTTGGAATCTTGCAAGGATAGAGTTTAAGAAAACAGCTTTTTTAAGGTATTTAAATTTATGATTGGAAGTCACTGCAAAATGAGAACTATGTTATAAGTGTCATAACATCAGAAAGATTAGGAATCCCTGGCTTAATTTGTCCCCGCTTATGGAAGGTCTATTTGGGTGCAAAGATGTATATTTTACCTGCTTGTCTTTGCTAGCTTTGTTAAGTCTTAGCTATTTTGATAATTAAAGTAAAAAAATTTTTTTTTACAATACTCTGGAATGGTAGATTCTCAAAAGCCCAGAAAAGGAACATTCCCAGTCTCTCTATAAATCACAAATTGTAGTTATAAGTCAAAAGTTTTGTTTTTAAAAGGAGTTTCAATTCAGAAATTATTTTTGAAAGTTAATATCTAACAAGAAATAGGACAGAGCCAAACCCTGGAACAAAGTAGTAATATTCTGAATTGGAAGGATGCTAAAAGGCATCAGAGAACATTTCTTACTTACACCATTAAAGATTACCTATAAATTTATAGGGAAGAGATGTTACAATAGAAACAGGAGTATACCTATATAGCCCCAGTGATAAAATAATGTTTATCTATCAAGGTTTGGGTCTTAAGGGACAAAGTATACAGTAACCTTTAACTCCTTCTCAGAGGCCTTTATGAGATGGCTTAAGGATATTTTTAGCAGAAGCTACCAATCAACCTGTACTATGCAGACGCTACACTCCTGTGTGAGTGGAACAGTGACCTAAATACAGACAGATGGGATTCTCCTATTTTTGTTATCAAAAAGAGATATTAATTGGCTTAGGCTTTATTTAAGAAAATCTCTATAGGAGAATTAGAACCATCATTTTCTATTTTTAAAAGAAATGTTACACTTACATCCCCTAGTTAGTTAGCAGTACATGAACAGGTCATTGAAAAACAACAAGTTCAATATATAGCTATATCTATATATTCTATGTATTATATATATGTATATATATATATTTAATATATAGCTATAGCTATAATCAAGAATGGGCTGCAAATATCTTTTCTACTGCCCATATACCAACTGCGGTTCTACCCAATTGGAACTTGCACTAAAATTGCATGCTGTGCATCATCAAAATAGTCAAAGTCTTCAAAAACAATTTAATGTCATCAGAGATGCCACTCGTCAAATTGTTAAACAATGCATCTCATGCCCACAACATCATGCAGTACCTCAGTATGGAGCAAATCCTGGAAGTTTAAAGCCTAGTCAAATATGGCAGATGGATGTCACCTGCATGCCAAATTTTTGAAAGTTAGGTAAGTATATTTTCTCAAGATTTATTATTGCTTCCGCACAAACTGGGGAAGCTACTAAACATCTTATGACTCACTGGTTAAAATGTTTTGCTTTAATTGGACAATCTTCTATTATTAGGGCTGACAACAGCTCAGGCTATACAAGCCAAGCATTTTTATGATTTTGTGCACAAACGTCAATTGAGCATAAGACTGGAATTCCTTGTGATCCTCAAAGACAAGAAATTGTGGAAAGAGCCCATAAGGCTTTGAATTAATATAAGAAAGGGGGAGTTATACCCTCTGTCTTCATAATACTAAATTATGTTCTCTTTATTTAAAAAAAACTTTTTTAACTGTGGATGCTCAAGAATTATCTGCTGCTGAGCGTTTTTTTTGGCATCCAAACAGAGAAACTGCCTATGCTCAAGTAAGGTGGAAAGATCCCCTTACAGGAAAACGTAATGGGCCAGACCCCATATTGAGATGGTGGGGAGGCTGTGTCTGTGTTTTTTCACAGGACACTGAAAATGCCAGGTGGCTTCCTGAGAGACTAGTGCGGTTTGCTGATCCTCCTGCTGATGATGCTAAAGAGTCCCCTGACGAGTGATGCTGAGACATTCTGGACCTATCTGCCTGACCCCCCATTGGTGCATCCCACGACTTGGGAAGGACCAGAGATTGTCATCAGAGTGAATGACACCCAGCTTCTCAGAGGACCAGAGAAAGGACATTAATCATGGGCAAGCAGGCATGGTTTTAATTCTACAGGACTTGGACATGGCCTACCCATTTGCTTTTCTAAACATACTTGTACCATTGGGTGTATGACTTTGAACTGGGAATATCAGTATAATGGACATCAGAGAGTAGCTCTCTGGACTCCTTTAAAGAGGGAAGTTGTACATTCCCCTATGCCACACAATATTCCAGAATGTCCTGTTGAATATAGAACAGATACATCGAAGTTACTTTGGACTGAGTGCAGATCGAGATATCCCCGGGTGCAGCAAATTCATGGGACCAACAGAACTGTGATTAACTGGTCTGGAGGAGAGCCAAACATCTCCTCTAGCAGTCCACTGACAAGCTTAACTGCTGGACTTTGGTGGTCTGATAACGGATATCCTCAGACATTCATTTGGAAACTAGCTGCTGCCCTGGGAGAAGTTAGCTATGACATGTTTATTGAGGGATTCACTAGTCCTCCTAGTAATGTAAGCTCTGTCACGGTCTGTGTACAAACCCCATATGTCTTATTGATTGGTAATATTCAAATGCATTTTAAGGAACAATTGTTTAATGTTTCCTGCACTAACTGTACTCTTTCTAATTACATTGCAGCACGTGACCTTGATTTGTTTTTTCCTCATTTGTCTGTTATGATTTTGCATCAGCCTGCATTTGTTATGATTCCTGTTGAAATTTCTCAACCATGGTATGATGCTAAGGGGTTAGCAGTTATAAAAGAAATTAATAAGGCTTTAATAATTGTTGCTGGCTTTGTAGCATTAATTTCGCTTATAGTCCCTGCCACGACTGCTGCTGTCGCTCTGTCACAGGCCATTCAGAAGGCTCCATATGTTGATGCCTTTGCAAGAAATGCTACACTTGTGTTCGGGATGCAAGAAGAGATAGATCTTAAGTTAAAGCAACAGATCAATGCCCTTTATGAAACAGTTCAGTTTTGGGGAGAAGAATTTGAGGCATTGAGAGTAAGAAGTAGATTTGATTGTCATGCTAGTTACCACTGGATTTGTGTTACTCCTGAGATTTATAATCAGACTGAAGGGAACTGGACTAAGGTCCACGCCCACCTGCAAGGGATTTGGCATCATGAGAATTTATCATTAGACTTGCTACAGTTACATATGGAAATTCAGAGTATCAGGAATGGGGAACCTCTCGAGTTTAATGCTGCCCAGGCAGCTAGTGAATTTTTATCTAATATTAAAAGGACTGTTAGTGGGATGGTCCCTTCTTTGGCTTCCTTTAAACATTTGCTCATCTCTGTTGGCATAATTGGCGGATTATTGACTCTTGGCTTGCTCTGTGCTCCTATATTAATGAGGCTGTTCTATCAATACCTTCTGGAAAATGGAGGGTCCAGATGCATGGTCTAGAGCTCAACCAAGAACTGCTTTAAAAGCAGCATCCATGATGGGTATCTGCATGTATATATCACCATATAATCCCTAAGACAGGGGTTATGGAAAGAACATTCATAATTTCCCGATGACGGGGATAAATGAGTGATACTTATGCGAACCTAAGCCAGATGCTGTTTGTTATATTATATAGAGAAGGGGGAGCTGTGGTGAGCCCTTCAGACTCTGGACCTAGACTCTGCTGTGTGCCTCTGACTAATATTGCCTAGTTCCATTATTGGGAGATCTTTTGAGCATAACTGAGTCACAAAATATTATAACTGCCCGAGAGAGGCTGGTTTCAGGAAGTCAAGGTTATCTGAAGGAATGTCCCTTCTCCAGCTGAACATTCAGCCTTATCATGTGAGACTATCGTCCTAGATGAGCATCTAACCCAACCTAGAGAAGCTACTTCCCTGGGTAAACAGTTAGCTTCCCTGAGACAGGTTACCTCCCAGGATAAACGTCCTGCTCTGGCAGAAAAAAGGGAAGTCTCAAAGTTTAGGATTAACTAAAGAAAGAGATGTTTTTCTCATGTGACTGATATGCTGCATTCTTGTGATCATTCTCTTTGTAACTTCTGTAGCTGCACGTAGCCTCTTGAGGAAAGGGGTATAAGAATTGAGAGAAAAATTAAACGTTAGCTCCATTCCATCTGAGCTCAATGATACTGTGTGTGTCAGGTCTATTCCCTTCCCTTCTCTCTTCTCTTCCCCCTCTCCTCATTAGGCCCTTCAGTCCCACTCCCCATCCAGGTACTGTCCGACTTGCCAGGCCGGCCCTGGCATTGAATGCAGCCTTTCCTGATTGTACGCTGGGAAAAAGCAGGCCCCCTTCTTCCTCCCACAGGGTGTTCCTAACAGAACAGAGGTGCTAGCTGACCTGTGCATGTTGAATGAAAGGCTGAGAATCTCAAGGCAGTCAGGCCTTCAAGAACCAAGTGGAGCCTGTCTCTGAGTGCTATGTGTTTGCAGGTGGCCAGGGGCTGTGACAGAATGTGAGGGTAAGGATGCAGGGACTGAGGAGAGGCGGCAGTGAGGGTAAGGTTTCTCATCTTCAGGCACTGGGCCTACTCTAAGTGCCTAGGTGTGATTTCTCCTCTGCTCTCCGTGAGGATGGATGAACTTGCTCACCTAGATGCACGAGGGATAAATATCTAAGAAAGAAACCAACAAGTGCTGTAATTAGAAATGATGAATTGTGCTGGTAGAATCTCAGGGCTCAGCAGAATTGCTTCTCCTAGTTAAAGAGGCTTTTGTTGCTCCTGAGTCATACAGAGGTGAGGCTGGGAAGGGACTCTTTGGTTCTATACAGACTACAGGGATAGTAGGGCTTCAACACAGCCTCATGGGTTGAGATTAAATCTTGACGCTTTACTAGACTTAATACAACATATGGACAAAGATCTTGGAGACATAGGCTCAGAGCCTGCTGGGCCAGTGTTCTTCAGGTTTGCTGCACAGAGCTTCTGGGGCTGACAGAGGAACTCCTGAACTTCCTGAGGAATGTGGCCCCCACCCATGTTCCAAGTAAAGCTGTCAGTCTGTAAATCACTGCTGTAATTATCTCTATTTTATGCATTACCAAGAAAAATGGCACTTTGTGGAATTCCATACAGGGAGGCATGTTGAATGACATGTGGCTCCTCGCACCATGTTGAGGACTCTCCTATACCTGTCCCAGGGATCTCTGGTGCTGTTGTTAGCTGCTGTGACTACTCAGCAAGGAGACAAGAAAGAGGTCTCATAAGTGCAAGCCCTGCCAGATCTCAGCAGAGGTAACCACTGTCCTAGCCAGTGCCATACTTGATTGACTGTGGAACCCCAAGCATCTAAGCTCAGGTGTTTTGAGTCAGAACTCCTCAGGTGCAGATCACAAGCAATCAAACATCCCCCACAGAAATCCAACACCTATAGACAATACTGAAAGCCAAGACCTAGGCAGCCCCTCACCCAACAGTGCATAAAACATTTTATACATAACTAAACTTCCACAACACTCTGGTGAAGACTGGAGGATGCGGACTCCAAGGCTGTGAGAAGGGAGAAGATGAGCCAGACTGCTTCCATGACTCACAAGGTAACTCCATGATGGGGGAACCACATGTAGCTGGAGTCGGGATCCAGACAGCTATGGTGTCCTGGTCTCTTCTATGTGGGTAGAGGAGTACATAAGCCAAATAGAACCACACCCTAGTTCTGATAGCTGCTGTGTCTCCCACCTTGTTGCCCCCAAGTACCAGATGGTTAAAGGCTCTAAGGGTCCATCTGTGACCCTGATCAGGACAGTGGACTGAGGCCCTTCCAAAGGGAACTGTTGGTTTTGAGAGCTGAGGAGGGGAGATATCATTGGTCTTTGATATCAGGTTCTGAGGTATATACAAGTCTTGAGAACCCTACTTAAATGTACTCAGGATCCCAGATGGATAGTGTTGCTTTTAGGATAAAGTCCAGTTTCTAGGTCTTCCTTTCAGAACTTGTCCTTTCTATCGTCACCCCAAGTCTCCCCCTCTGTGGCTGATGGGTGACACCACCGTGCATCTGTCCCTGTGCTCCCCTATCCCCTCAACTGGTGCTGCTGCTTTGAAAGGCTTCGCTCCTGGTCTGGATCCCGAGGTGCTGAAGGTCAGAGGTGTCCCTGAATCTTGATCTCTTGCACAAGGTTTGAGAATCATTTCCCAGGTTGACATTTTGGTTTCAAGAGTTTAAATAAACAAAGCTTTTTCTACAACATGAAGTTACGTTTAAGCTATGAAATAGGCAAAAATATGTATTTTCTCTTAGATTTTCTTAAACTTTAAGAGACTTTTTATACCTGTGACCTTCTTTGGTTCATTTTCTGTGCTATGCATGTCATCCAAAAACCCTTCCTTGCTAGTCTATCTTTGGCTCAGTGTGCAGGCAGCAGGAGGGGGAGGGTGGAACTGTTTAGGAAGCTCCTTATCTTATTCTTGTAAGTTAGGCTTATTTGTACTCCTCCTGTTGCAGGTGAAACCTGAGGTCAGAGGACACAAGCCACTTAAGGGGAAAGTCAGGATGTGGACTAGAGTCCAGTTCTAAACCTCATATTCCTACTGCTTTTGATTCAAAGAGGCTAATCAGTCCCTGAGAAGCCCACAGACCCAGAGATTCTACTGTAGCCACTGGCAAAGAAGTTGTTCTTTAAACATGTCAGTCAGCCCAGTGCTTATCCATCCACCATTTGTTTCTTCCTTTCCACAGGTCTGCAGGGTGGGGCTCACTCCATGAACGAAGGCAGAGTACAGTTTAGTGACCAGCCACTATTCTCCATTGTCCTCCCAGAACGTGGCTGTTGAAGGCTGAGTCTCCAACTAGAGTCTCCATGTGGGAATTCATTCCCAGCATTTCTTAGGATTCCCAGAGTCCCTAAAAAGAGGCAATGGTGGAAATGAGGAAAAATTTATTTTACTGCTCAGTCTTCCTAGGACACAAACCCCGCTGGTTTAAAAGAATCCCTTCATCTGGGTGTGATGGCAGACCCAATGATCCTGGCCCTTGTGAAGCTGAGGCAGGACAACCTTGAGTTCAAGGCTAGCCTGGCCCACATAGGGAGACCCTGTCTCCAAGAACAAAACCAAATCGCCTTCCTCAAGTAAAGAACAAAATCAGGTAACAGAGTGCTGAGCTGGAGAGAGCCCAGCCGGGAATGCGAGAGGGAGAAACCACCATCTAATCTATGGGCCTCGCTTAGGTCACCGCCATGCCAGCCAGTCTGCTGCTCTCAGTGAGTTTCTCTTGCAAATAATTTTATACGCATAGTATAAAATTGCATTTTTATATTTGCTTTATACAAACTCTGAGAGTGGAGTTCCAAGAAGTAAATGTTGGAAGCAAAAGGAACACCTCAGTTGCTAACTCAGACACGTGGTTGATCTTTTGTGTGTTCGGCTAATACATCTAAATGCTGTGGTATTAGAATGTTATCCAAATGACGTTTCCTGGTGCTCCCCAGTCTTTAAATCTAACCCCAGGCTAGGTCCTTTGTTAGTAGTACTAATAAAAAGACTTAATATGCCTCTTTATTCAACAATTTTCAAGTAAATGTAATGAGAAAAAGAATTGGGAGGACCAGCGCCCCCTAGTGGTGGGTGGCACTGACCTTGCCTCTCTGCTTACTGTCGAGTCCTCACTTTCCCAGAAGTCCCTTGCATCCTTCCCAGATGACAGCCAATCCAGTATTCAGATCCTGACCAATCAGAAGGATCCCCGAGGTACCACCTGTTTAGTTTAAAAGGCCCCACATGGGCAGCTCTTGGGGCTACCATGTGTTTTTAATTGGACAGTCCTGAGTCATATAACCCTTGGAAAATAAACTGCTTTGTGTGGCCATACACATACCTCCCATTGTCTACTTGAACTATTAGCGTGAACCCAACAAAATATGAAGAACAAAGTACTTTGAGAGTAGCATGATGTGGGGAACTTCTGAGAATCCTAATTTCTAAGGGTAAATATTTGCTATTACTCAATAAAAGTAAGTAACCTCCCCCTCTTTGGTTTTTTCAAGACAGGGTTTCTCCGTTGACACTCTGGCAGTCCTGGAACTCTGTAGATCAGGCTGGCCTTGAACTCAGAGCCTTCTGCCTCTGCCTCCAAGTTCTGGGATTAAAGGTGTGTGCCACCACTGCCTGGCAAATTCCCCATTGTCAAGGGGCCATACAGGTGGGGACATTGCTGAGAGAACACAGGTGCAGAGAATGCAAGGGCTGGCTAGGTGACCATGGGCTGGTCTCGTCGTCCTTAGCCTCATCCCTAGGAAGCCAAGAGCAAAACGCGAAGACTCTTCCAAAGACACATTTATATCATAAACCAGACACACGGATTATAACTTTAATATAACAAATATTATTATAAGCAGCAATTCAAAACCAAAATCTTTTCAAAGGTGCCCAGGTTATCCGTCAGTTGGTGGTAATGTAGCGATTATCTTGCAGGAGTGAAATGCTGGTGTGTGGGGTCAGGTGACCCGCTCAGGCCTGGGGCTAGCTTCCTGCTCCTCAGGCCTAGAGCCTCTGGGGTCTAACAGGGAATGGGCAGATGTTCAATAGCTAGCCTTGCTCTCTGACTTTCCCAGGAGCCTAGAAAATTGATTTTAGAGGTTCCCATGCTCACTGAAGCCAACAGGAAGCCACAAACTTGACCCCAGCCCCCATACTTCTGCTGGTGTTGGAGTTGGCTTCACAATGCTCCTTCCAACTCCACTTGGGGACCTTGGCGGCAGCATCTGTGAGACTGAGGACTAGGCCCAGTCCCCATCTGCTCATCCCTGCCTGAGCCAAAATAGGGAAGCAGAGGGAAATTGGCAGCTGTGTCCAGAGTGAGAAACGAGGTCCCTTTGTAAGGCACAATAGTTGCTGAGGGTTAAGGCAGGGACCCCTTCAGGGAGCCCTTGCATGCTCACAGGCAGGTGTGGAATAGTCAGTCCTAGTCATGGGAAAGTGGGCCCCTCTGATACGGGTCTAATGTCCCCATGCTGTCCATCTTCACCATCCAGCTGGCGGCCTACAAAACCCTGCCCAGCTGGAAGCCACAGCAGTAGTCAGTGAGACTGGTCCCAATCTGGTGCCCCTGCCTCCCATCCCAAAGGCACTTTTTTTCCGTTTTCTAACCAAGTGAGTCAGTTTCTAATATTTCTGCAGGCTAAATAATGGCTCTTTGCCCACCTCCTAATTTTGGTTTCCCTCCAGATATAGTTGAGTTTGTCCATTCTGAGAATTCTATTTATACCATCAATGACAAAGGCTTCCTTTTCTGAAGGGAACACATGACTCAGGCCCTTGGAAAACCCCAGCCTGTCCCAAAGTGATTGTCAGTTCCAGAGCAAGGGCAGGAGCTATGCAGGAGAGGGAAGTCTTTGTGCTTTTCTACGGGGTTCTGGTTCGCAGGCTGGAGTGGGCAGAAGTTTGGTTTTCACATTTAATTGCAGCATGTGTCCCTGGAAGCTGCCAAGGGCAGGAGCAGGGTGCAGGGTGGGGGGGGGGCGGGCGGAGAATCTGTGACTCTGCTTGTCTGCACAAGCAGAGTTTAGTTTAGTTTAGTTTCACCTGGCTTTCCTCCCCATTCTAGGTGTTTAGGAACACTTTTAATGCTGCCAGGCTAGGCTCCATGACCACAGCGAAGGGTTGTTGCTAGGGGTCCTCAGAGCTGACTCCTGTAGTCTGCCCTCCCGGCCTGGATGATCAAGGACCCGGATGCTGTCCCTGCAGCAGAGGCCCAGCTCACCACTCCCCAGGCTCTGGGTCCCAGGAATTCTAGACCATCTCACACATCCCTGCTCTCCTGGGATTAGGAGTACTAGTGAGAGAGTAGAAGAGCTCAAGAGTTCCCTTCTCTCTGTGCAGTCCCAGGAGGACCCAGTGAGGGACAGATGTGCATGTGCACAGGGAAGATGTATGGTCACACAAAACACCCAAAAAGGGTAAAGGATGGAGAACTGGGGACAATAAAAAATAGATTCAGGCCTCAGGATCAAAGGTCACAGCCAGGGTACCTTCAGAGGGACCAGTAAACAGTTTGAGGGGTACGGAGTGTTAGATAATAAGATAAAGCCATTTGGGGGTCTTAGGGACACAGGCAGTCAGCACAGCAGCACACAGGCCTTGGCCTGGCGGGCAGCAGGGCTACAGCCCTGCTCCACTCCATCACCCCAGCCTGGAGAAAACGGACCCAGTGGCTTCTTTTGTCCCTCCTTTGGTTTTTAGGGGTCTGGGCAGCCTCTGAGGGGTAATTAATAAGGGGTGGTCCCTTCCCATTCCAACAGGTACTGGACCTTGCCCTCTGGCGTGACCCTCCGAGCCAATACTTGGTACTTCTCCCCACAGGCCAACCGCCCAGCAGCACCAAAGTAGTTGGTGATAGATGACTTGAGGTGGGACAAGGAGTCATCTTCACTGATGCTTTCGAACGTGGGGCTGTCAATGCCTTCGTCTGGCTGCTCAGGGCCCAGAGCCCCCTCTGCGCTGCTATCCGAGGGACAGCGTCCATCCGGCTCAGCCGCCCGCCGCTTTGCCCGCAGGGGCATGTACGCTTTGGCTGCCAGCTTCCTCTTGCGGCTGCCTACAGTCCATCTGTATCAGGAGGGAAGAGGGGGACGATGGGCATGAGTTGGAACCATCATGAGTCCTCACCCTGAGAGTCTCTTAGGTACCAGGCACTGTGCCAGACTCTGGGGATGGGTTATCTTGCTGGAACTTCACAGCAGTCCTGGTAATAGGGAAACTGAGGCTCCAGAGAAGAAATCAGCTGGGGAGTACAAAAGTCAGGATTCACACCTAAGCATGCTCAACTTCAAAGCATATGCTCTTTGTATGTGGAAGGATAGGTCACAGTTGTGTATGCTTCTGAAGTCACACAGTAGAGAAGTCTTTCTTAGGCTGCGCAGTCCTTTGTGCAAGCTGGATGAGCTACACAGGCACAGGTACTGAAGGACCTGGTAGCACACAGACACGAGGCAAGCTGCACATTAACAGATGCTGAGACACAGGAGCCGGGACCCGAAGCAATAGTGTGAAACCAAAGAAACAGGAAGAAATACAAGACTAGGGATGTATAACTCAATGATAGAGCACTTCTCTGGTATGCAAGAAGCCCTACGTTTGATCCCTAGAAACTAAATTAAAAGCTACAGAGGCAACAGACTGAGATGTATGAAAGCAGAGATTCCAATCTTTATAGACACTGCAGTTGTAAGTCTACTTTACAAAGTCCCCACATGCTCTAGAATATAGAGGAGGCCGAGCACAGGCCCAGCAGTAAACTACGCTCTACACTTAGCCAGACCTGCAGGGACTTTTACCTCCTCCAGACCCTATAGTCTGCCCCTCTACGGGGCTTAAAATAAATCAGTTTTCCGCTTAGAGACTCTGGAATACAAATCAGACAGCCAGGAACTAGAACCAGAGCCCTGAAGTCTGAGATGCACAGACACACAATCAGGACACACAGAGGCCAAGAAGCCCAGAATGAAAAGGCCTCTCCGACCGAACAGCCTCAGGATCAGATTGCTTGACAAGAGGAATCACACAAGCATTGCAGACAAAGGACATCCCTGATGGAAGGGATCATAGCAACCTTAGCCTTCACCCTAGTGACTTGGAACAGAGGGTTCAGACTCAGTCAGAGAGACCAACACCCCCTCGCCCACCTATCTTGAGACCTAGAAGTACAGACCAAGTCTGCATCCAGCAGTGGGAAGTGGATGGGTTGGGGGCTGCTGCCCTTGCAAAGCTCCAGGGACAGTCCCCAGGAAGCTCACCTGGAGTCATAGGAGAGGCTGGTAGAGGCAGAGCCGGAGGTGCTGGCGGCATCAGTTGAGTCCAAGTCTGAGAAGAAGGTCTGACCTGAGCTGGCACTGAGGGGAAGAGAAGAGAGCCTGCTATTACCTCAGCCTGGACCAGCACGGCCCAGTCCGGCCCAGCCTGGCCCAGCCCAGCCCAGCATGGCCCAGCAAGGCCTGCCAACATGGCCCTCAGGGTCCCTTGGAACCTCTCCAACTTCGATGTGCTGACAGGCACCTCTAACGCAGCCAGGACCCACCTCCCCACTGCTGAGCTTCTCACCCCACATCTGCCCGTCTGATTTTCTACCCGTTCAATCTTCCAAGCTGGGGTCAAGAAAACTTCCACTCACCAACCTCTCCTGGTGACAGATACCCTGGTGACATAGTCTATGAGCCACCAGGCACTTGTGCAAAATTTTACAGGTACAGAGTACTTGAGGAAAATGAGGGGGTTGTGTGGTTAAGGAATTCAGCAAGTGCTGCACAGTTAGAACCGGTGAGCGCATGGGGTGGGGTAGAGGCGAGTGTGGTGTAGAGCTCCCTCTGACTCTGAGCCCCTCCCTTCTTGCTCCATGACCAATGAACAGCATGGCGCGGTCTTTAGTGATTTTAGTAAAGTGGTAAAAGATGAAATACTTGCCCTTGAGGTACCGAACTGTGGAAGCTATGAGCGGATATAAGCAGGCTTCTAACATAGCTTGGGAAGGTCAGTGAGGGCTTCCTGGAGGAAGCAACATCCTGAGTTTTTGGAAGGGAAAGGGCAGGTCACAGGGCATTCTAGGAAGTGGACTCTGTAAGCAAGGTGAAGCAGTGAGCGCAGGGTCGCTTCCAGTCTAAGATGTGGGGCTGGGACTGCAGGCAAGGCAGCATGAACACTACTTGGGAGGGCACAGGGCGCTATGCTGAAAGCTGTGGTGACAACAGATTTTCAGGCAGCCCTGTGCATATTGGACCATTTACCTGATGTTTCAGAAGGCCCATGGGGGAGTATCCACACCCTCAGGACATGTGTCCCCCATGCTGGGGAGTGGAGCCATTTACTGTCTGCTCTTAGGTACCTTTTTAAACTCTGAATTTCATCCAGTGTGAAGTCAAATATACTGGCCAGGTGGTGGTTGGTGCTCCAGGCTGAGGTGAAGTCACTCTAAGGTGTAGACACAAAGGAGACAGAGTCAGTCATGGAACAACAGACCCACCTCTCCCCAAGCAGCCTTTTCTCCAGCTGAGGGGCATGTGGGATGTTCAGCCAGGGCTTCTGAGGCCTGCTGTTCCGTCAGTTCCCTTCAGGAAAACCTGCCACTTCCTCTTGACGCTAAGCTGTGACCAGAGAGCCAAGTCATCCTGTGTCTAGTCCTGACTTCTCCAGCCGCCTAGATGACATTCGTTCACTTTTCTGGGTCTCAGTTGTCTCCACTGTGAAATGGGAATAACCCAGAGCCTGATTTCCTCACGCGACGCTGGGCTGACTCAGTCATGGTTGTGGAAGAGCAATGTAAAGTGTAAAGGGCTGAGTGCAGCGCCCACAGGGGAGTTGCAGTAAGGATCATCCAAGAAGGAAAAGTCCTCTGAGCTCTGGTTTTGAGTTGCTACTCAGCTACCGCCTTGAGTGTGCATCTAGAAAGTCACTGTTCCCACACGGCCCTGTGTCTCCCAGACTGGGTGCAGAACGTTATCACCCCTGGCCCTAGTCTGTGTTCTCAGAACTTGGGGTGTTCTATAAAACTGCCCGAAACTTCCTTGTTTCTCTGTAATTGGAAGTACGGTATGGCCCTTGGGTCTGGGGATTGTACAGGACCCCCGAGGATGTGCTTTCCCTGCGTGTGGAACTGGAGAATAAGAAAACCAGGACTAACACTGGGAATAGCATCTTCCAGCAAAAACTTTGATCTTTTTCTTCTATAAACTCGCCTTTTCTGCTGCTGGGATTCCTGAGGCAACAAACTGTGGAGACAGAAAAAGGGAGAGGGTGGCCCAGTCAGAGCCTGAGGCCAAGGAGCAGCTCAGTGGGAGAGGCCTCGGGAGTGCTGGGGGCAGTGGCTGGCATGGGGTCAGGAGGGGTTGGGCAGGGCAGAGGGAGCCTGGGAGGAGGGCATCCTCTGGGGCAGTGGTTATAGAAAGAGAGCTGAGAAAGGAGAGGTACCTCCTTGCCCCAGTGCCCCTAGAGAGGAGGCTCTGCCCAGCCAGGAGGAGGGGGCACATCACACACATGTCCCTTCTCTACCTAGTCCTAACAAGCAGGGCTGGGACCCAGGATCAAGCTTCCCTGGAGCTAGGAAGTGAGGGGCCTGTGGGAGAGGAGCCTAGGGCTTCTTACTAGCTCTCCTGGGGTGCCTATAGCTGGCTCCTGCTGGGTCTAGGGACTCCAGGCTTCCAGGGATGCCACCACACTGCCTGGGCCCACTGCACAGCTATCTACCATCTGCAGGAGCTGGGTGCTTGGGTAGAGAACTCAAGCTGGCTGCAGCCACAGCCCAGCACCAACACTGACCCAGGCTTGCTCTTTCCTCTCTTACGAAGCAGCTCAGAGGTTCCTCTCTCACTTGGCATCAGTCCCCTGTCGGGGAGCAGCTTTCCTGGAGGGGCGGGTGGGACACGGATACGCAGGCGGAAGATACATTTCTTCTTCTTAATCTCCTTGCCACACAGGAACCTGGGGTGAGCAGGAGAGGGAGAGAGACTCGGGTTATTGGCTGATCCTCCCAAGAGTGGAGCTAGTGGCCACCAAGCTCACCAGCCTCCCAGCCCCTAGATGAATCCCTCGTCCCCAGCTGAGAGTGTGGCCAAGTGCCTCCTTGCCCCCTGCCTCCTGCCTCCTGCATGTAATCGATTTTTGCTCTTCTTTAGGTCTTCTTAGCCTTGGCTAGCTGCAAGGTCACCAGGTTCAATGCATGGTGGAATTCTCAGGACCCAGATACTGGTGCCAGTTCTTAATGTTCTCTGGCCAGGAAGTACCTCCAGCCCTACCGTATCTCTCTTTTCAACACTGGCTGAGTGAGGCCCTGAGGCTGTGGATGTGGCTCAAACCCAGGCCTGTTCTCAGGAAAGCTGAGCACTGGGAGGCCAAGAGATCTCATCCTCAAAAGGAGGTCTTGTCTGCACCACAAAGGTGAGAGCAGGTCACCCTGCAAGAGACATCAGGCAAGCTTTCCCAGAAGCAGGGACTCTGCCTTGTTCTCCCTGTAGCCCAAAACCTACCTAGACAGGGCCCATTACAGAGCTGTTCTGTAAAAATACTTACTGGTTGGAAAAAAAAAAAAGAATGCAGTTTGGAAACAAGAGGCAGAGAGGACAGGATACACTGGATGTGGTGGTACACAGTTGCAAACTCACCACTTAGGAGGCTGAGGCAGAGGGACCAAGAGTTTGAGCCTGGGCCAGAGTGAGACCCTGTCTCAAAAATCAACCAACCAACCAACAAATGGCTAGGAAGCCAAGGCTGAGCTGGGCTGGACTGGCTGACACCCAAAGTCCATAAGCATATAAACAACAGCAGAAGATGCACACAGGGAGTGTCATCTTATAAAATGCCTTGGATGTGGCTAAGGGACAGGCACATGCTAAGGACTTAGAATGGAAAGGCACAGGTTAGGGAAGCAGTTAGGAGGCTGAACCCAGAGAGATGCTTTTCCAAGCTCTCTAGCTGGCTGTGGCATGGAATGGAGTCTCACATACAACTGAGTTAGGGTCCCTGGGTGCTTGGGAAGGCTTTGCAAAGGAAGCCTTTACTCCCGGGATAGTAGCGAGTGGGAAGAGGAAGGAGCCAGGCAGGGAGAGTAGCTGGAGCAAAGGCGGGAAGAGACTTTAGGTTGAAATCCCACCTATCAGGGCAGCTCTCCCTCCCTCCTTGCACTCACCGGCTTTTGTAACTGTTGAGAGCATTGAGAAGATGCAGTCCTCGATCTGTCACAGGGGTGCTGGTGAGCTAAGGGAAGCAGGCAAGCAGACAGTCAGATCTGCACATGAGGCAGCCAAGCAGGCACTAGCCTGACCGACCCTTCCCCTCTGCCTCATGCTCCAGCATCCTCCAGGCGAGAACCACCTATTTATAATCTTTTGACCTCTCTGAGCTTGCTTTCCCACCTGTAAATACAGAGGACTCCTGGCCTCGGTGCTTCAGGGGCTTTACAGGGCTGTGGCAATAGACCAGTGGGAGACTACTTGCCTATCATGCACAAGGCCTGGGTTCATTCCTCACTGCTGCTTTAAAGAGTCCACTCTTGACCAGTAATGCCACCCTATGAGATCTATGATACAGACAAAGTGTGGAATTCAAAGGAAACTTCACATACAAAAATGCACCAGGTGCATTGTGTCTGATGGTAGATAAAAAGAAAAGAAACTACATGCCCAACTGGCAAATTAGGGAGGACATCAGTGCAGCCATTTGAAAGGTTATGAAAACACCAATAATCTGGAACAGCATAATACTAACCAAAAAGGGATGATCTAAACTAGCATATATTATTTCATGTCAACCATAAAAAAAGGAGAGAAATAAGGTATATCCACGTTTAGTTCCAGTTATTTCTGAGTAGTGAAAATACAGAGTTTTTAAAAGTATACTTCTGTTTTTGATAATTTAAAAATTTCTTTCTATTAGAAACATGTATTTTTAAAGAAACATTTTTATTTTATGAATGTATGCCTGCATGTGTGTATGTGTACCATGTGTGTGCAGTACTCATGGAGGTCAGAAGAGGGTGCTGGATCCCCTGGTATTACAAACAGCTGTAAGTTGTCATGTGTGTGTGAAACTCAGGTCCTCTGCAAAAAACAAAATTGCTCCTAACTACTAGGTCATTTCTCTAGCCTCATGCATGATTTTTTTTTATAAGCCAGAAAAGATTATTTAAAAAAATACCCAAGTTATTAAAAAAATATACTAATTCTAGGGGCTGGAGAGGTGGCTCAGTAGTTAACAGCAATTGTTCTTGCAGAGGACCTGGGTTTGATTTTCAGTACCAACATGGTAGCTTACAACTACTCATAATTCCTGCTGCAGAGGATTCAAAACCTTCTTATGGCATCTGTGGTCACCAGCATACATGTGATGCACAGACATACATATAATCAAAACACTCATACATAGTAAATAAATACTGACTCCATCCTTTAAGTCTTTATGTGTGTCTTAAAGATTACCAAACATGTTGGACAGTGGTGGCGCACACCTTTAATCCCAGCACTTGGGAGGCAGAGGCAGGCAGATTTCTGTGAGTTCAGGGCCAGCCTGGTCTACAGAGTGAGTTCCAGGACAGCCAGGGCTACAAAAGAGAAATCCTGTTTCAAAAAACAAAACAGAGCAAACAAACAAACAAACAAAGATTACCAAACACTATAAAGAGATGTTATATACAACAGCTTGCAAAACATAAGAAATATCTATTTGGGTTTTTGTTTTATTACACTGTGTGTGTGTGTGTGTGTGTGTGTGTGTGTGTATGAGAGAGAGAGAGAGAGAGAGAATATGTAGCATGTGCCTGCCACAGCACATGTGTGGCGGTCAGAGGACAGCTTGGGACATGGGTCAGTTCTCTCCTCCACTATGTGGGTCCTAAATCAGGTCCTCAGTTTGGCAGTAGCATCCTTATCTACTGAGCCCTCTCAAAGGCCCTTGTGTGCTTTTTACAATCCTATTTCATCAAAGGAGGTTTGGGTAATCAGTGGGAGATGTCTCATTCTGCAGTAATAAAGACTCTTAGGGTATGTAGCCTCATGGAGTGGTCAGGTGGCTCCAGCTCTGGCAATTTTGAAGTCTGTTAGTTATGGGGCACGGAGGCCCCTGGAAACACAATGCAGAACAAGATCAGCAGAAGATACACTCACTGGATTTTCTAACCTAGCCAGGAAATCTAGTGTGGGCCAAATACCTTAGCAGAGAGTACAGCTCCAGCCACACTTGGCACTCCCTACAGCAGAGTGAGACCCCAACTGACCACAGCCCAAACTGGAGGCCAGAGAGCCCCTCCTCTGGCACAGACTTGGAGGCATTGACTCAAGGAACTCCAGCTCCAAGGTGAGAGCCCAGAAATCTATACCCTATACCTATACCTATACCCTTTACTTATACTTATACCCTAGGATCACTGAGTGATCCTGTGCAGATAGATAGTTCTGGCACCTGGGCCTTACATACCTTGCCAAGCTGCAGGAGCTCCCAGTGGTGGTTGACAAAGGCCAGAATCTCCTCAAAGTCAAAGTACTTCTTCTTGCTCTGTACTCCCAGGTTATAGAGGGCCAGGTGAACTATGTCCACCCTGGGCAAGAAAGCAAGGGCCAAGTAAGGGACAGGGGTAGGGGTGGGATTGGGCCGGCCGAGGGCAGAGGGAAAGGGAGGAGCTGGGAGGAGCTGGGAGGAATAAGTTTTATTATCTCACCATCGCAAGGGCAGCCTCTCGATATACTCTGGGCCTTGGTTACACACGGAGCAGAAGAACAGGTAGAACCTGTGGACAGGCGATGTGATAGAGGGCATCTGACCCTCAGCCTAGCCCATCCCTCTCACTCCCACCTGCTTTCCCATAGTCAGCACCCACTCCTGGGTTGTCAGTCTCTGGGCAGTGGAAGCGAAAGGAAGCAAGGAATGTGTCTCTATCCCTAACTCCTATCCAAATATCACTGCCCTAGAGTTCACCTCAGTTCATAGAGAGGTTGGGCTGTAGTGTTTACCACTGTCCTTTCTGAGACACACACACACACACACAATTGCCAGCCACCAGCCAAGATTTTTAAAAAGGATAATATTTGATTTGGTGTATATAATGCCTCCCATTAGCTTAGCTCTACTAATTAGAAGCCATTCATGTCCCTGGTGGCTTCTATAGTAATTCTTGTAAGGCAAAGGCAGAGACTATCATCGTTCCTTCCCAAGATATTTGTAGAGAACAGACCTTAGGGAAGGCAGGAATTTGCTTAAGGTTTCCCACAAATCAGTGGCAACCAGGCATGCAGCCCTGTGTGTTCCTTTATGGTCTCCTGGCCCAGCATAGCCAGTGTCCCTTTTATCTCGAGCTGTCTCCTGTAGACAAGTATAGGCTATCACAGACCTCCTTTGTATAGAATCTGACAAATAACCTGAGGAGGTTGCTGCTGTCAGCACCTACCGGTCTCCAAACATCATAGGCTCACTGAGACACTGTGTGCAAGCTTCATGGAACCACTGCCTGCACCGGAAGCACTGCAGCATCCGCAGGTACCACCTGGAGACACAGAAGAGCCAGCTCAGCCACATCAGTCAGGCTCAGCAACTTCCCCAAGGTAAGACTCACCTGCCACTACCAGAAAGGAAAGAGGACTGTGGGCCACAGTTACTAAGCACCTGGGAGCCAGGCCCTACGATATCTCATTGGATTTTGCATCTAGTAAAAGAAAAATGTACCACTGGTCCCGGCCCCAAAGTACAGGTTTAATAATGCAGATTCCCTGGTCAGCTTCAGACCTGGCTCGGTTTTCAAAGGACCCTTTTGGAGGTTGATTTTTTTTTTTTAAACAACTGCCCATTAAACATTGAGAAACACTGACTTACTAATGCCATACAGGTTTCTGTTCTCCATCTGTCATTCGTTAGTCCTGCCAGCACACTGGGAAGCTTGTGGGTAATTAAGGTAACTAAGCCCATTTGAGAGATGAAGTAGTTCAAATGGAGTAGTTAGAGCCCAGCTGGGTGGGTTCTAAGCATAACTTCCAGACAATCAGTGCTGGTTCTAAGACTCAGGGTGGGGGAAGGCATCTACAGAGGGTAGAGACTCTGCCTCTATGCGGATGCCCAAAAGAGCAGGTTCAGCTGTCAATGGAGGCTCAAGTGGGCAAGGAAGACTAGATTCTGGCCCCACCGCAGGGGGGGGGTCTCCTTGTGAAGAGTCTCCTTCACAACCCTAACACAGACCTCTAGCACTATGGAGCTTCTCCAGGAAAAGAATCAGGACACCCACATATTTCACTGACTAACCTTAATTCCCATGCAGTACTACCACCACCTGGGTCAGATTACCAATTCCCAGCTTGTGTTCACAGCCAGGGGGCTCCATGAGAAGCACTCTGCCATCTACTCTCCACTGCCATCTGGACAGGCTCTCACTCTGAGCCCCTTTAGGCCCTAGGTGACTCTCCTGGCTCCCTTTGATCTGGACCTGCCTTATCGCTACTCCTACTATCCCACCCACCAGGCCCACCCCTCGAAGCCGGGTCACCACTGACCACTCTGGGTCTCCCTCTTGAAGTCCCATCTTCCTGCTGAGTGACACTGCCCCAACATTAGAATCTGCTTTCCCTAAAATGACATCGCGGATCCGCCCCTCCAGATCCCGCCTCCACTGCTTGACACTGAGGCCCCGCCCCATGGCCGGCACTCTGGGTCCGCCCTCCAAGACCCGCCTCTACAGCCAGACCCTAAGGCCCCGCCCCACGGCTGTCACTGAGGCCCCGCCCCATGGCTGTCACTCTGGGTCCGCCCCTCCAAGACCCGCCTCCACTGCTTGACACTGAGGCCCCGCCCCATGGCCGGCACTCTGGGTCCGCCCTCCAAGACCCGCCTCCATAGCTAGCCCCTCAGGCCCCGCCCCAAGGCTGTCATTCTGGGTCAGCCCCTCCAAGACCCGCCTCCACGGCCTGACACTGAGGCCCCGCCCCATGGCTGTCACTCTGGGTCCGCCCCTCCAAGACCCGCCTCCATAGCTAGCCCCTCAGGCCCCGCCCCAAGGCTGTCATTCTGGGTCAGCCCCTCCAAGACCCGCCTCCATGGCCTGACACTGAAGCCCCGCCCTGCGGCCTTCACTATTTTACCTCTCTAGACACGGCCTGATAATCAGACCCCTGCACCGAGCTGACACTCTAGGTTCCGCCTCCATAGCCTGCCACTCAGGCCTCTCCTCGCAGCCATCATCCACTCCAGGTCCTCCCCTCCAGGTCCCGCCTCCAGACACTCAGACCCGGCAGCCCAGCGGTCAGCCCCTCCAGAGTCTGACACTCAGGCCCCGCCCCCGAGCTGTCACCGAGGCGTGTGCTCCTCCAGTTCCCGCCTCCAGAGCCTGCCACCCAAGCCCCGCCTCTCGGGCTGTCACTCAGGCCCCGCCCCCTGAGGCCGGGCTGTCGCGGCTGTCAGTCCCACCCCACAGCCCGGGTCTCCCGCACGTGCCCCGCCCTGCAGCCTTACTCTCCAGGCCCGCCACAGTAGCAGTAGCATTGCTGCTGGTTGGTGCGATGGGGCGAGTCCCAATCGAGCTCCTCCGGCTGGTAGGACAGCACCATCTTCACCGCCTGCAGCGTCTTGGCGATGGCGCCTTTCTTCAGCGCGCCGCCTTTCTGGGGGGAGATAGGGCCCAGGTCACCAACCGCATCTGCCAGCACACAGCTATCAGGAGAAATGCTGCCAGGGTTTGGGGAGACCCAGTATTTTATGAGCGTCCGAAAAGCAAGGAGCTTTTTCTTACCAATCCTAAATCCATCCTCTGTCTGCCTCAAAGATATCCATTAATAGCATCAGTTGTAATAAGCACAGCACAGACAATAATTAACCACGTGTAAGGGGGACGTACGTTTGGTTGTCTTTTAATAGCAAATCATCCTTTCTTGGGGGACTTCTACTGACATGAAACCCATGCCCATTTTATGGTTGGGAGAACTGAAGTTTAGAGACTTTGAAATCTGTCCTAGGACAGAGTTAGTAGCTGACAGAGCACCCTGTATCCCTAAAGCCCAGGTAGACTCTTTCTGCCTGGAGTACAGGATCAGTGATGGGGGGCTCAGGTCTGAATCTAGGGGGCTCTGGTCTGCCCAGGTGGGAAGCAGGAAGGCAGGGGTCTGGGAAAGGGGAGTGCTCACCCTCACAGCCAGTGCGAAGATGCAGCGTCTGCAGAACCAAGGAGTGAGGAGGGGACTGCTGGCACCGCCTGCAGTGGGGATGTGGCATTGCTGGTGGTAACCTAGGGCAAAGGAGGGGATGGTGGGTACTAACAAGGAAGTAGTGGCCCAATGCCATTGGCCCAAGGGCAATGAAGCTAGCAGAGCTATGGTAAGATCTAGCAAGCTCTGTCTGCCAGCTCCCAGGGTACTGGCTGGTGATGCCCACTCAGGAGCCCAGCTGCTATCCAATGAGGGGACTAAAGGACAGTATACAAGAGGCACCGAGGCTGGCATCAGCACCTGCCTCTCTTCTCCACCCATTCTCTTTGTCTAGGAGGGCCTCAAACTGCATATCGCACTGCACTTTCTCAACCTTCCCCAGGGCGGAAGGAGACACTGGCAGGACAGAAGGAGAAATAGGAAGCCAGCTGAGACCTCAGCAAGTGCAGTGGGCGAGGGACCCACAGATCAGGGCCACTCACCCAGGCCACACTTCCCACAGATGAGGATCTCATTCATTGGCCCTGACGTCTTCCCCAGGCAGATGTCACACTTGGGCTCCTCTCCTGGAACACCAGCTGAAAAAGAAGTCCTCTCAACTCAGGTCCAGCTCACATGACCAAGAAGAGTCAAAATCACAGACTGGAAACCTACTCAAAAGCCTGGGATGGTGGGGAGGGCTCATAGGCTCCGGCTGGGAAACCCAATCCTGTTGTTTAGCTAAATTGACATAGTGCTAAACTGCATTCTAAATGTACATTATACCCATAGAGAATTACTACACAGCCTCAGTCAGGGAGGCGTCTGTTTCCTGCGAACTGCAGAGAATGCAGAAACTCACAGCTGTACAAAACGCTGTGTGTAAGTGAGAGTCGAGGGTCCAGCTCTAAACAAGACATCTAAACCATTCCCTCTAAGGCTCGTGGAAACTTGTGGAAGAGGGGGCTGAAAGAACGCAAGAGCTGGAAGATGGCAGTAAGGGCTGTGAAATGTCATTCTCTGGGCACAGCACTGCACTGCAATCATGGAGTCTTAACTGCAGGTGACTGCACCGGGTCATCAACACCAGATAATGATGGAGGGGGCACAGGGAGTCCCATCCATCCCTCACTGCTGAACCATCTCCTACTGATACATTTTGTGGGGATAGGGAGTTATTTCCTTCAGTTGTGTCCCCACTGATGGATGATCCACTGGGCTCCAGTGGGTAGTTCCAATCCAACAGCCACACAGAGGACACTAATGGGTCACATAACAAAACCAAAAATCACGCACCTGGAAAAGGGGCAGGTAGAGAGAAGGGACTGTTGACAGGGATGGGAGGGAGGTCAGGGAGGGCTGAGGAGAGTGGAGCCAGAATGCATACTACACACGTATGAAACTGTCAAAGACTTCAGAGCAGGAACTGAACTTCTGCTGTGCATTGGGCTTCACAACAAGTCCCACAAACCACCTCACTGAATCATCCCAGCCTGTTAACACCCATTTGAAAGATGGAAAAATTGAGACTCAAGAAGTTAAGATCCTTGCTTAGCTAGTAAGTAGGAGAGGTGAAACTCAAACTCACAGATATCTCACATCTAATTTTTTGCTCTTTAGACCAGATCCAGTTCCCTCTCCTACCTAGTCTTTTTAAAAATTTTTTTAAAAACACTTACATTTTTTTTCTATTTATTTATGTCTGAATGCTCTATCTGTATGCACACCTGCATGCCAGAAGAGGGCATCTGGTTGTGAGCCAGCATGTGGGTGCTGGGAATTGAACTCAGGACCACTAGAAGAGCAGTCAGTGTTCTTAACTGCTGAGCCATCTCTCCAGCCCCTCGGACTTGTTTTATTAAACATTTTTTATATCAAATGACATTTAAAACACTTATTACTAGAATGTGTGTTTATAATAACTATTTCAGTTGTATTTCTGATCAGAGCTCTCTTAAAACACACTGCGTAGCCTTTGTTGCACCTAAAGTTACTTTTATTTCCAAATGTCTAACAAATTAAAATGCCACTACAATTTTGTGTTTTGAATCAACAAAGTCCAGATATAGTGATCATCTAATTTGTTTATTTTAGTTTAGTTTGGAGCTGGGGTTCAGACCCAGGGCCTGCGCTTGCTGGGCACACTCTCTATACCACTGAAGTTAAACCTCAACCTCTAATAGTTACAGAATGGCTTTTTATTTACTGGTTCCTCTTCAATTTTTTTTTTCATTTTTGTCTTCTTTTGTTAAAAGAATGAATTTATCTTTTATATCTGAAGTGTTTGGGTGGATATATTAAATATATTTTTTTCCTTTTAGGGGATTCCAGTGGTGCTAGGCATCAAACCTAGACTTTGCACACTCTAGGCAAACCAATGAACTACTACATTCCCCCACCCACAAATACAACATTTCAGTGTATATACACGTGTGCAGGTTCACGTGTGTGCAGGAGCACACGGGTGCGGTACACATTGCTCAGGAGCCACTATCTTGTCTTTTTGAGATAGGGTCTTTCACGGAGATCTAGGGTTCACTGACCAGGCTGACTGGCCAGTAGCTCCGGATAGATTAGATGACCTGTCTTTTCCTCCCCAGAGCTGGGATTACATGTGTCAACTACCATGTCAGCTTTTTTTATGTGGGTTCTGGGGATCAAATCCAAGTGCTCGTTCTAACCAGAGCCACCTTCCCACACCCTCCTTAAATACATTTGCAAAAGATTTAAAATAAATTTTTAGTTATGTCTATGTGTGTCTGTGTATGGGTACGTGCACACGAGTGTAAGGCATCAGATCCTGAGCTGAAGTAACAGATGGCTGTGAGCCACCACATGTGGGTGCTGAGAACCACACTTTGGTCCTCCGCAAGAGCACTGAATGCCGTCAACCGCTAAGCCGTCTCTCTAGCCCCTTTAATACATTGTGATATGTTGCTTCTGTTTTGTTACTCCAGAAGGCTGCAAGGAATCTTTCTTGTTTTGTTTTTAATGGTTTGGAGAATAGGTCTTGCTCTGTGACTCAGGCTGGCCTTAAACTGATGATCCTCTTGGCTCATTCTCCTTAGAATAAAAGTTTTGCAAAGGCAGAAATGCTATCACTGCACCTCTGTATCTTCAGGCCTACGTGGTACACGGCAGGTCGTGGGTGTTTAAGATGTATTTGTTGACTAAGTGGCCAGGCAGGGACCTTGCTTTGTTTTATACCCAAGGAAGATGGTGAGTCTCAGCCTTCCTTTGCTTAATAAAGTGTTCACAATAACCGCATCATGCCCAGCCCTGGGTGCTCAACTTAGGGGATGCCAAGGGGTCATCTGCCTGTCAGGAACAGTTGGCTGCACACCTGCTGTGTCCCCTGGTGCCTGGTGCACGATGGGGTGCTGCCCAAGCCCTGTGGAGTTAAAACCATCTTTCTTCTGCTGCTGGAGTTTCATGCATTTCATAGAAGTGTAACCAGCAGAGCATGCTCATAGCTTTGGATCAACAGAAAATAGATTTAGGGTACAAGGGACTGGAGGAAAAAACTAGTCTGTCCTGCCACAGATTTTTGGAGAAAGCTTTTTTTTTTAGAACTATAAACTGGCTTAGTCCTGTGGCCTGTTTGGCTGTTTTCTTGGCATGATCCTTCACAGTAACAGATTCTTAGAAACTGCTTTCTACAGTGCAGCAGCACTGGCCTGAGCGTTCTACATGCACCATCTTATCTGATCTCCCACAGTCTCTTCGTTTCAGTTGAAGAAATGGGGATCAGAAAAGTGACATCACAGCTGAAGGCTGCGTAGCTAGTAGTAGATAGATCTGTCTGACCCTAGAACCTGCCTCAGTGGGCCACATGTGTTCTGTTAAGAAGGAATGATACTTAATAGGTTTCCTCTCACACCAGTAGTTGCTGGTGTGAGTTGTCATAGTTGCTGTTTGGAGTATGTGACTAGCGAGTACCCAATACCTGTCGTATGTAGCCGGAATGACCCTGACCTGTGCTAGGGAACACAGTTCATGTCTATAGCCGACACTCCCTCTCCTCTGGTCTCTTCCTTCTTCCCAGACCTAGGAAACCCAGAGTGGCAGAAGACATAAAAAGAACGACACAGACTGCAGGGCTGAGACCCAGTCCTAGCACTCTTAGTACTAGTCCGTGCCTGAGCTGCCTCCTTTCTGAAGTATGAGCATTCAGGAAGGGGATCAACGGCATACAAGTAGGAGTCTGATCCCCGTTTTTGGCAGGCCCAAGATGAGTGAGTACTCAAGGCCTGTGGTTTGTGGACTAACACAGATCCCAGGGAAAAAGGCGAAAGAGAAGAAAAACTGAAGGCAGAGAAGAGTGGACATAGTATAGAGGAAGGGCACTAGAAGAGTGGACATGGGGGAGGGGCACTAGAAGAGTAGACATGGGGGAGGGGCACTAGAAGAGTAGACGTGGAGGAGGGGTGCTAGAAGAGTGGACGTGGGGGAGGGGCACTAGAAGAGTGGACATGGGGGAGGGGCACTAGAAGAGTGGACGTGGGGGAGGGGCACTAGAAACTTTAACACTCACCGTGCTGAATGTCCTTCCACAGGACCCAGTATTTGGAATTATCTTCAAAAGTCACAAGGCAGCTTTGTTTAGAGCTGCTGACCTGAGGCAAGGAAAGGAGCAGCATGAACAGCAGTAGCAGGGAGAGGCTGGGTCCCCGTCTTCCTCCATCCCTCCTGCCTTGTGCTTCAGAAGACAGGCAGGACAGGAGAGGGCAGCACTGGGCTCCTCACCTTGGAGCAGAGCCATCAGGATAACTGAATGGGATTTATTTTATTTTATCTTTTTATTTTCCAAGGCAGAGTGTCTCTGTGTAGCCCTGGCTGGCCTGGAACTCTGTAGACCAGGCTGTCCTGGAACTCAGAGATCTGCCTGCCTCTACCTCCCGGGTGCTGGGACTAAAGGTGTGAGCCACCACTGCCGCCTGGTAAATGGGAATGTTTTTAAGGGTAGAAGAACAGGTAGGAGAGTCATCTGTGCCCTGCCCAGGCTGGTGGTTTTCTGCAAGTTCTCCTAAGAACCTGCTGGGCAATGTGGGCCCTTAAGGAAGGAGCCTGCACAGCCAGGCTCTGGCCTCTTCCACTTTCAGCTTCTAGGCATGAGGGACAAGAAGGGATGAGCGAAAAGATGCTGAGCCTGGGCCCAAGGACCAGGGAAAACTCACCCTTTTGATCTTGCCAAGGTAGTATAGCCCATCTGTCCATCGACATAGCACATACTGTCCCTCCGTCAACTTAGACATCAAGTCTCTGAAATTCTTTTTGGTCTGAGCAAGTGCCCCCTTGTTAGGGAGGTGGCTGGTGGCATCATAGGTTTCCTGAGTCCCTGGTTCCAGAGCTTGAGTCTCCATCAGCTTCTTGAACACCTAGAGAGAAAGAACAAGGTTGTATCTTGCTTCCTGCTCCTGAAATCCCATATGGGTCTCAAACACATTTATTGATGTGACAGCTCTGGGAGGGAGATATTATTATTCCGTTCTAAGGATAGGGAAGCTGAGGAGAGGCAAGGAGAAGTGTCTGGTGACCCAGAGGCAGGGCCATGGCTCATAATGAATCAAGCTGGCTCTATACCATACTATGCTGCTTCTAAGAGAGTGTATCCTCCCACCATACCTGGAGCAAAGGCCCCACCCACGGATCTGAACTCCATTAACAGTCCCAGAAAGCTGAGCCTTCATCCTGTAAGGAAACATTCCATTGCTGGGCGTTGGTGGCCCACACCTTTAATCCCAGCACTCAGGAGGAAGAGGCAGGTAGATCTCTGGGGGTCTGAGGCCAGCCTGGTCTACAGAGTGAGTTTCAGGACAGCCAGAGCTACAACAGAGAAACTCTACCTTGAAAAAAACAAAAAACAAACAAACAAACAAAAACACTCTGTGGGTTCAGCTCCGAGTAAGCACTTTTGATTTCATGTCTCCTCTGAAATGTGTTGAGGGAAAAGCCCATCTCACAGTGAAAGCTCTTGGGGTGAACTGGGGACAGGTGTGACATAGACTTGTGTCTTTTGTAATCCTCTTTCTGTTCTCAGCTATTTGATGATTTCATGGAAACCAGTTAGGGCATTTAAACCTGTCCGTGCCTTTGTCCACATGCACATTGGCTCAAGGCAGTTCAGCCACCACCATACCAGCCTAACACATCTGGCTCTTTTCACATAATTAAAGTTCCACCTCTTGCTTCTGTCTTCCTGATAATGTCGTCACCATGGCTGGCAGGAAGCCATCTCCAACCAATGAACTGGTACAGAACAGTGTACCGAGCATCCTTCCCTTCAGTGTCCTGAGCAGCCTGCTCTCTTCTCCACCATGGCCTGCTTCCAGTTCTGCTTCTTCTCCCTCCATCAGATAATTCATTCTCCTTTCCCATGCTCATTTCCTGAGCCCGGAACCAGGAATTGGGAGTCCTCAGGTCACCCCAGCTTCTCTGCTTCCCCACCTGAATCTTCCAGAAAACTTGTGGCTACCAGATCCTTCGTTGGTGTTCAGGATTACCGCCTTCTCCCTTCTGTGGGCTCACCTGGCACCATACCCCTCCCTCCACACACACTGTCCTAGAGTCAAATACAGCTTCTGTTTGTTGCATATGTGGGGATGTGGGGGCGCTCCTGCTCTGGTTCCCTCTCTCTGCCTAGGTCCTGGGCACCTGGTGCCTTGCCTGCTGACAGGAAGACAGCTCTGGGTGTGTTTTCATGTTAGTGCTCTTCAGAGACGGTAGGACATTGTCTATGGCACTGTGCCAGTTCGTATGTGAAACTAAATACACGTGGGCATGCGCATACCCTGGGGCAATGGGCACAATCAGGGTCTTGGCTCTCAGACAGTGGGTGTCCGTGTCCTTCTGCCTGTCATTTCCTCCAGGGCAAAGGCACAAGCATCGGGTAGCGGCTGTAATCAGAACTCTTGCCCTCTTCCCTGGTACTTGGCTCTTTGGGCGCTGGGAGGTCCCTGATTGCTTCAGCCAGGATCCGGGCCAGCCTCGGCAGGTTCACAAACTGACATTTCCTCCCCCGCCGAGCTTCTGGGGGCAGACCGGGTCGCTGCGCCCCCAGGCCGCGCTGGGCCCCCGGGTGGCGGCCCCCCCAACCCGCCTCCATCCTCCTGAAGCGGGCCCCCGCGGGCTGTGATTGGTTGATTCAAACCCATCGGCACAGAAATGCTTGTTTGCGGGTTCCCGTCGGCGTCCAGTTCAAATCCGCGGCACTGGGCGCGCGGGGCCGGGCGGGGGCAGGAAGCACGGATGATTCATGCGCCAAGGCCTCTCCAGGGCGGCCGTTGGCTTTTTAAAAGGGTGTTCGGGGGAAAGGACAGCTTGCAGAAGTATCAGAAGCCTTCAGCTTCAGGCACTCCTTTCCTCAGTAGCTCCATCTGCAAACTTTCCCCGCTCCCAGCCTGTCGTAGCCTGACTTTGGACGTGAGCAAAATTCCAAATGCCCTGCCTCTCCTCCCCTCTATAACTTCTAATGGAAAATAAATTACGCGCGGCCACAAACGGAGACCTGTCACTCACACCCTGCCCAGGGCTGAGGATGTGGCTGGGGCTCTCGCTGCCCTGAGGGTGCCCGCTCCGGCTCCATCTCGGTCCCCATCCCAAAAGCACGCAGCTCTACAGGACTCCCACCCCACCCCCGAAGCAGGGTCGTGTGCGGGGACTGAAGCCTGAAACGCGGAGTCTCCCTGGGCGCCCGCAGCGCGGGACTTACCGCGAGGCAGCGCGTCTGCCGGTCCCACTTGGAGTCTGGCCACCAGGCACATCGGCGGCGACGGTGCGCTCCGCCCGCGGCTGCCCGGCCGAGTGTCCGCCCGTGGGGCCGGGGTAGGGGTCTCGGCGGGGGCGGGGCGGGGCGGGGGCGCCGCGGGGAGGAGGGGACGCGGGGAGGGAGGGGCCGGTGCTCTCAGGAAGGGGCCCCCCGGGCGCGGGGCGCCATCTTTTTCGCGTTTTCCCGCGAATTATTGACGTCCCCGCTTATGTAATTAGCGAGGGCCGCACCGGCTTTGCCATTGGAGCCCGCGGCCGGCGGGGCCCCGCAGCGCCTCCCGGGGCCGCCCCCGCGCAGCGAGCCGAGCGGGCACACGCGGAAACGCAGCTGCACAGACCCACGGCTGGGCAGGCGTGCGCACGCCACACGCACGCAGTGACACTCGGACCCTGGACAACCCGAGTGGGTCGCCCAGCACCTTGATATTGCAGCGCCGACTTACACTCCCCCTCCCCATTCCCGGGAGACCAGGGCAAAGCTAAGCGAACCAGACACAGGGCACAAACACAAGTCACAACACCCAAAATGGTATTGTGCCCTCAGAGCCCTGACACAGTTACAAGACCCATGCGGCTATGCCACCCACGCACAGCAGAGATACAATGCAAAAGAGATAGTCACACGCACCACGTGAACAAACGCTGCACATAAGTAAATGGCAAACTTAGGGCAGATCTTGTGATATGGCTCCAATCAGATAAGGTCTCCCCCACTCTAGGAGAAAAGACAGAGTGTCTCCATACAGACTCACTCTTGGCGCCAGAGCTGGAGAGAGTATTGCCCAACACCTCTTACCTGAATCCCTGGCTTCTGTCTGGAGTGCTCATTGCACCTGCTAGAGTGGCCCCCTGCAGACACACCCTGGGGCAGTGAATTGCATTCAAGGGTGTAGCTGTGGACAGCACTTTCACCTCAGAGCTTTCCCTGTTCATTGTCCTGTGATCCACACTGGCCCTCTGCTCTTTGGGGTGTCAGCAGTCCAGCTTGGAGCTCCTGTCAGCTTTCTACCTGTGTACCCCCATGCTTGAGATACAGGAGTTCTCTTCCATACTTCCTCATCCCCCTTCACCCCCGGTCTTCCTGCTCTACCGGTCTTACTACCCTCATTCTGGGTCTTTGACCCACAGCAGAACCTAGTTATTCTGAGCATCTGTCACCCTTTTGCTGAGCCTAGAAGGGAAGTTAGTAGCAGCCCCATCAGACAGGATCTTCAAGCCTAGAAGGCACATCTGCCAGTTTAAAGCTCATTTGGTTATCTTCTGCAGAGATAACACCTGTCTGTCCAGGGAGCTCTCATGAGCCTCCAGGCTGGCCAGCAGCACCTGAAGGACTCCAGGGGCAGAAATAGCAGAGAAAGCATGTCTCTGCAGCTCACAGGCTGGCTCCAACCATCCCTGGATGGAAGACCTTGAGTGTGTCACTTTAGTTGTCCAGCTGTTGGGAAGGTTAGAGACAGGTATGCAGAGCCCCTGTCACCCCAAGGGTGTACAGAAGGTGAATAGTGTGCTTTGTCAAGAAATCTGTTTCCACTGCTGTTCCCTTACATAAGGCTACAACTCGGGGTTCAGGGTACACAGGTAAGAGAAATGGTGCTGCAGCCTGGTGAGGGAGTCAGTATTGGGGCACACAGCTATGTAAAAAAGAAGGATCTGGGCATGGAACTGGGGAATTCTTGCTTTGAGGGTTAGAGTTCCTCTGCCTCTGAGCAGAGGGATGGAGGTTGTCTAGTCCCCAAGGTTTATACACCTCCTCCGCCTCTATCCAAAGGTGGCTGCACTATGCCGCCTCACAGGACTGTTGCCTAGACAGAGGTTAACACAGGCTCAGGAAGGAGCACGGGGCTTTGGTCAACTCCACAGGTATGTGGAATGAAAAGGTGCTGAAATGCTACAAGACAGGAAGGACATGGTAATGCGGCAAAAAGGTTGTGTGCTCTTCCAGTGGTTCAGAGGCTAAGTTACACGGAGAAACTGGCATTCGAATAGGACGCAGAAATAGGGAGGCGCATATTCCAGGAGGAGAAAACCGAACAGATTAAATCCAGGTTAAAGACTGAGCAGCGCTAGCCAGGCTTACGCCTTTGATCCTAGCACCTGGGAGGCAGAGGCAGGTGGATCTCTGTAAATTTGAGGCTATCCTGGTCTACATAGTGAGTTCAAAAACAGCCAAAAACTAGGTGTTGAAACCCTGTCTCAAAAAAAAAAAAAAAAGACAGATAAATAAATAACCATCAGTGCTTGCTTAGGCAGCATATATACTAAAGTTGGGGTGATACAATGAGATTTAGTATGGCTTCTGTGCAAGGATGACATACAGATTCATGGTCATTCCATGTTTTTCCCATAAGAATACTGTTTTCTGCAGTTCTGTGGTTTCTGCTTGGATGTTTTAAAAAGAGTTGTTGATGTTGAAAAGCCTCAGATAAAGCTAATTTCAAATTTAAAACCAGGCAAAAGATTTCAACAAATCATTCCCCAAAAAGGAAACCCAAATAGCCAAGATGGCCAAAAATGTGAAGAGATTTTCACCTTCATTGCTCATGTGAGAGATGCAAATGAGAAGCCTGGCGTGTGAGTCCCAGCGAAGAGCTAAAGTGTGCCCGCTTTAGGGAGTGGGGGCAGTTCGGGCGCAAGCACAGGGGCCTCTCAGCTTCTGCTGGTGGAGATGTCATCTGCCAGGACTTGGGAGAGCCGTCGGGTAACAAGTGGGATGTAAGATGCCGGTGCCTTCAGTTCAACGCCACTCAGCATGCAATAGAAAAGGAAAGAAAGGAATCGATTCATTACCTACGGACAGCAGACGAGATAGATGAATTGTGACATGCTCACACGCTAGAATTGTATCCTGAGAGAAACGAAACTAAAACAATGAACCCGAACATATAGACGCACTAGGGGAAAATGACCATTGAGGTGGCTACGTAGAGAGTGATAGAAAATGTTCATTTAAACATCGAAGGCTACGCTGTGTATGGTTTTAATGACTGCCAGGTAGAAGTATTAGCCAGGCACGGGCAATGAAAGATACCTGACTTTGAGGGCGAAGGAAGGGCCTGGGATTAGAAAGAAGCACAGATGGGGTTTTAATCAGATCTGGAAGATTTTCTTTCTTAGCAAAAAACAAGTATGTTGAAGGAGTGAGGATTTGTTGGAGCTGCCGGCTGGTTCCCCTTCTTTTCTTCCCTCCTTCCCAACCTGCAGCTTTCCTGGATCTCTGTTCCGCTTCCTCAGAATCGAAGCTTTCCCTCCTGGAGGGAACAGCAACTGGCCAGAAGTATGGAAACCTACAGGGCCCAGGGAGTTCTTGGAAATTAGAAGGTTCACAACTTCCCCTCCCCGCTGCAAGATTATAAAAGTAGTAAAGGAGGGGTTTGGGGGATGGTGGAGTGGGCTGAGAGTTTGTCTGACAAGCATGAGGATATGACTTCAGGTCCCCAGAGCTCACATAGAAGCTGGGCGCCGTGGCTTGCTTCTACAACCCCAGTACTCAGAGTGGAGACAGGTGGATATTGGGGCTCCCTGGCCTCCCAGTCTAGCTGAAACAGCATGTTCTAGGCTTGGGAAGAGACCTTGTTGCAAAAAATAAGTGTTCTTGTCTCTCAGGGAAGAGTTACAAGGAATCTGGTCATTGTAAAGACGGGAGGCACGCAAGACCCCAAAAGGATAGAGGAAGACACCTGACCCTGTCCTTGGGCCTCCACATGTGCACACTTGGGCAAGTGCACCTGCACACTCACGCACATGTCCACCCCAATGTAGTAAGTAATTTCCAGAGAAAGGAGACTGATGAAGATGCCTGCAAGGTGGGAGACCTAAGGATGCAGATTTAGTGAGTTGTCACTTACAGTGTTTGGTGATGCAGCTGACTGTAAGTCACCCATGCTGCTACATTTAGCCCTAGTGAACTCATTGGTTCACAGCATAGACTTGAGTGGAATCCATTCTTTGGTCTGTCCATTTTGGTTGAATTTGTTCTAGTCTCCTAAGGAAGTTACATTCCACATTTGGGACGGCTGGTCATTGTAAAGATGGAGGTACAGGAGGCCCTATAGCTGTTTTCCTTCTGTGTCACTCAGCATAGAAGACATGGAGGTGCTTTCATAGATGTGATCCCTGCCAGACCTTAGCAGAGGGAACCACCATCATGGCCAGCACCATACTGGACAGTGGAACCCTGAGCATCTGAGCTCAGGTGGTTTTTATCGAACCAGAACTCCTCAGGCATTCTACTGATAGCATGTGCAGATCATGACCAATCAAACATCCACCACATAAATCCAACACCTGAAGAAAATACAAAACACCAAGACCTAGGCAGCCCCTCACCCATCAGTGCACAAAACAATTATTTTATACACAACTAAAAATAAACTTCCACAATAAGGCCCCAAGAAGATTGCAGACATGGAGTTTTGGGGTACAGTGCTCCTTGTTAGGTATGCGGGTGGTTATAGCACACAGTTTCTCTTATGCTTGGCATTAGTTACCCTCCTGTTTTCAGACTTGTCAGGCTTGACAGGCATGGGGAGAGGATGGAAGGTTAGAGTGACAGAATGGCTTCTACACACACACACACACACACACACACACACACACCAGGATACACTCCATCTCCTCAACTGTGCCTCCTCTGCCCTCAGCACCTTTTCTTTCAGTGGTGATGTTCTCCGACTTACACTTAAAATCTCCTTTCCTGGAGTTCAGATCACAAACAACAGCTTGCGTATTTTGTGTGCATGGTCACTAACTTACTTTGAGAGAACATCATTTTGTTTCAGGACCATTTGCTTAAGTCCTAAGCAACTTAGCATCCATGAAGGTGCCGTATGAAGTGAATGGGCTTTTCACAGATACTTGGATATTACAGTCACTCGGTCTTTGGAAGTAATTATGCAGGTGACTAGCTAGATGGATCCATGTTCTGTTGTCTAAATTTGAGGGTTTAGTTTGTTTAGAATGTTCTCGTCATGGAGGTGTTGAGTTATCAAATTATGGTAGGAAACATGGCCATTAACACTATTTGAAAATAAATGGGTTGCCAGGGTCAGATTGTGACCTGTTGAAGCGTCTGTGGGCTTGGTTAGCTGCCAAGCCATAAATGCTTTTTACCTGTGGCTTTTGTGGGTAAATAAAAGAAGTCAAGTGTCTACCCCTGTAGAAAGGGAACGTTTGCAGCTCATAGAACTGTCGCTACCCCGCCCCCGTGTCACTGTGGAATCCAGTGGTCTCTTCCCTACTATGAATTTTAGTCTCTCCATCTGTTAAAAATTAAGTGGTCCTTCACATCTACATTTACTATTCAGCAGTCAGTTAGGGAGCCACGCTGTGGACACATGTTCTGCTGGGATTTGGGTGTGCTGTGAAGGTGAAGAAAGCCCATCTGCTTGACTTCAAGATGATCCTGGTCCAGAGCTAGTGGGGAGGAGAACTGCACATTTGCGGTGGCTGCAGGAGATGGGATCAGATAAGCAGATTGTCTCTGAGCAGACACAGGTGACTTCCGAGCTCCTGCCCCAGGGATTATTGAATCATTTGATCCTGTGACTTTGGTTTGTTTCTCCTTCAAGGGGAAACCTGGGACACATACCTAACCAGAGTATCAGAGTTGCTCTCTGGTTAAACTTAAAGCTTAGAACAAATGCTTGTGTTTTCTGTCATTTGTCATAAACCACCTCACATAAATGCTTGACTTGTTCTAAAGCCAAGTTTTTATATTTGAGAATTATTTTGTCTCCTTGTTTTTTGTTTTAGGGTGTGTTGTCCCATTTTGGTCTCAAGGAGATGATAAATGAGGCAAAGCCACACCATCCACCTGGGTGCACCGTCCCCAGCCCTTAGCTGGTGGCCTGCTGCCTCAGGAATGTCCATATGCAGCTTAAGAGACCTTTGACGTCACATGGTATTCCACCCCACAGAGCTACCCCACCTCGGTCCCACAGCAGGGAGCGGTGAGCAAGGCATGAGGAGGACAGGAGTCCATCACTCTGCGGTTGATGTAGTTAAAGTGTAAGGAGGTTAAGTGGCATATTCAAGGTCGCACAGCTGGAAGTCAGACACAACAGCTGGGGTCAGGTAGCTGACTGGGAGGACCTCCCATGACCGTGCCCAATTCCTCATTTTCAGACAGGAATCTCTTGTCTTCAAGAGGTTTGTTCAAGGAAGCAGGGAGCCTTGCCTAAGGCTGAGTGGTAAATCGGCAGAGAATCCAGGAAGTAACGGCTCTCCCTGTCCGGATCTGCACGTGGTGTTGTCTTGTTAGCTCCCAGGCAGTATCCTGGAGTCTTTAAAAAAAAATTACTTTTATACATTTTAGTTAAAATATAATTATATCACTTTCCCCTTCCCTTCTCTCCCTTCGCCTCCTGTGTCTGTCCTACTCTCAAGTTGAGTCCTTCTTCCTCAATCATTGTACAAACATGCATACATGCATATGTGTGCACAAATACACAAATATCATCTGCTGAGTCTGCTTCTGCTGTTTGTGTGTATATGGTTTCAGGGCTGACCTCTTTTTATTGGACAACAAATTAAGGGGCTCATCCCTGGGAGAGGCTAACTCTTCCTCTCTTTTTTAATTTAAATTTTATTTATGTGTATGGGTGTTTTACTTGCATGTGTGTCTATGTACCATTTTTGTGCCAGTGCCCATGGAAGCAAGAAGAAAGCACCAGGTTCCTGAAACCGGAGTGGCTGTGAGCTGCAATAAAGGTGCTGGGCATTGAACCCAGGTCCTCTGGAGTAGCAGTCAGTGCTTTTAAGTGCTGAGCCATCTCTCCAACCCCATCTTAGAGTTGTTCTATCACCAACATTTGTTTTAAAGTTCTATGGTTAGGTATTCTGTGACATGAAACAAATTTTGAAGGGAATCCATGCCAGAGTAGGAAGGATCGAGTGGCCCTTCAGGACCCCTTTCTACTTGGAGAGCTGTGAACCTGTCGCCAGGATCCCAAGGCTCTTTAGCGATAAGGAACTTCCACTCCTGCAGCAAACTCTCAGGTCTTGCCCCCCTCTCTTTTGTCTATCCTGTTTCCAATATTTGGGCAATAATTTTAAGAGGCTTGGCTGGCTTCTTCAAAGGGCACAGTTTTAGTCTCTTATCCTCCCACCACAGAGGAGAACGATCTAGGCTAGAGCTTCACAGGGGGAAGAGCAGTGCTCAGTGCGGAGCTGCCTTGAGGTAGGAACATGTTAACCCAGAATGCATTTCCTTGAAGTGTGTTTCAGACCATCAGATGCTCTGTCTGTGAAGCCCTAAGGCAGGGAATGGTGCGTGGAGTTTGCTGGTCAGGAGACAGGCCATCAGGAAATCCAGAGGGGCTAGCTGTGGGAAGGAATTTGAGTAGTAGGGAATTGGATACAGTGGGCACAGTTTGAATGGAAATCAGAGCAAAGAGAAGCCAAGGCAGGGAGATAAGAAACAGGAGACAAGGAACCACAGAGGGACAAGCCTCTCCAGCGACAGCCCCTGCAGATTACAGGGAAATCAAAAGGGAACAAGAGGGACTGAACCCGCAAGAGAAATGTTCATCCAGCCTTCACACCAATCAAGCGAGCTCTTGGCAACTCGGCTTTTGAGTACCATGGCTTCTACATGACTGGACACCAGCCCTAGCATTCCTGTTTCTACAATTAGTCCATCCAGCTTGCAGCCACCTCCTCTGATCATCACAGGAGGCATCCATCCTGTGGGCCACCTTCTCTGTGTTGGTTATTGACAGCTTTGGTATCAACTTGTCTAGGCTGTGGGACCCCACCATGTAGTCCAGCACCAGTCCGGGTGTTGCTGTGAAAGTTTCCCCTAAGTCACTTCACACCAGTTAAGTTGAAGGAAATGGCCCTCCCTAGTGTGAGTGGGACCTGGTCAATCAGTTGAAGGCCTTTGCAGTTAAAAATGAGGCTTCCAGCAAAAAATTTTCTCTCAAGACTTCAGCCTTCATGCCTGCCTGAGTTACAAGCTGCACTGCGGATTCCAAGCTTGCTGGTCTGACACAGTTTTACTGGCTAATTCCACAAATCTGTCTCTTATAAGCATCACATACGGATATGTGTCTGTCTCACATTGAGTCTGTTTCTCCCCAAACTGACACAGAGTCTCTGAGGGCAGAGCCTGTTCAGGCTCCTCTGGGGGCTCCTCTCCTGCACATAGCAGTGAGTGTGCCCCTCCCCCCCTTGCTGTCTCATTTTCTGTACAGAGATCCCACACGCTCTTCTTCAGCTCACCACACCCATGGCTCTTCCTGTATCCACCTTCTCCACACTAAAGACCTTCCGAAGCTGGATGCTGGTAGGACATCATCCCAGCACTCTGGGAGGCAGAGGCAGGCAGAGCTCTGTGAGTTCGAGGCCAGCCTGGTCTACAGAGTGAGTTCCAGGACAGCCAGGGTTACAACAGAGAAACCCTGTCTCGAAAAACAACAACAAAAAAGCAAAACAACAACAAGCTATTCAAAGGCCAGAAGGACCCAGATGGGAACAGAAGTACCAGAAGAAGCTTCGGGCAGATCTAAAACTCAGCCCTGAGCCAGGCTCTGCCTGGCTTCTTAGGATACTGGCAGCCCCACACTTCTTGGACCTGTGTTAAGGTCCTCAGACCTTAGTAAGAGAGGCTGTGCCAACATTTTCACAGTGTCCAGAGGTGTCTACAGTATCACAGGATGTGGTTACCTTTACGAGCTCTGTAACAGGGTCAAAAACTATGGCCAGAATGCTATCCGTGAAGAGTCTTGCCTCTAAGCAGCCAGACCAGACTCTTTCCATCTTAGAAAAAGTGGGATCTTCCTGGAAGATAGTAAGGGCCTGCAGAACCAGCAAGAGATTGGAGGATGGTCCTAGGCAATGGTCCAGGGAGCTGCAGGAACTCCCCTAAGGTAAGGCTGCAGGCTCAGTCTGATCCGGGCTCTTCTTCAAGGGTCAGCCCTGAGAGAATGATCTGATGTCATTGTGAGCCGCATTTTACATGCACCTGTCTGCTCTCCAGGAGGGAGACATGGTACTTCTCCTATGCATTTATAGTGATGCTGGCCGGCGAAGGTGTTAGTTTTCCCTTCTTCAAAATGGGGAATTCTCCCTATCAGGAGGAGCTGGATGCTGGGAAAATTCCAAGCGACAGCCAAACCTCTTGGAGCAGTAGCTCAACTTAACCCAGTGACACAGAACCTAGAATTTGATCTAGATTGACTCATGATCAAGTTTTATTACCTATTAGAACTAGATAGAAACCTTGGTCAAGACAGCTGATCTTGAAGGACCTTGGTTCCCTCTTCTGAGAAATGAGGGCATCAAACCTATAAACACTGTAAATGAAAACAGGTATTTGAGTCTCGAGGGTAGTGGGATGGGCGGTGATGGCCAAGGCTTCTCATCTTGGTGTTCTGCTCATGGTGCCCAGTAAGTGTTTGCCCAGTAACTTGATAAACAAGCAAGGGATCATCGTTGTCCTAATTTGACCACTACTCTCGCAAAAACAAACAAATAATAGCAACAACAAAACTCAAGAAAGAGGCTGGCAGTGTAGCTCAGTTGGTAAAGTGCTTGCCTAGCATCTAGGAAGTCCCAGGTTTGAGCCTTAGCACAGCATAAACTGGGCATGGTGGCATGCCCCTGAAATCTTAGCTTCTAGGAAGTGAAGACACAAGGATCAGAAGTTCAAGGTCATCAAGGTCATCTCCATCTACAAAGTGAGTTTGAGGCCAGCCTGGACTTACATGAGATCCTGTTCTAAAACAACAAAACAAACAAAAACCAAGCAAGCAAATAAACAAAGCAACAGCCATCACTGACCTAACACAATGGGCAGATGGCACTGTGCCCATTGTACCCAGCTTTTGTGAGCTACGGCCTCATAAAGGAGCCCACAGTGTTTTCTTTTTAGCAGCTCTTTTGACATTTTCATTTTAGTATGTGAAACCTGGCTACTTGTCTCAGGGAGAGTTTATGGAAAAAGAGCTTCCAGCTGGCTTTGGGGCAGCCCATAAAAATGTCCTGAAAACTTTGCCCAGTTAGAAATCAGAAACTGCTGGCAGCAGAGCCAGTGACGTCACAGGCCGCGGTGAGGCCCACTGGACTGCAGTTAGCAGGAGGATCCTCCTTCATTCCTCCCTGGTGCCTGCTCAAAGGATGGGGCCCAGGAGCTGTTAAAGAGAAACCGCAGATAAACACATCCTTTGCACAGACAGTCTGTGATTCAGACTGTTTGAAAGGGTGTGGACGGAGGAGGGAAGAGTTTTCTTAGCTTTAACTGAAGAGGCTGAGGAGGATCCTAGTTTTCTGCTTCTGTCACTTCCTTGTCTCAGGCTTGATTCTTTTCTGGAAATCCTCTTTGGTAACCTCATCAATATTTGTCCATCCACATTACTTCTTGGCTTAAAGACTTCCAGTGGAGCCTTCTAGCTTCAAGGTCAAGTTCATCTTTAGCCAACTTCAAATTCACAACCCTACCTTGTAGGATATATAGCAGCCTATTTCTGTGGCTTCTCATACTCTGTATCCCACCTTCAACCCAGCTATATCCTGCAATTTCCTCTCAGTCTTGGACTATATTCCACCTTGGCTGGGATGTACTGCTCCCTTCTTTGTGGCCAGATACTTCCCAGACAGTCCCAGTCTCTTTTGTGAGGGAGTGGTGAGGATCCCACAGACAGAGTTAGATACCTCTGCTTGTGCACCCTTACAGGGTACCCGATTCCCCTGCTCATCACAATCTTATAACAAGCCCTTTGTATGGGGGGTGCCTGGTACAATGTACAGCAACACAGTTTTCTGCTGAGTTGGCCAAGGGTTTGGCATAGGCATGGGGTTGGAAAGTGTGTGTTGAAGAGATCCTTCTAGATGGTTCTCCTGTGCAGCCATGGTGATGGGCACTAATTGACAATATGTGACAGGGATGAAACAGCCATCTATAGGAGCTATGCACTTGCCAGGAGTAAGTTCTTCATCCCATAACCTAAAGTCGGATGATGTGTTGAAAGAAAACTGTCCATCTATTTGTCTGGACAGGCAGCAGTGTATAACCACTGAGCAGCCTCGCCCAGCCCTCCATGTCCTATCAGGTTAGCTTTGAGAACGCCCACATACCCTCTTCCCACACCCCAGGAGCCTAGCCTGGGACACTGCATACATGCAACATTCTAAGCCTGGCTACAGACTCCAGGTGACTTGCAGAGCTGAGGAGGGGAATTAGAGGCCACCAGGACATTCACCTGGCCATGGAGGGATGGAAAATGAGGCTGTAACCAATTCTTGCCCTTTGAGAATATAGGCTCCTTGTCAAATCTTCTTTTATTTTAAAATAGATTGGCAAAACTCTGGATTTGTGTATGAGTGTGAAAAATTCTAACTTCTTAAAGTTGACAATCCAAGCAATTTACTACAAAGCTCAGGCTAATGGCAGTCTGATGATGACTGTATTAGCATTTGCTACAAATGTGTCCTCTGACATCCTGCAGATTAAACTAGAAAGAGATGTGCCTGCCTTAGGTCCTCAGGACCTCTTTCCCCCTGCAGGTGGTGAGTCTGCAGGTGGTGGATCTGCATGCAATGAGACTCCACTCCTGGTCTGAGGGTCTCAGAGCTTTATTCTGCCTCAGTGACTGTACCGGAGCCTGCAGGCACCAGGAACTGGCTGTGTGGGATCAAGCTTTGTGCATTAGAAAGCTCAGAGAATGACTTGCAACATCTCCCAGAGCATGTAGGACCTCGGGCCTCCCCTGGAGTCCTCGTCTCATCCTGTCTCTTTTTGACCCTTCCCTTTTGTTCTCCACAAAGTCATGGCTGTGCCTGTAAAAATTTATTCTCTCACCTCTCCACTACACAGATGCAGCGCTTTCTGAAATAAGGCGTGCTATAAATACATACGCCAGATAAGTAGTAAGTGTTCCAAAAAAGAAAAGATGATTGATGAGTGATTATGGGGATGAGTCACCACTTGAATGAACCACCCAGGACCCCGCACAGGTTGGGTGTCCAGGAAATGAGGGGCAGGGCCTTGGAGTGGAAAGCAGAGCCTTACAGATGGGAGACAATAGCCCTGTCATTTCCTGGCGGCCAAGCCCTCAGCCACCTCAGCCTCGGTTTCCTGAGTTGTACAAAGGAGGTAACCCCAGAACCTGCCTCATTGGAGTTGTTGGGAAGACTGGATGAACCGTTGTAGGTGAAGTGCCTGGTACAGGATAACCACCTAAAATTAACACGCCCCGACACGTGAATGTCTCTCAGTCATCTGACAAATGACGTCTGTGCCCGAGTGAGGCCATTCTTTGTTAAAGTGATTAGAGCCTTGGCAAGAAACCCACAGATATCCATAGCCCTCTGTCCCTTGTTCCCGGTGTGGGTACAGCAATGCTAGCAGGTGGTAGCTGCCCCGTTACTCTCCCAGCATGCTTAGTGGTTAAAGGCGCTTCCTGTCATCACTCATCTCACTTGCCCTTGCCCTCTGCATCTATTTTCTGGAAGTTTCTGCAGGCTTCCCTGGTCCTTCTATGGCCTGTGGTGAATACTATGGAATCTTCTTTTTAAATATTATTTTTCAAAGATTTGTTTTATTTTTAATTATGTGTCTGTGTGTGGTGGATACGTGCACATGTATGCAGGTGACTGAGATACCACAGATGTCAGATTCCCCTGGAGTTGGAGTTACAGGTGGCTGGGAGCTGCTTAGTGTGGGTGCTGCTTAATGCTGGAGTCCTCTTAACAGCTGGTCTGTTTCTCCAGCCCCATCTTCTTTATTTTTATGTATGTGTATGCATTCACATTTGTGTGTGTTCATGTTTGTATATATGCAGGAATATGTTGTGTGTGCATATATGTGGAGGTCAGAGGACAATCATGGATGTCAATCAGGAATGCTGTCTATCTCCTTTGAGACATGGTCTCTCACTGAACCTGGAGCTCCCCAGGGAAGATAGGCTGGCTGGCCAGAGAGCTCCAGAAGTCCTCCTGCCTCAACTTCCCCAGTGCTGGGATTATGCACACACTGCGATGTCCAGCAGTTTTACCTGGTTCTGAGGATTGAACTCAGGTTCGATCAGGGCGGACTTCAGAGGCAAACATTTTCCAGCTGTCTCAATTCCTCCAGAGTCATCTTGAACAGGGACTTGACCTTCTGGCTTGACGGATACACATATACTGCGTAGTGTGTGTGTCACATGGTCCCCTGGAAGGGTCTTGGAGTTGATGGAGTGCAGTCTCTGAAAGTAGGACACCAGCTAGACAATTAAGAAAGTCCAGTTCTCTAGTACTGCCATCTTACCAGTCACCCTGGTGATAGACAGTGGCCTGTGGTGAACTCGGAGTCTGCCTCAGTGCCAGTCATCTACAGAGAGGCATGGTTGTGTAGGGCATTCCAGAGTTAAGAACTTCAGTATCAACCTGTAGCCAGTCACAAATACAAATTCTCTGCAGGGAGAGAAGGGTCCCAAGGGCAGGCAAAAGGTTCAGAGACAAGCCCCCACTCCAATCTGTAAGAGTTCTGCAAGAGCACCAAGCCAGGCAACCTCAAGACATATTTGGGGGGCCCAGCAGGCCCTGCAGGGTTGCCTAGTATAGTACTTAAGCACTGTGGTGGCTTACCCAAGAAGGACAAGGAGGCGTATTCACTGATACAAACCCTGCCAGACCTCAGCAGAGGGAGCCATCGTCATGGCCAATGCCGTTCTTGACAGTGGAACCCCGATGGTCTGCTCTCAGGTGTTCTTATTGATACAGAACTCCTCAGGTGTTTTACGGATAGCATGTGCAGATCACTTGCAACTAAATATCCCCCACCTAAATCCAGTATCTGCAGACGATGCAAAATGGCTAAGACCTAAGCAGCCCATATCCAACAGTGCACAAAACAACATTTTAAACAAAACTAAAAATAAACTTCCACAACATTTCTCCTTTTCTGTATAAGCCGATCAAAAAAAAATTGCTTTATCTCTAAATAATTTAACACTATACCAGCAAAACTATTTACAAGAGGAACCATCACTAGAGATGCTAATTCACGGGACCAAATTAAACCAAACATCTATCAAGCTTTTCACAATGTCTTTGGACAGCACAAAAACATTATTGTTGGGGTCCATTTGAAATTATTCTCGAATATTAAGCTGTTCATCCCGTGGCCCGAACCACTGCTAGAAGGTCACCTTCCTTAGCTAGTGGGAACAGCTTCTTAGGCGTGGACTCTGGAATGCAGAAAGCAGGCCAGTTTGGAGTGCCAACAATTGTTTACTCAATGGCCTTTGATTGGACCAGTTGTTGTTCTAATCTTGTCTGCCCACTGAGATATTTATGTTAAAGGCATCTGATTGTATTAATGCTAATGGAGGGACTTCACAGGGTCCTCCCGCAACCTAAGCACCAGATAAGGAAGACCTTATGCAGGACTTGTGACTGGCTGGTAAGATGGCATCATGTCAGCCAGGTGAAGTTGGGGGTTGGTGCACTGGGAAGGTTCTACTCATTATGCATTAAGGCCTGTGTGTTGGTGGGTGGCGATTCCCTTCAATAAAATACCTAGAGGTCACGTGCTAGGGGCAGAGCAAGAAGAAGCAGATGAGAGGATGGGAAGCAGAGCTTGTAAGTCAGCCACATGAGGCGAGACGCTGTGCCTTGGCTGTCCAGGTTTTCCATCTCAGAAAGTGTCCTGGCTCTGTATTGTTACCCACTGATAGTAATATTAATTATAATACTTTAACACATTATCAATGTCCAATTATCTAGAATTCACTCATGGTCTTCTGGGCTCCTCCAAGGGGCTTGGATCATATCTCTGGCTCTGCTTTCTGCGGCACACACAGCTTGTCCTCCAGGCTCCAGCTGGCTCCACTCCACTGCTGCTGCTGTTCTTGGTGGCCATCCCACAGTACTGGCATCTTCAGAACGCTGGAGTCCCTTGCTGCAACGGGGCTGCACTCTCACCAATAGCCTCTTATAGGTTCTCTTCAAGCCTCGACTTCTCTGAATGACACCTTCAATCTAGGCCTTCAACTGCTTCTGAGGCTGCACTTTCACCAATGGCTTCTCCTGACCTCTCATAAGGCCAAGCCTCAGTTGCTCCCATGACTCTTTCATGTCTTCAAAACCAGCACCACCTGGTGACCCTTATAGTACAAATTTCAGCTATCAGCAAGAGATACAACCTTCGCTAGTTCTGGAAGACAGCTTTTGTGTGCTGACCTCGAGGAAACACCTCCCAGATTTTAAGATAGAATCTGGTTTGCAGGATAAACAACTGGTTAGCTTTTCTGCAGGAAGGGTTCCTTCGCTGGGTGGCGTTCTCATCACCACAGCAGATGTGTCTTGTCAGGACCACCTCACCTCACCAGTGTCTGGACAGATTTGCAGAAAACAAAACAAAATGGACTCAGCGAGGTCTGGAGTTTCTTTTTCTTCTTTCCTGTTTCCATGCTGGATTATCTGGCATGACAGGCGACATTTGTAATAGTTCACCTGCTATGGTGGCTCACAAGGAAGACACGGAGGCATTCTCGTAGGTGCAAACTCTACCAGACCTCAGCAGAGGGAACCACCATCATGGCCAGTGCCATCCTGGACAGTGGAACCCTGCCCATCCCAGCTCTGGTATTTTTATTGATCCAGAACTCCTCAGGTGTTCTACTGATAGCATGTGCAGATCATAAGCAATCAAATATCCTCCACACAGATCCAACACCTGCAGACAATACAAAACACCAAGGCAGCCCTTCACCAAACAGTGCACAAAATAATATTTTAAATGAAACTAAAAATAAACTTCTTTAACAGCCTAGTCCACTTTTGAAGTAGGGAATAGTGCCTGGCCCTGTTCCATCTTGTGCCATATTTGAGCAGTAACCCTGGGAGAACTGCTCTTTCTTGGGGAGAGGTGAGGGTGAGGGTGGGGGGTTGGGGCATAGATCTGGGGGAGAGGAGTGATGGGGAGAGCTGGGAGGAGTGGAGGGAGAGGAGGAAGAGTGTTGGGATGTAATATATGAGAGAAGAAAAATTAAAAAATAAATAAATTAAAACAAAGCAAAATTAACAGCAACAACAAAAACAAATACAAATTCTCCATCCCAGGAAACCAATGAAGGGAGAGCCTGGCACTCCGTGGGACAGCAAATACACAGACAGGTTTGGGGTCTCTGGACATCTTAGTGGATTTCAGTTTGCAATAGTGAACATTCCTATAGCAGTAGGTTTCTAAATATGGCGAGGCTGCCACGGACCCTGCCTGGTGGATGGTGGGTGCTAAGCAATGGCTTCTTTTCGTTCCTCAGACCAGCTACTACTGGTGCTGTTCTGTGACAGTTCCAAACCCGTAAGACCCCAGCTACAGGGATGAGGAGGTCGAGGACAAAAGGCCCGGACCTGAAATTTCACTTGGGGTCTTTGGATGCCCCCAGAACTCTCCATGGTCTGAGTAACTTTATTAAAGATTTTTGACAAAATGATCTCCCCAAACATAAATTTAAATACTTAAATGTCTTGGTGTGAAATTAAAAAAAAAATTTCAGGTTGAAGTCTATTTTAAGTCAAAAGTTGAACACAAAACATGCCCCCCCACTCCAATGCACACAGACCCAAGTTCCTTTTCATTTTCAAGCTGACCTGATTCTATGACTTTCCTAAATTCGTCACTTTTTCTGAGACAGGTTGCCAACTTCATTTTCTATTCTTCGACATTGGAAACACATTTTATATGTTTAAATTCTAAGTTTGCACCTATCCCAGATATCATCTTATAATTAAAAGTATAAATTCAGGAGCCACAGACTTCCTTACAGAATTTCAGTTATTAAATAGAGAAGAAATGGGAGAGACAGAAAATCACCAAGAGAGCTGCAGGCCTCTCTCTCATTCCACCTCCAAGGGAGGCTCAGGTTACATTCCTTCAACAAAACCACAGCTCCTTGGGATTTGCTGTCTCTGGGGCCACCTGGCCTCTTCTCTCTAGATCACCTTCCAAGAAGTGGTCTGGCCCAGGAGCAGCTGGGCCCTGGCCTGGCTGGGTGGAAGAAGTTTCTTGCCACCAGAGGCTGTCAGCTGCATGCATCCCAGCCCAGAGGGCATTGCAGGAGGGTTGGGGTCAGAGGGGTTTGTTTGGAATGCCTCTCCTGTCGTAGGGGGCAGAGCAGTGTGGTGGGCCATTGGTGCACTTCTGGCTGCAGGAAGATGCATTTATTCCATTCAACTGCGGTCACCCCTCTATCCACCCTTGTGCAAGGCTCTCAGAAGGCGTCAGGAGAATACAATGAATGACTTCCAAATAAATGCCCAATAGCAGAAGCCTTAAAACGTCTCCCTCACAGTACAGCCAGCACTCATCACCTCTGCTTCAGATAACACCCTGAGAGCCTTCCATGGGCCAGGACCTTTACACCCATTGTAAAACCCGGAGCAACCCTATTATCTCATGGCTCAGGGCTCTTTTCTCCAGTTTTGTCCAAGACCAAAATGGGGCTCAGAGTCAGTGATGTGACTTTTCCAAGGTCACACAGCAAGGAGCATGGTGGGACCTGAATCCAGGGAGGACTCCTGACTCAGTGCTCACACCACAGAAGCTCCTCCCACTCTGTCTCCCCTGGCCTCCTGAATCACTCCCTGGAGCTCCAGCAGTAACTAAGTTTCAGAGGGTCAGGAACTGGCCTCTTAAGGAAACAAAGCGTAGAAGCCTGTTCTAAGCCTTCCTCCTGCTCCCACCATCCAGGATTTAGGGAATACCATTGCTGCCTGTGCCTATGTAATAGCTAAATAGAGCCTTAATGTAATTATTTGAGTGGCTTTGTCGAAGTCCAATTTACTTAGTGCAAAGTAAGAATAAGACTAGGCCTAGTCACATTTAGAAATCATATTGTGTGAGGATAAAACTGGTCTTCTAGGCTGAATCATTTGGGCTGATTCACTGCAAATAGCTGCCTTGATTATGGAGTGCTCCGAGGCCACCCCGGGGTAAGCAGCAGGCAAGGCCAGCTGCCTCTCCTGCCCACAGGTTGACTTTGTTCTTCAGGGAAATCTCAGTTCGGTTCCTAGCACCTGCTAACAGATCAACCAGGATAATCCTTTAATGAAAACTGACCAATCATAAGTGGTAATTATATCCACAAAATCCCTTCCCAGTCACACCTAGATGATTGCCGAATAATGGGAGACCAAGAGGAAGCCAGGTTGATCCGTCAAATTAGCCAGGGCATCTATGAAACTGCTGCCTCCTCAGCCTACTACGATGTGGAAGAGGCCAAGGGAGGCAGCCTGAATCCAGGAGACACCTGGAGCCTGAGGCTTCCCCTAAGGGCGGGCAGTACTGAGCTGAGAGAGGCATTGAGATGGGGCTGGCCTGGGCAGAGAAAGGCACAGTAGCAGCTGGGATTTGTTTTACAGCGTCTTGATACAATAACTTAATCCTGAGCTTCAGTTTGCGAGTTACATAAGCAGGTACCATTGTTTCATCAGCCTCTAGGTGTTTTCTGAGAGGCTGGGGGTGGAACACTGGTAGCTCAGTGGTAGAACGTGTACTCAGCACATGTGAGAACCTGGATTCAACTCCCAGCACAAAAACAAACACATAAGTTTACCGCATGTGTTCTATTCTGTGCTCAGGAGGGTCCGGTGAGGTTATGAACTGTCCCCTGGGCCAGGCCAGGGGCTGAGAGCTTTATGCAGAGTAGTTTGCTGAATCTGTACCTCACACCAAGAGAGCACATGTGTGAGCCCATTTTACAGAGAAGGAACCGCTTGTGAGCATAGGGATCTTGGGCAGTGAGATGACTCGGCAAGTAAAAGTGCTTGCATGCAAGCCTGCTTCCTGTTGCTTGCTAGCTCTTGTCTTAGAATGCTTTCTGAGGGCTGAGGGTGTGGTAGGGCAGATGCTTAGTACACCAAGGGCCCTGGGTTCAAGCCCCAGCACTGAAAAAAAAATCAAAGCAAAATGACTTTCCAAGGCACAAAATCCTCATGCCTCTGTCCCTGGAGAAGCTTGTCTGAGAGCCCAAGGTAGCTGGTGTAGTGGGCAGATCCACACTTCAGCCCTGCCAAGTGTCAGGCTGCCGGAGAAGGCTCCGGTTAGATGGCCACCTCTGAGCCTGCAGGAACCTCAGTTTTGTTACCCCCAAAAGTGGACTATGGTCCTTAGCCTTGTCAGGGAGGTTGGGAGCTTGCTCACAGGCCCTAAAAGGCTCCAGAACCCTTGACTTGACCTCTTCTGAGGCCCCTGTTGGCAGGGAGATGGCAGTTGGGACTGGCTTACACCCAGCAAAGCTTCAGAGCCAGCTGTGCTGAGCCAGCAAGAGCTAAAAATAATTGTCACGTCTTACAGGGACACCGGGCTGGCCCAGAGGCAGATGGGAGCGGGGAAGAGTGGTAGTGGGCACACTCACCCACCACAAAGGACTCCCACCTTCAGGGCATGTGTGTGTAGGGGATCCCTATCCTCAGCCCTACAGAGCTGGCCACAGGCCACATGGAGAGGGTGGGTCTGCTCCTTCTGGCCAAGGTGATGGAAAGAGTCATCTGGTGTGGCTGGGTGTCAGGCTCATGCGGACTGTGGTTGTGTTTCTAAGTTTCCTAGAAATCTAATCTATCCAGAACGTTGAAATAATTTTAGCCTGTCAGCCACATAAAATGTTAATGAGATAAGCGGAATTCTCTCTTCACTATGAAGTCTGTGATGTAGGTTCTCAGCACTCCTCAACTGGGTGCAGCCACAATTCAAAGGCTGCGTTCATTTCCCGTGGCTGCTGGAACACATTACCACAAACTCAGTGGCTGGAAGTCACATTCTCCTCCAGCCCTGGAGGTTAGAAGCCTGACTCGAGGCTTGCAGGTCAGATCAAGCTGTCTGGCTCCAGGTCTCGTGTGCCTTGTGCTGCACACAGGCTTCAGGCTTCTTCTCCATCATTGAGGTGCATCCACTGAACTGAAGTTTCTATTGACATCTTTCTGTTTCTGCCATTATTGTCTTCTCTACCTTGGGCTCTTCTGGCTCTTTCTAAAATCTCCCTGGTAATGACCTTGGGCCCCCTGGGTAATTCAAGATTCTCTCTCAAATAAAGATATTTAACCTAGTTGCATCTGCAAAACCATTTTGCCACGTAAAACAACACACACTCCCATGTCCAGGTGTGAGGACATGGAGGGTCGGCATCCAGTCTGCCTTACTGTTTTACTCCCACATGTATTAGTGACCACCAGGCTGAGCAGGGGAGCTCCAGGGGGCAAAGGTGAGAGTCTAACCAGATTCCTGCTGGGGTCAAAGTTCCATCTCAGACTAACTATGGGCTATGGGGCAAGTTACTTCACATCCCAAGACAAGACTACCCTTGTCTTTGCTGTGACATTGATAACCTGTGTGAGTTAAGATGCTTTATGAAGAGGATGAAGTGTTTATTGTCTGCAGAGGGGCTTTCCTGGCGCCTGTGTGTGTGTGTGTGTGTGTGTGTGTGTGTGTGTGTGTGTGTATTCCCATGTAGTAGGAGTAGTTCTGGCAGGGTATGGTGGGGTGCTCAGTAGAGATCAGAGGGTTTAGTGACCTCATTTAACAGATGGAGAAACTGAGGCAGAGTGGAAAACAGGCTTCTGATAAGTGTTAGATTTATGACACTGAGAGATATGTGTTTATCTTCTGCGGTTTAACTGATGTCAGGGCTGTCCAATTTAAAAAATGGTGGCCGCCCCAAATGTGGGTGCACAGGGGTTTTTTATATGAAACAGCAGTCACTAGGGGATCTCTCCAATTGGTCAGGACCTGAGCATAAGCACCCACTAGATTGGCTCTTTACATCTGGCAGGGAAGTGAGGGGCATGCTCGGGAGAGTGAAGCATGTGCAAAAAGCTCTAATTGGCCAGCAACTGGCCTGGGGCCTTCCTAGAACTGAGGCCAGGGCCCGCCCACCACGAGGGGGCTCCCAGATGGTCCTCTCAATAAGGTTGGTGCTCAAGGTCTGTGTCTATCACTGTCCACCCGCTTGTGCTGAGCTCAGAGACAGCAAGTGACTGTTCCAACCTATAGCAGAAGAAAGCCGCACACCAATGCTCCAAGAGCCTTGGGGTGCTCTTATCACCCCCCCAGTACAAGATATGTGTGGGGCATGAATTTCCCAGGGGGAGGGCAGTGGCAGCAGAAAGGAGAGTTCTCTGAGGTTCCATCTTACTGCTGAGCTGGGAACTTCTGCAGAGTTGGGGCTGTGCTTCAGGGTAAGAGTATGGAAAGAACTTGGTTTTGCATACAAAGGAGTCTTCAACCCAGAGTGGCACCGGCAGCCTCCTGGGGTAACAGGAAGGCAGGCTGTGAACTATGGTCCGAAGGTCCTAGGCCCTCTGTGGCTGGTCATTTTGGAGGAGATGCTTCCCTGAGGGGGCCGCACTGCCTCCAAGCTCTTTCCCTAAAGCCCCTGCAAAGGGTCTGCCTGGGGAGGTGGCTGCACAAGCATGAGCGCTCAAGTTTAGTCCCAGCAGTGCCTGGAGAGGTGGCACTCGCTTGAAACCTAACACTGGGGAGGAAGTGGCAGGGGGATTTCTGGGGGCTCCTTGCCAGCTAGTCTAGCCAAATCAGTGAGCTCCAGGTCCCAGGGAGAGACCCTGTCTCAAATAACCAACATTCAAGCTTGACTTCTGGCCTCCACACATGCACACATGTGCATGAGCATTCCTTTACACACATGTACATGTACTCATGGAGAGAGAAAGAGAAAGACACATACACACACACACACACACACACACACACACACACAGCGGGGGGCAACACTCTGTAAACTCTGCAAAGGAGAACAGCCGCTGTTGCTGGGGGAATGAATCCAACTACTCCATTGGCTTGTGGGAGACTGAGGGCCATAGGTGGGGTGGGAAAATGGCTCAGACAACCTCCTCCCCTCCCATCAGAGAGGGGAGGAAAAGCTACCATCTTGGTAGGCGGCCTGGCCAGTGTCTGCCCCACTCTGTGTCTGGATATTGCTCTTCCGTGGGCTCTGGCTAGTTACTTTAACGCCGCACATCTTGGACTTCCTTGGGAGGAAATAGCTTTGAGACAGGTGGGGCCAGAGGAAAGGACCTGACGGAATGTCGATGGCCCAGGTGACCGTGATATCCAGCTCCCTCTGCTGCGCAGCCCCAAACCCATCTGTGCCACATGCATGTTCTCTGCTTAAACACACACATTTGTGTGCATGCAGGCTCCAGATGGAGAGGCAAATGAAATCCAGCTCTTGGCACAGGGTCATTAGGGGTTCCCACCCAAGAAGCCTTCCCCACAAGGCAGAGAGCTGCAAGCAAGAGGTGCCTCTACTGGAGAGGGATCCTGACGGGCTGGCAGCCGGAGGTACTTCTCATTTGACTCCTTACCGTTCATGCAAATCCCCAGGGAGGCCACCACAGCTGAGTCCTGAGCTTCGGGTTGAGGAAGCAGAGATCTGCCTGTTGCCTGTTTGCCCTTGAGAAAATTACCTGACTTCTCTGAGTTTGTTTCTTCATCTGTAAAGTACTGTTTTCAAAAGACCAGAAAACTTAATAAAATACTCTCGGCAGTGCTCCCTAGTCTCTGGGGCCGTGGTGACTTTTCTTTCTGCCCAGTAATGGTTTTTCTAGGAGTGTTTCTCATCTACTTAGAACCTCATAGTTAAAGATGTGAATCAAGCTGTTCCCACTTCTCATCATTGTCCGTGGCTCACCTGTGGACACATGTCACCTCTGAGCAAATGTCAGAGCCAACTGCTTGCCCTGCTTCCTGGGCCACTGTGGGCTTGGCATTGTCCTGCAGAGTTGGCCCTCAGGCTGGGTGAAGGACCCATCACCTCCCAAGAACTCTGATGAGGACTCTTGTCAAGGCTGGAGGAGTCACTGCAGGGAAACCGGGTGGAAGGGAGGGTAACTGGACACCAAAGGCAGGGCTTGCAATGCCAGCTTCCTGGCCATGGTTGCTCTGACCTTAGTTTCCCCATCTGTGAATGGGCACATGCCTGTGTACCTCAGTGGGGGCCTGTGTGGATCTAGTAGAACAGGGGCTTGGCCAGCAGCCTGCCTCCCTGACCCCTGAGTCACCTGGAGGAGATAAGCACGAGGCTTCTTAGGAAGATAAATGATGTGTCTGTTTAAACCGTGGTCTCACCCTTCTCCTAGCAGCCAAGGGCCTTGCAGGTGTGCAACCGCTCCACACTGGATGTTTTCTGTCTTCTGGCCAGTTGGCCCATCTTTGTTTTGGCAGGTGGGCCTTCCTGCCTCCCACTCCAGCATTTGGTCACCCAGTCCCTGCTTGCAGCCAAGACACCTCGCATCCCTCCAAGGCTGCTCTCTCCTCCACACCCAGATCTTTTGCAGTGTAACGCATTTAAGGCTGAGTTTAAAGCTCATTGCTTCTATGAAGCCTTCCTTGTTTTGTCCAATGGATCCTATGCTGTCCCCATCGTTCTTTTAGTGACGATGTTCCACTATCAAGCTGGTTTTCCTCCCAATGAACTAGAAGATTCCGAGGAGTGGGTTGCGTGTCTCACTGTTTCCCCTGAAGTGTCTAGGCATGGATGACTAACACGGCTATCCATAATGCTTTGCTGAAAGCACGGTGCCTCTCACACTGTATGAAGACAACATTGTCCTCTTCCCACCAGATATACGCCATTAGAGATGTTGGAGTGTAGCTGAGCAGAGTGCTTGTTGATCATGCAGGAAGCCCTGGATTTGATCTCTAGTATCTCATGTAATTGGGCAGAGTGACTCATACCAATAATCCCAGCACTTGGAAGATAGGGGCAGGAAAATCAGAAGTCAGCATCATCTTTGACTAGTGAGTTGGAAACCAGTCTGGGCTACATGAAACTTTGTTTAGAAAGAGAGTGGGGTGGGGGTCAGAGGGTGGTAGAGAAAGATGTATGGATGGAAGAACAGTGTAGCAGCTCACCCCCACAGCCTTCCTTGGCTGGGTACCCCGTGAGCAGTCATGATGGTGTGGTGTGTTAGAAACTAGCTCTAGACTTGGATGGCAAAATCTTTACTTGGCCATTAAAGGCCTTCAAACCCAGGAGGCTAGGTTTAGGTGGGTGGGGAGCTAGAGGGGCTGAGGACCCTGGGTATTTCTCCAGAGTACCAGAATTCTCTAGAAATCTCCAGAATTCTGTGTAGCTTCATCAGGAACAGGAGGCTTGGAATTCAAGGCTGTTGTTGTTGTTTGTCTTTAAAAAAAAAAAGCCACTAAAGGCCTTCAAATCCAACCCATAAGCATTTCCCAGTATAGCTTCTGAATTTACCCCTTAGCGTAGCTGTTAACACAGGACAGACAATCCAGGTCAGTACAGTTCACACTAGCATCTGACCCTTTGGCCTGTGGTCCTAGCTCTGAGTCTGAGCAGAGAGACTGGGCATTTTCCTAGTTATCCACTACAGAGAACTTCCTAGTAGGAGGGCTCCACAGTCTTGGCTCCACACCCATGCCTGGAGCCAGTCCCTCTTCACCCTGACCTCAGTTGGTCGCATTCAGGACCGGCCTGTGTCCCAGCTCCCTGGTGTGTAGTCTGTGAGAACGCTTCTGCCTTCTCCTCCGCTGTGGCTCTGCAGGCACAGCTCAAGTCCCTCCAATCTCACGGCAACCACAGCGGATCTACTGTGGCGCTCCAGTCCTGCCACCCTCTGCCCATCCTTGTTGTGGACGGTGGGCTCTGTGGGCAGGGTCTGGCCATCTAGCTGAGTCTCCCAGTCCGGGCTGCTTCCCCTCAGGAGGAAGCATCCTCCCCCCATCCCTAAGCACTGGTGTCCACAATGCACTTGAGGAACATGGTGTCATCTTTTACGTAGGCATGCTTGGGCGACTGTAGCTTATTGAGGGGGAAGAAGAGCGGGCAGCCACTAGCCACGTTGGTCTCACTCTGTGGCCTCTGGAAGGAAGCTGAGCTCAGGTCAGGCCGGAAGGCGTCAATGGCATGCTCACGGTTGTTCTGGTCAAGTAGCATAAAAGTGACCTGCAGAGTAGGGGCAGATGGAGGGTCAGGCCTCAGGGGACGGCATTGGTCCTCACGGAAGCCCAGTGTTTGGGTTCCGGGGCTCCACGCACACTGCTCAGGCTGTGCCTCTGACCCTGAGTTCACACCACGAAGAGGTGATGGCCAGTGCAAAACTCTGCATCTGTGCTAGGGAGGGACCCGTGGGGTAGAAGGAGGAGCATCCTGTACCAGGGCAAGTTCAGGGTTTATCCTTCAGCATCCCATCCAGCAGGAAGGCAGTGGGAGTGTCTGTTGTGTGCATGTGTGCGCACGTGTGTGTGCAAATCAGAGGTCAGCACCAGCTATCCTCCTCAGTTGCTCTCTACCCTATTATTCTATTTTTTAGACTTGGAGAGCACTGGCAAGGCTCAGGCAAGCCCTAGAGGTCCTCATGAATCCTTCCCAGTTCCGGAATGACAGGTGCCTGCACGCTTCTGATGTGGATTCTGGGGAATAGGAAGGATTTACCATTTGAGCCATCTCCCTAGGCTTGGGAATTCTGAAGCCATAGTTAAATTGTCTGCTGAGACTAAGGCGCAGCAGCAAGGAGGCGGGACTCAGGCACCAACATGTGTCTGCTTCACTCAGAAATTTCTGATGCATCAACTTCAGCTGGGAACTCCTGCAGCCAGGAAGAGAAACCGGAGCAGACTTCTGCCAGGGTGGGGCTTCTGTCCATGCTTGGGACTTGGGCTTCTGGTGGTACCTCCCTGAGAAGTGGGTCACACAGACTCTCTGCCCTGGGACAAGCCCTTGAAGGCAGCTCAAGAAACACACTGCTTCTCATCACCTGCCAAAGCTGTTCTTAAACTTGCTGGCACTAGGATTCCTGGGGAGGGTAAAACCCTCCCCAGGTCTTCACCCTCCTCTCAGAGCGCTCTGTTCTAGTCTCTGTAGTTCCTGGCTCAGAGGATTGGGGGAGCCTCTGCTACTGGATGTGAACTCAGCTTCATTTTATAAAAGAAAATTGATTACAGTAAACACAGGAGACTTTCCCAGGTCTCAAGTGCAGAGCTAAAGCCAGCACTAGCACCCAGGTTACCATGCCCTCCCCAAACCCATCTTCTCCTGGGCCCATACCTTGTTCCGGAATGGCCAGGGCAGTAGAGCATCGTACTCTCCCCTCATGATGACGATGAACAGGGACAGGTGGGTCTTTTTGCCTGAGCCATCCCCATTCAGGTACAAGCGCAGACACAGCTTATAACCATACTTGGCAGTGTAGAAAGCTGAAAGATGAAGACAGTGTCAGCACAGGGCAGCAGGGCAGTGCTGGGCTTTGCAGATGAGGATTGGGGTGCAGCAGGTGGGGAGCTGAGGATAGCAGTGCCTGGGCCCCAGCTCCCTTCTTTAGGAGAATGTCAAGGAAGGCTATGCTTTGGAGGTTGCCTAGCCCAGGGTTGGCCATCTGATCACAGACTGACTCCACACGCAATGGCTCTGACTCAGCAGTGGGGTTGCTCTGGTATTTGTGGTTTTAGCACTTCCCTGGGGTGTCATGATGCTTGCCTCAAAGCTACACATGGGATCTATTATTTTAACCTGCCCTCAAGTAACCAGAGACCAAGTCCAGGAAGGGGAAGTGGCTGGACATTGTTTTATGGGCTGGGACAGAATTAGGGTTAAGGCTCAGGCCTCTCAGATGTTGGCACTGATTTTCTCTGTTGCACAAAGTTTGGGCCCTCCCTGAAGGCTGGTGTGAGAGAGGGCATTTCTTGGTTCTGCTGGAAACCCTTGGGCATGGCCCCAAGAGACAAGTCATCTCCAGTGACCAAGCATGGGGCTGATGGGGCTTTCTCTCTGTGGCACATCCTTGGGCAGAGCTCTGTACCCAGCTCTAAGCAGCCCCTGGTGGGGACCTCGCCTCTTTGGCTTCAGTTTATTTATCTGTAAAATGAAGTTGTGAGGACAAGCGTTTGGCAAGGCTCTCAGATGTCACATGCAGGGATGGGCTGGTCCTGGCAGATGGTGTGGCTTAAATAGACCCAGAGCTGCATGTAAATATTACATGTATGCCATCTATATGTGGATATATACACATGGGCATTTTATTCTCAGTTATATGCGCTGCTATATTATCAGTTAGTGAATAACAACAGCTACCAAGTCACTACTCTGTTAAGTCACTGTTCTGAGCAAGGGACCCAGAAACAAGGAAAAACCACCGAATTCACAGATGCTTGAGGTCTTCCGGCCATGCACATAATCGCTCCCCAGTGCCTGACTCGTCCTCTGCCTCCTACTGCAGATCATTGGCTGGAGAGTCCCACCTCTGCTTTACTGTCACTCCCAGGCCCACTTCTCATTCCATAGCCTCAAGAAGAGGCTGCCTTCTACTCCTCTCTGCAGAGTGCAGTTGACATTCAGGGAGGAGAGAGGGCTGCTGCTGTGCTGGCAGCTGTGCTGCCAAGCGATGGGGCTCAAATCACTGGCAGGGGCTCCAGCCTGACCCAGCATGGCTGTTCTCATTTCCTGTTTCCAGGCCCCCTGGGGCCTGCCTCTCCTGCCAGTCTCTGCTCCCATGAGGAGTTACCTGGAGAGAAGAGGCTGACAGTCCTGCCACACACTGACTCGTGGCACCGCCTGGTGACATTGGTGATCTTCCACAGGAAGGTACCATCGAAGGAGGCCTCCTCCATGAGTTGTAGGCTCTGCTCAAGCTTGCCCAGGACCTGGTCTTTTTGGGCCAGGGTCTGCTGCAGCTCCACCACCTGTAGGGAAGGCTGGTCAGCCCGAGGTCCCAGCACCCAGCTTGGGGGTACGGTTTGTAGTGGTGGGGTACGGAAATACATTCACCCCAAAGAGGCTTTCCTGGCCAAGCATCACCAGGTGCCTGTGCCTCTGTACTCTATGCTGCCCCTTGCTTGAAGTACCTTCCTCCTCTTGCTCTACTGGCCAACTCCTAGTCATCCAGCAGGAGTCCAGCTCACATATCCCTTCCTGGAAAGCCCCCAGCCATTGCCCTAGCTGGCTGGTCTCCCCCATGTTTCATAGCTCTTACAGTGATTTCCGTTTTCCTGTCCAGGCTGTGTCCCTCCCGGGTGTCCACACCTTGCATAGTGCCCAGCTGCAAGAGTGGAGCCAGAAGTCTGATGGAACGCAGGGAGCCTACTTTTCAACTGGGGCGAGGGTATAAATGGTATAAACAGAGGCAGCAAAGCCATTTGCGTCCAGGGCCTGGCCCTTCTAAAAGGTTCCCCCAAAGAAATGTGATAGAATAAATTTTAGTCATGAGCGAGAAGGTGAATCCTCAGACCTACTTGGCAGGTTGTGGTAGGGGTGAACTAAAGGCAGGCCCAGCTAAGTGGGAGACACTGGCATAATGTTGCTATTAAAAAAAGCAATAGGAGTGGCTGGAGAGATGGCTCAGCAGTTAAGAGCACTGGCTGCTCTTGCAGAGGACCCGCACTCAATTCCCAGCAACCGTGTGGCAGCTTGCACCTGTCTGTAACTCCAGTTTCAAGGCTTCTGACACCCTCACACAGATATACATTCAGGCAAAACACCAATGAACATAAAATAAAGAAGTATATTTTAAAAAGGAATAGGAGACTGGCTACACTAGGGAAAGGGTAATGTTAGGAATAAAACGAGGTGAACTGAGAACCGTGGACTCAGCTCTGGGACTTTGTCTGCAGAGACTGAAGCAGAGCATACAGGACACCATGGCCCACACTCCGAAGAGCAGGTGAAGCACTGAAGGAAGCGGTCTGCTAGGATGTGAACACTGACTAGCCAGCCACCTCTGGACAGCAGCCGCGGTTGTTTCGTGGGCCCCAAAGGGCACGGCTAAGAATAACACAGGGAGGACACAGCTTAGTGAAAGGAAGAACTCTGTAGCAATGATAACTGCCCAGCAGTGGAATGAGCCGCCAGGGAGGGAGCCAACTGGGGGAGAGTCCGGGTGAATTCTAAGCAGAACACCTGAAGCCTTGGATAGCGCGGCATTGGCTTTTACCCAAGCTTCTGATTCAGGGTCTTTACAGTAGGTCCCAGGACACAGGGGAGATGGGCTTGAGTGGAAGCAACTGCTCTGAGCAGGACGGATCACTAGAAGGCTGGATGGCACAGGGGCTCCCCGAGCTGGCTCTGAGAGCACATGGCACTCACTCACCCTCTGCTCCAAGCTCAGGATGTGGTCTCGGTCCAGCTGGCTCTGGTGGATGGAGGCGGCCAATGCCAGGTGGGAAGCCTCCACCTCCTTGTTGAGGACAGCAACAATGTTCTCAAATACACGCAGCTTCTCCTCCAGCTGAACCAACAGCTTCTCTTTCAGGAGGTGCCTCAGGGCCTGCTCCTCCTGGCTCTCACAGCAAGGTGCCCGGTAGCAATCTACCTCCAGGTCCCCCGTCGCTTCCACGGCTGCTTGAAGCTGCAGTTCCGACAGGTTCCGCTCCAGGGCCATGGGCGTGGAGCCCAGGTTGGAGCCTGGTGAGGACTTCCATTCCTTTAGGAACTCCAGCAGCAGGCGGAGGTGGGAGGCCTGGGAGGTGGCTTCGTGCTCCTGTATGGATTGTGGACTCCCCTGATGAGAGAGTGAGGGTCTTTAGTGAACAGTGAAGTGAAAGGAAACCCTGGGGACCAGAATGGAGACATGGCGTCAAAGGCCACCAAGCAAAGCCAGACCCACTATTCCATCAAAGGGAACGTGGCTGTCTCTGTGGGGTAGGGGTGGAGTGGAGCCATGTGCAGGAAGATAGTCTAGATATGCCCACAGGGCACAAACATCGCAGTCCTTGGTGTGACCATCCTGGAGGAGAATGATTCAGGACCACGGAGAGGGATGAGGGCTTGGGGAGGACACACTTTAGTGGGCATTAAGAGAACTTCCCAAGGTACAACAATGACTTGCCACTGAGGATTTGTTGCTTGGTAACTCATCAGCATAGGACACACCCCGAGGAGTGGCTTGGTGCTTTGGGAAGGTTTGGGGAGGGAGAGACATAGGGTCTGAGACCATGAGTGGATTGACATGTTGTCACTTACCTTGAAGGAACAACCAACACCTTCAAAGGGACACGTGACTCCAGCCTCAGCTACCTCAGGGTGACCCTGGAAATGATAGCTGTGTCGCTTACACGGCAGGCACTCTTACCTGCCCAGCCGCCCCCCAGCCCCACCCCTGGCTTGTCTCCTACCCCACTGCAGCTCTTTAGGAAGATTATACCAAGCACAAATGGTCCCTCTAACCACGTCATCATTGACCTTCTAATGTTTACTTCCCATGTTGGTAACTAGCTGATATTCTGGGCCCTTCCTAAGCAGATAGTGATCTATTACGGACTCAGGGGATGAAGACACACTGATAAGCAGATGGTGTGGGTTGTGAGATGGGCACCCTGGGCAGAACTCAGCTGCTCTCCAACTTGGCCTCTCTGCCCAGCCTGTCTCCCAGGTACCTTCAGACATACAGACAAACTTGGGAATTACCACATGCAAGGGACTGGCTTAGTGGTAATTGCTTTCTTTAGGTTAAAAGTCCCCCAAAGTTCCCATCAGGGGCAGGATCAGAAGAGTCCCTGGTGTAACTACCTTGTGACCCATGCTGATGCCAGGCTGCTGACTCTGCCCAGTGCTCTGCCCAGTGCTCTCTTCACTGTGGAGTGCTGATGCTAGCCTTGGGTGGGCAGCCAGCTGGGAGGGAGGTTCATTTGAGTCAAGAGGCCACAGCAAGCGCATCCCCCCTCCCCCATAGCTTTATGCCTCTGTAATCCACTATGGAAGCTACTTTGCCTTAAGATTTCAACTTGTGCCCTTGCTTAGCCCTGGAAGTTCGTCAAGTCTCTTAGAGGACAGGAGGAAAAAAATGGGTTAACGAAGAGGATCGGGCTCCTTCCACCCAAACGCTTCTCCTTGTACTGGGTTTTATTTTGATATCGATGAAAAGAATTAAAGCTGCCAGATTAAGTGACATTAAATTATATCTGGCCCATGTTACCTAACATTTATATAAGTGCTGTATTTTAATTTTGCGAAGAGCAAAGAACAAGACAAGCCTTGGAAAGCACAGCACCCATTCCCTGTACTGTGCACGTGGGGCACAGAGGCCCACAGTTAGGTGTTTGTGTCTGTTCCCATGTGGCAGCTGGTCTGCACAGTCAAGCTGGGAGGCTCAGAATTTCTTCTGTGGAAATGAACTTGATTCTTATTATTTCTGAGGGCTCCCCTGGAGAGGGGGCTGCTGAGAAAGAGAAGGGAAAGCCCTTCAAACCAGCTCTGGCCAGGGTAGGAAGTCCCCACACTCTCTGAATGACAGGGACTGGTGCAGAGGAGGAGAGACAGGTGTGGAGCCCCTTCTGCATCTGGGTGGGAGGGAGGGATGCCCTGGCAGCTGTTGATCTATGACTCAGATGTCACAGATCCTGGGAAGAACCTTCTAGAACCAACTTAGTGTCTTCATTTTACCAAGGGAGAAGCAGGATCTGAACTTTGCCTCTAGCCATGCACTGAGGGACATAAACCCATCCCTGTACACCATGGGTCACTCACGGTTCAGTGCTGGAAGGAGCTTTGGCTGAAAGTAGCCTGCTTTTGTCTCTCCATGGGAACAGAGAGAAGGATCAAGCAAAGAGATCTTGGCCACTGAGGAGCTCTGGCATTGAAAGTCCCAGGGTGGGGGCTGGAGAGATGGCTCAGCAATTAAAAGCAGTGGCTGCTCTTCCAGGGGCCCTGAGCTCAATTCCCAGCACCCACAAGGTGGCTCACAACCATCTGTAATGGGATCTGATGCCCTCTTCTGGCATGTAGGCATACCTTCAAGCAGAACACTCATGCATAAATAAATAAAAATAATAAAAAGAAAAAAAAGAGAAAGAAAGAAAGTCCCAGTGTAAAACGCTGTCTTGAAAAACAAACAAACAAACAAACAAACAAACAAATAGTCCCAGGTGGCTCCCTTACATGAAATATAAGAGGTAAGGTTTTATACAGTGACTTGTGGACCACACAAGCTTTGTTTGGGATTTTAATTGTGAGATTAACATAAAGATTGACATTCATTTTCTGGATCTAGTAAAAGATTTGCTCTAAACTCTTATCACCTTCATGTCATTTCACAAAGATAAATAAAAGTAGGGAGCTCTCTCAGAGTAAAGATTGACTCTCTAAATGGAGAGGATTTCATTTTTAAAACTGAATGTATTTCTATAGTTTCATCATTTAAAACATGATTTGTTTAACTTTATTTTAAGTGCACTGTCAGACACCCTGGAACTGGAGTCACAGACAGGTGTGAGCTGCCATGTGGTGCTGGGAATTGAACCCAGGTCCTCTGGAAGAGCAGCCAGTGTTCTTAACCACTGAGCCATCTCTCCAGCCTCTAGTTTTATCATTTTCATCATGAGCTGGTGGGATCTGAAAACCTCTGGGGTACACAGATACTCCTTAAAGATCCTTTCAGCTTGGTGGGGAGGGATGGGCCAGATTTCAAGGCCCTGTTGCATAAATATGTCGCTCTGGCCCCTTCCAAAGGTTCAAAGGTGTCTCTTACTCCTGAATGCACAGCTTGGCTCATCCAAGAGGTGAACTGAAAATGGCCCCTCTCTGTAATCAGGAACTGGCTGGATCCCTCAAGTAACGGCTGGAAAGTAAATGTTTTGGGGCTTTGGAGTTTCTGTTGTAAGTTCTCAATCCTGCCACTGTGGGGAGAAATGAGCTACAGATAATATGTGAGCATGAGGGTGGCGAGATACTAATAAAACTTTATTTATGGACACAGAGTTTGCATATAGTCTTCATGAGTTCCTAAATATGATTTCTTCCATCAGTTAAAAACATATAAACCATTCTTATCTTGTGGGCTATATATAAAAACAGGAAATGGGCTGGATTTGGTCCAGGAGCCAGTTTGTGGACTTCTGTTCTAGTCGGTGGTTCCAATTCTTAATGAATCAGAGCCTGCCAGGTGGCTTGGGGCAATGTGCTGCCATTACTGTGAACACCTGCCTCTGCCTTGCTCATAAAGCGAATTCATTGTAGGCTAAGACAAAGGAGGAATGCACCTGCACTTGTCAGGGGCCACATGGGCAACTACCTACCTGCTTTGTCTACCTGGACAGCACCCCTCTCCCCCCGCACCCTCACTCCTTCCTGCTCTCTCTCTCTCTCTCTCTTTGCACATGGAGGCCAAAGGAGAATCTCCAGGAGCTGTTTCTCAGGTGTCTGCCATCCACCTTTTTCCCTTCCCCACTTTCTTGAGATGACGATCTCTAATGAGTCTGGGACTCACTCCGTAGGCTGGGCTGGCGGGCCAGGGAGCCCCCGGGCTCCACGAGTCCCTCCCCAGCACTGGATTACATGCATCATCACACACAGCTTTTATTACATGGATTCTAGTGCGCAAACTCAGGTCCTCACAGACTGAGCCGGGCAGCTCGGCCTCCGTGTCTACGCTAACATACCTTCTCTGGAGTCAGACGGCTTGCTGGGCTCACAGGTCGAAGGCTGTTTGCTCTGCATTTGGGACAGATCTGATCCTCACCATCTCTGGGGAAACAAGAACAAGTCTCCCAAATAAGTCAGTACACCTGGCTGTCACCTGCCATTAGTCCTGCCACCTTCCTGGTAGGCTTAAAAGCCCGGAGCTTGCCTCTTGCTGTAACTCCACAATCCTAGAGCCCTATCTCCCAACCTCGGAAGCCCATTGTGACCTGAAGCTTCAGTGGGTTGCTCTGCAACCCCACCCTCTTGCTTTGCCTGGATGGACCTTTCCTCACTCATGTATGTGATCATGGATGTCTTGCTGTGGACACACCCACCCAAATGCTTGGCCACAGGGTCTCTACTGGAAGAATTACCCCACTCACTGACTTGCCTTTTTCAAACTTGTGAAAATTTTGAATTCCCTCACTCCTTCCAATCCCAAGGGTTTTAGGCAAGGGATTATGGGTAGGAAACATCATTCATCCTTCTCAGTACCCTGTATGTGGTTCTGATCTCTTATTTTTTAAGCATGACAGATTATCTTGGCCTATTAGAACAAGAAGAGGCCTCAGAGTTTATCTACTAGAATGGGCGTCAGATTTGGACCAGGGTGCTGTGTGGGGCACCTGTGTAAGCACTTCCAACACTCGATGAGTGCTGCTGGCCAGGCCCATTTCTAGGTAAGGAGAATGAGGTCTCAGAGACTGAGGCCTTGGATGGGCTGTGGGAGAGGGAGTCAAATGCAGAGCAAGGGTGAGCAGGGACCCTGCACTCTCCAATCAGCTTCTGCTCTTTCCTCTGCCAGGTTCTTGGTGGGGGTAGGGGTGGGTGGACCTGTGATGAGCTCAGAGCTTCAGCTGGCCTGGAAGCCCAGTCAGTTGTGGCCCCCACCCCCACCTGGCCTTTCCACTGCCACACCCTCCCACCCTCTTCCTGCAGACTCCCCTCTTAGTCACTGAATTGGAACTTCTCATTTGACTGATCCAGTTTCCCCGCATTCTTAAGCTGTACTGTCCCAAATTAAAGATCATGGCCCAAGGCCATTTTAGAGTATCTTCCCCAGGAATCTCACAGGAGGTGAGGTGACTGGATCTCTCTGGGAAGCCTTGCTGTTCTCATCTATACAATAGGCTAGCAACGGTACTGACTTCTGCTGGCTGATCTGAGGACAGAGGGACAGGGTACTTGGCACACAGCAGGTGCATAACAATTGCTTAAGGCAGGATGTTAACGCTGCTATTGGTGTAGCACATCTCAGTTATTTATACTTCAAGCATAAGCATACACCCTACTGTATCTTTACCCCCTTTAACTGGGTTTAATAAAATGAAATAGTGTTTTTTCACAGTTTGATATCTGCCTACATAGGTTCATTATTGTAAGAAGTTTTGGAAATATTATTGGTGGAACCTTATAACAGTTCTGCGAGGCAGAAGACAATTGCACAGGCAAGAAGCTGGGACATGGAGACGTCCAAGGTTCACACCAGGCCACACAGTTAAGAAGTGGCCCTGTGGAGCTTTAAAGTTCTACCTTAATAGGTGAACTGACAACGATACTGATCCACCCACCCATAGCCAGGGGGCGGTATGCAGAACAAGAGTGTAGAACCGAGGCCCAGAGAGGTGAAGTTACCTGCCCACAGTCACACTTCCCATCAGGGGACCCTTCCTGGCAATTTCTCCCACCAGCCCTTGGCTCTTTGGCCCCTCACCTCAGATTCTCAGAGTGACAGGCTGTGCAGCAGAGAGCTCTGGGCTCTGATGGGTCCTGGCAGGCAGCAGGGGGGCAACCAAATGGAAACTCATTTTCATCAGGGGCTGGGCGGGGGCCACTGGCTGAGCTGGAGGCCATTTCGAGATCTCAGTTGGCCAGAGGGTTGTCTAAGTAGAGCAGAGGACCAGCCTTGTGGAGTCTGTAGAGAGAGAAAGGTGGGTTCTAGCCTGGGCCACTCTTTTTGGTGACTTTATCTTCTCCTCTCTGGCTTGTGAGGCACGACGTCACAGCTGAGTCACAGAAGGGATGAAGTAGGAATTACCCTTTGTGGTAAAAAAAATCCCCTGGACAGAGACTGAAAGCTTTTAGGAGTGTCCAGACCTTTTTTAGAGTGAGAAAGAGCAAGAGTCAGAATCAGAGGGAAAGGACAGAGCCGCAGCTCTCCAGAGTCAGGGTTCCCCTACCTGAGAACCACAGGCAGCATTGGGCTTCCTCTGTCTCCTCCCCAGGGCCCCTTGGTGGAGAGGTCACGTGGCCACTTGTCCCCATCCTCCCCCTCCCTGAGCCATGTAGAATTCTCTGGGACAGTAGGTGGCGGTAGTGGGGAGTCACCTTTCTGATGGAAATTCCCAGGGTCCGAAAGCCGGTCCAAAATTCAAGTTCTAGGTCCTCCAGGGGGTCTAGGTGGCCTCCGGTAAATGGCACTTTCTTACACTTCGTTACCTTATCTCTGAAAAGGCAGATTGCACAACTGGTCTAGGGTTTATGACTGGGGACCCTATGACTGAGGCAAGCAGAGGCAGCAGGAAGGCCTCCGCTGACCTCACCCTGTCTGTAGCATCGACCATCAGTCATGATGGTGACGAATGAACAGAGCCCTCTTCCCAAGCCCCACTCAGGAAGTCACAGGTGGCTGCACGCTCTGGTCAGGCGCCACCACTTCCCTGTCAAGAACAAGACACTGAACAAGTCCAGGTTCATGGGGATTTGCTCTCAGCAGCCAAGCAGACTGTACATGAAGGGCAAGCATGGCACACCTACTGTGTGCCAGGCAGATTTTCTCCTCTGCTCCTTACAATCCTTCTGTAGCCATGTACAACTCAATGAAGCAAAGCATGCAGTGCAAAGTCACACAGCCTGTGGTGGAGCAGTGCGATCTGAACCAGGGCTGTGCTTGCTAAGTTCTGGGCTGTCCCCCCATACAAGAGGCAAGAACAAGGCAGGATGTCGAAGTCTCAGAGCCTGCAACATTGGTCCGAGCATCCGGCTTGTCTCAGACTGTCAAATGAAAAATATGTCCTCTATATACTTTTCTACCTACTGTATTGCTGTAGGGGTTTGTAGATGTACATGATTCTTTCGAACTGAAAAGCTCTGAGCTCAGACAGGTCTGAGATGGGATCCTGGATCCACCACATGGTCTCTTAATATTATTTATAATATTAAATAAATTATTTATTATTATTATAAAATAATTAATATTATTTATTTATTTTGAGACAGGGTCTCACTATGTAGTCCTGGTTGGCTTAGAACTTGCTAAGTAGACCAAGTTGGCCTTAAATTCACAGACATCTGCCTGCCTCTGCCTCTCAAGTGCTGGGATTAAAGACATGTGCCACCACACCCAATTCAACACATGGTCTTCAATGTATCTGAACCGCAGTGCAGTTTCTACATCTGTAAAATGGTGGGATAAAACATCTATTTTACCTGATTGCCAAGATGATCAAATGAATTGGTGGGTCTTCTAATTACATTTCTCTTGCTGTGAGAAAACACCCTGATAAAAAGCAACATAGGGGAGGAAGTTAATTTGGCTTACAATTCCAGGATAAGGTGGGGGAAGTCAAGGCAGGACTTTCAACAGTTAGTCAGATCACACCCACCGTCAGGGATAGAGGGAAACAAATGCATGGATGCTTGCTCCCTTTCTTGTGCTCAGTTCAGTTTCTCTACTTTATACAGTTCAAAACCCCCTGCCTAGGGAATGGCACCACCCACAGTGGGCTGGTGTTCCTACATCAATTAACTTAATTATGACATTCTCCCAGTGCACACCCATAAGCCAACCCAAGGTAGACAATCTCTCATTGAGACTCTCTTCCCAGGTCATGTCAAGGTGACAGTTATAGCTATCAGGCACAGTAGGGGAATACTGGAGAGAAAACCAAAAGCCTTGCACAAGTGCTTACTTACTGAGTCACATCTCCAGATTGTTTTAAGTACTTTCACACACATCAGCATTTCCCTCTGACCTTTGACCTTTGGAGACCCTTACTTTATAGCTGGGAGACCCAAGGCCTTGCCTTGCTTTGCCCAGGACCTCACAACTGGTGAGCCAGGAAGGACTGAGCCCAGACCTGCACTTTAAAACGAGCTTGGCCCTTATCCCAAATTCCTTTTCCATATCTACTCTCTCTTCACTCTGCAGTAAAAAAAAAAAAAAAAAAATTAAGAGGATTCTCTGCACAGCTGCTAAAACTCCACCCGTTTATAGGCCAGGCAGTTTCGGTCCCAACGAGGACCAGAGGGCTCCGAGCTCTTCTTCCAAGCCCTCTCCTTCTCTCATTCAAGCAACTTCAGAGTTGATTCTTGCCCGGCTGAAATTCTCCGTGGGCCCTTTCAACCTCTCTCCTTTCTCCACCTCCCTCAGTCCCATCTCATGGCTCTCAGCATGTGGAATCTCTATGCTCTGAGTCTCAGTGTTTATGCTCAGTGTCCATCCTCCTACTAGTCTTTAGGGACGCACCTGGCCCACACCCCACTTCCCCTAGAAAGTCTCGGTGAAAGTACCCAGATTGGGATCGCCAGCCCAGGCACGCTGTAGGGACGCCAGCCTACAGCCCCACTGCCCTCCCGCCCCTCGCCCCACCTTCCCTCCGGCAGGTGACTGTCGCCCCGACGCAGCCAGGTCAGGTGGAGCTCAGAGCTGCGGCGACAGATCCGGGACCAGGACACTGCTCGGGAAGGGAGGGGAGCGAGGACCCTGGCGGGTTCTGCAGCACAAACCCGCGTCCAGAAGATCGCACTTGGGGACCCGCAGGAGCCGGGCAACCAACCTGCGTGCCGACGCCTGCTCGTACCGGGCGGTAGCGTCCTCGGGGCGGAGAACCAGGCTGGCTGGCGGAAGCCATGGGAAGCCTGGCCTGGGCGTGCTGGAGGGGCTGGGCTGGGCTGGCTCCCTGGGCGGGGCGAGCGCTCCTCCAGCGGGGAAACTGAGACCCGGATTGCATCTGCTGGAGTCGTGGTGCTAGCTGACTCGCACTCCGGCAGTGGCTGCACACGTGCAGTACCCAGTACCACGACTGCAGGGGCGCACATGCAGCATTGACCTTCAGCCGGGCCAGGGCACAGAGTTGAAAAGTAGCAAGTCTGAGCCTTTCCGCAGTGGATTCTTGGAAAGGGCTCTGCACCCTGCAGGCTCGGCCAAGCTCTGTGGATGGTACAGCTCTCAGGGCACTGTGCGCTAGCAAAAGTGGGTGCAACCCGGGAGTGGTTGTGTTCTTTAAGCTAAACACACACAACATTTTACACTTACACAGGTGCACACACAAGCCCACTTATTCCCCATGTATCCTATGTATCCGTTTATATCAGTCAGGATACAAGTTTAGTTTAAAAGATTAAACAAAACGAAACAAAACAAACAAGCAAAACCCAACTTGTAGTTTTGCAACAAGCAATCTCTCAAGGGCACCTTCTGTACGCAGACGTCTAACGCCTCTTAGGCTGGTGACTAGTAGTTGTCCACCTGGTTAGTTTGGTTTGGGCTTCTCAAAAGCTTCTCTTGAACTTTTAACTGGATTTTTACATTTGTTATTTTGAGACAAGGTCTTACTGTGTAGCCCTGCCGACTCCAAACTTCCAGCAATATTCCTGCTTCAGCTTCCCAGTGCTGTTATCACAAGCATGAGTCACTTTGCTGGACTGTCGGGTTTGGACTTGGGGGGGTGTACATTTCCCACCTATGGCAGGCCCACGGCTGGCTTCAGGGTTCCAGCAGGTGATGCTGAAGGACTGGGCAGGGCATCCGGCTGGCTGGTGCAAGAAAGACTGTTGGGGTTCCACTTGGAAGGGTGATGTCTGCCTGAAGATGAGCATTGTGTCTCAGAAGCTCCCCAAAACACAATCTTTGATCTGTGCAAGCATGGTCAGAGGGGCCTCCAAGAGACTTATATTCTTCTGCTTTTAACTTTTTTCTTTTTGAGACAGGGTCTTGTTATGTAGTCCAGTCTGGCTTAGAATTGGTGATCCTCTTGTCTCTGTTTCTTAAGTGCTGGGATCACAGACATGTGCCACTCAGCCTGGCTTGGGCCTTTCAATTCTAACAGTAAAGGATTCTAGGAGTTCCCTGTGTCCCTGATATTAAAAGTCACTGATTCTCAAGTGCAGTTGGAGAAGTGACATTTCTAAAGGACCTGGGCCCTGTAAGAGCCACTCTATAGACCCGTCTGTCTCCCACCCTCCTCCCCCTCTGCCCTAGGCAAGGGTAAAGAGAAAGAGCAGTCTGACCTCATGCTTTTCATGTGCCACATCCTGTTTTCAGATCAGTGAGTTCATTCTCTGGAAATTTACCAAGGGAAATAGTTTAATTTTGGAAAGTACCAAAAACTCATCTGAAGTCACCCAGCATAATTTTAGGGGCTCTTGAAATAGAGGGGGCATCACCGGAGGACCACTCAGTGCCCAGGGAACAGTCAGGCAGCCGAAACCGAAAGCCAAGCCTGGAGAGGCTTCTGATTTAGAAAGGAAATAAACCTGACAGAGACCACTCACCTCAACCCAGGGCACTAGCTTTATTTTTCTAAAAAGAAGTTTCAAAAGAGGGATTGTCTCCCTGGCCAGGGTCTCAGATATGGTGGTCTATAACCTAGCTATGATGGAGGACCAAGAAGGCAGAGGAGTGGAGCTTAGTTGAGAAAGCATTTGCTTAGTGTGCACTGAGGACCTGGGTTCACTCTCCAGCACCATGAGAAACTGGGCATGGTGGTGGCAAACACTTGTAACCCTTGCACCCAGAGGATGGGGGAGGGATCAGAAGCTCAAGGTTGTCCATGATTGTGTAGTGCAGCAAGCAATGATCTCTTCTCGTCCCTTTGGATCTCAGAGACACTGACAGCGAAGGTCTCAGGCTCAGTTCCCCAGCAGTCAGACCTTGGACACTGAAGGCGACTGCCTGGTTCCACAGCCTTTAGGGTTTGTGGCACCTGTGAAGTAGTTCAGAACTGGATGGCAAGGGGGATTCTGGATAATTAACAACCCCTAAAACAGGTTGTGAGTCACTGTGCACTGAAGAGCATAGGGCACAGATGAACACCCTAGAATGGCTTCCAAGTGTCTGGCCCTGTTTCCTAGAATACGATTTATGGTCTAATTCTATCATGCAGAGCAGGAAACCTGTGAAAGCTGAGGAGGTCCTGACAGCTGGGATGAAAGGCACTGTATCTTCCTCTCCCTCCCCCATTCAGTCTGTACAGAATCGTTTACAGACAGATATCTTTGGTGTCTCTCTGTGTATGTGTGTGCAGGTGCATGTGTGGGTGGAGGCCAGGGGTCAACTTTTAGGTTTCATCTGTCAGGAGCTGCTCATCTTATTTTATAGAGACAGGATCTTTTCCTTGAAACTGGGGCTCAAAGACTAAGCTAGACTGGTTGGCCAGCAAGCTCCAGAGATCTGCTTATGTCCCCATCTCCAGCAGCAGGAATATAAGTGCATTGCACCGTGCTGAGTATTTTTACTGGCTTCAGGAGATTGGACTTAGGTACCCATGTCTGTGCGTCAAGCACCTTACTGACTGAACTATCTTCCCAATCCTAGTTGATAGAATGTATTTATTTATTTATTTTAAAGAAGACGATAACCTTAAAGATCATGTAACACATTGGATTATTTTCAACTTTGAATCGTCTACAAGATCTTGTTTTCACTCTCATAAGGAGCCCAAATACACAAAAGCAGACGGAAGGAGAGAGACGCTAAGCAGGTTGGCAGGCAGCCTGTGTGCTGGGCCGCTCTCTCCAGCCCCACCTTGACTCTAGCCCCTTACTGAAACTCAGCCTGAAAATAGTGCTTGGAATTAGATGTTCACTACCGGCTTAATCTTTGCTGACTTCCGACTCAGGACCAGGAAGTTTGATTAAATCGAGGCCTGCAGGCAATCAGCAACACAGGAAAACAGGAGGCACCCAGTTCTGCAATGCAAAGGAACCATCTCAGAAGCTTGCACAGAACTGATATTCACAAACGAATCAGGGGAACACCCCAAGGAGCTCAGAAAGGCTAGAAAAATTAGAGCATATTATGTGAGTGTTTGCTTGAGTGCTACTTAAAAGTGTTCTGAGTATCTTTCTTGCTATAAATAACTGGAATTAAAAAAAATCCTCTTTGTAAGTTTTTTCCCTTTTCTGTTTCAGCAGAATATATGGGCGCATCAGATGATCAGAAACGAGGTCTCTGGGTACCTGGAGAAAGTAGTCTGCAGAGCGCCTTTGCCTGCAGTGTTGTTTCCGGCGTAGGCATCTGTGTGCCTGTCTTCCATCAGTGAGTACTCACAAGACTGCTTGTAAAAACCTTTACTTCAGGGCCAGTGGGAGGGATCAGTCCACAAAGGTGCTTGCCACAAACTGTGTCTGATCCCTGGGATCTCTATGGTGGAAGATGAGAAGCAGCTTGAACAGGTAGTCCCCTGACTTTTGTATGTTCACTGCTGTGGTGCGTGTGTGCGCACACACAGACAAAAGTGAATTAATGTTTTGCTTCAGGACACAGTAGTTAGGGGTGATGTCATCATCATCAGGAAGCAACAAGTTTGTCTTTGACATTGCCTTTGGGGTGTTGTAAAGCTAGAAAGAATGTGGTACTAGAAACTTAAAAAGAAGCCTGGGTCCATTGAAGGAAGAGTCTATGTTTGATAATTTTCTCTGCTCGACAGGTCCAGATTCTATGTTTAAAAAAGCCAGACTCTAGGGAAGCTCTTTGTATTCTAAGCGCTGGGTCCCTGGGGTTTCCCTGGATTCCCGTCAACTGGGCACTTTGAAAGCAAGGTGGATGTCATGGAAAGGCCAGTGACTCTCAGGAGCAGGTGGAAGGAAGGTCCTGAGGAAGAGCTCCACAGATAGATAAAGACAACCCTGAGACGCCCACAATAAGGAAGGCCTTAAAACTGACCCACCCACCTAACCCTAACCACTTTTCTTTGTCTTCTCTGGCCACCCATGCACCATGTCCTAGGAGTCTGTTTTTGCCATGTGTCAACTCATTCTTTTGTGGACTGCGGAAATCAAGACTCTCCCCTAAGGGTGGAAACCAACAGGGGCCTCCTAATTACTACTCCACACTTGTGTGGTGTGCTTTTCCTGGCTGTCTACTCATGCAGAAGAAAGGGGGCTTATGTTCTAAATCAACTGTGCATCTGGTGGAGGAGAGGTGCAGCTTGATGGTCCTCTGGCATATCATCCTGAGGACTCAGTCTGGGAAAAGAAAAACAAGGTATTTTAGTCAGGGTTCATTAGAAGAATAGAACCAGTAGAAATACAAGAAATACAAGAAATTATTAGAGTGGCTTACAGGCTGAGGTCCAGCTAGTGCAGCAATGACTGTCTACTAATGGAAAGTCCATGAATCCAGTAGTTGTTTGTCCAGTCCATGAAGCTGGATGTCTCGGCTGGTCTTCAATATATGCTGGAATCCTGAAGAAGTAGGCTCTAATGCCATTGAAGAAATGGACTTGCTACCAGAGCCAAGAGCCAGGAAGGAGAGAGACAGAGAGACAGAGAGAGATTCTTTGTTCCACGTCCTTTATATAGGCTGCCACTAGAAGGTGTGGCCCAGATTAAAGATGGATCTTCTGACCTCACAAGGTGGGTCTTCCAACCTCAAATGATCCTATTTATTAAAAATCCCTCCCAGGTGTGCCTAGCAACCTGGGGTTTTAGTTAACTTTAGATGTAGTCTATTTGACAACCGAAAATAGCCATCACTCAAGGTGTGCTGTTTCTCAGAAAGCCGGACACCTGCTTCTACTCCCTCTGCAGGAATGGGGTAAATGCTCTCCCAGCCTTGTATGGTATGCCCCCCTAAATGGTGGGAGAAGTTTCTCATCATACCCTTTATTATTCAAATGCTGCTGCTGGGGGAGAGGCACAACCCACTGTTTATGGGCTGCATGCATATTTGGGCTTGCAGTGGTACCAGGAGCCATGGTAAGAAAATGCTGGAAGGTTCTACTAAAGGCCTAGCCTTTATGAACTTTAAAAAATGTTTTTGAGGGAAGCTCTGTGCAAAGCCTCCTCTGATGGATTCCTCTTACAGCTCAAGCTAGAATTCCCAGCACAAGCCAAGATATGGGAACAGGAACGAAAGGTGTGAGAAAAGGCTGAGAAGCAGGGCCTTTGCTCCTCAAAGAATCTGAAACTGGGGTCAAGTGTGTTGTGAACAAGAGGCTGCCGCTTGCTCATCCTTTCTGACCTCTTTACTCAGGGTAAACATAGTGAAAACTGGGCTTGCATAGTCTGTCCGAGGGCTGGACCCATCTTCTTGGTCTTCTGTTGCTTTTTGTCCCAGAGCATCTCAGTTGTACGCTATGCTTTTGGTGCTGCATTCACTTCTGCTTAGATGTCTGTCTCTCTTCGGCAGGTTCCTGAAAGCCGAGGGGCAGGACAGATATGTCTCTGAAGGCCCCTGTACCAGCCTACCTCTTGCATGCACTGGGGGCCCAGTTAATACTTATTAGCAGGAATAAATTCATCGTCCTAAGAGGATCTAGTGATGCTAGGAAAACATTATTCCTGTGTTTCATATTTGTGGGCTTCTACAATGTTTGTTTTTTTAACAAACTTATTTTAAAAAGAGGTTATATACTTTCTGAGGTGGCCATTGTCTACCCCAGCGGTTCTCAGCCTGTGGGTTGTGACCCCTTTGGGTGTCGAATGTCCCTATCACAGGGGTCACCTAAGACCATCTGCATGTCAGATAATTACATTACAATTTATAACAGTGTCAAAATTACAGTTAAGAAGTAGCAAGGAAAATAATTTTATGATTAGGCGTCACCGCAACCATAAAGGGTTGCAGCATTAAGAAAGTTGAGAAACACCGGTCTACCCTATTTCAGAACTATTCTTAAAATATTTTGTGTGTGTGCGTGTGTGTGCACACTTGTGTGTGTATACATGTCCATATATGCATGCATGTGTGTGGGAGCACACAGGAGTCTGTGGAGGCCTTGTTTATTTTGAGACAAGGTCTCTCACTGGACTGGAGCTCACTGATTGTATATGTGGCCAGAACGCCCCTAGGATCCGTTTGTCTCTATTCCCTGGTGCCAGCATTATAGGTGTGCGCCACTGTGCCCAGCTCTTTATGTGGATCCTGGGGACCCAGACTCAAGTCCCCATGCTACTGTGCCAAGCACTTTACTATCAGAGTCCCTTGGACCTTGCTTACTACTTTCTGTTGCTGGTGTCGGGCTCACACCCACAGGTCTCCACAGAGGGCAGGCAGAGCTGATGGGGGAGTCCAGCTCCCCAGCACTAGCTCCTGCCCCTGCCTTGCTTCTCCTTCTCAGAAAACATGTCTGCACACAAGCTCCTCTGAGCTGCCTTGGGTCCCCTACAAGGACTACCCTGGAGACCAGCCAGAAGCAAGAGTGCCCCTGGAAAGGACACATCTATTGAAAAGCAGAAGCATGGCATACATGCACACAAGCTCGTGTCTGCAGGATGGCTGACTCTCATGCAGGTACACAACCCCATGTCTTCAGGATGACTGAAACTTCCAAGGTTTCAAAGGAAAGTAGAAATCTGGATTTTTCAGTGATATTAAAAACATACCATTAACAAAATCCAAGACAAAATAAACAACATAACAACAAACCCCTCAAATCACACAAGATTCTCCATACTTCCTGTCTGTGGGCCACTGTGTGAGACCTCTGGTCAAGCCTGGCAGTCCACAGACACGTCCTGAGTGAAGGTGCGAATGGGGTAACAGGCCACTCACCCAGGTCAGACACATTCTAAGTGTGCTTATCCAGATGTGGATACATGATAGGGGCCATCATTGAAAACTGAAATCACTGAAAATCATATATATGCCATCTCCCAGGATATGGTCTTAAAACTTGCATTTTTCATCAAGGAAACTGCCAAGGTCATGAAGCTAGGGGGTGGCTGGATTGGAACCCCAGGTTGTCGAACTGCAAAGCCAGTGTCTGTCAATGTCACTCAAGCTGCCTCCCAGACACCCGGATCAAGGTTTTCTGCTAGCTTGCTAAACCCCATGAGTTTAGAGAGTGTATCTTATCTGATCATTGTTCCCAGCAGAACGTAGAAATCGCTCAATAAGTAACTTCCACAGTTGCACACAAACATGGCAGAACGTGTGCATACCCATGCTCACACATACACATAATTGCCCTCATCTCTCACCTCCCAGGGCATCAGAGCCCAAACTGGTTCACCCCAAGTTTTCCCTCCCGGTGCCTTGCCACCATCACCCATCCTTCACTAAGAGCTTCCTGGAAATCTTAGTGAGGCTGTGGTGTTCTTTTTCCCTAAACCAGGAGACAAAATAGCAGTTTTATTTTTCAAAGTCTGGGATTCATAAACCTGGAATCCTTCCTTCATTTTTTCCACTAGAAATTTCCTTGGCCTTTTGCCTTCCTCCAGGACCTTGGCTAGGAGGTTACACTTGGAGCGCCCTCTGCTGGGCACCATCCTCCCGACCTACTGGGCACTTGCAGAGGGAAGGCCTGGGTCTCTTTCAGGATGGAAGACATTATCAAATGGGGAAAACAAATCAGAGGCTGGTTGAAAGGGGTTGATTCTGAGATATGCGTGCTCATCCTGAGTGTGTGCCAATGTGTGCTACTCGTAGGTGCCTCGTGCGTGCGTGCGTGTGTGTGTGTGTGTGTGTGTGTGTTTTCATTATTGAAAATAAAAGAAGAAATAATTCTCAGAGCACTGTCTAAGGTGCTCTACTCTACCTATGGGCCCTGAGTGAGCCGATGGCAGGAGTTAGGGGACATCATGTAACAGCCCTTTCTTCAATGCCCTCACATTTAACAGGTGAGGAGCTGAGACTCAGAGAGACTTTGAGAGCAGAGTGGAAGGGACGTTTCCCAGGACCTGCCCTTGCTGATTACACCTGTAAAATCTCTGTCATTTTAACCTTCTTCCCAAGTGATTTCTTGAGGTGAGTAGTTTTGTTTTCACTTTAAAGATTAAGATAATGAGTTCTCAAGATGCGAAAGGGAAGGGAGAAGTCTGGACATGAATCCGACCCGCTGCCGTCTTCTGAGGCACTTGGATCTCCCCCTGGCCCAGGTCTGAATTTAGCAAGGCCCACAGTGGAATCTGAGACAAGACACACCACAGTGCTCCAGCTCAGAAAGTCCTCGGTCTGTGACTCTCCAGAGGGTGGTGTTCCCAGCCCTGGTGGGGCTCCCCCAACCCCTGTCAGCTCTTGGAGCTGGGGGCTTGAGCAGGGAGTAGGGGCCCTGAACCAGCAGTGGCTCTAGGCTCCTTAAGGAACAGCGGCATCAGGGCTAGGTATCTCCACATATACTCAGCTCTGCTTGCAGTTGTCCTGAAAAGAAAGCAGGTCCCGAGGCCTTAGGTTTGCTTTTCATCTTAATGAGTCCTGGTTAAAGACCAAGGAGATTTAGACCTAGTTTCAAAGAGATTCAGTTGCTGCCCTTCCCCTGCCTGCCCTCTGCCTGCTCAGAAGTCTGTAAAACTTCTCACCTCCTGCAGGAAGAAGTCTAAGACTCTTCTTTGTTTGCTTTTGGTCCTCTTTGGCTTTCTCTTCCTCTTGTGGTGGTTTACATAACACAATAGACGGTCCTCATCTCCTTTGATGATTCCTGTCTGAAATGACTTCATTGCAGCACATCCAAATCCTGGCCATTATTCTTAATTAACGGACTAATTAATAGTCTCCCTGTATGCATGCTCAGGTCAGAGGTCAATCTCGGTCGTTGGCCCTCAGCAGCCTTGTGTTTTGAGACTAGCTTGGGGCGGGGGGATCAGGCTAGGCTAGCCGGCCAGCGATCTCCAGAGATTTGTTCTCCGACTTCTGGCTTCCTAGAGCTGGGATCACAAACGCACACTACCACACCCAGCTTTGTGACATGGGTGCTAGAGATTGGACTCAGTTCCTCATGCTTATATGGCGAGCATATAACTAATCTATCTCCCCAGCCTGATCATGGCCATTCTTTAAAATCCAGCTCAGATGTCACCTCTGGAGTCTTCTCTCCAGACTCCAGCAGGAACTACCCTGCCTTGCACTCCTCTCACAGGCCTGGAGTCAGTGGAATATTGTGAGAAACTATTGGGATCAACCTCTGATTCCCCCATAAGGGCAAGCACCTGTGTGTGTGCATGTGCACACACATGCATGTACTTTCTACGGCTTTTGCTTTCTGTCCCAGTGGGCGCCCTGAGATGACTGGCTCCATCATTAAAAGCCTGGGGAATGGGAAGTTTTGTTAACAAAAGCTAGACACCAAATGTGCTTTTCTACTTCTCAAGTCGGGAAAGGAAAGCTTTCTGGAGTTTACTCAAAGCTACTACATGGCAATGGTGGTTTAAGGAGCTGAGACCAGGGGACAGTGTCTTAGAACAGAAACTGACAGTCACCTGAGAAACGGAGAGGCTGTGGGGCGGGTACCTGCTTGGACAAGCAAGACAGAGGGGAAATGGCTCTGCTCTCAGTCTGAGCTCCCCTCCGTTCTGTGTACAAGATGATGACTACACACAAAGGAGACGTGAAGTCCTCTTAGGTCTATCTATCTGATGCACTGGGGAGGGACAGATCACAGAACAGGGAGGGTACAAAGAGCAGGTCTTGCTAGATTCCAAGGGCTCTAGAACTGAGCAAGGCAATATAGGGAGGCAGCGTTCAAGCGAGGGGAAGTTGTAGAGATTGGTTTAGGGAAATGTCTAAAAACCCCATGACAAGCCGGCATGGCCAGAACCAAAACTCTTGGGAGCCAGCTTACAAAGCTTTGGTCAAGTAAGAGTTCTGTCGCTCACCTCTACCTCTCCTCCCTACCTCATTCCTCTAGCCCCAGACAGGGCAGCAGAAGAATTTGAATACACACAGTGCTCCCGAAGCTCAGTCAGAAGAGCCTGAGATAGTAAATTGCATGCCACACATTTAAAATTTATCACCATAATTAACAACAAAGAAGCCACAGTTAGAAAACTGGGGCTGGAGGTCTTGACAGGTCTTGAGAGCAGAAGCATCCACTGTGACCTAACCTCCAGCCACAGGAATCCACCTGCAGCGGGCCCTGGCAGGAGAGGTGAAAGGCTGCATTTTAAATCAGGTTTGGAATCTTCCTTCTGCGTGGGACTGAACACTGAATGTCTAACTTAGGAATAGTGTTGTTTGCTGGTGGAAATGACCATAAAAACTCCTACTTCCTAAGACTGGTTCAAATAGTCCTAAGATGTTCAAGGCTTCAATAAAAAAGCAGAAATAGGACTCCTCTCTCTTCCTCCTGAATGTGCTCTTACAGGATTTATGAGATTTATGAGAGCGTGGTGATGAGTTTTGTTGGCTTGATGTAGGGATTATTTGTTACACTGTGAAATGAAGCTCTTCTGCTTAATTCCTCTAGCTGGGGGAGTGTTTGCTTCTAACCTTCCGATCTTGCAGCTAAGAGCATGTGGTTGCCTCAGTCAAAGCTGCTTATCCATCAGCCCCAAACTCAGCTGTGCACCAGCCCTCCTCTTCTGGGGACTCTGGGGTCCTCAGGTCGAGGGTTAGGGTTAGGGCTCCATTTTCACATGCTTGTGTTGAAAGTTCTTCTATGAAAACCACTTTCTGACCTGATGTTCTGCTAAGTGGCACAGACTATAATTCATATCTGCCCTGCTCCAGATCCTGTACTTAAGACAGAGAGAGGAACAGGGCGAGGCTCCAGCCTGAAGGGGCTGCAGGGGATGACAAACTACAGGGCAGAACAAACTGCGTAATGTAGTGAGATGTTTCACTCCACAGTGGGGCGGCAGGAGTGGATGGCCACGAGTGGAACACTAGGTAGTTTTTGTCGTGTCAACTTGGTACAAACTAGAATCACTTGTGAAGAGGGAACCTCAATTGCCTCGATCAGATTGGCTTATGGGCATGTCTGTGGAGCATTGTCTTTATTAATGTGAGAGGCCCAGCCCACTGTGGGCGGTGTCACCCCTAGGTAGGTCGTCCTGGATTGTATAAGAAAAAAATCTGAGCAAACCTTGGGGAGCAAACTGGTAAGCAGCACTCCTCTCTACGGTTCCTGTCTCTGTTCCTGCTTGAGTTTCTGCCCCAACTATATTGGGAAGTAGACCCTCTCCTCTCCTTAGGTGATTTTTGTTCATGGTGTTTAATCATAGCAATAGAAAGCAAACTAGGACAGGTGGCCAGTAGTCCAGCCATGTAGGTATTCACAGGGGACTCTGCTGGAACCTGGCTAGCAAGTCCCCAGGTCGGATAACCCAAGGGCCCACGGTATGCTTGCCATTCCTTTCCCACCTCCTCACAGGTCATGTTACAATGGTACTGGGCCTCCTCTGGGGTACTGAACCCCCAAGCTCTTCCTTCAAGACCATCTATGGCCAGCAGGACTTGGAGGTGAAAAGGGCTGTGTTTTAGCCCCGGGTGTAGTATTGGGCACATCGTCTTCCCTCTCTTGGGCCTCTCTCATCATTAGTAAAATAGCAATGATAAAGGAGGGAATTCCCGTGGAGTTTACAGGAAGATGTACAGGGAAGAGCTGGACCAGAGCCTCCTGAGATGCTCTCTTGATACGCAGCCCTGGGTCAGGTGGGAGAATTCTGCCAGTCTCGGTTCAACTTCTTACCAAGGTAGTGACACCTCCCTCCTCATCAAGTGGCTGAAGTGAGCATGCTCCACACATGCTAGACAAACACTCCCTCATCTTGCTAACCAACAGCAATTCATATGAGTGAACATTTTACTCAGTGTCCTCCTCAAGGTGGTGGGCTTTCAGACTGTTGCGGGCGAGGATAGATGGCTGGGGAGGTGGCCTTATTTATGATATGCTGTGTTTGGACCTAAGCAACAGTGTGCTTACTGCCTCCCGCTACCTTGGATGGGGCACTCCTTGACACTCCTAACCCTTCAGCACAAATAGGCCTGCCACACCAGCTGTCCATGGTGATCCAGGACTGCCTCCCACACTGACCTCTAGTCTCCTGCCTTAATGTTCCCTGGATCTTTCTACTCATCTTTTTTGTAGAACATGGTCCCCTATGCTCCTGAGAACCTTCTTAGCATGATTTTTCAGAGCCTTGAGTCAAGGAGGCTCTACAAGAGGCACTCTCCCTCTGTGCTGGCTTATTCCAGGTGAGTGTCTCTGTAGACACTGTGTGAGTCCACACTGCATGGGCACTTTCTCCCATGTCCCTCCCTGGTATGGGCCTCTGTGTGGGACATTGTTCCCCTGTACTGTGGCTGCTACGAAATACTTAATTGCATCCACTCAGTGTCCTCAATATCTATTGCCTTATGAAAGTGGTTCCACATTACTTTCTGTTGCTTTGATATAATACTCGGAGAACAAGTAACTTAGGGGAGGAAGGGGCTTATTTAGTTGACAATTTCAGGTTGCAGCTTATAATTGCAAGGAAGTCAAGGCAGAAAGTTAAAGCATCACATGTTCAGCCAAGAGCAAAGACAAATGAATGAGTCCATGCTGCCAGCTAGTTTCCCTCACTCTTGCACAGCTCCAGGACTCTGCGTAGGGAATGGTGTCACCCACAGTGGGCTGGATATTCCTATATGAATTAACAATCAAGACAATTCCTCCACAAACATACCCACAGGCCAACCTGATCAAGATAATTCCTCAAATGAGGCTGTCTTCCCAGGTGATTCTAGGTTGTGTCCTAATCAACACAATTGCCCAGTGTTTTGCATGATCCATGCTGCATGGTGTATGGCACTGTATAGATATAGAAGTTGCAGCCCAGTCTGGCCCCACAGAATCAGAACCAACAGTGCTCCTTAAACTTTGACACACCTATAATATTCCTGGAAACTTGTTACAGCATAGGTTTCTGGTGGCTGAGAGGAGGGGTCTGAGACTCTGCACTCCTAACAGGCTCCTGGTGATGTGGGTGCTGCCAGAGAGGGGCTATGTTTTTGAGGGGCACCAAGCCAAGAGCTCGGCTACACTGACTAAAGGAAGAAGACCAACAGAGAAACAGGTATTGCTAAAGAAGATTATTTTTAAAGTAGTAGCATTTCCCCAAACATCATTTTTGTGTGTATCTGAGTGTAATATACATGCATGTGTACTGTGGCTATCCATGCACATGCGTGTACCTGATGGTGGAGACCTACAGTGATGTTGGGTGTCTTCCTCAAAGGCTTTCCATTGTGTTTATTGAGGCAGGACCTCTCAGTTGAACTCAAAATTCACTTCCTAGCAACCCTAGCCAGCCAACTTGCCCTGGGGAATCTCCCATCTCTGCCTCCCAAGTGCTAGGGTTACAGGTGGCCAGTCTCCCTGGCTTTTATGTGGCTTCTGGGGATCTGAACTCGGGTCCTCATGCTTGTGTGGTAAGTGCTTTATTCCCTGAGCCATCTCTCTAGCCATATAAAAATTTGAAAGCATTGTACAAAGTCTCTGGGATCCCTCAGTACAAAGATCACTGTGTCTGTTGCAGTTTGAATGTCCTTCATAGGCTCACGCTCCTGTACCTGTAGCTCCTGGGTGCTGCTGTTTGGGAAGGTTGTGGGATCTTTCAAAAGTGGAGGAAGTACATCACTGGGGGTGGGCCTTGAGGTTTCTATAGCTCAATCCCACTTCCTGCTCCCTCACACACCTCACGCTCCTGCTGCCATGCTTTCCCCAACATGCCGGACTGTACCTCTTTGGAACTGTAAACCAGAATCCGCCCCTACCCTTACGTTGCTTTGGTCAGATATTTTGCTGTTTCAATGCGCAAAAGAATAAAGACTGTAAGACTGTCCATTTTTGTTCTACAGTTAAAATATTTTTCACTCTTCCTTTTAAAAAAGGTTTATTTATTTATGTGTATGAATGTTTTGTCTGCATGTATGTGCGTGCACCATGTGTGTGCCTGCTGCCTACAGAGGCACGGAACTGGAGTCACAGATGGTTCTGAGCTACCAGGTGAGATTGGAAGGACCTTCAAACAAAGGTTCTCTGCAAGAGCAGCCTGTGCTCCTAATTGCTGAGCCACCTCTCCAGCCCTCTTCATCTCTTTGATCTGCTCCATCCTTGCAACAGATCCATAAGCTGGGCCTGGAGAGTGCCATCACCTCTTTTCCAAAAGAGAGGAGGTGAAGTCCCCCAGCCAGCCATGGACACGGCTACCTGGTTGACAGGTAAGCGGTTTCTAATCTTTGCAGTCCTTAGGACCAGAAATGCCACTTTCACTTTATGCGCGAGGTTCTAAAACTTTCCCAAGGTCACAAGCCAGGGTAGCTACAAAGATAAGCAGAAGTTACACAGCGGTAGATTCTGGTTTCCTTTGTGCTGGGCTTCTGGGGACAGCTCTTCTGACTCATGGTTCAGTATCTCACTTCTTCATACCATTTCCGCAGAGTAATACCTCCCTTCTCTGTTACTGTTTCTGTCATGGAGCTGGTGGGAGGGCCACCGACAGAGGGAAATAGAGCCTGGTACTGTGCATCTGACTGGCACCGTTGTGGAACGCTGGGTTCCTTGCCCCACCTGTGAAGTAAGGAGCAGGCGATCACATTACTTCTGGAGGAGATCTTGAATGTTAGCAGTTTATAAGTAGTATGTTCGCTAGGAAAGTTTTTAATTAAAGCCTCATAGGAAGGGCGGTGTCATGACTCAGCCCATCATGGTGAAGAAGCCAGGGTGCCAGGAGCAGGAGGCAGCTAGCTGGTCTACCTGAAGTCAAGACACACAGAGAGATGGAGGCTTAGCTCACTTGTCCTTTTTATTTAGTTCAGGACCCCGATCTGTGGCATGGCACCACCCACATTTAGGGTGAGCCTTCCCACCTCAAAGAGCTCATAAAAAAATCCCCCGAGGCATGCTCAGGGCCGTGTCATCGAGGTGACTCCAGATCCTACCAAGTTGACGAGCAATACCAACCATCACAAGTAACTATTATTGTGCTAATGATTATATAAGTGTTGTCTGTGTTCTCATTCCTTACAGAAATCCCCTGACTTGGGAATTATTAACGCTTCTATTTTTTCAGATATAAGAACTGAGATCTAAGGAGGGAAATGTTCTTTGTTAATGGTCTCTCACAGTTGCAAGGGCATCAGACCATTAGCAAGGCTGCTTCCTTGTCCGTGCAACATTCTTAGAAGGTGGTGTCTGTCTGGACTTTGCTTGGATATCCCCTCTGCTGGGAGCTTGGTCCCTTCTAGAGAGTTCTATGTTATCTTTGGCCAGTTCTGGTTGTAAGAATATGCTTTTCCACAGGGACCCAGGTTGTTCCTTCTACAGTGTCCACTTTCCTGTGGTAGAAAGAACAGTGGCCCATTGGAGGCCTTGTGCTTGTGTCCTGACCCCATTCCTGAGCACCATAGCCACAGGCTCCTCTGGGCCTGCTTTCCCTGGTGAAAATGGCAGATGGGAGGAGGTGAACGTGCATTTGTGGTTGGGACATTTCTGGGATGACATAACTCATGACATCACATATCTGGCCGTAATGATGGGGACAAGGAAGGAATGAGTGCTGCATTCCAAGAGACAGATCTGTTTTCACCAGCATGTCCGTCGGGCAACAAGCCTGGCAGCCGAGAATCCAGGACCTCCTTAGAGGTAAAGTCTTCATCTTGTCTTAAAACCAAGTCCCCTCCCTTCTTTTTCTCTTTCTCTGTTCCCCTCCTTTCATTCTCTTGTCATCATTCATTTCTTCTTCCTTTTTACCTCACGTAGAAACATTAAACAATATTTTATTCACTTATCTAGTTGTGTGTGTGTGTGTGTGTGTGTGTGCGTGCCTGTGTGTGGAGGCCACAGACAACTTCAAATGTCTTTCCTTGGATGATGTCCACTTTTTTAAAATTTTGAGACAGGGTTTCTCACTGGCCTGAATCTCACCAAGTAGCCTCTGCTGACAACTTGTCAGTGAGCCTTCCAAGATCCACCAGTTTAAGTAGCAATGGGATTATGCACATGCACCAGCAAGCCTGGTTTTTTGGTTTTGTTTGTTTGTTTGTTTGTTTTTGTTTCTTTGTTTGGTGTTTTAAACGTAGGTTTAGAGGATCAAATTCAGGTTCTCATGCTTGCAAGGCAAGATTTTTACCAACTGACCTGTCTCTGTAGCTCCATAAAGCAACATATTAATCTCCCAATCAAAGCTGAAGATCATGTCTCTGGTAATATTTTCTCATTACGTTAACTACGTACATAGAACCAGTCTCAGGAGTAAGGAAAAGTCCACAGAAACTTAATTCAGAGTTGTTTTGTGTCTTCGGAAACCTTCATCTTTGGCTGCTCTTCAGACAGAAGTTTTCACTTCTGAGAGGTCCCTGCATGGACTTTCAGGGGTGCCTCTGACAGTATGCATGTGTGTGTGAGAGAGGAAAACTCTCGACGTTGATGTTGGCTTTGGTGTCTGTAGGAGTTGGCCTGGTGTTTGAGGCCAGGCTGTAGTGTTCTTTACAGAATGCCAAGGCCAGAAAAAACACATCGTGACAAAAAAAAAAAAAAAAAAAAAAAAAAAAAGTTCCTCTGTGATCATGTTTGAGCAGAGAATGAAAACAAGAACATTGTCCAAACCACAGAAGCGACCACATCCTCCTTTTTTTGGTTAATCTGAGAGCCGATGCCTTTTTTTCCAAATAGAAGAAAGTCAAGATGCCCATCACAGGATTGCCCCTGTGTTCAGCCCTGAGCAGAGCTCCGCTCCCTTGAAGTCTCCCCAAATAATCCACCACAGCCCAAATCCCGTAAGTCTTTTCCAATACCCTCTTACCAAGAGGGCTTATGGTCCCCGTGGCGTTCTTCCTTGGCGAAGCCGACAGATTCTACTCAATTGCAAGTGTTCCTGCTTGAAGTGACTACATGCTCTGTAGCTTCCCTCAGATTCTGAAAATGTGAATGTAACTGGAAGACTCCCAGAACCCAGGCTGACCTGTCCTTTAAATTCATGACTAGAAATCTCCAGTAGACTCTTCCCACCGAGAGACAGTATGGTATACACCATAGTCTGCTCAGTTCCCTTCTCCCTTGCACACCTCAGTTGGTCCTTTCCATCCTGAGTCTCAGGTGCCCTTCTCAGCACATTTGTTCACTGACCAACTCTGCCTCACATGCTCTGTCTCCTGCTGATTGCCTCGGTCAGAGAGGGGTATGCTGCTGACCCAGGGTCAGATCCATCTTGTCCCACCCACACCCATTCTCTAGGTGTTATTCCCAGCCACATCTGCACTGCCAGAGAGCTGAGCAGCTGCTCCAGAGGTCCTGTGACTGGGGTTGCCTGGCACGTCTACAGAAGCTTGAGTCAAACTCATGAAGGATCATCAAGCAATATGCTTATTGAAGCCAATGCTTCTATTCCAGTCTTTTAATATTTTATTATTTATTTATTTATTTATTTTAGACAAGGTCTGAGTCTCATCAAATAAGCTGCAGTGGTTGGCGAGAGCTCCTGTAGCCACCAGTCCCCAGTGCCCAGCACTGGGTCACCAGTGTATGCCACCACTCCTGGCTTGGCTCCTGTAACCCACCCGTCCCCAGTGCCTAGCACTGGGTTACCAGTGTATGCCACCACTACTGGTCTTTTACACAGATTCTGAGGACTGAACTTCACTGACTTAGCTATCTCCACAGCCTAAAGAGCTTCTTAAATCTCAAGTATTTATATGCCAAGTTGGCTGTTCCTTAAGAAAAATCTAGACTTTTACTTAATATTATTTTCCTTAGAGTTACTTTTGGACACACCTATGGTAAAAGAAGATTTTAAACCATGACTTGGACATGCTGCTTCTGTGTTTCCCAGTACATGCTATCAGACTGGAAACTGTTGGTGTTCTGGTTGGCCTCTGGGGTAACTAGATTATGTGTCTCCCCTCTGCTTTGAAGATCCTCCTGCCTCCTCCACCTCTCCAGATACCCCAACCCTTCTCTAGGAAGCTCTGACCAAACCTTCAGCTCTCTTCACTTTTATAGACAGAAATACATACCCCATTGTTGCAGGTGTTTGGTTTTGTTTCCTGTTTCTCTTCATAAGATTATCGGGTAATCTCAGTGCTATAGATAGAAATGACTAGAATATCCAGGTCCCTTGGTTTTCAGACTATCAGAGAGATTAAGGGAACCTGTTCCAAACCACTCACTACCAATCAGGGGCAAAGCCAAATCTAGAACGTGGATCTTTCATGTTCTTCACCAGTGAGCAACCCACTTGCAAGTACTTTCTGGATCCCTGTCAAGTTCTTGGAACTGTGCTGAGTCCTGGAAGTAAAGGTCATCCTGTATGATTAACTCACGGCAGGTGTACCAGTGCAGGGTCAGTCAGGATTTGACCTAGTTTGGAGTGTCACAAAATGGGACTGAGGAAGTACACTCGGAGACATGGGGTGGAAGAGAAGCCAACACACCCAAGAATCAACAACTCAACTGCATTATGGCTGATCTGGTCACTGTGGTCTGGCATATCTGCCACCACACATGGGGAAAGAGGATCAACAGCTGGGAGACCCATGCCTTGGAAGTAGGCAAGAGCCATGTGTGTTTATGTGTGTTTATGTGTGTGTGTGCGCGTGCACGCGGGAAGCCCCTCCTCTCTCTCTCTTGCATGGCATTTTGGTCACATGCTGTGTAATGTGGGCTCTGACACCCAAAAAAGTCCTTAGTTCCTGGAAGTAGAAAATCCCCTGCCATTTATGAGACAAACTATGAAGCCTCAGATAGTTTCATTGACTTGGTAAAAGGCAGATTTTTTAAAATCCTTGTTGATCTATTTACACATTTCTTATGTTAATTAAGTGGAGCTAGCTAGCCTATGTTTAAGAAACTTAGGTTATATCTTGCTCTCGTCTGAGAAAACCAACCAGCGCAAGCTGTGGGCTGTACAGGGGTGAGGACCAGGGATACATGTGGACCTCTGCCTCTCTCTAGGCTGAGGAATTGCTTCACATTTTAGGTCCTCCATTTTGGCAACTGGGAACTCTTTCATAAGGCCTGATGTGCTATGATGTAGTGTCACTTGAAATTTAGCCTTCTGTGTAAGTGACTTGTACAGAGCACAAACTCAGGGCCCAGGGGAGACTAGTCAGGGCCAGAATGACAGTCTCTTAAGTCTTGGTTTCTTTATACTGACTTTTTCTACTAGGGTCTGCCTTCTGGTAGAGCAATTACTGGCAGGTGTGAGTTCCTGGGGGAATGGATACATGCTGAGAGGGAGAGAGAGGGAGGATAGCAGAAGGCTTTCCTGTCAGGTGCAGGGAGGGAGCAGGAGAGGGGAGGCAGCAGATATCAAATCTCCTGCCTTCTCAGGGCCAAGGGCTCTGGAGGTGGGTCTCTGGGGTCAAGGTTCTTTATTGCCAGTCGTCCCTCCCCCCCCCCCCCCCCCCCCCCCCCCCCCCCCCGTCCCCCGTCTTGGTGTCCCTGAAGCTGAGCCAGCATGAAATAACATTTTTATACAGTTGAGAATGCAAAGTCAAGCTTTTATGGTCAGTTTCCTATTGTTTGGTCTTTTTCTTTCAAGCAAAGGCCATGTTTTTATTAGGTGTTACATTTCAGTGGGGCTCTTCTTCCGGCCCCAACAAATACTCCTGACTGCTAAGGTTTTAGAGTTGTTGCAGCTTATTGGTGCTGATGTCCAGTAACCTTGGGGGACCTATCTTCGTGTCCCCACAGGATTATGCTATTTCACAAAGTCATAACTCTTCAGCCTGTGCTTTAATAAAAGGAAAGTGCAGCTAACTCTGGGGTAAGTGAGGTTCCAAGTGGGACTGGCTCCATACAAGAGGAGAAACGCTACCAACAGGAAGGAGTCCATGGGAAAGCTGCTCAGCAGAGTTTCCTCAGGAGCTTTCACAGCCATTTAAAAAGATGTCTTCAGCAAACTCATCCAAGTTAGCTAAAAATGCTTGACATGATGGGCACCTCGTGTCCGTGGGCCAATACTCAATCCAGGTAGAGGAATCCAGAGGGTAGATGTACCTGTCAAGGCCAAAGGGAAGCAGTGTTGATGATGGTGGTCACAGGCAGAGAAAATGGGAAGAGACCAGATGTGGACAGTGTGTGTGTGTGTGTGTGTGTGTATGAGTGTGTCTGCATGTGAGTGTGTGTGTATGTGAGTTTATGTTGTGTGTGTGTGTGAGTGTGTGTGTATGTGTGAGTGTGAGTTTATGTTGTGTGTGTATGTGTGAGTGTGTGTGTGTGTGTGCATGTGAGTGTGTGTGCATGTGAGTTTATGTTGTGTGTGTATGAGTGTGTGTATGTTGTGTGTATGAGTGTGTATGTATGTGCATGTGAGTGTGTGTGTATGTGTGAGTGAGTTTATGTTGTGTGTGTATGAGTGTGTGTGCATGTGAGTGTGTGTGTGCATGTGAGTGTGTGTGTGTGAGTGTGAGTTTATGTTGTGTGTATGTGTGAATGTGTGTGTGCATGTGAGTGTGTGTGTATGTGTGAGTGTGAGTTTATGTTGTGTGTGTATGAGTGTGTGTATGTTGTGTGTGTATGAGTGTGTGTATGTTGTGTGTATGAGTGTGTGTATGTTGTGTGTATGAGTGTGTATGTATGTGCATGTGAGTGTGTGTGTATGTGTGAGTGAGTTTATGTTGTGTGTGTATGAGTGTGTGTGCATGTGAGTGTGTGTGTGCATGTGTGTGTGTGTGAGTGTGAGTTTATGTTGTGTGTATGTGTGAATGTGTGTGTGCATGTGAGTGTGTGTGTATGTGTGAGTGTGAGTTTATGTTGTGTGTGTATGAGTGTGTGTATGTTGTGTGTGTATGAGTGTGTGTATGTTGTGTGTGTATGAGTGTGTGTATGTTGTGTGTATGAGTGTATATGTATGTGCATGTGAGTGTGTGTGTGTGAGTGTTAGTTTATGTTGTGTGTGTGTATGTGTGTGTGCATGTGAATGTGTGTGTATGTGTGTGTGTGAGTGTGAGTTTATGTGTGTGTGTGTGTGTGTGTGTGTGTGTGTGTGCGCCTGCATGCAGGTGTCTGTGGAAGCCAGAGGTCAGCCTTGGTGACATTCCTCAGACACCATCTACATTTGTTTCTGAAGGACAAAGCCTGTTGCTGGCCCGGCTTGCCAAGCAGGCGAGGCTGTCCGGCCTGCGGCCCCAGGGATGCACCTGTCTCTGTCTCTCCAGCACTGAGATCACAAGTGTGTAACACCACGCCTATTTTTTTTTAATTACTTATTTATTATTTATTTAATGTGTGTGGGTGTTTTGTCTGTCTGCATGTTTGTGCACTGCATGTGGTGCCTGACGCCTGAAGAGCCCAGAAGAGAGCATCCAATCTCCTGGAATTGGAGTTACAAGTGGTTGTGAGCTGCCATGTGGGTACTGGGAATTGAACCTGGGGCCTCTGGAAGAACAGCCAGTGCTCTCAACACTGACCTGTCTCTCCAGCCCTGCATGCCTGGTTTTGTTTGTTTGTTTTGTTTTTGCTGTTGTTTTAAATGTAGGTTCTGATGATTGGACTCTGTTCCTCATCTTCCACGGCAAGCACTTCACTGACAGAGCTGGAGTCTCAGCCCTTCAAGGCCTGCTCTTTACAGATAATAAGGTGCATGTTTAAACATTCTTCTCTTTACAATTAGAACTCTTTGCATACTGAGGGAGCAGGCAGGTGGGCAGAGGATGTGGGCATGGGTTCTCAATTCCTGACTTGGATGGCTTGGCCCTCAGGCAAGGCTTCAGGATCTATAACGGTGGTCAATCATTCTGTGTTTGAAATTCAGGGTATTTCATTTATACTCATAATGATTTGTTGGTTGATCTTTAGGTACCAATGGAACGTAAGTGTAGTTAAATTACACTCAGGTTGGAGAGGAGACCAGAGGCTGCAAATGCTGGTGACTTACTTGAAACTGAAATTGTGTTTGATCTGCAGAGCCTCTTTGCCCATGATTAAATACTGCTTCCCTTTCAGCAGGTCGGCATTGGCGCAGCTCATCTTTCTGATGAAGGTGATTTCAGAGTCCTTCTGGGCAGTGGCTTCCCCTGAGGGACACAAGGAGGGTTATCACAGCCGCGTTTTAATGTTACGGTTATGAACTCTCCAGCTGCCCAGTTCCTCGTGGCCATGAGAGGCGAATGCTGTTGAGAAGCATTACCCCTGTGGCTGACCTGAGGCTGGAACCAGACTGCCTGGCTTAAACCCCAGCAGCACCGCTTCCCGCTGTGTGGCCCTGGCCGCTGGTTTATGCGCCCTGTGGATGGAAGGCTCAGTCCCCTCACCTGAACAATGAGCATGACAATATCGTCGAGGGACTATCACGGAGGATAAGTGGGCTGACATATGAAAGCGCTGAGATCGAAGTCAGAGCCATTTAAGAGTTATCACTTCTTGTAGATCCAGGATTGCTGTTCTGTAATTGTAGTTGTGCAGCAAATACCTAATAAGCTCTGCATGCGTTATGTATCTAATTAAGAAAGTGTTTGGTGGCTGGCAACGGTCAGCTTCCTAGAAAGGCACACGATGTGAAGGGATGGCGAATGTTATGGAGGATAACTTTGGGATTCCCAAAGGACTCAGAAGTAGCCAAGGACATGTTGCTTCTACCCAGAAGGCAACCTTCCCCATGTTTAGCCTGTTGAGTTCCACACGTGTTTAAGCCCACCCTGGCTTCTCACAGTATCAGCTAAGCCCTCCTTGTTTATTTTTGTTGTAATAATAGCAGAGATTGACTTCAGGGTCTTGACCATGTAGAGTGTTCCCACCGAGCGACACCCCAGCCCCCTCGCTTCTTTCATATCTTTATGCCGTATTCTGTCTAATCTCCCTCCCCCCGCCCCTCCCCCAGTCTCTCCCTGGTGTATGTACCTGTGCCTGTGGAGGTGAGAAGTCAACCTTGGATGGCTTCTTCTATAACTTTCCATCTTATTTTTGGAGACAAGGTCTTTTAACCTGGGGGGTCTCCATTTTGAGTAGACTTACGGCCAGTAAGCCTCCAGGATCCATCTGCCTATGCCCCGTCGGGGCTCCAGGCTGGGTTACAGATGTGCAACCATTGCATCTGGCTGTTTCCATGAATGCTAGGGTTCTGAACTCAGGAGGTCCGCAGACCTGAGCAATAAGCACTTTCATCCACCGGACTCCCCAGCACTTACACCTGAATTTCTACTCCAGTGTTTCGCTCCACACGGCTCAGTTCTCAGACACACTAGAAACTTCTCGAGGCAGGGATCGTGCCCGGCTCACTGCTATAATATTGAGGGTCATTAGTCAGCTATCAAACTACAACACTGTCTCCCTAACTGGTGAAGCCTGAGAAGCTCTCTGGTCAATGTATATTATTGCTGCATACATAACGAACTGATTCTAGTACCATCGATTCCAGTATACACATACTAGCTCAAACTAGTTTTCCTAGACTGTTCAGGGACACAACTTCCTGTTGTAGCAACACCTGAGCCCCATTCTTAGCACCCTCAAGCCAGCCACTGTTATGGAGGCAGTGTGGCTACACTGGGTCTTAATATTTTACAACTTAAAAAAATATTTTGTATCTCTTATTTTATTTTTTGTATGAATGTTTTTGCCTTGCATGTATGTGTGTTCACCATGTGTGTGCCTGGTCCCTGTGGAGGTCGGAAGAGGGCATTCAGATTCCCTGGAATAGGAGTTACAGGCAGCCGTGAGCCACTGTGTGGGTGCTGGGAATTGAACCTGAGTCCTCTGCAAGGGCAGCCAGGGCTCTTATCCACTGAGCCATCTCTCCAGTCCCCGCAATGTTTTTGTTAGTAAAAAAGTTCAAGTTAGTTCAGAAGAACAGAGAATAGTTAACTTCAGGAATCACAACTTTTTTTTTTTTTTTTTGGTTCCCATACTCTTACTTGCTCTGAGAATCCTGGTATATATAGAAATAACAATTTGATTCTAAATGGGTTCTGTCTATTAGTTCTGTATAAGTAGGAAGCATGTGGGCTTCTCACATTTATATGAATTGGAAATTTATAACAAGCATGGAAATGAGCATCCAGGATCTGAAGAGAAAGTATGAAAGCCTGCTTAACCTTTCAAGTTCACTAGAATTACTCTTCAGAATCCACAGGCCGAAGAAAAGATGCTACACTGGGCTGCAGCTTGGGGAGAACTCCATACTGTGAAATCAGAGCCGTTTGGCGTCTGTGGATACCAAGAAGCGCTGGTAAGAAACAAGCTAACGATTTATTAGGAAGACCTTTCTTCCTTTAGCGAAAGACAAAGTGCAGTCAGATGAGACGGCACACACATGTGATCCCAGCCCACGGGTGGCTGATTCGGAGGACTGTGAGTTCAAGGCCAACAGGAGCTACACAGTGAGTTCTTATTGTTTTAAGCTTTAAAGAAAAGACACGGCTTATCATTGCTTCTGATGTGAATATCAGATGAAAACAGTGCTTAAAATTTGGAGAGTGGAAATATCACACCATTTCATCAGAATGGCAGCCACGGCTCAAAAAAAAAAAAAAAGTGTGTGTGTGTGTGTGTGTGTGTGTGTGTGTGATCATTAATGAGGGTAAAAAACTGAAAGAGTTGACAAAAAAAACTAGGAAATATTTTTTGTCAGTGTTGAGAGATCAAATAAAAAATTGGAAGTATAATTTAAAAATATAACTCTATCTAGAGCATGATTGCTAAGAACCAAGTATTTTCTGACTTGACACTCTTGACAGAGTCTCCAAAGAAGCTATGCAGCAATAAAAACACATTACAGTTTAGACTTACTGCAGAATTCACATCTGCTGAAATGAGAAATCAGCACGATACAAACAAGGCAATTGCTTAAGTTATTCAATAAGTCAATTATCCCATTTCAAACGTGTTTTAAGGGCCAGCAAGATGGCACAGGGGGGAGAGGTACCTGACTGCAAGCCTGGTGATCTAAGCTCAGTGCCCAGGTCCCACGTGGTGGAAGGAGAGCCCCAACTCCTGCAAGTTGTCCTCTGACTTCCCAAGGTCTCCATAGGTACCCACGTGCACACACATGTGTCAATGTGTTAACAGGTGTGTTTTCAGTGACTTAAAATGAAATACTAAAGGCTAAAGATGGTTACGACCTTTGCTGATGTATAAAAGCATTTGCTGAAATCTGCGATAAGGGGTTATGGAGGCAAGACCCTGTTCTCAAGTCGTTCCCTCTGTGTCCGACGCGAGGCCTGGCTCATAAGGGGCAGTAAATGTTGAAGGGAATTGGGGTTCTTACCTGTTCTGAAAATATCCAGAAGAGTCGCAGTGTATTTGACAAAAACGTTTTCTTCCGTGGCGGATGTGATCCTAACCTTATAAGCTGGGACCAAAACAAAACAGGACGACATGAAACAGTTCAGACTGAATGCCCCAACGTCACCCCGCCTCCCCCGCAGAAGCCAGGGCTTGTCATCAGATAAGGAATAAGGATGGCAGTTTTCAAGGGCACCTTGAAGTAGAGCTCATTTTTTCCAAGGATCATCCCAAACCCTCTCAGCTAAATTGCTAGATTAAAAAAAAAATGAAGACGAATTCAAAGGAAGGAAATACAGAAAGCCACACAAAGTTTATTCTGATGTCAGCCATCCTACTGAAGACGATTCTGAACCCAGTGATGGCAGAAACATCAGGACCAGGGTCGCTCCTTCTCATCACTTGTGCCCCTCATGGCCTCGAGCAAACATTTACTCTCCCTGAGCCTCAGTTTCCTCAGTAGGAAATGAAGATAATGGTCTAATTCTTTCCAGGGTCTTTATGGTACTTATAATGTGGTTTGGGTGTGAAATGTTCTCCATAAGATCATGTGTTTGAGCCGGGTGGTGGTGGTGCACGCCTTTAATCTCTGCACTTGGGAGGCAGAGGCAGGTGGATCTCTCTGAGTTTGAGGCCAGCTTGGTCTACAGAGTGAGTTCCAGGACAGTCAGAGTTACAACAGAGAAACCCTGTCTCTGGCGAGGTGGGGTGGGGGAGTGGGGTGGGGGAATCGGATTATGTTTGAATGCTTGATTGGAAAGGTTGTGGAACCTTTATGAAAGGAAGCCTTCCTGAAGGAAGTGGGTCAGTGGGAGTGGTCCCTACAACTTTGTAGACAAGGCTCACTTCCTGTTCACTCTGCTTCTTGAGTACAGGTGCAATGCGCTCTCTCTGCCTACTGTCATGTCTTCCCGCCATGATGGGCTGTATCCCTCTGAAACTACAAGTCAAAATAGAGCCTTTCTCCCTGAAGATGTTTTTATCACAATAATGGAAACGGAACTGAGATGTCCAGAAAAACAACAACAACAACAAAACTACATACAAAAACACAAAAAGCCAAACCAGCTGTGCTTATTTTTTCTTTTTAACTTAGAAACAACATCCTTTCAGAAAGTAATTTGAAAGTGATAGTGTATGGTGTTATCCCTCCCCATCCCCCCCCCCCAAAAAAAACCCAAACAAACCTGAAGCACCTGAAATAAATACAGGGAACTAAAGGTGGGCATTCTACACTGCAATGGTCAGCACTGACTAAAGATAAACGAGGGCCTTATTTACTTTTTTATTGCTGTGACTAGATACATTGATTGAGACAGCTTATAGAAGAAAGAGTTTATTTGTGGCCTCTGGCTTCAGAGTTAGAGCCCGCGATGGCAGAGCAAAGGCATGGCTACAGACAGACAGCTGGGACCTCATGCCTTTATTCTTCAGTTAGAGGGGGAGAGAGAGAGAGAGAGAGAGACAGACAGACAGACAGACAGGCAGACAGACAGATAGACAGACATTGGGAATAGCATGGCCTTTGAAACTTCACAGCCCTCTCCCAGTGACACACTCCTTCCCAAACAGTTCCACCAAGTGAGGGCCAAGTATTCAAATGTATGAGCCATGGAGCCATCCTTACTCGGACCACCACAAGGACTTAATTCTCTCAGGGATATGAGACAGCCTACAATTGTCCACGGAAACTTACTTAGATCAGAGCTCTGGACAATGAAAGATGAGGAGAGCCTCAAGCACAGACAGCAGCTCTGTACATATCACAAACTATTAGTAGTCCTTTCTTTGCCTTAAAGAAATGTAAAAGAAGTAAGCTTTTCCCCTCCCCCTACTCTACTGTCTCTGCTCTATTTACTGGAAGAACACACAACTGAAATCTTAAGACTCTGTGGCTTTCCTTCCTTCCTTTATTATTTTAAAATTTATGAGCCTGTGTGTGGGTGTGTGCACATGAATGCAGGTGCTCATGGACCAGAGAAGTTAGATCTAGGAAGATGGAGTTACAGGCAGGCCGTTGTGAGTTGCCCAACGTAGGTGCTGCGGACCAAACTCAGATCCTATGTAAGAGCGTACACATACCTAACCACTGAGCCATCCCTCAGCCCCAACCTCTGTGGTTTTTCAAAAGTTTTCTTGGTAAGCACAGTCCCTTTATTCGGAAGGATCTAGTGGGGAAGCGTCTTGACTGGGTATGTTCGACCCTCCCATTATCTTTAATGAGAAAGCATACTTCTCTGCTGAAGAGCCATAATAATTCTGTACATTAATGCTGAAGATTGATGACATTCTCCTTCAGGGGACTCAAACAAATGTTATATCCACAGAACGTCATTGCTGTGCAATGTTTCATCTTTTTAACTGAACATGTGGCCATGAGATTTCATGTTTAAATGTTGAATGTTTCTGTTGAACATCTGCACTTACCGTATGCAATCTCTGGTTTACACGCGGTCTCTTTCCTGGTGTCTGCAGAGACGGTCAGGTCCATTTCCTCCTGCAGCTGCCCGCAGTCAGCTGGATTGGGCAGAGAACAGTGAGAGTTAGGTTAGCGTACTGAGTGGCACTCTCTGACCGAGTGAGCGGTCTCCAGTGAGCCCCAAGACAAACTGGGATCATTTTTTACAAACACCAGATTCCTAAGACCTACCATTTTCTTCCACGAAATGAAACATTATATAAAGCAACCATTAAACCAGCCGGCCAAAGTCTTGGACATGGATGTGTTATCGCATATCCACCCCGCACCTAGCTCCTCAGAAATGCACAGCCTTCCCTTGAAGGAAGGCAGTGGGAGTAACTTTCCATTTTAGGAGTCCAGTGAAACATAAAATGATAGTTTGATTTTTAGATATAAGAAGGTACAATAAGGACCTAAGAAGTAGAAAAACAAATTAACCCGAAACAACAAAGAAAACACAAAACGTAGTAGTAGTTTCCCAACAGGCAGGGAAACTAGCAAAACCAAAACTAACCTAGATTCTGAGAGAGAAATCGTGATTTCTGGTGAGTTTTGGTGAGCTGCCAAAAAGGCTGCCTTTGATTCCAAAGAAACAGAATTAAACTTGGAGAAGTGACAGAAAATCCCATTAATTGGAATTACAAGAGAGGGGGAAGGGAAGGGGATCCGGGGGCCTAGCCCTGAATCTCTGCTCTCTTTGGTTGTGGTCCTTTGTTAAAACAAACAGACAGACCAACCAAAAAAAAGCATTAGGTGAAATTAAAAAGAAAAGAACCACATTGTGCTAAGCGCCTCGCACACCCGAGAGCATCTAGATGGTGTTTCTCTGTTCTTGTACAGTGTTCCACAGTTTGTTTGGGAACAGTTGGTGTGGAACCACTACTTTTCAGTCAGCTGAGATTACTATCTACTTCTGAGAAATGGTGGTTTGGCAGAACAGCTTCAGACTGGGAAAGGCGGGTTGAGCATGCGCAGTTGAGCACGCACCAAGCGCTTACCTTCTACACATTTGCAGGCTGCTCCTTCACAGACTCTCTGAAGCTTGGTGTCAGAAGTGCTATAAAACATGGTGCACTGCTTATCTGTGGGAGCGGGTACGTGGTTACCAGAAGTGGTTGCACCGAGACACAGCACATTTGGTGATCACCGAGTCTCTTACTAGGCGTCTCAGAGACTGTCTATTTCAAATCTTTTAACTTATAGCTCCAGGCCCAAGAGGGTTACATTTGGCCATCTTGGGAAGGGCTTCTGTACCTGAAGAGGAGCCCTTGGTTATTAGCCATGTGCTTGGAATTTTACTGTTCAATATTCATTTCTTAGAATAAAAGTATTTGGTGCTCCCAAGAATGAGAAGAAAGTAAATTATATTACTTCAGGATCTTTTGAAGGAATTACAATTAATTCAGCCTAGAAGAGCACACACACACAACATGTGATGCATACATATACACACAAGCATGTGTACACATGAGAAGAGGGACTAGGTATGTTCTATGTGACTTCAGAAGATAGAACTAGGTCAGAGTTTGTGCCACTTAAGGATTCTTCTAGCAAGCAGAACTGCCCACAGTGGAGAGAGAGCTGTGTAATCGCTTCACTTTTTCAGAAGGAGTTGAGCTGAGTTCACACGTACCTGGTGTTATGCTATTCCTGGGGTGTGAGGATGAACATATGTGGGAGACTGGTGGGAATGGTATAAAAACACAAGGTGACAACTGTAAATCTGTGAGCCAAATGTGAGATGCATGTAGAAAGGGTGGGGTTGTTCTGGGAGGATTCAAAGATCGGGACAGTAATCTGGCTCCTCTAAAGAGGAGAGATTCAAGGGACACAGGCGGTGACTACCACAAAGGAACTTGAGGAAAGTTGAGGGTAATATAGTCCAGTTATCTTAAAAAGGAAGAAACTGAGCCATGAACCAATTGGTGCAATTGCAGAGTCGTTTAAATGCAATATTTAATGATGCGTGTTCAGGTTGGACTTTCTGAAGAAGACTCTAAGGAAGACGGTCTGTAAAACGTGTAGGCCTCCTCCAATTCCTACGTTACACGAAGACAGCAAAGTCTTCTGGGGATTCTGGAGTAGAGCAGAGACAGTTACCTGGTCTGTGGTATTCGTACACTGTGAAGGTAGCAGGATTTAGAAACCCAACTTGGAAAAGTTCAAATATCCGGAATCGAACACAAAGGAAATCTCTGGAGGGAATCTGTTTGACAAATTCAAGGTTTCAAGGAAGTTATGGGGGAAGGGGTATTCATGATGTTTCAAACTGTAGATTCCAGATGCAATGGCAAGGCGGGGTTGGCAGGAGGCGGAGCTTACCGAATTCAGTTGCAGAATAACATGGCCATCTTTGATCTGGTAATCAGTTAGGAGCTGATCCACTCCTTCCACAAGCTAAGTAAGAAAGGAGTGGGAGCTTGAATTTACTTTTTTTCTCATTTTTGTGTTTAATCGCATTTCCCCATTGATGGAACATTAAGCCACAGGCATGAGCTGAGCTGAAGGACAATTCCTTCTGGACAAGCTCGAGCACACTGGTACATGTACTCACACGTTTTAAGTGAGGCTCCTGCTTCATTTTGATAATCAAATCACAGACTTTAGTCTTGGAAAGAATTTTTTGGATGATTGCATAAGAGTGAGATAGTAAAGGAAAAGAATATAAGTTTGCCCATAAAATAGCGTCGGAAAGAAACCCAAGCATCCAACAACATCTCAAAGAAAACACTTGCAGCTCGTAGGTCTTCTTGGTTTGCTCCGATTCCAGTGGGCAGAGAGATATCCATGACTGCGTGGGAGGACCCAGATGCAGACTCCTCCCTGCTGGGCTTGTAGCTAAAACAAACCAGGGGTGAAGAAATGTATTAAACAAATGGATAAGATTCTTTGAGAAAGAGCCCAGTTCCTTAGAAATATTATTTATTTATTTACGTATTTATTTCTATTTTTTTGGAGCTAGGGTCTTATAGGATAGCTCTGGCTGTCCTAAAACTCTCTATGTAGACCAGGCTGGCCTCAAACTCACAGAGATCTCTCTGCCTCTGCCTCCTCCAGTGCTGAGATTAAAGGTGTGTGCCTCCATGTCTCACATCAGCCTTTACCTTTTAAATTTGGTTCTATGTATCATGCTATATGAGTCAGAACCCATGAGCTTTAGAGTTGCAGGAGATCTTTGATCTATCCAATGCTTTCTTTGATCAATACTCCCAGCACACCACTATTCTGGAGCATAGAGATCATCCATGAGAACTGATGTTCTTCATCTGTTGGGACCAGAGCGAGGCACCCGGTCAAGGTGACACAGCTGCTTCATGCAGAGCTGTTCATGGATCAGGTTTCTTGATTTCTATTCTAGTTCTTTTTCTGACAGACTACTTCCACAGCAAAATATCAATTGTCTATCAGAAAGAGACAGTAATCCTAACCCTGAGAACAGACAGGAAGAGAACACACCAACATGTCAGTGGTTCCTTTGTGTGGTGAGACTGTGCTCAAGTATATTTCTTCTTTTCTTTCCTCTTGTCTGCTCTCTAGATTCTCAAGCACAGGAACTTTATTAAAAAATAATGCTTCAGGGGCTAGAGACAAGGCTCATTGGTTAAGAGCACTGGCTGCTTTTCCGGAGGACCCAGTCTCAATTCCCAGCACCCACGTGGCAGTTCAAAGCTGTCTGTAACTGCTGTTCCAGGAATCAGACATCCTCATGCAGACATATATGCAAGCAAAACACCAACACACATAAAATAAAATAAATGAATTATAAAAAAGTAATGATTCAAAGTCTCTGTTGTCTAGGAATTCTGCTCGTTTGCAGTTAAGGAGAAGCAAAGTGGGCAGAATAGGAATTTTCTGTCTCTCTCCGGCTTTCTCTGTCTCTCTCTCTGAAACGGGATCAGGAAATTTGGGTCTTGTCCCAGTTTTACTAAGCAATTTCCACAAATCATTTTCTTATTTGTGAAAGTCACTGTGAGAAGTATAAGCACATGCTTTAAACTCATCTTTATGACTCTTGGGCTTTGAGGGGCAGAGGCTCAGGGCTACCAGTAGGCTGAGCTGGAGGACTGAGAAGGGGCGGGTTGGGAGGAGGCAGGAGGAGTGTGCGCCTTTGGGGCGGGGGTGGGGGGGAAGAAGAGAGAGTGAGGCAGAGAGACAGAGAGACAGAGAGAGACAGAGAGAGACGGGACAGAGACAGACACAGAAACAGAGAGAGCGCGCCGGTGGCACAAGTTGACCCTTGGGTTTCAGCCTCAACTCAAAAGCCGCTGCGAGTCCGAGGCTGGCGCTCAGGAGAGCAGGCAGGGTGAGAAGAGGAAGCGAGAGGATCGTTCACAATTGATTTCTCCCAGAGGAATGGGTCTTAGGAAACAGGTGAGAAAGGAGCAGGGGAGAGGGGTCCGGGTTCGTCTTTTCCTCAGCCACGCCGGGTAGAGCACACAAACCAGCTCTTATTAGGAATTTAAAATTTTTTCATTTATCACAATAATTAAAGGCACTAAAAAAAAAAATCCCTGACTCATAAAAATGTAACCCCATTCTCTACCAAAGGAGCCATTTAGAAGGGAACATAGGCCGCCTTTGACCGGTGCTGTGACATCTAAGCGGCTCCTTAATTGGATGGGGAGAAGCGGGGATTTCTGGCTCACAGATGCAAATGCTAGGGCTGCCGGATGCAAAAGGGCCTCCCGGGTGGAGAGTGTCCATGAAAAGGTCGGTGGAGCCTTGATGACTGGTTGCCATGGGGATTGTTTCAATCATGGAACAGAAATCCTTCGTTCAAGAAGCCCTCTGCCTGCTGCCAAAACCAGCGATCTTCCCCAAAGGCATTTTGTTGTAGAAATGAAATCCTTCCCCTCCCCCTCCCCTTATGATTCTAACCAAGAGGTTGTAAAAAACTAAATCCACAAAAGAGGCCTCTGAACGTGCAGCCTGTGTGCTGGCAATTTTTTAATCAGGAGAGAATATTCAAAGGCAAAGAATTTCTTGAATGAATAAGGACTGCTTAGTTACTTCAGAATCCACCTAGCCTAACTCCAGGGTCACAAAGCCAAAAGCGACTTCCACTTTTTTTTAAAACTTCTGACACTAATTTGTAAAATGAATAAATAAAACGAAACAAAAACCTAAACCAAAACCAAAACAACACCCAAAGGATATGATGCCTAGCATGTCAGTTTTCCCTTGCTCTCCTTTGTACTTGACAACTGGGATTAGGCAGCCAGTGGGAAGTCAAACGGATGCTTTTGAAAGCCCCTTTTCATGTACAGCAGGGTTAGGCGCAGTTAGAACCGGCAGAATCTCAGGGGTATGATAGTCCAATAGGAAAGGTCCAGGGAGTGAACTTATCTGCTCTACTGAGGACCATTTGAATGTTTTGGGGGGAAGGCTACTCATAAGTGCATCATCCCCTTGTCCCACAGCCCTTCTCCAGCTCCAGGTGTCCCCTTGTCGGGTCCTGTGCACTGATCGGAGTTCCCCAGATGTCTGCTCGGAACACTCTGTGACAAGTGTAGGCAGCTATGGTATTCCTACGCCCAGCTAACAAGTACTGAAGAGGAGAAGGGCAGTTAGCTGGAAGAAAGCTTCTGGGGGAAGGAGAGACATTGGGATGGGAAAGGTTGGAGAAGTAAAGAAGCTGGAAGGACGAAAGGAAAGAAGGGAGGGAGGAAAGAGAGAGGGGCAGAGGAGGGAAGGGTAGGAGGAGGAACAGAAGAGGGGAGGGAGAATTTAGGAGGGCAGGAAGGCTTCCTGCCAGGGTTGTAGCAGGACTTAGTGGTGGTGAATCCCGAGGAGAGAGAGGCTCAGGATCACAGACAAAGCTAAGAAATAGCTGGGAAGGAGGCAGCAGAAGACAACTGTTTCTTGGGATTAATTAATTTCTTGGGTTTTAGTGTCCATGGACTGAAAGAGTCTTTTAGATACTGTACTGGGTGGGCACCAGGAGTCAGTGAGGCCTTGCTTCTGCCTCTAGAGGAGAGTGTGGCAGGTGACTTCATCTCCTTGGGTCTCAGCTCCTTTATTTCTAAAACAAGGGGATTCCTCTACCACCATCAAAGCTTGCATTTAGAACCTGGTACACATTTTATGCCAATTTTCTAGGTTTACGTCAGGCACTTGGGTATCATGTGCTTACAGGTACACAGCCAACAAATGCCATTTAGGCTTTGCCTGTTACTGACAATACTGAGATTTATGGAGACAGAACATGGTAGGTGGCCCTGAGAGGTGATGAAAAGACAATGAAGGAGTTTGTATTGCACTCCTGGCTTTGCTACCCAGGGTTCACTCAGTGTTCACTAAAGCCAAAAGTATGTGTGTTTCAAAACCAGTGCACACTTTACACAGTAGGGGGAGCTGTGGTGAGCAGTGCACACTTTACACAGTAGGGGGAGCTGTGGTGAGCAGTGCACACTTTACACAGTAGGGGGAGCTGTGGTGAGCAGTGCACACTTTACACAGTAGGGGGAGCTGTGGTGAGCAGTGCACACTTTACACAGTAGGGGGAGCTGTGGTGAGCAGACTCATGGTCTTCAACAAAGCTTACGTTCTAACCTGCACCTGTGATGATGCTGCTTGGCAATAAGCTTTACAGATATGACTTGATTCAGGATGGGGGGAGGGGCTATGGGTTATTTGGAGGCATTCACTAGACTCACAGGCACTGAATAAAGGCAAGATTGAGGTTGAGTCAGAGAAGGAGGTGATAATGACCAGGGTCATCAGAGGGAGCCAGGAGATTTGTAAGGTAATAAGTTCGTATCATTTTAAGTGATACGAAGTTTGCAATAAACTGCCACCTGGCAGCATTAGGAAGCTAATACAGTGGCCAATTCAGGGTTTTGCATTTAGGCAGCAGATGGTTTGAATTCACAGTTCGCAGGGCTGGCTGCATTAGATGGGGCCTGAGCTTTGGGTGTTTCTGAGTGTGCAGACCCAGCTGAGAACAGTTGACTGTAAGGTTGGGGATTTTGCTGGTGAATGTGATTCCTCACCCCCTCAACCCAGGACAGGAGCCATGTATGAGAAATCTTCTGTACTTTCTTTTCCTAATAATTACATCACACCTCTACTATTTATTTATTTATTTATTTATCTATTTATTTATTTATTTAGACAGGGTCCCTTTGTTGTAACTCTGGCTGTCCTGGAACTTACTTTGTGGCCTCAAACTCACAGAGATCTGCCTGCCTCTGCCTCCCGAGTTCTGGGATGCACCACCACCACCCAGCTTCTACTATTCTTTAAGAGCAACAAAGGTTATTATATTACTGAAATCAGAAGAAGACAGAAAACAGGAGGGATGATAATATATGAGAAAACCCAGAGATGCCCTCCACAGTAAGTAGCTATTTAAGACTTCCTGCTGTATTCTGCATTTATAAAACAAGCAACAGAGCGTCTTTGGAAGTGTTAAAAGACACTGACAAGTGTCTTAAAAAAGGACAGCAAAGCTAAGACCTGGAAATTCCACTCCACGTTGTGGAAACAGGCTCACCTGGCGCATGCCACTATGCGTTTGTATCCGGCGTCACTGCGGCTGAGGTGGCTGGGTTCTGGCACACGGAGAAACACAAAACAATTACAAAGTAGGAGGTAAACTGCTCTTAGCTGTTCTGAAGCATACTGGGACAGAATCGTTAATGAGAACGTCTCTAAACACACTTGAAAATGATTTGCCACCTGGAAGTTGACACGGGTGCAGATTTTACAGCTACTGACAACACCGGGACATCCCTATCAGGGGAGAGGCTTTCTGCCCTCAAATATCTCACCACTCAGGAGGTACGTGTGTCTAGGTAACGTGTTTGGGGGATCTGGAAAGAGGAGCAGAGGGCTGCATCTGCTGGCGTAGGAAGGTTCCTGAAGGAACAGGCCTGAGTTACTGATGGGGAAAATATCAGCATGCATTGTGACCCTGGAGCAAAGGTCAGAGGAGGAGGACAGGAGAGGGTAAATGGGCTTGATTTTTGGACGTGGAAGTGTCAACTACTAGCGGAGGCACTAGAAGGTTGTGTGTTTAAAGAAAGGGGGAAGCACTTTTTTTTTTTTTTAAAAAAAGACCGTAAGTACTAGAAAGAGAGCAACGATGGGCAGGGGAAATGAATACGGTTATAAGAAACCTGGGGAGAAGGAGGTCTCTTGAAACAGAAATATAGAAAACAGAAAAATCAAAAAGCAATAGAAATCCAAAGGAACAGTCCTTTCTGGGCCTTAGAACCCGTTCCATTCTTTAAAAGGACTGATAACAAAACACTAACACGGAATACATTCAGTTTAGCTGATATATCTCTCATATTAGTTTTCAACAGTTATTAAATTATATCCATTGTATTAAATGGTAATGCTTACTTGGCCTACTTAATAACTAGACTAAGAATTTTTTTTTAATGCAGGCACATGTTTCCTAGTTGGAGATGCTCTCCTGGGCACTTTCAAAATGTAGGTAACATACAGCGCACGCCAAGCTGTCTTACCTTCAATGTCTTGGGTATCAATTTTCAAGTAAAAGTTGCAAAATTCCTCAGAGGTACTAGTTTTGTGAACCACAGTTTTTACCTATATTGGGATACACAAACAAGAAGATTCCATGTGAAATGGGAAAATGAGAAGTGCATCACGACAGTACTACCTCTGAGACAGAGGCAGAGTGGGTTTGCTATCCAGCACAAATCATGCATGTGGACCAGTCAGTATGTGGGGTCAAGTTTGCTCCACAGTCGGAGCAAACTCAAAGAACCAGAAAAAACAAACGGACGACTTTTGGCCAAGCACAGCATTCATCCGAATCCCACACAGTCGGATCTGAGCACCCCATTCTGCAGAACAGCCCACAGGGTGCCGCGCCTTAGCCTGAACAGTTTAACTTCTTACCCTGGTCTTTGCTAGCCTTCTCCCAAAGACACACACTATCAAGGCAAACACGTCACTGTACATGTGTTTGGGTGAGTGAGAGTATTGGCAGAAATAGATACATTGACAGCAACCAGAATTGAGGGGAAAATAGACAGTGCCGTTATCCCTGTGCCATCCTGTAGGCAGTTCTTGAGGCAATGAGTGTGCGAAGGGGAAGGCGTAATCAAAAGCATTAGTAGAATGTTAATTTTTGCTTAGAAAATGCAGTTTCAGACTGTGTGGACGTACAGAGAGCTTAGAAGAGCTTACAGTAACCGACCCCCAAAGATGCCGTGTAAACGAGAGATAACTACATTATGAGCCACACAACATATATATCATGAGCCACACGAATACACATACAGCCATAAAATTTATAAGTCTGCATGCTGTGTATCAGTGGGGATATTTTCGAAGAAACAGTTCATTAGGCAACTTTTTCATTGTGCAAACATCGTAGGGGGTGTGTATACACACACACACACACACACACACACACACACACTGAGATAGCTATGACATCACTAGCTGTTGCAGTCTTATGAGACTGCAACCTACACAGCCAATTGTTGGCAGAAATATCACGATGCCGTGCACGGCTAAATGCAATATACAAAAAATGTCTACGAATGCACAGAGGGTATGCATCCAAGGATCCAGTTATTATCCAAAATAAACTGTGAGAATGGTCAAGACAGCAAGAAAGAACTAGAAAATGAATCCTACTTTATTCATGGTGATCTCAGTCGTATTTCTGTGACTTTGCATCAAACAAAGAATTAATTTTTTTATGGTACCTAGACACACAGCTTTCCTTGGCACAAGCCAAATACTTACATATACTGTAGCCAAGCCGTTGCTATATCCTGTGGTGATGACGAGGTCGTCATTGAGAGGCACCTGGAGGGATGGATAGAGAAACCATGCTGTTATCCATCATTTGCTAGAGGGCAGATAGAGAAACCAAGAAAAGACCATGTGTCCGGAGAAGACCCGCCAGCATCCTCCCTTGGTTCTTGAGAAAGTAAATGGATGACATTGAAGATTCAATGCACGCAGCAGGCACTAAAAGATACTGGGATCTCCCATCCCTCCCTTCCATGTGTAAACAGGATGCCCTTCTCCTTAGCAAGTCAACTAAAGCAACACATCAGAGGTCATATATATACATCTAAATATACACATACTTACACATATATTATATAAAACTAGATATTCATTTATTATACACACACACACACATATTTATATTCATTATAAAACTACATATCTATTTCCTTTTTCCAAGTGAAAAAGTTCCTTGGAGTCTAGTTCAGGGCTTGACATCTCATGTACCAATGGAGATTGTTTTCAATGAGCACCAAAATACAAGACTCTGAAGAGGCACTGAACATCTGTGGCCCTCTACCACCTCCCTCATTGCACTTCTCTTCCATTTCTTGATGGCTCATCTTCCCCGAGTCTCACTGGCTCGTGCCTATTTAAACCCCATGTACCCCACCCCAAGCCCCTAGCACTCTGTCCCAGGCCTCTGGCCACCCCGTTTAATCCTGCTAAAATCTACCTTTTCTGTCCTTCTTCCCACTCTGCGGGAGGAAAGTGAAGGCACAGGTTCAGCTAAGCAACTCTCCTCTCTATCCCCCACACACTCAATAGTTGGGAACATTGAGAAAGAGATGATTTTGATCAAGACCATGAAGACTCAGTTCCTGCTTCCCTCCACACTTGCGGCATCTGTTTCTCCTTGCCTACCGCACTGGCGTAAAGGGGGCTTGGTATACATCCAAGTTCATCAATCTTTCCTTCAAACAGTAAATTAGGGAAATAGGTCACCCTTCCTGTTTTTCCTGACAGAGGCATTTGCTTAGGGAATGCGTGCTTTGAGGTGCCGAATGAGGAGAGTTTCTAAGGTAAATGAGTCTGGGAAACACTGTGCACTGTACCCCATCTCCGCTCCCCTTCCTCTCAGAGTCACCATGTTTAGTAACAAACATATTAGAGACCAGATTTAACTGCATTTAAACTAAAGTGTCCACACTCATTCAGTGACCTAACACGTTGCTTCAGGCAGCACATTTTAGGAAAAGCTGTGATAGAGAACTACAAGCTGGATAACAGCAGCCCAGGGGTCACATGGAAGCAGCATCCATGCTGAGGCCGTTATTTTAAGATGCTAAAATGCCCCTCACAGCATGCCTCCTCTAGAGAACAGTAATTCTGACTACTTGAAGTAGGCTTCGATGGTTCATTTTAATCGTCAGCTTGACACAATTATTATTACCAAGAGGAGCATCTAAATGAGGGACTGTCTAGATTGGGCTGGCCCATGAGCATGTCTGTATTATGTTGATTTACATAGGAAGATCTGCCTGCGGTGGGTGGCACGGTGCTCTGGGTGCTGGACTGTATAACGGAGCAAGTGAGCGGAACATAAGCATTCCCACAACCACTGGCCTGTGGTCACAAGTAGGAGCTCCCACCTCCTTGACCTCCTTACAGTGGTGGACTGTATCCTAGAACTGTGAGTTAAAATAAACCCTTTCTCCCTCCCCCAAGTTGTTTTTGTCTGGCATTTTATCACAACATAGGAAATGAATGGACTATACTTCTGAGACTTACAGCTCCTCATTAGAGCTTAGACTCAGAACATGAGTCTCTGGTGATTTCTAATGTTCCCTGGTGTTGTGGAACTTTATTTTTAGTCATGCATAAAATAATTGTTTTATGCACTGCTGAGTGAGGGTCTGCCTAGGTCTTGGAATTTTGTATTGTCTGCAGGTGTTGGATTTCTGTGGGGGATGTTTGATTGCTTATGATCTGCACCTGAGGAGTTCTGAATCAATAAAACACCTGAGCTCAGATGCTCGGGGTCCCACTGTTGAGTATGGCATTGGCCATGATGGTGGTTCCCTCTGCTGAGGTCTGGAAGGCTTCACACATGTGAGAATGCTTTCTCATTGTCCTTGACGAGACACCACAGCAATGTACAACTACACCTTGGGACAAGAGACATATTCCCAACCTAGCTGCCACATCACAGCCACCTTAAGAGGCCCAGAGGTGAGAAAGCATGGGTACAAGCCCATACGCATATATCGTGTAACTGGAGCAGATCGAAAAGGCCATGCCTGGTGCCCACAGTCCTGCTGCCAAATCTTACTCTTTTCAGACGAAGTTGAAATGCTTCTTTAGTGTATTTTATACTCTATAAAATACTCTTTAGTATATTTTAAATGTTTGGATAACTGATTTTGGCACAGATCTCTGTCTATGGCACGTGGTTGCTGGTGTCATCGTCGTCATCCTCTTGCCCTGAGCTGCTTGTTTGAGATTTTTGCTCAAGTTTTATTTCCCATATTTATTACTTTCACAAGCATGAATCTGTAGGGCATCTGGACAGGGAGAACTATTTCCATTTGCTTATATATTAAATGCACTAAATTCACACATGATAATTGGAAAAATGTGCATTTCCCTGTGTAGACTGGAAGCAAATATAATACAGCATCTATTTTGCCTAATGTGTCCTTTTCTTTGGGAAATTTTTATAACCCTTTAGAGTTTTCCTTTAAGAAAAAACTAACTTTAGGGGAAAAAAAGACATGGAACAAGGAGTCTAGAGATTTGGAGATTAAGTCTAAGCTAGGTGCGGTCCATGAGTGAGACCAAGGGCAAGAAGAACCAGCAGCAGGTGTCTTAGCACGGCTTTCATGTCTCTGCAATGGCTCCCCGTGTGTGTTGTTACAAATGTTCTTCACCTAGCTACTGCTTTCTGATTCTTCCAGATTTAGCCTCTACACATATTAAGCTTCTCCCCTACATAGGGCACCAGCCTGGGTCAGGAGGCACCCTCCATCCCTCCACGTTGGTGTTTCCCACTTATTTAAATGACTGTCCTTCCCTAGGACATGAGTTCTTTGCATTTTACTCTTGAACCACCAGTGCACAAAATAAAACAGCCACCTGATTAGGAGTCAGCAGGTACTTAATTCGTGTTTAAATAGTGAATAAAGGCACACTTACAATAAGGGTGAAAGGGACGATTTAATGTTTCCATCTGATTGCAATTATTATGAAAATTTCACTTACCTCCACTGGTCTCCCAAGGAAATTCTTCTCTGTCATCTTATACTGGTAGAAGTCGCCTTTGTGTTTGTAAGAGACATTGATATCCATGTTCAACTGAAGTTGTTTAATCAAGAGTGAATATTCAGTCAGGCCCTCGATGGCATTGATCGTGTCCTATCAGTAATCAGAAGGCACAAAGCACATTTAGTTATTTACACATGCTCAATTTACAAACAGAACCACTTTCTTTCTGAGATTAGGATTCCGATATATAGACTTGAGCTCAAGATGCTCTTCTTTCAGCCTCCCAAGTGCTTTGCACCCAGCTCTACAGATCCCCTTCCTAGGAGATGGTAGGCTGCACCATCTGGAGATGAACCTCCAGTTGACTGAGTGAAGCAGGTTGAGGGGCCTGTTGTGGAGGTGTAAGAAAGTCACTCTCCTCCCTAGGAAGGGACAGGAAGGAAGTGTGGCCTCGGGTCTGGTTCTCTGCATATTCTGCACATGTGTCTGCAGGTTGGTCACTGCAAAATGCCTCTGACTGCTGGATTATCTTTCTCACCCTTTAATCTCAGCATAAATACTCCCACAGCGAGACCACAAACTATCCCTACATGATGGTTTTAATGTTCATTTTCTGCATTTTATAGAATTCACCTCAATTTATAGGACTTTTATTTATCTTTACTTGATTGCTGCCTTCCCCACAATAATGGAAGATTCTTGGCCCATACAGACATCCGTGTCTTCCTTGATGTCTGCCATAGTTGTCTGTGCCCCTCAAAGTTCACGTGTTGGAAACTTAATGTCCAAAGCGGCAATGTTGGGGGATGGGATCTAACAGGAGGCGTGTGGGTCACGGTGGCACCACCCTCACAAGTAGATCAGTGTCAATTATCCTTATAAAAGGATGGATTTGCCCCTCCCCTTTCTCTCCTTTCTTCTCTTTCCTCTTTTGCTTTCTCTTTGTTCTTCATGGGATGACACAGCAAAGATGTCCTTGTCAAACTATGCCCTTCAATCTTGGTCTTTCCATCCTACAGAAACATGAGCTACTACATTTTGACTAATTATAAATCTCTCAGTGTGTGTTGTCCCGTTGCAGCACCAAAGCCATGACCGAGACAGCATCCATTGCATGTAGTAGGAGCACATGGCTGGTCTTCAGAAAGTATTTGTGGAAAGAAATAAATTACAAACTATCATTCTGCATTCTGGACCTTCTATAATATGAGGAACCACGACTGGATCTGAGATACTAAATGTCTGGCCAGTCCTGTCTATGTCTATAGCAGAAATGCTGATCAATAGAGCACATTTTCCAGCCAAGCCTGGCGGTCTCCACAATGAAACTCATTAAACAATCACTAAATTAATCTAGCGGAACCCCCCCCACAACACCATCATTATCGAAATGTCTAGAGGGCAAACATTTGATTGAGCTCAACTTTAAACACAGATGCACAATCATGTACCATTTCAAACAGAGCATGCTCTGAAAATGAGCTGCTGGGCAATTTCATAATTGTGTACTGAGTGTACGCACACACACCTGGGTAGTACAAGTCACAATCAAGAGACTCCATGACCGTGAGGCCTTGAGGGTATTGCATGTGAAATATGCATGTTTCAATATGGCTCCTTTCTATTACCAGAATGAACACATTCTCAATGAAGTTAAAATATGGTATAGGGTTGGGGGTGCGTTTGGATGTAAAGTATGTACTTAGTAGCCAAAAGCTCCTGCCCTCAATCCGCAGAAACCCTGAAGAAGCACACAAGTTTGTCTGTCATCTTTATCAAGCACCACTGCACATCGGTTTAAGTGTTATACTTTTGTGTGAATGGCCATGCAATAGGTTCGCTCACATCAACATCAGCACAAACGTGATGTGTCAGATACAACATTGTGATAGCCACAAATCTAGTAGTAGCCAATAGGAAGCTTCCAGCTCTATCATAATTTTATGAATCACCATTATATTTATGGTCTGTTATTGACCAAAACATTGTTATGCGATACATGATTGTATGTTACCCAACTGTGTAACAGTGGGCACACAACATAGATCATGACTGGTAGGTAGGTAAATATAGTGGTAGGTCATACAGGAGAAGAATCATCAGTACCTTTGCTTCCATGGCAACTGCTATTCATTAAACAGGAAGTGATGTAGTTGCTGATAACCTACCAGCCTTCCATGGTCTTTAAAGACAATGAAAGAAGCACGAGGCACAGAGTCAGGAGACATGGCGCTGCTGTGGCTCCTTGAATAAGCCTCCTTAGGCTCACGACCTCCTGTAATGGAGTCACCACTACAGATAAGCTCCAGGGTCCTATTACTCTAGACATGATTTGTACCTATGGCAGCTCATTTGTTAGAAGGAGTCGGGAGGCCAGAATGGGTGTGGAAGGTGTGATGTGGGAAACACGAGCACAGCTAAGCTAATGGCATGTTACCTGCGTGGAATAGAAACCGCCTCCGTACCGCTGCTCTTCAGATAGCCATTTGATGATCGGGTTGACATAATTCATATCCTTCAGGTTCAGGATGGTGAGCAAAGCATAGGCTGTGGTTTCTACCATACCTGCCGTGCCGCTGGTAGGCACAGAGCTGTCTGTATGTTGGAGACTGTCTTTCCAGAAACGGTAAATGGGAGGATCACCTGATGTCAACATATCACATTTATCAGTAGAAGTAAAACTGGGAACTTGATGTAACTCTAGCAGGTGTGGATGGCCTTCTCACTTCTGCAAGTTCTCTTCTTGGTAAGAACCATCAAGGTGGCCAAGACAAAATAAGACCCTACAGTACAGTAGTCCTTGTCTGCATTTTAGAAGAATGGCCACACGTGTCAGAGAACATAAATAGTCTGACAATGGAGCAGCAAGGCTGATAAGTGGGGAATTCATGGACCCAGGTTCTAGTGTGTTCTATTGACTGGATCAAGCCAGGAAGTTCATTAGTTCTATGGGACCCAGTCCCCTAATACTGTAAGTAGACAACATTCACCTCTATAGTGAAACTCACAAGAAATACACAGGGAAAAGTACTTATAAGCCAGCAAACACCTGGCACAGATGAAGGATTATCATTATTCACACTGGAAGAATAAGTTTGACATAATATCTTTCTCTTTGGAGGAAAAAAAATCAGAGCCTGGAATGTGTGAGGTGACACCCACATCGGAGGGTATGTCTCCTGTCTCCCTTCCCAATTGAAAGCACCCATATTTTCATATGGGTAGCGCTTCTCATAGATCCCAACATATTTGCTGTTGCTCTAGTTACATAAAGCAATCACTGCAAATCTTTTTTGGAATAAATATATTTTTAAAAATAGTAAGGTCTGAGTTTTTGAAGGTTAATTTTGAGGTATCTTTTTACAATTAGTTATTATATGATTTACCTGAGTCTCAGCAAGATATTTTCTTATCTCTCTCACGCTCAGATGTATCGTATTTAAAATAAAAGGTTTGTTTAGGGGGCTGGGGAGATGGATTAGCGGTTAAGAGCACTGACTGCTCTTCCAGAGATTCTGAGTTCAAATTCCCACCATTCACATGGTGGCTCACAGCCATCTAAATGGGGTCTGATGCCCTCTGCTGGCATGCTTGTGTACATGAAGGTAGAGTACTCATACACACAAATAAGTAAATCTTAAAATAAGTTAAAAAAAATTCCGGGCAGTGGTGACACAGGCCTTTAATCTCAGCACTCCAGAGGCAGAGGCAGGCAGATCTCCTTGAGTTTGAGGCCAGCCTGGTCTACAGAGTGAGTTCCAGGACAGCCAGAGTTATAACGGAGAAACCCTGTCTCGAAAAAACAACCCCCCAAAAAGTTGTTTAGGTTTTAAATATTAAGTGTATGATTTTTTAATCTATCTTACAATACCCAAGACATTTTTGTACTATTTTTTGAAGCATCAAAGAAGTGGTTTTGAGGTATAGTTAAAACTTAGACATTTTTAAATGATGATGAAGGTAAAATTTTGTAGACAGTCATAAACCTCATGCAAAACTTGTTGAATTTTTAGAAAACTCAGATTGGGACAGAGCTCAGAACACCAGCCATGCAGGTGGCCAACGCCACCTCCTGGTGAGACATAAGCCAGGTCACACACTCCCTTGGCTCAGTGGCTTCTGATGGCTCAGAGTGGAAGCTGAAGCCTCTCTGTGTGAGACAGGCGGCCCTGCCCCGAGGACATGGCTTGGGGAGTGGAGGCCGCATGGGCCAGCCCCAGCCTCGGCTCACCTGCTCACCTGGGCACTGCTGTGGTTTACATGGGCTTGTTCTCAACGGAACCAGTATTGATGGGAGAGCCTGGGTCACGAGGACAGATGAGTGAACGCTCTCCTGGGGGGTCACGTTAGCTACTCAAGTTCAGTCCTCTTTTCTGTCTCCCTAAAATGCCCACTTGCCTTCTCACAATGAGGGCTTCACCAGAAGCCATCGTGATGCTGGAGTTATACCCTTGGACCCCCAGAGCCATTGGTTAAAAGGAATCTCTTTCCTTTGCTCTGGTACTCCATTGTAACCACAGAACATGCACCAACATGGGTGCTTTAGCCATGCATAACCGTATACATAACCCTGGAGAGCCTGTATTGACCCCTGATGTCCTGCCCTGTCGGCCATCACTCTGACCTTTCCTTCCCTGTTCTCACATCCTGCTCTTCACCTCACTGCTCTGCTCCACACTGGCCTCCATGCTGCTACCGGAGCACCAGGAATGCTCAGGCCCTGGGCATTTGCACATGCGGCTTCTCCACCAGAAACAGCCTTCTCTGTCGTCTTGGGGCTTTGCTTCCTCTCCTTTCACATTTATACTCAAATACAGTTATTTGTTGCACAATGATATTTCAGCCAATGGCAGGCCACGTACGTGACTTTATTTACCCCACAGTCTCCAAGGCTGTAGTACTTAGGATTGCGTAGGTGCACTCTGTGATGCTCACGGGATGGGAAACATATTTCTGAATGTATCCAGTGGCTCTCAGCTGTATTCCCGCGAGGCTTAAACCCGGGTGCACCATCTAAAATCACAACCCAGCTCCGTGCCGAGTTTCTTTTGCCTGCTTGAGTTTTCTTCACTTCTGTTGTCATATTTATAAAGTTTTACCTATTTCTCATGCTTGCCACTTCCCAGCTAGAATTTAAGTATCATAAAGGCCTGAATTAAAAAAAACATTTATCTATATATCTATCTATTGATTGATTGTATGTGTACGTGGGTGCACATCTGCCATGGATGCTTGTGGAAGTCAGGGGACAGCTTGCAAGAGTTGATTCTCCCTTCCCACCGGTCTTGGTGATCGAATTGGCAACAGCAAGCCCCTTTACTTACGGAGCCATCTTGCCACCTGTATGTTTTGTTTTGAGACAGGGTCTCACCGTGGAGCCCAAACTGGTCTTTAACTCTGGATGCCCCTGCCTCGGTTTCTTGAATGGTGGGATTATAGGAGTGTACTACCACATCTAGCCAGCTTAGATTTATTCTGCTCTGCTTTGTTTATTTGTCCCTTGAGGGTAGAACAGTGCCCAGCACACAGGATGCTCGATTTGTGTGCTGAACGAATGAGTATTTGCTGAGGGAATAAATGAGTAACAGGAGTCATCGACTTGCGGTATGACTGCTGGTTCCTCGTGGGTAAGGGTGGTGTCGTACTCCTCTTCCCACCCCTCCCACTTCCCAGGAGTGCAGACTCCAGGTGCTCAGTCAGCAACTGCCGAGCAGCTGTGTGAGAGCCCTACCTTTAACCAAAGCTTCCCTCTTCAGGGCTGAGACGATTGAACGAAAACTGGGGTGAGATCTGTCTCCTAGGGAAAGAGCATAGGCCACAATGGCCAGTGTGAAGGTGCTCTTGGACGGCAGGGCCTTTTCAAGCAGGAAGGAGTCAGCTTTTGTTAGCGCTGTGTTGATTTTCTAGAAACAAGAGCGGAAGACAATTAACTTTCTTTGTCAAAAATCAGCCTGTAAACTGAAGAGCAACCCTGAGGTTGCTGGCAGATGGGTTTGGGGGTGGGGTGGGGTAGGATGACCCTTGAGACTTGTGAATGCAAATCGACAAAGCAAACTGTTTAGAGAGGGGGCAGAGGTTATCTTAGAAGAAACCACGTGGTTGTCTGAGTGGGGCCATGCTTTGCCACTGAGTTCCCCCTTTCCTTCAGAAGTTTGTCCCTTGAGTTTCTGATCCTTCACCAGCCCAGCCCCTGAAGAGATGCACTGGAGTGGACAGGCTTTTCTTCATGTGTCCGTGTATCTGAGGCAAAGCCACATGTTCAAAAGCATCATATCAAAACGGAACAAAACTCCAAAGGAACAGAGCTGCCAGAGCTCTCTGGTCCTCAGTGTCTAAGAAGAGCCTGTGCCATGTACTGAGAGTACCAGAGAGCCGCAGTGGGGGAAGGGCCGGGGACAGCCTGCTAACACTCTGCCTGGGTCCTCTCCCAGATCCATGTGCCTCCTGTGGGCACTGGTGCCAACCAGCATCTAGAGCGCTGGGACCGACCGGGGTCTGGCTGTTGATAATTTTCTCATTAGAGTGAGCAACAGTGCTTATGGACCCACCTGAACAGAACGCTTTTGTGTTTGTGCCTCACATTCTGCAAATTCACCTTATGGTGAAATTGCAGCTCAGCTCTGTATGTTGCCTTGTTTACAGAATGTGTCGAGTTGGCTTCAGCTTTGCAGACAGGAGTACTTAACTTCTGCACGAGGCTCTAACTCTTTCCACAAAGGGCTATTATCTATGTTAACCTTAAAAGCTTCATTTGAATTATTTATTTTGTGTATGAGTGTGCTCACACATTCATTTGTGTGTGAGAATATGCATGCGCAGGTCAGCAGCTGATGCTGGCTGTCTTCATGGCTTCCCGCCTTGTTGAGACATGGACTCCCATTAAACCCTGGAGCTCCCTAAAAGGCTACACTGGCTGCCCAGCAAGCCTCAGGGATCCTTCTGTCTCTGCCTTCCCAGGACTAGGACTACAGGGGTGGTTGAGTGGTGGTTGTGTCGTACCTAGCTTTTTCTGCTCTTGCTGGGGATCTGAACTCAGATCCCCATGCCCCAGAGGCAAGCACTTTACTGACTGAGCCACCTCCCATCTTCTTTAAAAGCTTCTATGTTAATTTAAACTGACGGATCCTTTCTTTTCTTCTCAGCTTCCAAGCAAACAAACAAACAAGTAGTACAACCCAAAGAAGCAAAACTGCGATTGGATGCTGGGGAGTTGCTACACTATTGAAGGCAACAGATATGAACACATAATAGGATTGAGCAGAGATAAGATCAGACATAAGAAGGGGAGACTGGGGGCTGGGGAGACGGCTCAGCAGGTTAAAAGCATGTGCTGCTCTTGCAGGAGACCTGAGTTTGGTTCCTAGCATGCATATTAGATGGCTCACAGCCATCTGTGACTCCAGTTCCAGGGGACCTGATGCTTTCTTCTGGCCTCTAAGGCATGCATACATACAGACAGACAGACAGACAAGCAGGCACACACACATATGCACAAAGATAAATTTTAAAATTTAAAAGGAGAGGGAAGCTAGACACAGTGAGTCATTCTCCCACCACAGTCCCAGTTACTCTGCCAGCTCTACAATTTAGTCATCGGTAACACTGAGCAACGGGAGTCACCCGACTAACCATGCCAGCTCCGTCAACTCTAGATAGGTCAGACATACCAGAATCGATGAAATCCTTGATTCTGGTCTTAAGGTTGTTTCCAAGTAATGTGAAAAGCAGTAAAAGAAACATTCAAAACAAAGCCTACTCTGGGTGAGCCCTACCCGCCCCTGAGTGTGTGGTAGAATAAGGCAGGCTAAGGAAAGAACTGGTACTTACCGCCAGAGGGCATATATCCATAGCCTTTCTAATTCCGATCACAGAGAAGGCTGTAAGGTACAAAGCTTTCTCTTGGGCTTCAGCGGGCAAAGAACCCTGAAACAAACAGTGCTTTTTACAAAAGGGTAAAATGCTGTTTTCAAAATTAAATGACCTGGTGTACTCTCTTTGGAGCCGTTTCTGTGTTCCCACTTCCCTAGCCCACCTCCCCATCCTCACCTGCCAGCCCCAACTCCTGATTCTTCACCACATTCAAACTCCCCTTCTCCGTCAAGACCCTATTAAAATGCCACGTCCGGCACGAGGCACCACCGAGGCCTCTTAGGCAGGGGTGATCCAATGGCAGACTTACAAGACTCCAGTAGAGTTGTTCTACCTCGCCAGACTTACTTTATGCCACTCACAACCCAGGCACCTTGGCTCTAGTTCTCTGAGTGAGTCTCAGTCTATCTCGTCTCCTCTCTCTCCTCTCTCTCCTCGTTCCATTGCTTTCCTTCCCTCTAACTCCGGAAAAAAATTTCCAGCCATCATAGGTATATGAAAAGTGTCAACACATCAGAGAAACTGAAACCACAAGGAAACATCACCTCACACTGCTGCTGTGGATATGACAGAAAGACGAGAGATAAACGTCGCCAAGGGTGTGGAGAAAGGAAAACCGCTGAGCACCATTGCTGGTAAATTAGCAGAGCCACTAGGAACCACAGTGTGGAGGTTTCCCCAAAATAAGAAACAAAACTACTGATATGCCAGCTCTACTCCAGGATATACAGGAGAAAGGGATGAGGATCTCAGAGACACATTTTCATTCCCACATTCTTTGCATTGTAACACTGCTCATAATAGCAAGATTTGGGATACACACACACACACACACACACACACACACACACACACACACACACTCTAAAACATGTTTTATGTCATAAACATGAATAGTTTGGATAAAAGGGGGAAATAAATTAACTTTGAAGAAAGATTCAGACATGCTGTTGGCTCAGAATCCAGTCTCTCTGTCCCTTCTACATCTCCCAGGAGTCACATGGGCGACTTCATTTTTTCAGCTCCATCCAGACTCCATCCCCTGCCATCAATGACACTGGGTTTTCTCTTTCATTAACATGTACTACACACCTGAAAATCCTTTATGTCTGATTATACGCTAATTGTCAACCTGACACCATCTAGAAACTCCCTGGAAAGGCAGTCTCAGAGATGGATTGTCTAGATCAGGTTGGCCTGCCGGTGTCTTTGTGGTAATTGTCTTGATTATGCTAATTCAGGTGAGAAGACAAGTCCCTGTGGGTGGCATCATTCCCTGGGCTACAGAAGAGTGGTCACAGTGAGCAGAGCACCAGCATGTCTGCATTCACCTTCTCTCCATGGTCTGATCAGCCAAGTTCCTGCTGCCTCAACTTCCTGGCCAAAATGGGCCTGCAACTGTGAGCTGAAACAAACTTTCACTCTGAAGTAGCTTTTGTCTGACATTTTATCACTGCGACTTAAGGAAACTAGGACAATATTTTTTTCTTCTCTTTTTTAACTCCCCATAATAGGGTTGGAATAAAATGTGAGTCTGTAATTAAAATTAATGTTAATTTACAGGCTTGATTTCCTTACCTGTAATTTTATTGGTAAATATTGGGAATTTTCCTTGAAAGATCCATTCTCCAGCTGACAGTTCTCAATCAGCCATAAGAGAGAATTACAAATCAAGTTTTGGTTCTGCTTCATGTACTTGTCCACTTGTCCGAGCACCCTCAGAGCAAAAGCTGTTAACCTGCAACACAAAACCACACGCGTGTTGCCCAACACTGAGTCTCTCCCAGCTTTCGATTTACAGAGTGGTTTATTTGTATACGTTCCTTCCTTAAAAAGAAAATTAAAATCGAAGACATACAATTCTAGAGTAAGTCACCATTTTACATGACAACAAGGGAGGATATTTGAAAAATCTTCAAAACATTCAGTCAACAAACACTAATAGTACACTTGTGGTAATGACACCGGCCGCTAGAACTTAAGCTGAAACTTGATTCTTGGTGACAAAAAAAGGTGGCATGCTAAGGTTAAAGATCACAGAGGTGAAGCAAGCAGTTTTGAGTCAAAGCATTGATCAATAAAGACGAGATATAGAAGAGGGAAATCATAAAGTCCTTGTCTGTAAAATGTGTGCAACCTTGGCATCTGCCCTCAATGAGGCTGACTTTCCCCGCCTCCCTGGAAGTAGCTCTCTCCCTTCCTGTTGAGCTCTGTCATGGACTCAGAGCCTGCCACCTGGAAGGAAGCTTTTTCTGATCTCTCCTACTTAGACAGAAAGTGGCTCCAGTCCGTCAACATCCACCACAGACTGTCAGCAAAGACACTGTTCATGACCTCTTTGGCTGCCACTTGGGTGTCCTTAGGCTTCTTGACTCTTTCTCTTCACGTTAACATTTTGTTTAGCTTGTATTTTTAAAATGCATTTTAAATAAAGAGTTTCGAGAGGAAAACCTTTAAAAAAATTCCAAAAAATAGCTAAAAAAATCTCCCTCCTCTCTGAATCCCCTTCCATCTCTCAACAGACATCTACTTTTTCCAAAATTCAGCCAAAGAATGCAAACTGCTCATCTCAGATGACTGCATTGCCAGCTAGCACACAAGCTAAAGCATGCTTCCAAATAGTAAATGGAAGTTCTAGAAGCTTCTGGTCTACCTATTGATTCCATCATATTAAAACACCAGTATAATATTTACATTTCCCTGCCCTTGGGGATTTTTCATTTAATATCTTTTCATGGTTTTGTCTTTCACTTTGAGACAGAGTCTTGTTATATAGCCCTGGATGCCCCATGAGCTGAGGCTGGACACAGAACTAGAAGCAAAGTGGAGGGGACCAAAAACCAACTGATGGTTCTACTTTGGAATGCATTGTACTTGGAGCCCTTCGAGTCCAGACACCTGGAAATGTAGAAATCCAGGAGAGAAGTTAGGTCCCAAGATGTTGATTAGAGACATCGCTAGGGGACCCATCCGCAGAGCTTCGATGGAAGTCATGGGCAAAGATCAGATTGTACTAGAGAAATTACAAGAAATCAGAGGCCATGGATGAAATTCTGGGAAACATCTAAAATTCAGTTATTGCACCTTGCTGGGCATGGTAGCACATGCTCACAACCCCAGCACCCTGAAAGCAGAGGCAGGAGAGTGGATGCAATCCAGGCCTGGTCTAAATAAATTTCAGACCAGCCAGGGCTACATAAAAAGACTGTCAAAAATCCTGAATTATTTCAGACTGTAAACTCCTCAAGTGTGTTTTATGTAGCAGGGCCCATGAAGTACTAGGTACACTGTGGAGTCTTGTTTTATCTTTCACTCTTTGGGGACACTGCCTCATGAATTTATACCCCTCCCCCTCTTCCTCCCTTCCTATTGGGGTTATAAGTATGCACTGCCATGCCCAGATATCTGTTTTCTTTTTGTTTGTCAAAATTAAATATCATCCAAAGGGAAAAATAAATAAAATTAAGTATCAAATGTTAGTAATAAAAGGCAAAGAGGGTGGGATCCCAGTGAGGAAGGATACAAAGTGGGTGTCAGTGGGCTGAGGTTTTATGTGGCGTAGACAGCAGAGACCTCATCGAGAAGGTAACTTTTAATAGTTCCTGAAGAAATAAGGCAGCCAGTCCTGCCTGGGGAGGAGCATCGCAGACCAAGGAAGAGCCGGTGGGAAGGGCCCGAGGTGGAAGCATGTCTGTTCTGGTGTGTTTGAGGAGCACGGAGGGGACCAGCGGGCTCCAGTGGAGCATAAGACAGGGAGGGTGGAGAAGAGAGGGAGAGATTAGGAAACTCTTTCAGGCTCTAGGTGAGATGAGAAGCATCTGAACGGCTCTGTGCGGTGCAGCCACTCCAGCTTCTGCGCTGAGTGTAAACGCAGGGTACCAGAGTCCAAAGTCAGAAAAGTGAAAAGAGACAAAGCTGGCTTGACCCAGGAGGGTGTGCTGAGGTTGGAGGAAGGCCGCCAAATGCAGGATCTATTTGTAGGTGCAACCGCACCTGTTAACTGAGTCAGGTGTGGGTTTAAGAGAAAGAGAGGGGTACAGAAGGACTGAGGTGTCAGTCTGAGCTATGGAAGAAGAGGGTCTCACTATGGAAGCCATTCTTACACTTAATTATTTATTCAGTGTGTGTGTGTGCGTGAGCAAAAAAAAAAAAAAAGGACAGATTGCGGGAGTCAGCTCTCTTCGTATTAGTGATGGGTTTTGGTGATGGGATTCAGGCTGCCTGGCTTGGCTTCTCCACGACTCCATGGCTGTCATTCTTAGTGAATGACTCTGCCACTGTATGAAGCGGGAAGACAAATGCGCTACTCACCAGGTGCTGGCAGGTCCCCCCTTCCACATGCTGTAGGAATAGTCAGCGTTCCTGTAGGACATGACGCTCACCATCCCTAAGAAGGACCAGAAAGACACAAAGTACAGCACTTCACTGCCCAGGCTGGATCAGCCCCGGGGGGACCCTCTGCTGTGAGCAGCAAGCCTGAGCTCTGTGGCCACGCTGGACTTCTCACAGGAAGTGTGAATTACTTGAGTTGGAACTCGAATAGAGCACTTGCTCTCATTCAGACAGGGAGGGAACATCTTCAGGGTCTGGAAGCCAGGGATTTTGTTCCTCGTCCAGGCATTTTGGTAAGTTAAGCCAAAATGCCTCGGAAAGAGTAAATTTCATGATTTTTTTTTTCTAAAATTTCTTTACAATTATTCATATATGTATAATTCATATCATCTTAAATATCAATTTAAATAAAATACTTGCTTAAAATCTGTAAAATGATGTACAGAATATTTTTTTTTACCTTCTTTGATTTTTTTCTGCAGGTTCTGTTTCCTAGCCAATGAATTGGGATGAAAAATGTTCCAATGGCTTCCTGCTTCCAGGTAGTGGAAGACGTAGAACACGGGGACAATGCTCATGAGTTCTGCCTCCGCACTTCCCTTGGGGAGGTGGGTCAGGATGTTGATGCCTTCCTCACTCAGGACTGTGGACAGGACTTCTCCTATAAGCAGTCCTGAAACAAAAAGAGACCCAAGTAGACACAGACACTCTCTATCAGCTGCCAACAGTGTATTCTGAGGAGGAAACAATCTCTCTTCTTCTCTTTCTAATATAAGCAGCTCACCTATACCACAGGAACTGGGGGAGAAAGCTGCATTTGAAACAAGGCAGACGAGCCTGAACGGAGAGGGTGCTGGCTTATGAATCTATAGCAGTGCTGGGCAACCTTGGGCAAACCAACTTCTTATAAACCTAACATCAAGATTGCACACGGTCAAAAAGGTGTAGCGCTGCTGTTCTGTGATTCCATCGTTTGATCTGAGGAGAAATGTAGCCAGGACATTCTGTTGTGTTGGTGACATGCTAGTGCACACTGCAAAGGCTGGAGCCCAGGGGAAACCCATCTATGATGCCCCTTCTGCAAACACCCCACAGGGAAGAGAATCCTCCAAGGCATCTGTCCCTCCATCTGCTGAACCCTAATCCACAAAGGTGATGGTGTTAGAAGGTGAGGCTTTTCTGGAGGGTGTGGGGGAGCTGTTCACCTCCCCCTTTGACAGTTTGCCCCTCTACCCTTAGCCGTGTGTGGGTGCCACGAGGCAGCACATAGGAAAGCAGGGAACATCCCTGCCAGGCATTCCATTACCTTGATTTTGGACTTGGCAAGCTTCAGAATATGAGGAATAAGAATCTGTTCTTTATAAATTACCCAGACTCTGGCATTTCATTATAGCAGCACAAATGAGCTATGCAACCCCCACCACCCTGGGATTGATACTTGGAAGCAGAGCTGGTGCCTTAGGGCCACTTGCAGGCCATAAAGTCTCCAGTGCCGCAGGACTGTCGAGGCCCTGGCAAGTTAAGTGTTGCAGCAGCACCATTCTAGAAAAGTCACTGGGTTAACGCAGGTACCCTCCCATTGGACAATAATGTCCAATTAAATCAAATGAAGAGAGGTAGAAAAGTAATCAATTGTTTAAAGGTAAGGAAAGTGGAAGATAGGGTTCTACCAAAAGGCAATCTATGTGTGTAGAAGAAGAAAAATAAAGAATAATTGTGAATATATTTGATTTTTGTTTGAAGCACAAATTAAAAAAATAACAATAAAAATGAGATTTATCTATTTATTTGCTTTGGGGATGGGGTCACTCAGGCTGGCCTCCAGCTCGCTGTGCAGCTGTGGATTACCTTCCGTTTCTGGTCTTCCTGCTCCCACCTCCCCAGCACCGGAATTACAGGTGCGCGCTCCCACACTAGGCTTCGCACGTGCTAGGCTGCCGCTCTACCGACCGAGCTTCATCCCCGGCCCAGGAAATGGATTTATTAATTTACCTTTGACACTCAAAATCCTTTTCACGTTGGTTTTAGGGACCAAATCTAATGGTATCCTGTATGGGAATTCCTTTCGTCTGCTAACAATACCTGTAATTAATAATAATAATAATAAATAATAATAATAATAAACAATAAAGATTACATTTGCTCAGTGTTCTTAGAGAAAGAACTATTTTTAGATTATATATCTACTAACAAAGAAAATTTCAAAATAAAACACATTTATAATAACAACATTAAAGTTTTAAAAAGAGAAAAATGATCAAGAATTTTAAGCAACCCCTAGGCTTGTATAATCTCCATAAACAAAATACTAAAATTGATGGTAAGATTCCTGGTCTTTATAAGACATGAGATAAAGAGGGTATATCAATGTTATTTACTGGAAAGCTGCCCAGCATAGGTGAGGGCTCCTATATGTAACCCCTCACCCATATTCCTATAGGTAACCCCAATATAACTCATTGGTTCACCAAGTTGGACTTTAGTGGTATTTGTACTTTGGTCTGTTGTGGGCTCCATATGGTAAATGAGTACGTGTGTGTGTGTGTGTGTGTGTGTGTGTGTATGTGTGTGCTTTCCTCAGAGAAAGAAAGTTTTGTCACAAACAGGCCCTGCCCCTCCCTGAGGAGCAACTTGCAATTGATGGCTACAAGGGGAGGGAGGGTCAGTTTTCTTCAGGGAGATAGACTCTGAGAGGTTTCCCATCCCCTGAATATACGAATATATGGGTGACACTAATTAGACCCAGTAAGCTATAAAAAAAAGTTTAAAATAATTAAATAAGAGGGCTGGAGAGCTGGCTCAGTAGTTCAGAGCATTAACTTTTTTCCCGAGGACCCTGGTTCAATTCCCAGCACCTGCATAACAACTCACGACTGTCTGTAACCTCAGTTCCAGGGGATCTGACACCCTCACACCAATGCACATAAAATAAAATAAATTATAAAAAATAATTAAGTAAATAAAAAATTTAAAAAGAGGGCATGAAATTGGGAGGGAGATGTGCTAAGAGAAACTGGGGTGAGTAGTGTGTGAAGTGAAAAACCTGAGCTTAGAATTCCCACCAATCTCCGGGTTCAAGGCTTGAAAATCCCACCGATCTCCACACTGGATATCTCCATTCTGGAAGTTTCCACCCTACAAAAATCCCGGTAAAAGGCCCTCCCCTAAGCCTAGTGTGCTGTTGCTTCTCTTCCCGAATAGAGGCAGATGCCCTTCTCCCCAATAAATCTCTTGTGTGAGGTTTGTTGTGTGGTGTGACTTTGTGGTATTCTTGGTTCCTGACTACCAAGATGTCCTTGCACCAGAAAAACCCTTACATAGCAGAAATTAGCTATGAGCAAAATATATTGTATACATGCATGAAAAATATTGTTAAAGCATGTCACTCCCCAAAAAGCATGGAACTGTCTGTTACTGCACTGACCAAGCCAAGCTTTCACACTAAGCCAAATGCGGGGCTACATTGCACTCACACTGGAGTCCCATATGTAAGGTCTTTTTAAAAATTGTTTTAATTTTATAAACGAGGAAACTGGGTTTAGAAAGGAAGTTTTTCAAGTCACAGGTGTAGTATAGGTGGCGCCAAGATCCGAGCTAAGGAAGGCTTACTGCAGGGCTTGTCAAAGTCACCACAGGGAGAATCCAGATCCAGCAAGAGACTACGAACTGCTATACATAAATTCTGAGATCTCACGGATGAGCTACGTGGCTTTGGCAGATGCAACAGTGTTCCTCAAGAAACTTCTCTGTTATTTAACTCTTTATGAGCCCTGAAAAAATTGTGTTAAATAAGTCAGTGAAGGCGTTTAGGAAGTTTGAAGTAAGGATGACAGAGTGCCTGAGGAGCTCAGTGTGCACGTGACTCTACGCAAGGCACAGCTGACTGCGTTGCATCCATTCCTTGGTTACAGAGAGGTAGTAATGGTTTCAAAGGATTTTTTTTTTGAGGGTAAAAATAATGCAGACAAAGAACCCAGTACAGTGATGTTGCAACAATTTAACAAGGGCGTCTAGCCAAAAACAATAGTTAGTGGAGCCCAGTCTAACTTTCAGAAGCTTAGCCTGGGATTCGGTTCTCAAATGTTTGAAAAGCTCTTGCTTTGAGAAGACTTACAGTATCTCAGCTAAGGAAGAGAGGAGGAGCAGAGCAGAAAAGAAGGGCTTCGCTAAGCGGCTTCTCTCACTGTGGTGTTGCAAACAGTGCTTGTTAAAGAATTACAAAATGACCTGTCCCCAGGTGTTCTTTGGACAGAGGCTTCTAGAGGAAAATGTGTGTTACTGTTGGACCCGTAGACTGTATCCAGTGTAGAGGATGAGTCATGCCGCAATGTGTTTGCATTGCAATGCTCAGTAAGTATAGTTAATACAGCATGTTTGCCCCAGTCACACAGATCACGGCCAACAAGGGCAGTGCTCTAAGAAGTGGACGCTGCTGATTCTACACACTGAACCCTCTGAAAAGTGGTGTTTTAAGTTACATTGAAGTTACACTTTAATTTCTACTGCCAAAAGACGACACATAAAAATCAAAATCATTTTTCCTACCATAAAGTCCCTTAGGGTCCAGAGTAACGCCAACATAGCTCTCTCTTTTGACCCCTTCTGGCTAAAACGAAAACAGAAAACATTCTGTTAAGGGCACGTATAAGACCTGAATTCCTTGCATGAAGTTTCTCCAGACCACTTTGCTGATTCAAACAAAAACAAACCAACTTCTTTTCTGAAAAGGCAAACTTGGATAAAATACTTACATGCATACACGGAATGAAAAAATCCTGGCTATTTAAATACTGATCAGAGTGAATGTTTAAACGGATGTTCTTATAGGTCAGGTAATTGGCCTAAATGCTTTGTATATATTAGCTCATTTAGCGTGTACGGACCTCTGTGAGGTAGGTACTGTAATTGCTCCCACAGACAAATGTGGAAGCCAATGGAGATCAGAAACTTATCCTGTATAATGCTGCTAGGAAGCTCAGAGCCAGGATCGAAAACGGAGAAGCCTGCTACAGATCCCAGTGGGAAACAGGGCTACTCAGGAGTGGGCACAGCACAAGAGAAATCAGCACAGCTTTTCTTTTCAACAGGGGCTCTTTAAATTGCTCATGGTGGCCGCAAACTTGACTCAGCCTCTTGAGTAGTTGGGATTACAGACATAAGTCACTGTGCCCGGATGAATACATGTATACTGAAGTTAATGGCAGAGCCAAGAACAGAACCCAAAGAATGAAGGTTTAGGCAGACCTGAGAGGTCGTTAACTAGCTGGGTGACACGCAGCAAGAACATTTTTTTTTTTTTTCGTTTTAAATTAGCAAATCAGAATTGTAGAATCTTAATGATATAAAAACACTCAACGGATGGTGGGGTCCGCAATACTTACCAGGTTGTTGCTTTCCCCTTTCTTAGCCTGCTTACTCATTTACAGAGTGGGGTCTCCTACGCTGCAGGGGTGTGTCTCTTGCTGTGTTCTATTCTGTATCTAGCCTGACGTCTTCCACATGGATTTCAAGATATACTTTCAGAATTTGTGGGGTCAGAGGGGTGTCCCAGAATATGTGAATCAAATCGCAAAACGTGGGAATCTCCGGCTTGAAGATTTATTGGTGGCCTTTCTTTTCTTCCATGGCTTTTTGGTATTCCTATTTTCTACAGTAAGCAGGTGATATTCTTTCATTCAAAATAATTTTAAGTGTAATTTCAGATTAATGTAAAAATCACAAGACTAGCACCAGAAAATGTGGGCGAGCTTCCATCAGAGTCCTCAACTGTTACTGTGTTCTGTTTACACCATAGTCCCTCTCCCTTGCTCCTGGACCCAAACATAATCATTGACACAAACTGTTGATAGCATGTCCCCCAGAAACAAAGACATTTTCAAAAGAACCGTGTTTTTCTTACCACTACCCGTAATGTTTTTACTAAGATTTCTCTCCCAAATGAAGTCTCCAGTGAGAAGTTGATGGTGTGGAGCCCAATTTCCAGAGGAAGCATGCTGAAGGTCACCAAGTGACTGGAGGAGCCCTCTACCCTCTGGCGCACACATCTGGAGGACTTGGAGTTCTGATGGTTCACAGCTGAGTTTCCTTGTGTGCAGATTCCCTCCACAGTAGACATTTTAACACAGAACTGAAATACAGTAGGGGAAGAACTGATCAGAACACCTTATCATTTGAGCCACATTTGATGAAAAAGCAAAAAAAACAAAACAAAACAAAACAAAAAACCAACTCTAAGTATGTAGTTTATCCTGAATTATGTTGGTCTGGCCACAGACTCTTCCCTGGTTCATTAGCAATGTCAAAGTGACCCCTCTGGCTCTAAGGCATGGTAGAGGGCTCATTTCAGATTTCAGGTACACACAAGCTGCTGTGGTCACAGTAGTATCACAGGGTGTTTGAACACTCAGCACTAGCTCAGAATGGACCTTCCTTAGGGCGCTGCCATTGCTACCATCGTTCTTTGCTTATATCCTATGACTCAGCTGTTTTGTCCTTTCCTGTTCTGTGTTTTGGGCACCATAAGCCTTGTGAGCTATTCAGTGTGTTACCCGTGCCTTTGCCTCCCAGCCTTTCACTCATAATGAATAATGTGACAAACGATTGAAAACTGTACCTTCGCTCATTCAAAGGCTTACCTAATATACAGCCAACTATTATTCCTAATTTTATTGACTTCCCACTTGTGCCCCATTCTACAGTAAAACATGCTCTAGAAAGACATAGATTTAAACTTGGGCTTCCCTCATAAGAACCGTGTTATGGAAACAGATTGCTTGAGCCCTCTCATTTGCTGGTAACAGTACCCATTGATTTCTGGCTCAAAGAGTAAATATGTTTCCATATTAATTTGATGAACTGATCGAATTAAAAACTATGTCCAAAGAATAAAATCCATAAAACCCAGAACCAAGCAGATAAGCGTGAGAGACTGCAGGCATTCAATAGCTAATCTTGAGGGAGTTCCCTCAAAATGTAAAGCTCCTTCTGCCCTCCGCCACAATTTTGGGACAGTGCCAACCATGGTGGGTGGGGAAGGAGCTAGGGGAGACAATGGGCCACGGGTTGAAGATTTCAGAGAGGATGAAAAGGTACACAGAGAGAAGATGGCAGGGATGGCTAAAATGAAGGCCTGGGTGGGGTTGTTAGCATCAAGAGGACCGAGGAACTTGCTGAACCACGTGTGAACACCCTCTTCTCTGAGTGTTCACAGCCCCTTAGTTACCTTCTGTACTTTGTCCTTCAGGTCAGCATCCCATGACCACTGTCCTATCCCCTCTGCCTTTCTGAATCTCTCCATGTTCCAAAGTACACTCCTAGGACAACATTGCATGTGCTTGGTTTACATTGCTGACTGGACTTGAATGTGTGTGTGTGTGGTGGGGGTGTTATTCTAATGACATTCTCAGACAACTAGAGAATATTTCCATTCTCTTTTCTATTCTAACGTCCCATAAAGCACTACTCACCATCGTCCCCGAAGTCCTATAATTGTAAACGGTTCCTTTCAATTGGATTTGTTCCCCTCGTACAACAGAATATGGTATGTTCATCTCCAGGAAGACATCTTTGAACACTTTTGCCTTGAGTGCATCAGCAACACATATACCTTCAGCCCAAAGGAAAGCAAGTTAGGGAATTCTCATCATGCTTTATTGGTACTAAAATATGTCATATTTGCTTTCTTTAAAAATAATATTTCACTTGTTTGCCAAATATTTAATTCTATTTAAAATACGAGAATGCTTATTAACTAGAGTGCCAAATCTTTTTAGATAATTATTGTTGGCCTCACTTAATGACTATAAGATTTTGATTGTAGAGACCAATATTTTGTGAAAACGAAAGTGTTAAACAAATGGAAGCAATTCAGTAGTTCAGTTTATAAAGTATCTGCATTAATTCACTACCAAGGAACACCAACCCAAGAGAGAAGACATAGATTTGTTTCTAACTCTCTTAAAGCTCACACTACTGTGAAACATAAAAGAAAGTGGGGATTTGACCATAGCACTGTGATTGGCAGCTAGTAGAAGAGCAAAAGAAATTCAGGAGCTTAAAGGTATAGGTACATGGAAGTCTTTTGAAAAGAATGAAATTTGAAAAATTTGCCTCTTCTATCCTGGGTAAACTAAATTTACAATAATCAGTCACTTCCGAAATGAGCATGTGACTCATGGTTCTTACCACTGTCTGAAATGCCAACACCTTGAATTTCCCAGGTAGTTAGTGAGTCAGGCAGCACAACCTGCAGCTGGTTTCTGGAAGTTCAAACGTTGATATTTGTGATGGTTAATATCACCAACTTGACAAGATCTAGTCTCACCCAGAAGACAAGCCTCTGGACATAACCATGGAAGGTTGTCTTGATTAGGCTAGCCTCTGGCTATGCCTCTGAGACATTTTCTTGACTGGATTACTTGAGGAGTGAAAATCCACCCTAAAAGTGGGCAACACCATTCCCTAGGCTTGGGTCCCAGACTGCACAAAGAGCAGAAGGTAGCTGAACAGGAGCATCCATTGTTCCACTTCCCATCCATGCCTCAAGCTCCTGCCACCAAGACTTCCCTATGGCAGTGGACTGAATAGCAGAACTGTGAGCCATAATAAACCTTTCCTCCTTAAGTTGTGTTGGCCAAGTATTTTGTCACAGAAACAGGAAGACAATATTCAACTACAGTGAAACATTAGAGTTGATAATATTACATCAGCTATTAAAAACTCATCCAGAAAAATATATTCAGCACCTGCCCCACCCATCTTGGGTTTGCGGACATTGCACCTGTGGAGTGGACACTGGAAGTGAGAAGGCTGCCTTTGAAATATTGCCCTGCCAGAGCTTATAGCACAAGGAAAATACATTTCCTGTTATTATGTGCCAAGGTACGGGAGTAAAGTAATGAATTGTAACACTGCTTGTAACAAATCAATGTAACTAAAGCCTGCTGGCTATGACTAAGCTTTGTATTTATTGTAGCTGTGGCCTACTGAGTCTTCGTCAGTCATAATATCAAGTACTGCACACACAGTGTTTGTAAGCCAGGGTCCAGCTGTCCACGGGCTTACAGTCTAGTGGAAGATAGTTATGTAATGAATTGCTCATCAGTGTAACCACTATACCAGGATGCCATTGAAAGAGTCCGTTCAACACTTCATATCTGTGTCTTTACAAGCAGGACCCTAGGCCAGGTCCTGCATATAAAATAGAGATCTGAACTTAGATTTTGCTTTGGCTGTATTGACTTTCTAGTGAAGAAGACAGTAGGGAGACAGGCTGCTGTAATACCACGTGATCGCTGCAGGAGTGGTAACTGGGACTAGTACTTAATCCAGTCATGTTCTAGTGCGGGACAGTACTGGGATATTTTATTACAAGCTCTGAACAAGGAGCAGTGTTGGGTGGAAAGGACAACAGTGTGGAGGCCACAATGGCCAGGACGAGGAGGCGCACAGAGAGTGCCGTGGCTCGGCACGGGTGCAGAGCCGGAGAAGCTTGCCTAGGAGGTGAGGCTGGGCTCGTTGTTTTTGTCATGGCTTCCAATACTTGCTACAAAAATACTTCCCACTAAAATTAAAACTCCAACCAAGAGTTTAACAAAATATAACTTCATTTTTGTTTTACCTCTTTGCTTTTTGTTCAGGTAGTCTTAGGTTGAAAATAGCTGCCCAGTATGAGGCATGACACAGCTGTGTGCAGCAAATGCATGTTAAAGGTGAGTTACATAGAGTAGTCCCTTCTTTACTAATAGTTAATGTTGTCCTGGACTCAGATTTCAGACAAAAGCACATTAAACAAAATGAGGAAACATAGCAACATTTAACCCAGTAGTGGCATTACCCTAACTACAGGGAAAATAGTAGTGTCTAGATTTTTGGTGATAATATTTGAAATTTCCGTGTCTTTTTCCAGAGGAACATTAAAGATACCTTTTGTAAACACGATGAACCTCCCACAGCCAGCTCTCTGGAAAGTAGCTTCGAATTTCTGCCTTCATCACTGGTAGCAGGGTCTTTATGTCTAGGGAAAAATATATTTAGTTATAGAAACTGATATAAATCCTGCTTACAGGTGAATATTTACTTATTTTTTAAATTTATTTTTAAAATATTTTGTTTTTATTTTATGTAAATTGGTGTTTTGTCTACACATATGTCTGTGTGGGGGTGTCAGATCCCCAGGAAGTGGAGTCACAGACAGTTGTGAGCTGCCATGTGGGTGCTGGGAATTGAACCTAGGTCCTCTGGAAGGGCAGCCAGTGCTCTTAACCGCTCAGCCATCTCTCCAGCCCCACAGGTGAATTTTTAAATAAGACAATTCATCTATGATGTTTGTTTCCTAAAAGGTCAGTGAGGCAATTTGTTAAGTGATTCCCAAACTGAACTTTAGAAACTTAGACTGCTTCTAAGCACTGATGAAACAGCAAAGAAACATCTGAGGGTTTGTTTCCTGTTAAAGGTTTCGTCTTTCTGAGATTATAAAAAACATCAGTGACTCTATAAAGTTATCTGAAATTTTGTGATTTTTGACAACTAGGTTTATATCAGAAAACATGGAATGTTTTCTGCGATTCTCTGACCTAATTGTTCATTTGAATTTCCTCTAATAAAATAGATGGAGCTTCTGCTTCCATCCAAGATGCACTAACAGTGGACTGTGGACTTACACCACGTCTCAGAAACCTAGAAAACAAGAAACAATACAAGAAACAACAGTTCTCAGACATTGGCATAAGCAGCACCAACCTGGGACCCCCTGAGAGAAGCCAGCTCTAACCTGCCCCAGCTCCCTACCCGGAGGCCATTCACAAGCCAGGGCAGGCAGAGGAGTCCACACACCAGCTTGGTGGCCTTGACCATGGTGGCAGCACAGATGGGAGTTTAGGAGGACAAGCTGTCTAGGATGGGGGGAGGGAGGTACAGCAGGGAGGAGGGGGCTGTAGAGTGTGGGTGCCATACAGCTGAAGCCAAATGGAGGATGCCAGTTGAAGAACTGGTCAGTGGGATGTGCGTACTAGATTGCACATCAGAAAGCTACTTGAAAAAGCAAAGCTGGGAGACAACTCAAATGAACATGGTTATGGTAAAATGATCCCCAAGAGCATGGAATTTTAAAAATTGCAATATCATTTATGTCTGTAGAACATATCCATGGAGACAGACAACACTTAAAACACACAATTAAGCAGAACAGAGTAGAAAGGGGATTTCTTTTGGTCATTTTGGGTCATTTTGAAGATGATGCATAAATGAAGGTCCTAAGAGTTTTGAAATCAAATTTTTACAAATTCTAAAAAAAAACATATTGTTGGCTGAAATGGAAACAAGGCTTCCAGTTTTATTAAGTAAACTTAGCAGTTTAGTCTTTTTGCTGTGTTTGGTCTGCGTAAGCACAACTTAATTTTCAATGGTCACAACTTAACAGAACCATAGAATTTTAGGACTCAAGGGTATAATGAGTTATCGAACCCAGAGCTCTTGCTTGCGGCTCACAGGACAGATCATCTCTCGGGCTTTGGGAATGAGCTGGCTTTAGATTTACACTGGATCGGAATGCAGACTTGACTGGGAACCGTACCACTCCGAATTCCCAAGGATAACAGAGATATTTGGACATACATGAGTTACCTTTTCTACTTTCGATTTTTAGGGAAGCATCAAAGCTGCCTTTCTGAGCAGCAATAATTTACACAAAATCCCCCATACCCGATAGAATTCTGGTAGAAAGACTCATACTTACGGATCCTTCCCAACTGCACATTTTTTTGGGAGCTTTCTTTTCGGATCTTGTTTGCGATGGTACAGCACTCGTTGAAGGCTCTGATACAGTGTGGACCTATGGTAACCCGGGCCACACGCTGTTCACAGGTTTCATAGTCATTATACCGGGCTCCGTCCAGACAACATCTCCTTGGCACCCGGTGTTTGTATTTTGCAGCTGGAACGGTGAGAGCACACGAACCCTTATCACACACAACCTCAACATCTCAGATGTAGAACTCTCCAGGGAAACTTGGTTCCGATCATCAAATGTCCCCCTCACCAGAGCAGCCACAGCTGGCTGGCTGACCCACCTCTCCTCGGACTTTCTACAAAAGCAAGGGGAACGTGACCTTCAGAGCCATCTGTTCCAACTCAACTGAATGGTTGAAGGGCCTTCAGTAATGACCTAAGTACTAACTTTTGAAAGACATCAACACCTTTTGAGTCACACAAATTAAATATTCAAAAGCCTCTGGAATAACTGAAGATGGCCATTGTTATTATACAGTACCTGGATATCCTACCTTTCTAGCGTTTTTCTGACATGGTTTGTAGACCTTCACTAAGGGTTTCCTCCTTCTTGTGAGGTCTCTCATAGTAAGTCAAAACTGATGAGCTTCTCTAGATGACCCTTCCCGCTCCAAATTCTTTATATGTAAATATGTGAGGAATAATATCAAAACTAATAAGTAGTAAAATTAAATTTTACTACCAAAAGATGGTTAATTATCATATTATCATTTAAACAACTTTCATTAGATGTATTTTATAAGGAATAATCTAGACTGCTATTAACTATTAAATGCATAAGAGAAATATGTTTCTTGTTGATCACGGGCTTCGCCAGAATAAAATCAAGGAACATGGTTTTAATTAATAGATGAAGTTTGTAGAAAGGAAAAACTTGTGACAAATAAAAGCAAATATTGTTTAGTTTTTAGAGATAGAAATGCCTCCTTTTTACTCCGGGTGCTGAGCACTGAACCCAGGGCCTGTGCATGCTGGGCGGACTCCACCACTGAGCTGTGTCTCCAGCTGTGCCGATACAGACAGTACAGACCCACAGCACCGACTTAAGGTTATGGACGACAAAATGCTGGCTTTGTTTGTATTAATCTTCCCCGGGGGATCTAGATCTCCGCACAGCTCTCTTTTTTAAATTCATCCTTCTTTACAGTTCTTTGGAGTTGGGGGGAGGCTGTACAATGCTTCATTTTCTACAGCTTTCGATAGGGTCACAATATTTCACAGCCACAGGAAACTGAGAGTACCTTGTTCCTCTATCTTCTTCTGTAGAAGCTGCAAGTCTCTTTTGGGCCTGAGAATTTCTTTACACGATTCATCTGTTTAGAAAAAGACGGAGATGTAGAAAATGGGGGAAAGCACATAAAATCTAAAAAACAAGTTTCATGAACGTGAGTATTTGAAACAAACCCTGTGAGTTATTTAACAAAGCTGCAACGAGAGCCTGATCCAGCTCAGGCTCTGTGCGCCACAGCTTTGAATATGATGTTTCATCAAAGAGGCCCCCGACCTGGATCATGCTGCCTGTGTTTATTCTATCATCCGGATTTTAGATGTGGCTGCTTTTTTTGATCTGGTGATTACAATAAACTACCTAAGCATTTAGAGGGAGCCAAATTTTTTGAGTTTCCTATTTTTCTTCTAATTGTGTTAAACATCATTTGTTTATTATTTATTTATATGTGTGCTTGTGTCTACTACAGGCCAAGCATACATGCGCAGGTCAGAGGACAACTTGCAACAGACGGCTCTCTCCTATAATGCGGGCTCCAAAGACCGAACTCAGGTCAGTAGGTTTCGCAAACACCTGCACTCACCCTGCCACCTTGCCGGCCATAGCTCTGATTTGTCTTTTGAGCTACATTGTTATAAATAGGAGGATGAATGTCATGGTACCAAGTAAAATCACGAACATTTTAAAACCACATAAAGAAGGCCATGGCCATGAGATGTCTGCCCTTGAAGAGCTCGTAGTTCCAGAGGTGAGACAAGACATAAGTATAAGACGTAACCATTAAATGATGCCTTTTAATTGTTTCAATATAACAGAACCATAGACTTTTAGAAGTCAAAGGTAAACTGGATTGTCCAATCTAAGGGTCTTCATGCCTGAAGTACAAACAGATCTAGTTTCTGTAAAATCCTCCACGGTAAGGCCATGATTAGTTCTGTACAGAGAAGAGACCTCACAGAGGAGATGATTTATTTGCTTTTGAGACAGGGGCTTCTCTGTGTTTTCCAGGCTGGCTTCAAACTCAATCCTCCTGCCTCAGCCTCCTGAGTTGCTGAGATTTGCAGATGTGTGCCACTGCACCTGCATCGGAGGTAATTCTTATTCTAGCTTAAATGGGCTTGTAAGGCGACCACAATCTCCATGCATAAAAGTCCAAAGATATAAAATAACAAGGTGCCAGCCAAGAACTACATATACGGTTAGGAAGAGCAGGGTGAGAAAGAATCAGAAAGGGCCAGGAAAAATATCATGGAACTCTTTGAGTACTACACTAAAGAAGTTGTATTTTATCTTGAAAGCCAACAAAACACCTTAAAAATTGTGTGTGTATGTATAGTAAGTCTGTGCATGTATATGCTGGCGTGCACGAAGTTGCATGTGGAGGCCAAAGGTCGATGTTAGGAGTTTCCTTCAATTGCTCTCCACCTTGTATTTATTTAGTTATTTATTTGATAGCTATGGATGTTTAGCCAGCAGGTATGTGTGCGTGCACTGTGCAGAAGAGGGCATCAGATTCCCTGGAGCTGGGGTTACAGATGATTGTGAGCTGCCATGTGGGTGCTGAGCATGAACCTGGATCCTCTGGAAAAGCAGCCAGTGCTCTTAACTACTGAGCTGTCTCTCCAGCCCTGCCACCTCACTTTTTGAGACAGGGTCTCACTGAACCTGGAGCTCTCTGGCTGGCTAGTGAGCGCTAAGGATCTCTTGTCTCCTCATTCCAGATACAGGCTCACAGTGAAACATCTTAAGGAGGTTTACAGAGTCATGGTAGTCTTAGGAAGTGGGACACAAATAAGGCCTGCGAGGTACATCTCCGTGTTACCGTGGTATTGGGAGTCATCTGCATTTGCATTGGTGAGGAAAGTGAGTCCAGCTAGATAGAACACATCTGCGTTGTTACGGCCACCGCCTGCTCCGCAGCCCAGGTCGCTCTTATCAAACGCTTGAAACACCTGTCCGGAGAGGCAAAACTCAGAGCTTATTCCTCCAAAGGATTACAGGAATTAGCTGTTAGGCAGTGTCAACAAGTCTATGAACCACATGGGACATTCATCGGTTATATGACCGAAGACCACATTTCCCAACTTCATTCCCTCGGTTATATTTATAAAAACCTTCCTATTTAAAATCAAACCAAGAGTGAAGTCTTAAGTAGGCACCATTGATGAGGAGAATCTTAGGAATTGTTCCAGAGCATATACTATATAGAATACATGAATATATTATATACACACACACACACACATATACATACATAAATGTGGGAAAGGATTATGTACAACATTACTTTTTAAGTTGCTAACTAAAAAGAGAGCACAACTTTTTACATTTCTAGGGGAAGACTCTACATTCTAAGTGGGAAAGCACTACAGGTAGTTTATTCTGGTTTTGATTTCAACTCAAAAAAATGTCCTTCCCTTCTCTAAATGCTTTTCATTTCACAGTTTCTTGGTTCTTTGTGCGTCTCTAAAGAAACTCAAGCCAAGAGATAATAGCTGAATGTGCAGGACAGGTGGGAACGTGTGGACTCTCGCCATTTCCAGATTCTTCAGCTTGGATCAAAGTGAGGATTCAACCAGACAAGCAAACACAGCAATTTCCTAGTTTCCTCTCCAGGGTTCTCATGTGCTGCTTCTGTGACCACCACCCCCGACCCACGTGCTCAGCTACGAGCACAGCTGCTCCCATAGTCCCATCTGCTTATGATCTTGTGTCTGTACTTGGAAGAGCCAGAAAGAATGGCCGGCCTGTGCTTTAGGAACAAATAAAAAGATGGCTTACCTTCATAAGAAACTCCATGTTTAGCATATTGTAGAAAAGCAGGCCAGGGTCCCTTAGTTCCTCTCCCACAACCTGCCTCAGTGGCCAGACTTTGTGAAATACCTCATCAAGCCACTCCACCCCGTGGTCACCGTGGAAGTGCACTTAACTCTTTGCATGGGCCTTTTGGCTCTTCTCTGGACGCCATACACAGCACTGTCCACCGCTGATAGCGCCACCCATGAGTCTGCTTTAGTCTCCATGTTAAGGGACACAGTCTGACCTGGAGAATACATGTCTGCGTCTGGAGACAGATGAACCTAAAGCGTTATTTGAAAAAGAAAGGATCATTTGTGTGAGATAAAACCGATCAAAGGCAACTGCTTTGGCCCGCCTCCTTAGCCCGCAGGAGAAGGCCACCACGACGCTGGTGGGTCGCACCTGGAGCTGGTTACCACACTTCTCTTCGATGTTTATCCAGACCGAGTCGGCCACTAGTTCTGCTGTCTGTTCTCCTGTGACAATGTAATAAACCAGGAGTCGTGCTGAAGGAACCATGTCCTGGGTCACTGGAATGTTTATATTTTGGTAAGTTGAATGGAGAAGTTTCTCTTTTGTGCCATACTGTACAATTTTGCCCTTGGATAAAATCTGAAATTAAACAGCAGCAGCAACAGTCAACAAGTGCTCCAGGGTGCAGTTTGGAGCTGGAACAAAAATTACATTGGAAAAGAGGAAACTTGACGCTATTTATGTTCTACTGTGTGCTGAATGGTCCACAGCTACTAAACTTCTTTAATTCTCACAACGTGCTAGCGAGGCAGGAATATTTATCTCCACCGAAGAAACTGAGGCTCGGGTAGCTAGAAGTACTTGGTACATGAGGGTGAGGACCAGAGTTCAAATCCAGAATCCACATAAAAACTGGACAGGTACAGCAGCTGCTGGTATCTCTAACACTCAGGAGGCAGAAATAGGATCCCCAGATGTAAGCTGGGTCGTAAGAGTAGCTGATCAATAAGTGCTGGGCTCAGGGACAGACCCTGCGTCAATAAATGAAGAGAAGAGTAATCGAGGAAGGCTCTCGGTATCAACTTCAGGGTTCGCTATGTGCACACACACCTGCACCTGCTCTCATGTACATATGAACTCACATACACACAGGCATGCATAACACAGAGAGAGAGAGGAGGGAGGAGGGAGATATGAGGAAACTGAGGCTCAGGGACTAACTCTACATGTCATACTGATTCTAGTTCAAAACCACATAATAGGAAATTAGAGAGCTATACTTGAAATTTTAAGCTCACTAAAACCTCCTTTGCATTGCTGACTTTAAAACCCAAACAGATGAGGAAGTATCGTGTGTCTTATCTAGGGATTAGATTCTAATTTTGGGGGGCTTAGAGTTAAAAAAAATTAACATGAAACAAAAATGTCTTCAGAAGTTCTTTATATTGTCCTTAGTGAGCGAGACTGCATTCACGATATACAGCCCATGAACAGTCCTCCTAAACAGTATTTTTTCTATGGTCCTTGTTTTTCAACATCTCCTAACGAACACTGAAAGAGTCACCACCTATTAGCCCTGGGGCACTGGAATAATTTGTTCCACCTCCTTGGCAACTGTCAGGCACTTTTTGAACCCTCCTTTTGAGGCTGTACCAGCATGCTTAGCTGATACATCTCTTGGCCTAGGAACAGCAGTATTTAAGTCTCCGGTGAAGTCGATGAAATACACACACGTGAACTAGGTGGAGATAAGCAGCCATTGGCTGTGAAATAGGAGGTGACAGGATGAGATCGACTGTCTCGGATGGAATAATTTGAGAGGACACCAGGGGTCCTCAGTTCAAATCACAGTCTCCCCCTCTCAACATCATGGGTGTGCTTTGTCTTGTTACCTCTCTGTCTCTTGGTTTCCTAATCGTAGAGATCACTGTGAGACTCATCGCCCTGCCTCAGTGTCTTGACAAAGCTGTAGGCAATGTGCTTGAAAGACTTGTAAACAAGAATTCAAAAGTCCCTGTAAGACGCTGACTTCTCTATCGAAACGACAGTGTCCCGGACTGGGGATCCAGTGTCCTAGGGTGGGGATCTCTCATTATCGTACTTACCAGGTAATTATAGTGAGTTATTTTGTCAATGTATGGACTCTTGGGGTAACAATAATATTCAGATATTCTCCCACAAGTATGGGTTTGTAGTTTTCAGTCCAAGCAATATAAATGTAGCTTTGGCTGAGAGAGGAGTATGCAACTGCGGTGTACTCTTTGCTGGCTTGATTTTCTTCCGGAAGTTCTGGGGCATCAGTTTTGACCTGGAAAGGAAAATTTCCAAAGCCCACATGGATTACGTGTAATGGCTTCTATAAAACATACATTTTAAATCTTCTGGGTTTTTGTTTTCAAATTCCTAAATTTCATATTGATAATTACTAAAGAGAAGGAAAATCTTAAATGTTCCAGTGTTTGTACAGTTGTGGTTTCAAATAACTTCAGAAAGTCTACGGAGAATCCTGAGGGGAGGGGAGGCTGCGTGGAGGAGTTTGGTGAAGCCAAGAGAAGGATGTTCTGGGCTTGTTTCCTGGAATATCTTTATGAACTGGAGCTTTCCCTTAGAGATCCCAGGGCAGGAGAAACGACAGGGAGGCAGCAGTAACTCCCCTAGGCTGGAGGACAGGAGTCATGAATGTGTATCACGGTGGCTGCCTGACCGGGTTTTGTTGGGAAATAGAGACTCAGGAGTGCCCATAGACTCCGTGGGCAGTGAGACCTGCTTTTGGGCCGTGGGAGGGCTCCTAGCTCATGCTGTGGAGTTAGGTGTGTGTTGGTTCACGCCCTAGTGCCACACTTACTATTCCAGATACACCACCTAGTAAAAGAGGGGTTGGAAGCTTCCCTTTCTAGCTACGAAAGATAAAACATGATAGGCTCAGTTCACTGTGACTGATTAAACGTGTCTGAGGCTCGCAGCACCGTGTTCTGCGGCTCAGTAGACGCCAATGAGTGTAAACCTCAGCCGGTGCCTGTGTCATTTGCTCACGCGGATTTGGGAACTTAAACATCTTTTCTGGGAGAGGAAATGATGAAGTGGGCTCTTAATGAGAGTATGCATCCGGTTAAAAAGGGAGGCTTTCCCACTTGACTCTTTAGTGATCCTGAAAAGACACGCGTGTTGGAAGAGGAAACTCCTACCACTGATCTCCGCTGTGGCGCCTGCTCTGACACTTGTGAATTCTGATATAATCTTGTTGGTACAACAGGAAATAGTTAATTTCCAAACAAACAAAAGACAGCCCCTCCTCCCCGCCCCCCATCAGGGACCATTCACTACATCAGCAGATTGTCCTGAGTACTCACTGCGTTTTGGGTGCAAAACCATGGAAGTATTCTCTGGATGCGTGAATAAAATCAGCCACATCTGTTCTGTACACCAGCCAAAACACACAGTCGAGAGTGCACACTGTTCTAGGAAATATGGCAAGAAGATTTAACTCACAGTAAACTCCAGCGTCCTCACTTCGGCTGGAAGATTCAACATGAACGAGGCTACTCCGTCTGTGTCATGCGAGACACTTCTCTTTGGTTCCAAGTCGGACATCTCTCGGTTCACATCGAATGTTTGTGCGGTCAAGGTTACTGGGATCCCTCCTACCAGCTGCTCAAGCGAATCCTTCACCTGCACCTGTTTGCCGGAACGATTCAGACAGATTCCAGTAGTTAACCGTGTCTCAGATCAGAACAGCTCTGGAATGGCTTTCCTTCCTCTCCACCTCTTCAGTTCCCACCTACCTTGATGGAAAACGGAATCCCCGGCTTCAAGAACAGAGGAGTAGCGACCAAATTCAGTGTGTAAGGAGAGAGGACGTATTTGATGCCGGGGATTTTTCTGCCTCTTCCGAAAACCCACCTACGGGGGCAGCAAGCACTGTGTTCATGTTTGGAAAGGTGATGTTGGCGTGGGGGACGCCTGTCTGCCCCGTGTGCCAGACTTGTTCATCCCCTCAAGCCATTCCTGCCTTCATTCAATGGCCAACTGTAACTGCGTTGTGGTTCCCGAGGGGGAAGAGGGGGCAAGAATTGGGAGTTTCTGAAGCCTGTGTTGAAAGCTCCTAAAGATGCCCCTGTGGACGTCGGACTACAGCTGAGGGATTTGAAGGAGGGTACCTCCTCTCAGCGGTGGCTCGAGGTTCAGTTGAATTTTCTCAAAGGATCAAGGAGAGGGGCAGGGAACCCACCCGGAGGCTGAGCCTCAACAGGTGTCGGAGTCACATCAGGGAGATCTGGAGAGAGATGGAGGAGAATCCCGAAGACCTACTTTAAGAGCACAATAGTATTGTCCTGCAGCTTAAATTAAATAACGTAAAGGATAATACAAAAAGCTCTAGTTTCCTCAACATCCCTATTTCTCCCGCAGCCAGACCAAATAGTCTGCTGTCCTGGAAGGCCAGGCTTCATTCTCTGTCCTGCTCTTTCTGGCCTCTCGGTGGAGGGAACCCTGCTTCTCCACCTGCCACCCTGCCTCCATTTTCTTCAAGACTGGTTCTCTTTAGGGCACTGTTGTTGGTTACTCTGCAGTCATCGAGAGGCAGCCTCCTTTCTCAGGTGAGAGCATCAAGCCCTTTGCTTAGAGCACACGTGGGCTTCTAACAGTCTTCTTCTTCCCTTAACTGCCTTGCACACCTGATGGTGGTGTTTAAGCCATGTGAGTTGGGTTTATACTTCACTCACGTGAGTAATCCTGCACATTTATAAACATTTTTTAGTATCTCAAAAATATTGCTTAAATCGAGCTTATTTGAAGCAATTTGAGGGACAAAGCAAACATGAGGAAGACTCATTGCTCTAACTTTGAAAACAAAAGCCAAGTTAAGGAGTGTAATGCCACCACAGTCTCCAGCAGCTCTGGGTCACCAGCGTTGCATGGTGTTCGATAACATGATTATTTCAGTTCCTTGTTTTGCTACCACAGAAGGACAAATTTCAGTGGGTGAATGGTGCCTCAGGAATCACTGAAGATTCTTATTTTTTAAAAAAAGTTAGACTTTGTGGGGTTAAATCACGTATTCAAGGTTGGTCGGGGGTTGCTATGAACCTGAAGTATAAAACCCTATTAGTTGTGAAGATGTTCTAGAAGACAGTTTGACCCGGCTTGGAGTAGTAATTAATAGCTATTAAAAACCGCGAGAGCCAGGTGTAAGGACGAGTACCCGTGATCCCAACATCTGGGAGGCTCACAGTAGGCTTGAGGCTAGCCTGTGCTACATAGTGAGCTCCTGTCTCAACCACCATTGGAAGGGATTTGAGAGCCATGGGCATGATGTGAATTAAAGATGCTAAGGCTGACCCCGGTGAAAAAGAAGCCGGAAAAAGAGAAGAAGAGTGGGAGAAGCTAACACTCAGGTGGCATTCGCCGTGGGATTCACTCTTGGTGCTTTGCGGAGACTGACTGATCGAGCCTCACCATCACCCTCTGAGACCAATGCTGTGACGGTAACAGGCAGCGCGGGGGAGGAGACCGAGTGAGGGCGATGATGTCGAGAGTAACTTTCATTTACATCGTACCTTGGCAAACAGCTTTACACACATAATCTCATTTTTTATCTTGGCTCTAGCGGGTGAGGACCCTGGGGTGCCAGGTGTGCCAGTAAAATACCCTGTAGAGCTGCGGGCAAGTGTCACCTTGCTTTTGTGGTCCTGATGGTAGGGAGTCGGGGCTGCAGAGCAGCAGGCACCATTCAAGTTCATTTTTAATGGCATGAAAATGAAAGGTAAAATTTAACTGTGAAAGGAAATGAAATAGGAAGGAACTGTCGAAGTCACTTACACCATTGATACGATGTCTGAATATGCTGCATGTGACACACACACACGCACACCTTACCTGAAGATTCCGTGACCGTTACAGCAACATAGAGGTACTTGTCATTTAAATCTTCTAGACTGTCATATGACAGTTCTTTAACTGCTGTTTCAGAATCAAATGTGACACGAGCAACTCCATTGACCAACTTTTTCAAAAGAATAAAAGGAAGAGTCAAAATAGAGGAGAACATTTAAGGAAAAAATACCAAAGTCTAAACTGAAGGCAGATTACAGGAGGGATGTATCATTGTCTCGAGTAAAGTGGATGGCTGAGCCTACAGCGAAGGCCACCATGTTATTTTCTGATGAGTTCGTACGGAATATAGATGTGGAAGGGTTTTGACCGTCACATGGTGTTTTGAGTACTAGCTGATAATATAGTAGTCTATAAGTAAAGAAGTCTGAGGTCTGTTTATATGATATTATTTAATTACTAATTATTATTGAATTATTAAAAGATACTGTTTTTCTTATGTTTTGTTTTTGATTTGTTTTTTATTTGAAAGTGGTTGGACCTGAAAGCAGACATTTTATCTGATTTAGCTTGATTGGTTGATGCTAGGGGTTTTAAATTCAGGACCTCAGACATGTTAAGCACTTAATCATTGAACCACATCCCTTGTCTTGATTTTCTTTAAATCTCAGTGCTTAAAGTAGAATCTTGACTTTTAAAAAGACTCTTAATTTACGTATTGAATAAACAAGGCTGTCCTTTAAAAAATGCAAGCTAAGTGCTTGATCATGCGAAATGCAACATAAATGAATGTGCAAATGTACACAAAGGAGACATGACCCCATGCCACCTGTGGCGTAATGGAGAGAACATTAAATAAGAGAAAAGAGAATGAGGGCTCCAGTGTCAGTTCTAGAAACCATCAGCCCTTAACCGTGGACAGATTCCACCAGTATCTGTGCACTGAAGAGGCACCCCTGCCTCTAGCTGCTCAATGCCAGAAGCACCCTCATTTTTGAACAATCATAAATAATCCTGGGCATTGCTAAACATCCCATCGGGTTAAATGTCTCCCACCCCAGCTGAGAGCCGCATCACAAGAAAGCCACAGAACATGCTTCAATAAGAGAGACTCAAGGCCAGCTGACCGTGTTCAGGTGGTCAGGGGCTGCGTCCCAGAGAAGGCGCCAGTGTTGAAACATAAAGAATGAGAAGAAGTCAAGCACAGAGGAGTCAGGAAGGGATGGAGGGAAGGAGCAAAGGCCTGGAGGCAAAAGAGACTGTCAAATTCAGGGAGGGAAGAGATGGCATGATATTAGCTGACGAGGGAGACTGATGCAAAGAGCAGTTCATTTGTTGTCTTTGTTTCCATATTGCATGCATGTATGAATGTCATGTTGTTGCATGAACATGTGTGCATGCATATTTTGCACCTGTGTGAACACACAGGAGTGGGTAGGTACACGGGCATGTGAAGGTCCCAGGTTGAAGATCACGCATCATGCTGGAGTGTTCTTCCACCTTATTTGTGAGGCGGGGTCTCTCAGTCAAGCCCAGAGCCACGGCTGTGGCTCATTTCCTTCGCCAGCCTGCTCTGGGTTTGGAAGGGGGAATTTATCCGAAGGACAGTAGATGGCAACTGTTTTAAGCCTCACTGTACACCTGTACAGAATTCAGGATTGGACCAGAGGGTTTGCAAGTAACTGTTCCCCCTCACATGACCTCGAGGTCTGGGCAAACATCTTACCGTTGTGGCTTGCATTGCTTTCTGCATCATTTCCTTTTGGTCCTCTTTGATGTTCTCTCTCAGTCCAAAAAAGACGTAGACTTCAGCATCGGCGACTACTTTATTATAAAAATATCTGTCAAACAGCATCAGAAAGTTGTTTTCCTAACGTTGTCGTAACAGAGGACTCAGATAACAACTTTAACTGATATAAGGTACATGGTACACTTCCTCCACTCTCGTATCTCACCCTTAAAAGGCCACAATAAGAAAGATACGGCTTTTAATCCCAGCATTCTGAGTTCAAGGTCAGCCTAGCTACTTAGTCTGCGGGGCTACAAAGTGAGAACCTGTCTCTAATAAGGTGGTTTAAGGCCTCGTGATTCCACACAAGCTGGACTTAATTTTACTTTTTGTTTGTCTGCTTTTTTCCCACCCCCCTTTTGAGGGCACAGGGGTGGGAGGGTGGACCAGGGAGGAATGGGAAGAGGGTGTTAGCAGGAGAAATTGTATGAAACTCAAGTTATTAATAAAAGTTTTTGTTTTTTTTAAAAGGCAGTGTCTATTGTGGCAAGGAAGGAAAGAGGAGCTCGTGGCTGTGGACTCCTAACACTAGGCAGTCCGGGAAGCAGAAAGGAGAAAAGAGGCGCCTCTTTTCAATTACTTGGCTGGAACAATGACAAAAGTGTGGGTGAATGTGAACAAAAGACACTGTATGCATGTGTGTAATTTTCAAAGAATTAATTGAAATATCCTAAGCCATGCTGCTTCTGAATGCACACACTGAACTTCAGTCTGTAGGGTTTTTTTTTTTCCTGACTTCTAAGCTGCAGTCAGGGAAGGCAAAAAGGCCACCAACCATTGTCGTGTCTCCTCAGTCCACCCCATAATCATGAAGTACGGTAAGCCACAGGCTGACGGAGAGCTAGGACCAGAGCTCGACAGAGCTAACCCCAGAAAGTCATGTTCTTACCTTGCATTTATAGTGAGTTCAAAGTTCTTAAAGTTCTTATAACCAATGAAGTTACTTTCTGGTTCTATTGAAACAGAGAAGTGAGGCAGGACTGGAAACAAAAGAAGAGACAGTGTTGCCATTTAATCAGAGTGGCTCTGAAGCACAACAGGCTGCGGTACTTTCTGGTTGGACAAGAGGTAACATTAATAAAGCATCTCCATCATCGTCATCATCATCTTCATACCCGTCATTGGCATCACCACCACCAATAACAACAACGATATCTCTGGTGAGCTGTCCCTCTTCCCAAATAAAAGTGAATCCAGGCTTGATGTACCAAAATCACTTGGCTTATATTTTTATTATAATACTTATTATGAACAATAGATTATTTCCTCTGGTAGAGTTCCTTAATAACAGAAGGACTTTCTCTCCCTCCTCACCCCCCACCTCTCTGTGTGTGTGTCTGTGTGTGTGTAGTGTGTGTATCTCTTCCTCTTATCCTTATTGTAAGTCTTAAACATAATGTTTATTTAATGAGTGTTTAAGTTGAAAATAGGAAAGAAAAATGTTGTTTATTTAGCAACTTTCTTTCATTAGTAGATAAAATCCAGTATTTAAGTGCTCTCTAAACTCTGGTGCTAGCATTTCTGTGGAGGTGGTATTGATTGCTAATTGATGTAGGAGACCACAGATCATTGTGGGAGGTACCATTCCCTGGGCTGGTGGCCCTGGGCTGTATAACATAGATAGCTAAAGATGAGCCTGTGAGCAAGCCAACAAGAAGTGTTCTTCCATAGTTTCTGCTCCAGGTTCCTTTGTGAGTTCCTGCGCTGACTCCTCTCACATATGGGCTGTGACCTGGAAGTGTAAGTCAAATAGATCCCCCCTCCTCTAAGTCGCTTCTGGCCATAGTACTTGTGCTGGCTATGTTTTTTCCCCTTTAATTAAAGATAGATTCGTTTCTCATACACAATATCTAGACTACAGTTTCCCCTCCCTCTGCTCTTCCCAATTCCTTTCCTCCCATCCAGACCCGCTCCCTTTCTGACTCTCATTAGAAAAGAGCAGTCTTCTAAGACATAACAACAAAACAGCAAAATAAACTATCATAAGATAAAACAAAAACCATCATATCACAGCTGTACAAGACAAACCAACAGAAGGAAAAGATCCCCAAGAGAAGGCACGAGAATCAGAGACTCACTCATTCACACGCTCAGGCGTCTCTAAAAATACTAAACTGAACGCTATGATATACACTCGGAGGACCTAGTGAAGACCCTGTGCTTGCTGCTTCAGTCTCCTGAGAGTTCATATGAGCTTTGCTCAGTTAATTTAGAGGGCCTTGTTCTCCTGGTGTCCTACAACCCTTCTGTCTTGTACTTTTTATGCCTCCTCTTCCATGGGGTTACCTGAACTCTTGAGGGAAGGGATTTTATGGACACATTCCATTTAGAGATGTGTGTTCCATGGTGTTTCCTCCCTTCTCTTGTCTTCTCTTGTCTTCTCTTGTTTTCCCTTTCCTTTCCCTTCCCTTCCCTTCCCTTCCCTTTTCTCTCTCCCTATCTCTCTCTCTCTCTCTCTCTCTCTCTCTCTCTCTCTCTCTCTCTCTTCCTCTCTCTCTTCCTCCCTCTTTCATGCCTGGCTGTGGTTCTCTATATTTGTTCCATCTGATGCAGGAGAAATAGCTGGCTAGTTTTATGTCAACTTGACATAAGCTATAAGTCACCTAAGAGGAGGGACATTTGATTGAGAAAATGCCTCCATAAGATCAGTCTTGCAAGGCAGGCCCGTAAAGCCTTTTCTTATTTAGTGATTGATGGGGGAGGGCCCAGCCTATTGTGGGTGGTGCCATCCCTGAGCTATGGTCCTCTGTTCTATAAGAAAGCAAACTGAGCAAGCCAGGGGTAGTAAGCCAGTAAGCAGCACCCATGGCCTCTGCATCAGCTCCTACCTTTAGGTTCCTGCCCTGCTTGAGTTCCTTCCCTGACTCCTTTGATGATGAACTGTGAGGTGGAAGCTAAGTAAACCCTTTCTTCCCCAAGTTTCTTAGGCCATGGTGTTTCATCAAGCAACAGTATCCCTAACTAGGGATATTATTACTGCAACAGAAATCAAGCTACAACAGGGATAAGTGAATGATTGCACAGACAGACCCTCCATTGAGTGAGGGGTCGGGAGGCGTGCTGAGGTCCTACTTAGGAAACAAATTTAAAGGAAGCTTCTCCAAGTAAATGAATGCTAGCCTGAGAGACGGACATGAGCAGAATTGACTGGGCATGGAGGGAAGTGGGAAACACCGTGCATAATATCGCCAAAGCCGTGGAAAGTGAGGCCAAGAGTGGCTTAAAATGAGTCTGAAGGAAGGGCGGACCAGGGCCAGCTCAAGCTGAGGACTTTGAGTTCCTCATTAGAGGAACAAGCGCTGGTCACTAGGCGCTTGTCAATGTGAATAATGCGTTGAGATTTTCCCTTCAAGATTCTCTGATTGCTACTAAGGGAGACAGCTTAGAAACAGCGCCACAGGGAAGGCTTCTGTAGTGGTGCGGTCATAAGCCTGGCGAGATGGATGGACGAGGAGAGTTGCAGGCAATAAGATGGGCAAATTTGGATATGAACAGAAAGCAGCAAACACACAGAGAGGGAGAGAGGTCAGAACCCCGATACTGGGAGCCTAATTTTTAAGACTGAGTTTCATTTTGACAGGATTCGTCACTGTTTACCCTGCTATTTGTTAACTTTTCTGCATGTACCCTTATTGGGAATCTCCTGAGGAAGTACAGAATGGCTCTAAGAACAGTTGAGTGGCTAGCACACAGCTACTAGAGTAAACTACTACAGGAAATGGGAAGACTAAGCTATTTGTAAGTTACTTTTATGTTCCAGTATATGACTGGTGTCAAAATATGAATATGCTCAATTTCTAAGTGAATCTTATCAGGCTCCACTCACTTTACCTCTATTTGTATCCTAAGAGTATACTTCTAGGAAGGAACTCAACAAGCCAAGCTTCTCCGGGGACCACCTTCCTTCCCGCTGTAGTCAAGGACACAGTCCACGGGGCTGGATGCTTTCTTCGAGGTTTATAGGGCAAGCTAGAACTAACTGCTCCTTACTCTGTCACTACTATGCCTCTACCCTCACCCCTTCCAGTACTCCCAGCCACACCAGAGGGGAGTCTCATCTCCATCTGCTCTATTTGCATTAGGCACGTTATTGAAATGCATTACTGCAAAATCCCTCTTAGTCACAATAATATATTATTAGGGATGGGCTGGAGAGGTGCTCAGCGGTTAGGAGCCCTGGCTGCTCTTCCAGAGGATCTGCGTTCGGTTCCCAGCACCCGCATGGTGGCTCACAACTGTCTGTAACTCCAGTTCCAGGGGATCTGATGTCCTGTCTAGCCTCCACAGGCTCACAACTATCTGGAACTCAAGCTCGTGGGGATCTGACACCCTCACACTAATGCACATAAAATAAAATTAAATAGATTATAAATAATAATAATAATAGGGATTACCATATTCTTTAATTTCAAAGTATGCAGTTCCAGTTGTTGAAAAATCTTCCTTATATTGAGCTTTAATTGTCCATACCCCATACCTGTGGAAGCAAAATATTTGAAAGTATAGATGTCATTAAATATTTCTAATTTTGCCATAGGAAATTTAGTTAATCCCTGTTTTAAAATGTTAGAATACATATAGACAGTGTAGCCTAAGTAAATATTTTGTGGGAGATTCTAAAGCAATAAACAGAAACAGTTGAGCATTTTTTTGATAATAGAAATTATTAACTCGATTTTCCCATATTGTATTATTTTCCCAAGTATTTTATCTTAATACAGTCATTATGTTTACTTTAAAGGGCTGATGATAACTTCAGAATTTACTTAATCCTTGATTTTAACTATGCTAACATATTACAATCCATAATATATTAGAAAATCCATGGTGATGTCTAGAAACATTAATACACAGATCAATCACATATATATATACACACACACACATATATATATGACAAGGTTTACATCTTATATAGATAAAAAACAATTGGAAATGAAGTATGGTTTGTCTAAAAAGGAAAAACGACTCACATAGTTAATAACTTCCATTACAAAATATTTACTGAGTACTCGATTAAGCAATGAAACATAAAATAATGAATAAAAAGAGTCACAGTCTTCATAGCGTTAAGAGTCCAAATTCTCATGTTTCTGTATACTAGCATGTTTGATGAGACAAGTCACTTAGCCTCCTTTGTGAAGTGAGAATATACTGTCAATGTCCATACTGTGTATATTACAATCAGCATTAATTCGAAGGATATCTATCAAACCCCTCTTCTAACGACTGTTGAGATACAACAAGGAGTCCAGGTGAGGGAGCTGCCCTCAGGGAGTTTCCAATCCCCTGGAAACTGAAAGGCAGGAGCTTGGCAGGCAGGGTGGACCTGCCTGTAATCCCAGCCCAGGAAGGAGACTGAGACAGGAGTAGTAACAGGAATTAGAGGTCAGTATGAGGTGAAGAATGAATTCCAGGTCAATCTGAGCTGGAGTGAGGTCCTGCCTCAAAAAACAGGCAAACAGCAAAACTCAAAAGAAACAAGGAAATAAAGACATTGAGATAAGCATCACAAAATTGGAGGCTGTATTAGAGCACACCCAGGCACAGTGTTTTGCCCTGAAGATGAGGTGCAGCTCAGCTTGGGAAGAGCAAGGTGGAGCACGTTCTAAGCGGGGGAGACAAGTGCAAAGGTCCCGAGATGCAAAAGCACTAGGCAGTAGAGCATCCTCAAGAAAGTACAAAACTTAAAAATTATTCATATTTGAAACTCCCAAGTTTCAACATCAAAGCTTTACAATAATGCATCTACTTTAAAATCCTTTTTAGAGAGCATGGGGAAAATGACCATAGAACAGTTGATGTTCCATACTAGCTGTTCGCAGATGCCCTTGTCCCATACATGCTACGCGGCTCTCCCCTGAAAGCAGGATCGGGTGAGTCTCCATCTCTATATTGCAATCCCTACGCCTGTGTGACTCACATGTACAGAGACGTGGCAGCTAAATATGCATCACACTGAAAGTGTGTGTGTGTGTGTGTGTGTGTGTGTGTGTGTGTGTGTGTGTGTGTTTCAGACAGATCTGTCTCCCAAGCTGACAATGAACCCTTGGGATCCTCCTGCCTCCGTCTCCTGAATATCTGGGATGGCGGGTTGGCTACACTGGATTCCAGCACTGTGAATATGGTTTTTGTTTTGTTTTGTTTTCCCTCCAGGAGGCTGCTTTGCTAGACTAATTTTGTACAGTGGCATCTGTGGCTCTCTGCTAACACTAGATGGCTCTATTTGATTGTATATCTCCTTTCCAATCAGAAGTTCCAGATGTGCTTTTTAGAGAAAATTTGTTTAATAACGAATATTTTTTTACTTACTTAGGACTAGATGGGATCTTGAAGTCAGGAAAAGAGATGATTCCAGTATAATCATTTTCTTCTATGATGTCAACTTCTGATTCTTCGGGATCCTTTTAACAAAATAGATACCCGTACCTTAGTTCATTTTCTGTTGCTGTGAAATAATATCCCAGATGGGTAATTTACAAGTGAAGCAGATGTGCTTAGGCTTGTGGCTTTGGAGTCTGGTAAGTCCACGAGGATAACAATGACATCAGGTAGGGGGGGGGTCTTCATTTTACAATAGAAAAGTGGAGTAGTGAGCAAATTCTGCGAGAGGCCACTTTTCAGATTTAGCCACTTTCTCAGGGACTCATTCCCGTGGAAACGCCTGCAGTTCATTTGTATGGGTAGGACCCGCATGACCAACATTGCCAAACTGAGGACTAAGCTTTACCACATGAACTGTAGGGAAACACAGTAAAAGCCCAACAGCTTTCAGAGCACAGACAACACATTTGAAGGTTCTGCCTGCGACATAACCTTTGATCTGCAAAAATCATTTCCCAGCAAGCGTCCGTGTCTTCATTAAATATGAAAGACAAAATTCAATCAGAGATCATGAAGGTAAACATGGTTCATTTGAAGGTACATCCCTCCCTCTGTTTAGGCCACCCGATCTCTCTTCATTGTCTACATTGTACACTTAAGAGGAATGCAAGCCCAGACAGATCTGCATCACATCTGTCTTCCCGGTTCTTGGAGGGAGAGGAGGAGAGATTGTGAATTCGAGGCCAGCCGGGGCTACACAGTGAGATTCTGGTTTAAAGGGGGCCTTGATAACATAGGACACAACCAGAATAACTCCCCGTTTGGAGTTTTCAAAGAAACTTTTGTTAAACATTTTTCTTTTTCTCTCTTTCTCTCATAAATCTTCCCCATAAGTGTCATTGTGTGTTGATCCACATTTTGGACTTTCTTTGATCTATTCATGGAGTTCCTATTACGTCTTTTTTTTTAAATTTTTTGAGGCAGTGTTTCTCTGTTGTAACTCTGGCTATCCTGGAACTCATTCTGTAGACCAGGCTGGCCTCGAACTCACAGAGATCCGCCTGCCTCTGCCTCCTGAGTGCTGGGATTAGAAGTGTGCGCCACCACTGCCCCACTTCCTGTTGAGTCTTAACTTAAAAAAAACTCAACATCGTTTATCATGGCTGGGATTCATGGCTTGAAATTGGTGGCATTTTTTTTCCTTGAATTACAAACTGTAAAACTTAAAAAAGCCTGTTTTGAACAAGAATGATACTCATAGATTTACAGCTAAGTATCATCCTTTGTCCTGTCATCATTCATGGTGGGCCTTTCTCAAATCCTCTGTTCAGGATGCTTCCTACACCCTGCCTCCCTGTGGTTCTGGGGCTCCCCCCCTCCCAGGGAGGTCTTACACAGATGATCAGCATCCATTTCTTTTGTATATGGTGCCAGAAATTCAGTTTTACTCAAGTTCACTTACAGCAATGTGGGATAAAGAGCATATGGCCATTCACCCTATTCTCCAGTAGAAATAACACTTGAGCTGACATCTCTTCCAGACTCCACCAGTCAACCAATTATTTACTATGTTTGCTTGTGTCTATACTGTTCTCATTGTGCTAGCTAGTTCTATGTCAACTTGACAAGCTAGAGTCCTCAGAAAGGAGGAAGCCAAAACTGATCTGGCTATAGGCAAGCCTGTAGGGCATTTTCTTAATGAGTGATTGATGGGGGAGGGGACAGCTCATTGTGGGTGGCACCATCCCTGGGCTGGTGGTCCTGGGTTCTATAAGAAAGCAGGCTGAGCAAGCCAGTAAGCAGCACCCCTCCATGGCCTTGCATCAGCACCTACCTCCAGGTTCCTGTCCTGCTTGAGTTCCTGTTCTGACTTTCTGCAGTGATAGACTACGATGTGGAAGTGTAAACCTAATAAACGCTTTCCTCCCCAAGTTGGTTTGGTCATGGTGTTTCATCACAGCAATAGAAACCCTGACTAAGATGCTAATTTTTTTCCTGCTCCCATAGATTAACTCACACTAGTTCCTATATGGACACTCCTTATTATTTCAAAAGAACCATGCCAATTCCTTTCATTAAGACCCAGCTCAAGGTTTCCTTTACCCTTTCCATCCCAGAGAAGGAATATATCACCCCATGTGCTCACCCACACTGTATTTTTCCCCAAGTTCTGAGTCATTAATGTACATTTTGGTATATATTCTAGTACAATGTTATTCCCTAACACACATTCGTTTAGTTTGAGAATGAGAGAAGGTGCCTTTAGGTCATTTGTAGGACAACCACTGTTAATAAGTGAGCAGCTGACCAACTGCAGTAATTATTTCTCTGCAAAACTATGTGTAAACTGGTGAAACCATGGGAATTTATTATAAATTTATAGTTAGGAAGGGCCATGGAAGTTGTCTTCGCATCACCTGTTGTGTATGTGTTTAATGGCTGGTAAATGCTGGATGCATTAATTTATTAGTCAGTAAAACATAAGTTCTATAAAAATATGTAAAAGCATACAAATCAAAGCTTTGTATGTAACAGTCAGTTAATTCTTTTTTAGATTTATTTTGTTATTTTGTGTGTATAAATGTTTTGCCTGCATGTATGTCTGTGTACTCCATGTGTGCCTAGTGGTGCACCTCCATGCTGGGATTTGAACCTGGGTCCTTTGAACGAACAAGAAGTACTCAACAAGTGAGCCAACTCTTCAGCCCTGTCAATGCAATTCTTGACGGGCATTCTTTAAAAAAGTAAGTAGTACCAAAGATGGCTTTCGATGGGTTAGATCAGTATCCTTCACCTTGTTAATTCGGCTTGTGCGCGCTTTCTTCGTGTTTACTGTAGAGGTGTAAACTATAATGCCCCGTTCACACTCAGGGGTCAGTAACATTTGTATGACATCAAGTGATTTAGTATAGTGTGAGGATGAGATTGTGGAGGGAGATTACCAATAAAAAGGTTAAAGTAAAGTACTCACTATGAAAGTTAAGACCGTCTTCCTTTTGGCTGGCTTCAAGTCATCATTCAGCGAGTAGACTCTAACCTTTACTGTAAAAACGCACACGTGACATCATCAGAAACTGACAAACAAGCACATTCCCATCTTTCATTTATTTACGTACTTTATTCTTTCACTTTTTATTTGCAGCCAGGGTTTCCTTATTTGGTTAGCCTGGCCTTGAACTCATAATCCTCCTGCCTCAGCCTCTCACATAGCTAGGATTACAGGCTTATGCCACCAGGCCCAGTAGTTTTTAATTTTTCACAGTCATCCTTAAGGAGATAATCCTCACTTAAAACACTATATGCACAATCCATAAAGGAAAATATATATTCAGAAGAAAGAAAACCTTCCGAGGTTCATTTAAAGAGCTACGTGTATTGAATTTAATACAGTATACATTTGCATACAACCCTTGGGATCACATCCATAGTGTAAAATAATTTGCATCTGTAACTATTAAACAGCCACCCTATGTTTGGATGAGAGTATGAGATGTTGTTTTTATCAGAGTTAAAGGAAAATTGGAAGTTTGATTCAGATAACTCCATGAGGCAAACTGTATTATCATCTTTTTTCAGATGAGGAAGATGAGGCTGTGAGAGTGTGATTCACACACTGTTACAGAGTCAGGAAGAGCTGATGCTTGGATCTGACCCCGGTTAATAGGGCTCCCGAGTCACTCACATACAATCACATAGTCACCAATAGCCCATGCTTGCATTTGACCCTGGTTGGTATGGCTTTTAAACTGTCACCAAGGGAGAAACATTATAAGAAGTTCTCTCATTCTCTTTTATGACTAGAATAAGTGAAGACACCAGATGATCTTACTAGTAAACTCCTGATGGGAAAAAGTGAGGCCATTCCCAAGGGAAACCCTAACAACCGAGAAAGATCCTGGGCCCTGGCATCTGGACTACATACTTGCTAAACAAGTCTGATGACCTTAAATGGTAGGTAGTGTGGATGAAGGAACTGAAGATTTTGCAAGCGCATGAACATGAGGAGAAGCATTCATACTTTTCTGTGTAAATCAGGGCTTTTCTCAGCCACGGGGTTTAAGCTGGCTGTTCCCTTCCCCTTTGTAACAAAGAGGCCACGAGGGTGACACTGTTTTAACAGGCGCTTTTATAGAGAAGTGGCCTCTGAGCATTAGTATCCACACAGTCCATGGTCTTGCTTGTCCTCTCCGACAGCATCTAGTCTCCCCAAGTTGGGTGTTGTGTCCCAGTTTGAGAATTCAGCCCCGACTCTGTACATTTTTTATGAACATGGCTCTATAATAAATATTTCTCCTTTGTCAAAATTTTATTTGAAATAAAATGTATTTGTTTAATGAGAAAGTTCTAACCACATTATACAACGTTTAAGAAGCTTTTTATCTACTTAGAAATAACTGACAATGTGGCAAATGGAAGTGTTGATTTTTCAGTCTGTTTAGAAATTTCTCTATAAATTGAAAACCAAAATGCTATTTGAAAATATGAAAGTCATTAGGGACTGAGGGCTGTTTTTTTTGTTTGTTTTTGTTTTGTTTTTTGTTCTTGTTTTTCTGCAGGGTGGAAACCTGTCTCTACTTAATTTCATATGTCAAAAAGGCCTAAAATATAGTGTCAATTTTCCCACAAAGAAGTGATTTATACCTGTCTGGTCTGGAGTGTAGACAGGTTTGTCTGTATGGATGAAGAGAAATCCATTGTCATGGGTGATTGGGATTCTTTTTGATTTTGAAAAATGCTTTGACACGACTTCCAAATACACATGTGAAACTGGGTGTTCTTCTCCAGGCAATTGTTTGGGTTGTATCTGTAAAAATAATAATGGGAAGTGTATAATTGTAAGCTTATAAAGCATGATACAAAAACACTGCAATCTCATTAGAACTAAATTTAATAAAGAAAAAAAAAGACATTGCATCATTTAGAAGCTGTTTAACCTAGCATTCTGGAGAGTGAAGCAGAGCGATCATAAATTCAAAATCACTCTGGGCTACACAGTGAAACTGTCTCAAAAACCAACCCACTCATCCAACAGATAAACAAAAACAACAAAATAGTACAAGAGCTAGAGGAACAAATTAATTTTGCCAAAGCCCTTCATTGTTTAATATCATGATGAGAATTTAGCTTTAAGCAAATGAAACTCTTTTTGTTTGCTATAGGAACTGTGAGGAGGGGGTGGGAAGATAGCTCAGTTGGTAAAGTACTTGCCTTGCAAGCATGAAGTCCTGAGTTCAAGTCCCCAAAGCCCATGTTACAAAAAATCTGGATGCTGTGACCAGCACTTGTAATCCCAGAATCTGGGAGGTGGAGTCAGACAGATCCCTGGGGCTTCCTTCCTAGCCAGCCTAGTCTACTTGGTGAGTTCCGGGCCAGTGAGAGACCCGGTCATAAAAAACAAGGCAGATGGCAACTGGGGAACCACTGCTGAAGTTGTCCTCTGGCCTCCACACATGTGTGCATGGCCATGTGCACCCGTGCATGCACACACACATGGAGAGAGAGAGAGGGAGAAAGATAGAAAGAGAGAAGGGGGAGAGAGGGAGGAAAGTCACAGTCTAAAAGAAAAAAACAGACACAAAAGTACAACAGTGGCAGAATGGCTGAGCAGATCCACAGTGCCAGGAGACAGGAATCTCGGGTCTAACCACCATGCCATATGGCATAGAGTGCCAGGGTCTCTTCTTTGGAATTGATGGCAGCAGCAGCTGGGTGGCTCTAGAGGCAAAGCTCCCTCCCTGTGTAGCCCACTCTGAGGATCCCGGACAAGTATCAGGGAACGATTCTGGGTTCCGGCATGCAGAATACCTCTAGCTACAGTGCTGAAGTGTGGTCTGAACCATAGACAGGAGTGAGACTCATTGGCTCTGCAGAACAGGGATTAAGTGTGGCAAGTGTTTGAAGGTGCCAGAGTGAACACCAAGGGAAAGCTCACCAACAGTGCTTTGCTACTCTTATTATTGTACTCCTACATGATCTAAAACCACACCTGCTGGCTGTGGACAAGTGATATAAGGGTCAACCCAGGAAACCTAACACCACAAAGGTGCGGCTCTCATGAGAAGAGACCAAGCCAAATAGTCAAAGAAATAAAAGGAAGATGAAGGCAAGATGGGTCCACACGGGAAAGTGATGGCATAGAGACACCCTGCAGCTGTGCTTAGGGGTGTGATCACAAAAATATTCTACATCTCTGAAGCTGTGGCACACACCTTTAATTCCAACTCTCAGGATATAAAGGGAGCAGCCAGTGAGACAAGCAGCAGAGCTCAGAGAGGAGAAGCATAGTGGAAGCAGAGAAGAAGCAAGGCAGAGTCCACAGAGAGAAGCAGGGTAGAAGTTAGGTGGAAGCAGACAAGAGGCAGAGTTCAGTTCAGTTCAGTTCAGCCAGGTAGTTTGAGTGTAGCAAGCTCACAGACAGTTCAGTTGAGAAGCCAAATAGAGCAGAGTCACTCTAGAATAAACTGAGAGAGAAAGCAGAGAGTCAGAATCAGATGGTTATAATTTACAGTTTGGAGTTCACTGTGCAGCTCAGAGTGAAAAGAAGTAGTTCAGAAGATAGCTAGTCAGAGTGAGCTCAGTCATAGTAAGTCTTGGAGATTGAAACATTCTAGGTTTAGATTTTCAGATTAGATTGTATGAAGCCTGAAGCCTTCTAGGTTTGGGCTTCCATCTTGAATATTAGATTGTGTGGAGGCTGAAACCCTCTAGGACCAGGGATTGAATTAGCAAAGAATAAACTGTCCTCTGCCTTGAACCCATGAGAATAAAAATAATGAATAAAGCCGACACATATGAATGACCGCATAAAGACAGTCTACACCTGAAAACAAGAGGATTTATTGAGACAGTGTAAGCACTGAGACAAGTGACCACATAGGGATAGATGCAATTTAATATCTAAATTTAGTTTTGTATTACATTAGTCTCTCAAACTGCATAGGAGCTTTCCATGCGTTGGCCTTCTGCTGATTCAGTTATTTTTCAGTTTGTGTGGTTGTATTTTTTAACCCTTTTTTCATCCCACCTTTACCTAGAACTACTTCATTTCCTCTCTTCTTTATCAATCTCGTTTACTTTTCTCCCCATTTTGTTTGTTGTTTTAATGCTAATCACTAATTTTACTTATTTTCTTCCCATTCCTACTCTTAATAGCTAATACCTAAGTCACCCTGCGCTACCCTTGATCCTTTCTTGCCCTAAAGCTACTGAAGTTGCAAGGGAGATTGTCTCAGTTTGCTCTTACTGTATTTTCACAGCAGGCCTATTTCTCAGGTGTGGCTACTTCTGCAGTTAGAATTCTACTCTCAGAGTAGTGATAGAGATTGCGTCTGGTCCCCTGAGCATGTGGGCTGAGGTTTTAGCCACTGAGTTGTATTCCTAGTCTAGAGTTGGAGGAATAAAAACTCAGTCCTACTACAACTTAGTCCCATTTGCATGGGGAAGATATTTTAGCTGAAAAAGATACAGGTGATTATAATAAATCTAACCAATGATCTAATCTCAGATGCTCAAATCCAATTGCAGAAACAGAAGAAATACAAAAAGAAAATCACATTACTTCTCCCCAAATTACTAAGCTACCATGTGGGTTCCCGTGAATGTGAACTGGATGAAATACCAAAGAATTTAGAACAATGATTATAAGAATGTTCAATGAACTCAAGGAGTACATGAATAAATTCCTGAATAAATTAAAAAAGGATGTAAAAAGGCTGAATGAAACAGAAGCCGACAGAGAGTATGAAAGGAGAGTTCAATAAAATAGTAAAAAAAGATCTAATTGAAATTTTAGAAAGGAAAACCTTAATAAGATGAATTTAAAAATTCAGGGGAAAACCCTTCCAATAGATTGCATCAATTGGCAATTACATTAAATTAATTAAATGAAAGGCGATTCAGATAACTTAGAAGAGCCAGACAATGACTATAATAAACTAATAACTTATAAACAGATCATATACTAGTTATGGAACACCATGAAAAAATAACTCTATAGTTCACGGATATAGACAAATTCAAGCTAAAGGCCTAAAAAACACATTCAAGAAAATTACAATGGAACAGCTTCCAAATCTAGGGAAATAGATGAGCTTCCGGACACAGGAGGCATTTAATATGCCAGAAACACTGAATCGTTTATAAAAAGAAAACACATCAGAATAACAGCAAATTCCTCAACTGAAATTCCAAATGCTAAGAGAGCACGGAATGGTGTCTTCTTAGCTGTGAAAGACAACTGCCAAACCAGATTACTACATCCAGCAAAGGCATTCCTTGCAATCAAAGGAGAAAGAAAACCTTCCAACTATAAACACTGGCTAAAGGAATTTATGACCTCACATAAGCATCACAGATGCTCCTTAGATGGGTTCTTCACACCGGGAGAGAAAGAAAAATGCATCCATGAAGCCATAGGAAAGAACAAGCCACACTAGAGCAGGAATGCTCAAGCCGGGAATAGAGGGTACCGGACACTACACAACAAGAACCCAGGATTTAGTACACCCTTCAATTATAACTCTGGATATCAATAGTCTTGATTCTGATCAAAAGACACAGCGTAGCAGATTGATATTAAACATAGAGATTATCTGTTTGCTGACTGCAAGAAACACAGCAAATTGGCAAAGACAAACAGCTTTAGGGCAGAAGGGCTGAAAAAGGAATTCCAAGCAAATGGACTAGCCAGCAAGCAAGCATAGCTACCACGACACCTGAAAAAAAACTTAAAAATTAGTCAAAAGAGATAAGGTCACTTCATATTAATTAATGCAGCACCCCATTAGGAAGACATTACAAACCTAGACGTATGGGCACTGGGCATCAGCATTTGCAGAAACATAAAATGAGCACCACTGGATGTAAAGGCATCATACTCTCCCCAATAGATGGTCATGCAGATTCCTCCCAAAAAAACCAACCAAGAAATATCAGGTTTAAATGGTATTGTAAGTCAAATGGGTTTAACAAGACATCCATAGACAGTCTACTCAAACACTAAAGAATGCACATTTTTCTCAGTAGCCCACAGAACTTTCTCTAAAATAGACTTTTAGGACACAAAGCATTATCTAACTAAACAAAAAAGTTGAAACGATTTCTTATATTCTATCCAATGACAAAGGCCTCAAACTAGAAATCAAGAGCTGGAGAAATTACAGAAAATGCACAGAGTCGTGGAGATGGAGCTACACACACCGAATAATGAACAAATCATCAGAGACCAGGAGGGAAATTAAAAAACTCTTAAGAATCAAATAAAACAGAATCTGAGGGACATAATGAAAGTGTTCTGAGGAGGAATTTTATAGGTATAAATGTCTACATTAAAAAAGCAACAACAGAGAAATCACAAATAATTTCACCATCTTGAACAACATGAATGAGCCAAACCTCAAACAAGTAGATGGAAAGGAGCGAACAGCATGAAGAACCAGTGAACAATAAACTTTTCTCTGAAAAGATAAGCAAGAGTGGGCTGGAGCGATTGCTCAGTGGTAAAGAGCAGGCATTGCTTTTGCGAGAGGACCCAGGGGGTTCCCAGCACCCATGCCAGGTGGCTCACCGCCGACTACAGCTCCAGCCCCAGGGCATCTGACACTTCCGACCTCGTGGGCACCTGCACTCATGTCACGTACCCCCACCCCCAAATCACAGTTGTGTGATTGAAATTAAAATTAATTTTAAAGATGAAACAAGATTCAGAAGCTCTTAGCCGAGCTAACTGAGATAGATAGATAGAAAGAAAGAAAGATAGATAGATAGATAGATAGATAGATAGATAGATGATAGATAGACAGATGATAGATAACTTAAAACTAGAGACGAAAAGGCAGACTTTACCACAAAATTCAGAGACGCATTAGAATAAACTTTGAAAATTTATATTCCAATAAATTTGAAAAACAAGAAAAAGAACAGATAAACTTCTTGACACATACGGCCTAACAAAAATAAACTAATAGAACATGTTCAACTCAAACAGATCAATAACAAGCCATAGGATTGAAACAGTATAATAGACGCCTTACTAAAAATACCCCAGAATAGTCACTATTGCATCCTGACCTCTCCAAACTATTCCATAAAACAAAGAAGGAACACTGCTGTTCTAGTTTGCATTTTAATGCAAGATCAGAAAATCTTGAAACTGTTAGAGGAAAGCATAGAAAGACACTTCAAGATATGAGAATAGGGGGCTTGGAGAGATGGCTCCGTGGTTAAGAGCACTGGCTGCTCTTCCAGAGGACCTGGGTTCAATTCCCAGCACCCGCGTGGCGGCTCAGAGCTGTCTGTAACTCTAGCTGTGGGGGGTCCAGCATCAAACACCAATGCACACGAAATAAAAATAAATAAAAAAAATCTAAAAAAAAAAATACGAGAAGAGGCAAGGACTCTCTGGAAAGGACCCCAACAGTTCAGGAATTGATAATACCCCAAACTAACATGATAGAAAAAAATTTAATTTTTTTTTCTGTACAACAAATGAAACAAGTAAAAAAGTGGGCTTACATAACAGGCGACATTTTTGCTAGCTATACATTTGATAGAGAATTAATATCTAGAATAAAGAATTTGTAAAAACTAAGCACTAAAACAAAACAAATTCCAAGCAACCTAATCAATAAATTGCCGAAACAGTTCCTAAGCAGTGAAGCACAGATGACTGATGAACATATGAAAATCTGTTCAACATCCTTAGCCGTCTGGAAAATGCCAATGAAAACTAAACTGAGATTCTGTCTCACTCTGGTAAGAAGAACTGTCATCACCACCAACAATAAATGCTGGCGAAGACGCAGGGAAGCAGAACCTTATATACCGCTAGTGGACTGTGACCTGGTGCAGCCACTGGGAAGGTCAATGTGGAAGTTCCCAAGGACAGAGTTGCCTTAGCCCCGCTGAAGCACTCTCAGACACCCCAGAAGGGATTTAGGCCAACACGCTACACAGATGTTCACATCTGTCTTTACCATTGCTCCACTCATACTACCCAAGCCATGGAGCCGGTCTGCATGCCCCTGGACCAGTAAGTGGATACAGAAAATGCACTGTATATACATAGTGGAGTTTTATCCAGCCACAAAGGACAAAATGGTTGGGAAATGGGTGCAGCTGGAGGTCTTCATAGTAAGTGGAATAAGGCAGACTCAGAAAACAGATACCTGCTTGTTTTCTCTCATTGTGGATCCTAGATTGTGCGCGCACACACACACACACACACACACACACACACACACACACACGACATAAAGAAATAGAAGGGAGACCTGAAGAGGCAGCAAGGTGGCAGGAGAAGGGGTTAGAAAAGGAAGAGTGGAGGAGGAGGGTCTGAGAGGATAAGCATATGACATTTAGGAGAATTTCTTTATGAAACTCATTAGTATCCACAATAAACCTGCTCAAAAAAAAAAAAAAAAAAAAGCTTACATTTTATCTCTAGCCAATCTGAACAGAAAGTCTCAGTGGAAGGAAAAGTTATTTGATCGCTTTGTTCTTTTTATTCAGTGTGTGTGAGTTCCATTTCAATTGCTAATTTTCATTTAAAAGTATTTTCAGTTTATCTCCAAATATTTTCGTAGACAATATTTTATTTTTAAGAATGTGGACGTTGGCATACTTTGCTCAAAAAAGCAAATATAGTTTTCCCGTCCAGACTTCTGTGTTTTCGGGCATCGCTAATGACTGTTAACAGTCTCACGACCATGCCGTTGTAGAAGAACACTAATTAACATGCCAATGTTCTAACTTTGCACAAATATTACCAAAAATACATACGTAAAAGGAGGAATGAATACATACTGTCAGCACTGCAGAGTTTTGGAATTTGTTTTCTGGGGATAGATGAACATAATTTGAAGAGTAGGTCTTCTTTTTGTCAGGGTAACTTCTTACAGAGATCGTAGCATCGAACGCTTCAGTGTAGCCATGAGCTTGGATCACAACATTTTCAGATGCTCCCACCTGGAAGACTTTGGGTGCTGAAATGACGTAGCTGTTGAAACAGGAAAATAAAAAGGCTCGCTACATCTGTGTCGCAGACGTCCTTGCACTTCTGATATTTTTCTTTCACTCAAGATTAATTTTAAAAACATATTTCAAGCTGGGCAGTGGTGACATAAGCCCTTTACCCCAGCATTCAGGAAGCAGAGGCAGGAGTATGTCTGAGTTTGAGGCCAGCCTGGTCTACACACTGAATTCCAGGACAGCCAGGGCTACACAGAGAAAGCTTGCTCCAAAAAATTGTTTTTAATTAATATATATTTTGAAAGTCAAAATTTATTAGGATGGAAAATGCAAGTTTTCTGGGAAGGAACGGGTTGTCATTAAACCAAGCAACAGCTAAGAGGTTGCTTTGCATTTAGAAAGACAGCGACGGAGCCTCCCCGGGACGCTGCACCAAGAGGACCCAGTGGTGCCGACTAAAACATCTAACTTGGTCATTTTATTTTTAATTCAGAAGAGAATTCAGCGTAAGCGAGAACCGTTGGCTGCTAGCCTCGCCGTCTGCTCGTGAAGCAACTGAAGATACAGGAGTCACAAATCAATTAGCAGGAAGGAATTTTAGAAATAGTTGATACTAATGGCAGACCAAGGACAAGATATAAGAATATTGTGGGAATCTGTCTGGAAATGAAGTAGTAATGGAGGTCCTTAAAGGGCTAAAACAATGATTAATTATTAATAACCACGAAACAGTAATGCTAACGGTAAATAGGGAGTCTTCATATGCTGGAGGCTCTGTTGCACTTTACAAAGAATTCTTAATCTTTACAGAAAGTAAATGACTTAGACTGTATGACTATCCTGATTTTACACACAATCAGAGGTTAATTTGCTCAAGGTCTCTTGGCTTATAAATGAATGAGACAGGACTTTATATCCAGGTCTATTTCAGCTTTCATGCTATCACTGAGGTCACTATGAAGACAAAGCTGGCCTTGAACTCACAGAGACCCACTTGCTTCTGCCTTCCCAGTGCTAGGATTAAAGATGTGTGCCCCAGGCCCAGATCACCATTTTTAATGAACACATTGTTTAGAGTGTCACTTATTTTCCTGTGCTGATGGAATTCATTTGGTAGTTTAAAAGTTTCATTTTTACCAATTACATTTTGATAAACACTCCTATCTGACTTACAAGTGTTGCTCAACCGTAAGATTTTTCTCTTAGTTGTTTTCCCATGCAGTTTATTCAAGAATGGAACTTACTCTATGCAAGTTTTCAAGATATGTTTTTTTACATACATTGGTATTTTATTTTATGTACATTGGCATTATGTACATTATGTACAGTTATGTACGTTGCTTGTATGCATGTCTGTGTGAAGGTGTCAGAACCCCTAGAACAGGAGTTACAATTTGAGCTGCCACGTGGGTGCTAGGAATTGAACCCTTGTCCTCTGCAAGAGCAGCCAGTGTCTTAACAGCTGAGCCATCTCTCCAGCTCCCAAAACATGTTTTTTAAAGACTGAATTGTCTACTTAGAAATATAAAAGATGCTATTAACAGCTCATTAGAAGAGAATCTGGTCTGAATAGTGAGAACTCTGATTACACAGGAAAAGAAACGTGTGCAAACCAAGTGACTAGGGTCCCAGCAGACTCAGACACACTCCTCACCTAGGAATTATTGCAAGCTCTTACCAACATTAGGACATTTTTAAAGTCCTTAAACATCAACAGATCTTTAGTAATGAAGATATTAGTTTATTAAAGATCTTTAAATAATCTGGACTGGATTTCAGTGGTCTGTTTCTAGAAGATTCCCAACAACTATCCTAACCTGAATTAAGAGCTTTGAAATTAGAAAAATCCAAGGATTAAAGGCTACCTCACTTTTATTATTCTTAGACCCTTTATGTTGCTCAGTTTAAGATTTGTTCTAATTTGATCCTTGGTGCTCTGATAAAACACTAAGCAAAAGCAATTTGAGGAGAAAAAGGTTTACTTGGCTTATACTTCCAGGTCACAATCCATCAGTGGGGAAAGTCAGGGCAGGAAGCTGAAGCAGAGACAGTGGAGGAATACTGCTTGTCGGCTCCTTCGCTGACTCATGCTCCGCTAGCTCTCTTACGTAACTCAGGCTCACCTGCCTACGGATGGTCAACTAGATAACACAATCCTTCACAGACATGACCACGGGCCAGCCTAATCTAGACACTATCTCCATTCAGATTCCCGTGTGGACAATAAAAAATTGCCAGCAGCAGTATTTCTGTGTGGTGGTCAAGGTAAAGCATAAAGTATTTCATGTGGCGACGTAACTTGAAGCTGGTCATGCAGGGCTGGAGAGGTGGCTTAGCAGTTGAGAGCACGTACAGCTCCTGCAGAGAACTTGAGTTTGGTGCATGCATGCACGCGCTTTTTTAAAAGCTGACTGCGGACTGGGGAGAAGGCTCAGCAGGTAAAGACAAGCCACGAAGTCCGAGTTTGATCCCGGGAACCACAGGGTGGGAGGAGAGAACTGACTCTTAGAAGGTGTCCTCTGACCGCCACCGTCTACTGTGTAATGTGCATGCCTACCCCCACACAAATAAATACGTGAGTTTTTAAGCTGAGTGTGAAACGTCCCTTCATATAAACTTCAGTCCATGGTGACGCACCAGAATGTGGTCTGTGCGTGTGAAGAAATTTCATCTTACATCATGTTTTCATACTCTCGGAAGCTCAGGCTGCTGTGCCTGCACAGAGCCAGGACTATTACTTGGGTTGTTTCCTACTCTAATTTCCCTCACAGGTCATGCCCTCACTTCCTCCAGGCTCCATCTGCGTATCACCTTTGTGATAGAACCTTGCCTGCCCATAGCCGTGAACGGTGGCCTTCTGCTTCTGTACTCTCCATTTTGCTCACAATACTAAAACTACTTGTCCTTATTTATTCATTCTTCCATTGGCTCATTCATTCATTCACTCACTCATTCCTCTGCTTCTTCAACTAGAACATAGGCTCTTGGCAAACGTCTTCTCCCACCCTCAGAGCCTATTACAAAGTAGATGTTCATGCTGCTTAGTTTGATTGTCATCTTTCTTGGATTGAAAAAATGCCTCAGGCTTAGACATATCCGGCTAGTTGTATCTATGGTTTGTTCGCAGGGAGGACTGACTCAGGAATATCATCCGCATACTTTGAATGTGGATAATGGCAACATCCCATAAACCAAGGGACCTCATGCAATGGGGTTGGCAGGGCTTGAGGGCAAGCCTTCTCTCCCTACTTCTTAGTTCTTCCTTCAGGAGTTGCCTTCTCCGGCCACACCCTTCCTGCAGTGATGGGTTAAACCTCTGAAATCCTAGTAAAATAAACTCCTGTTGTTGTTTTTGAGACAGGGTTCCTCTGTTGTAACTCTGCTGTCCTGAAACTCACAGAGATCCTCCTGCCTCTGCCTCCCAAGTGCTTGGATTAAAGGTGTGCATCACCGCCAGCCAGCCTGATAAATTCTTCTCAAGCTGAGTCCAGTATTTTGTCACAGTGGCAAGAAACCTAACGACTACGAGGCTCAAAAAAACATTCGCTGAATCTGGCAAAGTGATTGCTACGGTGCTGTAAATAACACACTTCCTTAAGTGTTCAGAGAAAGAGAGGAGATGCTTTTCTAGAAGGGCCGGTGGAGTAGAGCAGGGGGAATTCAGAACACTCCTGGATAAGAGTCATGAGGGTCCAGGTTCTGGTGTCTAATCTTAGCTTCAACTGCTTGTCTGTCAAAAAAGGAATAAATAAAAGCAGCTAAGGTGATGGGGTGCCTGTGGCCTCGCAATGAATCTCGGAGTAGAGATGGGAGCGTGGCAGGCTCCTGGCGCCAGTCTAAGTTTTCCTTACGTTTGTGTTTCTATAGATGCATTTCTGACAAAGTCTGGGAGGAGCTGAAGTGGTGGACGAGAGACTTCAGTAAATCCTCTCTCCCTAGCAGTGTGACCTTTGGCCAGTCACTTCTGTGGACTTGTCATCACAGACGGACCGAGTGGGCCCAGCATATTAGCAAACACCTGCACTACCAGCTAGCCAGGGGCCTGAAGTCGGAAGTTCACACGGACGTACGGTTTGAGACCATCCTAGAGAACATGATGAAAACTCATCTTAAAAGATCATAAAGAAAAAGAATAAGCGCAATGAGATAATATTCAGTTAACTTTCGATAGTAAGGTATTTGTACATATGACGTCACTATTTAAAAGGAAAAGATTTTTGGTAACAAAAAAAAGTTATGACAAATTGGCTCATACACATAGAAGTAATTACAACCATGGTGTTTAATTGTATCCCTTAGATGGGAATGCTTCAGGACCACTGTAATCTGATACACCACTAATTAAAATAAAATTAAAATAATGATTTTTTTAAAAATAATGATTTAATGATTGGTTTTATAAGACTCCTCTATTCAAGTTACTCTGGCTTCACTGTCCTTAGACCAAGAAAAACACAAAGCACAAGTAAGTAATGAATGCCAAGAAAACTGAGTATCTTGTGTCTACATCATGCTTTTTGCTGAGTGGGAAAATGAATGATCATTTCTGTCATCTTTACGGAAGTCAGTCCCACAAGAACAGCCGAGCTGTCAGCCACGGAGCCCAGAGGATCCGTGGTCATCTCAGAAGGGGACACTTATCTGTCGGATCTCCTTTTCACGCACCACAACTAAGATGCTTAGGAAAATGAAGGTGGCTTGTTTTACTTACGTTTGTTCTTGTCCCCAAGTTTTGTCCAGGAAAATTAAAAAGCAGAGCATTCCCCACAGGCCCATGGCTGGAAGCAGCATAGACCCATGGGTATGGCCTGCTTGTAGCCGCTTTGTTTTTACATAAACTGAGTTTGAAGAATTTGGGTAAATTAGTTCTCGGGTTAATTATTAACATCAGAGAAAAAGAGCGAGAAAGCTAAAATCAGAAATGGGTGCTAGAGGAACGAACATAAGACATGTTTTAACATGCTATCATGTCCAGTCATGAAGACAGGTGTTTGACATTAACTCACACCCAGGGACTTATTTTATGAATACAAATAAACTCACACCCAGGGACTTATTTTATGAATACAAATAAACGGACTCTAAGACTGGCGCTTGCCCCGTGAAGAAAGGCTGAGTGGAGCTAGTCAGGAGTCGCTCTGCCTCTGGCTTTCTTCTCTTGGCCAGGCCATTTGTTCTGACCCCTGCCACCTTCAGACTTGCTTCTAGTAGGTTCCGTTTGTTTCTGAGATTCACTGAGATGCAGCTGGATTTCATTTTGAATGGACGGTTTTAGAACGAGTCTGCCCTAGAGACGTGGCGATAGCATCCTTGGTACTGGTAACAGTCAAGGGTGGTCTAGGCCTCCACGGTCCATCCCAGCCTAGAGAAGAACTGGATGCTACATGGAAAAGGGTTGTGGCTGGCAAGGGAAACCCTGCCGGGGTGCTCATGTGATCCCCTACCCAGTCAGACGCTTAAGCGAAGCCACATGTCACTCTTCCAAATTTGCGTTCAATCAGCCATAGAATATTCTTCTTAAACATTCATGCTTTTCAGTGAGGATTTTGATTATTTAATACAAGAGCTCAATACGAACAAAGATGAATAGTATTTACCATGACAGTTGATTTTCTTTCTTTTTTTAAAAATATTTTTTTAAGACAGAGTCTCTCCACGTAGCCCTGGCTGTCCTAGAGCTCACTGTGTCGATAAGGCTGACCTCAAACTCCTAGAGATCCACCTGCCTCTGCCTCCCACTGCTCAGATCAGAAGCATGTGCAACTCACCTCATGACGGTTGATTTTCATAACTCACTCGTAATTAAATAAAATTAGGCGAAAGATAACCCTTAGATTTTTAGCTAAATTTATTTTTATGTTTCATGTTCATTAGTACCTCTTCCTTTTGTTAGTATTTATTTGTGTGTTAGTGTATGATATTTATTGTATGTTAAGGTAACAAAAGAAATGTCCAGGGCCAGGAGGTGTATTTCAGTTGGTAGAATGCCTGCTTAGCATGCTTACACCCTGGCCGCCCATGGATATCAGGTGTGGTAGAGTACCCCTGCAATCCCACACTCAGGAGGTAGAGGCAGGAGAATTGAAAATTGTAGGTCATCTTCAGCCACATAGTGAGTTCGAGGCCAGCCTGGGCAACATGAGACACACGATGATGATGATGATGATGATGATGGTGATATCTAAACATAGTCCTATAATTAAAATATTTTTGGCCACACTGGCAATGGCATCCCTTACTTTAAATTAATAAGGTTCTATTTACTAACACTTTAATACCGAATTCGTTCAAAGAAAAAGGAGTAGAAAGAGAACTTTTTTTATGCTACTTCACTAGCGGTATTTCTTTTATACATATCATCAAAATGGGGGAAAGCTGCTACTGCTATTCGACTCTCTAGCTCACCTTTTTCAAAGGAAAACCTGTAAAATGATTAAGCTGGGTTGCAAAAGATGGGTCAAGTTAAAACAAACAGTACTTCTGTGATCATTTTCGGGAAGCAAAACTTAAGAGCGTGAAGGCATGCCCCGGTTAACACACGTGATAGTTACATTTCAAGTGTGCGGGAATATGAATTTTTTTGTGCGATACAGGCAAACACTAGTAAATGAGTGGTGTTTTCAAGCCACTCTTATAGAAAATGTTTAAAGGATGACAATTCTCAACAATGCATAGTCTCAACTGTTAAATCAAAACTGTTTAAATCCAGCTGTCTTCTAAATGTAGCTCAAAGATGGATTTTCTTTGTGTTTTAATACGTGGCCTTTGCACAAGTGCTTGATGTTGTGTGTGGAAGAGGAGAGTGGGCTGTTGACTCTTATATAGTACGAATACTGCATTTCTAAAGGGAAGTACTCAGCTCTCCTAGAAACCCTAAGGTTGCTGAACCTCCCTGTGACTGTCACCTGGCTTCTGCCCTGGGGGGACCAGAAGAGGACCAGATGACTCCACCTACTGTGCTGGCTAGTTTTATGTCAATGTGGTACAAACTAGAGTCCTTTGGGAAAAGGGAACTTCAATTGGGAAGTGCCCCCACTAGACTGGCCCATGGGCAAGGCTGTGGGGCATTATTTTCTTGATAGATAATTGACGTGGAAGGGCCCAGTTTACTATGTGCCATGTAACCCCTGGGCTGGTGGTGCCGTGTGCTATATAAAAAAGCAGACTGAGCAGCCCACGGGGAGCAAGCCAGTAAGCAGCATCCCTCCATGGCCTCTGAATCAGCTCCTGCCTCCACGTTCCTGTCCTGTTTGAGTTCCTGCCCTGACTTCCCTCAGTGATGGACCCTGACAAGGGATTGTGAGCTGAAACAAGCCCTTTTCTCCCCAAGTTGCTTCTGGTCACGGTGTTTGTTGCAGCCATAGGAACCCTAAGTAAGACTACCTGGTCCTTGGAGCCTTAGACGATCCAGTTCCTTCTTGATTCTCTTGCACCTATGTTCCCTTTCTTCGTGGTTTACTAAGTAGCTGTGGCATAGACAGGCAAGGCTTCTGTATCCTTCAAGTGAATGCTCTTTCAGTAGTGATTTTGCATTTATTTAGCAAATAGAAAAAGCCTAGAAGTCAATTCTCTGTTAACATGAACGACCGACTTCCTATTCATGAATGAAAAGGGGTCTTGCTGTATGATTTCAAAGCCAAATAACTTGTAGGAGGGCATACTAATGGCTGCAAATTATCAGAATGCCTCCCAGGATTTTGTGAGTTGTCTTTAGGAATTCAATCCACCATACTGCTGACCTCAGATGCCTGACCTCTGAACAGCCCCGTGGACTTCATGTACCTGAGTCTGAGGGAAACCAGAAAGAGAGGTGTCTCCTTTGAAACAGAATCATTCTAGATGGAGACTTGACAGTGATACAAGTTTTATTTAACAGTAGTAGGCTGGCTCAGGGGCTTGTCCCTCAACCTGATTTTGGTTTCAAATTCAGTCCCACGCCTCAAACTATTATTCTTAACTCATTTATACCGACAAAGACATGTCTCCAGAAACACGGGGAATATATGCATTCCCTCTACCAGCTCTGAAGAACCCAGCACTCTGAGTGCTTCCCCCAAACAACAGTGCAGGGCACCTGGGAGTACAAACTGTTTCCAGCTGGGGAAACTCAAAGTGAAATATCTCACATTATTCAGGTGCCTTGGTGTATCGTGTATGTATCTAAGTTGGGTTAAATACATTCAGTTTAAAGAGTGTTCACTGAAACAAAATTTCATAGGGAAGCTCTCCATGCGCACAGAGTGTAGTCGCTCCGGGTGAACAACTGGGGCAGTCAGGGTATCTGCCTACCCCCCCTCATACACACCGCAAGGTTCACCGAGAAAGCTGCATAGGAATTCTGGGTTCCCAACTCATGGTTTAGAAGCCAAGTTGTAAACCACTAAGCAACTTCTTTCAAGTTCTTGTCCATTCCATTCTTGTTACTTCCCTTCACCAGCTTGAGCAGATACGAGGTGAAGTTAGTTTTTTGATTGGTCAGAAAAACTCACCTGCTATAGTTCTGATTGAAAAAGTCCCCCAAAGGCCTATTGTTAATACCTTGTTCCGGATGGTCCTGGTTAAACTAAATGGATCACAAAACCAAACCAAAAGTCATGAATCTGGGAAAGAGCTGGTAGAGACGAGAGGGAGGGCCAAGCTGAGAGGAGAGTAATCAGTATATAAGTATATTGATATTGTCAAATAACAAAACTAGTTAATAAAGAATAAAAAATATTTTGTAAAGCTAAGGAAAGTAAAACATCTTGTTTCTCAGAGTGCTGCTTCTGGGAGCTTGGGGAACCTTTATTTGCTTGTCTATAGTTTTGTGAGAGAAGGTTATTCTACAGAGCAGCAGAGGCAACTCCTCAGAACTGTTGTTCTTTACACTTTTTTTGTGGGGGGTTTCGAGACAGCGTTTCTCTGCTGTAACTCTGGCTGTCCTGGAGCTCGCTCTGTAGACCAGGCTGGCCTTGAACTCACAGATCCCTCTGCCTCTGCCTCCTAAGTGCTGGGATTAAAGGTGTGTGCCACCCCCACCTGGCTCCAGAATTGTTATTCTAAGTGGAGACTTTGGAATCGGGTTATGTTCCAGGCCGTTCTGCAGTTTTTGATTCTCTTGCATCTGCTTCCTCGGTGCTGGAATTGCAGGCATGTGATATCATGTCTGACTGTTATGGAACCTTTAAAATGTTGGGTCTAGTGGGGCATCTCCAGGTCGTGCGGGGTATGCACGTAAGCAAGACTGCAGTGTTTTCCTTCTCAGTCTCTCCTCTCTGCCCTGACGAGCAGCACGGTTCTTCTCCTCACACTTTCCCGCCATGATGAGCTGCCTCCTCTCCGCACCCTCTCCTGAAAGCAGCATGCTGCCTCAAGCCCTCAAACGATGAGCCCAAACAAAGTTTGTCTGTTTGTGAATTGACTATGTCACATATTTGCTGTGGTGATAGGAAGCTGAGCCACCCATTTCTTTTGTCCTCGTGCTTTAGGTACACTCATTTTATGGCAAGTTTAAACCTCTCTTCCATAGACAAATAAAAATAAGACAACAGACAAGTGTCCTCACCCAAATGACCTGGACTGCTGACACCTCTCCAACACCACATGTTCCCATTTGTTCCTTCACGATCTATACCACTCTCCACCCAGAGTGTCCAGCCTCTTATCAAGAGCTCAGCACACACACAGCAGTGTGACAGATAGAGGGTACTGCACAGGCAAACTCTCTGAGTGTACACCTTATGAAAACCCGCACACATTTCCAAAGAGGCTAGCGTAGTAATGTTCCTTAAGATATTGTTTATAATATCAAAAATAAGTTGTACCTTAATAGAATAGAATGATAATGAAACATTGAATATTCATGTAATGGGATGCAGTGTTGCATGGGCCATGTTGAAAAATGACTCAAAAAATCATAATAACATTTATGCAAGCTTAAGACCACACAAAACAACGTCATTGCCTCTTGACATGTTGTTAGCACTTATATAAACACATGATTCAAATCTACTGCAGAGGAATAAACACACACACACACACACATATACAGATACATATATATGTATGTATATATGTATGTATGTATGTATGTGTACATACATATGTATGTACACATACATACATAGAGAGAGAGAGAGAGAGAGTGATGGGGATGGGACATCCCCAAAGTCACTGAAGGTACTGATCCCGTGGAATAGGAGGGTGTTTAATCAGGAAGCTGGGAAAGTGGAAATTAAGACCCCTGGGAGAGTCGAATGTTAGTGACAGAACACAATTTCCTCATAAGAAACAAGGGTTTCTAGTGGAACAGGAGAAAAGGGCACCCACCCTCCCTTGATCTCCCATGGGTTGATGAACTCACTGGGCTGTTCTCAGCACGCTTTGACTTTCTAACGATTATGCTCAGCGCATCAGCCTCTTCAGTTGCAGGGATACATGTTTTTCCCTCACAATCTTACTTGTTGCTCAATATTAGTTCTTTATCTAACTGTAGAGTCTTGTTACTTGTCCATTGGCTTGAGGCAGTAGCTAGCCTCGGAGGCATCCCTTACTGATTCCTACCTTCCAGGTATCCGTACACTTGCATGGCCCCTGCCAAGGTATCAGGGTCCGGGCCAGTTAACTATGACAAAAGTAAGGTGTGTGCCTTGTGAGGTAAGGTCACAGAAAACATTGTTGCTCCTGCGCTGTTCATTCATGGACTGCCTCTTCTGGGAGAAACCAGACACCATGAAATGAGGACACTCAAGAACCCCAAGGTACGGTTGGTGGATAGCTCAGCTGATAACGTGCTTGCCATGCGAGCATAAGGACCTCTGTCAAACTCTGGCCTCAATGATTGCATGTACACACATGCATGTGTAGACATGTGAACATGTACACACGCACACACACACACACACAGACACACCCCACACCTAGGCCTCAGAGCCATGTGAGAAAACTGACCTAGAAGTGAACCCCAAAGCTCCAGTCTTGCTATTAGATGGCTAGCACCTGACTAATATTTTGACAACAATTTCATAAGAGAATTAAAGTCATGCTCACCCAGCTGAGCCATTGTGAAGATAATGTCTGCTGTTATTTCAAACCACGGGTTTTATACTTTATAATATTGCAGTGATTTGTACAGCGGCGTACTTTTCTCAAAAGCTAGCACTCATGAAAGCCCGTTACATCCGCTCTACCACCAACAGATGAATTCTCTTTATGCATCAACATTTTAGTTTCCAAGCATACTTTAAGATCTTAAAGAACAGCTGCTTTGCAAGCAAAACTTAATTTAATTTTTTATTTTTTGAGATAGGTTTCTGCTAAGTGTTGTGGAAGTTTATTTTTAGTTGTGTTTAAAATAATTGGTTTTGTGCGCTGTTGGGAAAAGCCAGGTCTAGGCCTTGGCATTTTGTATTGTCTGCAGGAGTTGGATTTCTGTGGGGGATGTTTGTTGCTTATGATCTGTACCTGAGAAGTGATGAATGAATAAAAATACCTGAGTTGAGACGCTCAGGGTTCCACTGTCCAGTATGGCATTGGCCATAATGGTGGCTCCCTCGGCTGAGGTCTGGCAGAGTTTGCATGCATGAATATGCCTCAGCATCTCTCTTGCCGAGCCCACACAGTAACTAACTACTACAGCTAAGTGCCCTGGTTGGCCTAGAACTCAGTATGTAGACCAGGCTAGCCTTGAACTTGCAGCAGAAATCTCCTGCCTCTGCCTGTAAAGTGCTGGGATTATAGACTTAACCCACCATGCCCAGCTGCAAGCCTCCTATGGAAGTGTCTCCTGATCATAGGAACTTAATATATTCCCAAAGCAATGGGAATGTGTTCTGATCCAGCCAGTGCCTGGGAGAAACCCCTTTCTTCTAAGATGACCTCTGAGAACCAGCTTCGCAGTCCCCAGGGAGTCTCCTGCTTTGCCTTCTTCAAGGGAATGCCCAAATGTGATATTCCTCATCTGGAAACCACAGAAGCATGCACACAGCTTTTAAGACTCCTCTTTCTACCATGTTACCTCTCCTACAATTTCCAACTTATTTCTGCCTCAAATGATTTTTAAATGGACACATACCGGTATCTCCATATCTATCTATCTATCTATCTATCTATCTATCTATCTATCTATCTATCTATCTATCTATATCTCTATATCTTTATCTATCTATCTCTATTTCTATCTCAGTCAAAACAAAAGTTATGTATCACATAACTTTTCTTTTTAAATCTTTAAAATTTATTTTTATTTTATGTGTATGGATGTTTTGCTCGCATTCATGTCTGTGTGCCACATGCGTGCCTGGTGCCTGAAGAGCCAGGAAAAAGCCAGTTATCACCATGCCGTGTGTGCTGGGAATTGAACTTGAGTCCTCCAAAGAGCAGTCAGTGTTACTAACCTCTGAATCATCTCTTCAGCCACCCACAGAACTTCAATGGACTTCTTTCTTCTAAAATGAGTGCCAAGCCTCACAGGTGCTTATTCTCTCTCTGCCACCAACGTCTCATAATTTGCTTCTCATTTCCAGAGATCCCAGGCTGCTGGACACTCTCTGGACAGCTCCATGAAAGTTAGAATAAAACCCAAGAAATTGATTCCCTGATGGCAGGAGCATGCATACCGACTGACATGAGTTTAGCATTGTGTCCGTTGTAAAGCCAAAAAACCCACGAGCAGAAAACGCTGGAAAGGGTGACAGCGGGTGAACAGAGTCACACAGAAAGACGTCCTGATGGGCAGCAACATGTTTCTGAGCAGTCTTCTGAGCAATCTTCGGCAGCACTATCTGGAAAAGCACAGGACTGGAGTGCTTCCCTCCACGCCAACCTTCTAATGCCTGGAGTAAGGTGTGATTGTCTTCTTTTAAGGCATATGAAGTGGTTTATCCCACCAAAAATATGAAAAGACATGTTTTCGCAATATGCCTTTTTTTTTTTTTTTTTTTGCAAGAACACTTTCTAAAATATAGCTAACTTTTAAAACTAGTGCTCATTCTTGGAAAATTGGGAGTTATACCTACTCAGTATATCTGCAGCTAGTTTCTTTGTAAGAACCGGATCATGCTTCCTATAAATCACTGATGTTGGCCTCTGACCTCCACCATTCTTCCAGTTCTGGCCCATCTGCAATTAAGGAAAGACTGAAAGCTCAGAACCATATTAAAAATGAAGGCATAGAAAACAAGAGAGAATCCATTTCAGGCAGACTGTACACTAATGGCTTGTTAAAGTATTATAGAATATCATTTATATTTATAATTATATTTAGAATTATGCTGAGAATATAACTCTTTTTACCAACAGTTTTCATTTCTCCTGGTAGATAATTATATGGTGTTCTTCACATGTATTGTATGGAATCAGTATACCTTATTATGATAGGATGTGAATATTTATCTAATTTTCTTTAAACACTATTTGCAAACGTGTTGAAATAAAACTTTCTTAGCTCAAACACTAAGCAAAACTACTGAAAACAATCTATGATATATCATGTATGTTGCATATTCAGATTCTTATATACTTCATTCAGACATTTGCACTTCTTTACAATGACTCTAAATGAGAAATTGATTCTTCATTCTACACTTCCCATTACTTATAAATGCAAGCTTTGTCTGACATCATCTGTGAGCTCACCTGATAGCCCTGCCAGATTTTAATTCAAATATTTAAAACGTGTAACAAACAAACATGTATTTGTATGGGTATACAAAGAAACATTTCACATATAAAAGACACGGGGCAAATGAGAGAAAAACCTACAGCTAAGGCTGTAGAGTCTGGGGATTTAAGCTTTTGAGATAACTTAGCCAGAACTGTATGTAGAACTTCTGTCAGGACAGCTCTTGATAGTCATGGTCACAGCAAGCAATTCTGTGTATCAGTGAGCCTGAACAGCTACATCATGCCCTGTCACAGAATGTCTTAGGTACAGAGATGGCATACCTGTGCACACAGAAATTACACGATATCTTAATCAAATAATCAAATTTTAATATTACTCTACTTAGAATCAACACAAGTTATGAATGTTTCTTAAGCAATGATATGTTTTTATTTCTCAAACTGCTGTTAACTGTGGCAAGTCTATGGTAGCTTGCAGAAGGCATGCTAGGGGTGAGATTTCCAAGTAAACAAGAACTGTGATCGGCTACATGCCGGGAAGGTTCTAGGGTTCCTTAGAAGTTCAAACCAGGATCACATCTCTGCCTTTCCAAGACTCCATTTTGAAGCAAAATTCCAACCAGAAAGTGAATGTTCCAGCGATAGGGTTGGGGAAGAAGTGGAAAATGGGTAGCAGCCAGGGAAAAACACAAGGCATTGAAGAATGCAAATTCTTGCTACCTCACAAAGCAACAACCCTGACGTTAGAGAAGAAATTCACCTGCGGGGCTCAGAAGTCAAATTTAATATCATGTGTCACTGATCCAGTTCTTGTCTCTGTAAAACTACAACCATGTGCTTTTAAAATGCAAACCGCAGCTTTTGCTTATATTTGATCTTGTCCTCAGATTATGCTTAAAATCTTCATGGCTGGTGTGGTGTGTGTTATTCAACACAGCCTTTCCTCAGACTGCCCTCTTCTTGTGTGAACTCATCTTGAATCTGGTTAAATTTGTCCTCCAGTTAATTATTAGCCACAAATAGTGGGAACACTAAGAAGGGGAGGATCAATATTGACATTATAGCTTATTATCATCCACAGTTAATTCTGGAATTTCCAGCAGAGAAACTTGATTTTGACAGTAAAATGGAAAGAAGACAACCAAATTCCAGTGTCCAGGAAAATGTTTCAAAGCTGGTGCAACTGAGGAACGTCAGAGGCTCCTCAAAGTTGTGCATTTCCCAGTGCAGTGAGTTCAATGGCCAGGCCCTCTGAAGTTGCCTGGGTACAGCCTTCTCTGTGTGATTCACTCAACCGTGGAAGACAGCCCTAGAAACGCACTTGAAATTATATCTCTCCGAGCTTGTTCCCTTATTGATAACTGACTTCTTAGAACATGACAGGCTAGATTCCTTGCCCGAAGTGAGGCAACCGTGTGTGGTACCTTAATACCCCAGAGGTCCCCATAAGATCAGTGTGAGGGTAAGTCTTGGTTGACTGCATGAACATTGCCAACCTTCTGCTGTGCTGACCTTTGCTAACTGCTGATGTGCTCTTGAGAGTGGATCCCCATTTCCTGCTCCACTTCTAAAGAAGCAACCTAAATTTAAAGAACATGGGAGGGGCCCTGAATTTGATACAGAGTATCTCAGGTCTGGAGAGGGTTGTGTGGCTGCCCTGGAGATTATCTGGTTCTAAGTGGATCAGAGGAGGCCTGTAATCCTTCTTAGAGCAGAGCTGAGATCCGATCCCGAGGTGATCTTCCAAATACTGAGATGTTACCAGTATCCCCAATCTTAGAAATGAGCCACCTATGGACTAGAAATAAGCAGCATGGTCAAGGGAGCTGTGAAGCCCTTGCTGTCTGAGGTTCTCTGACTCAACTGTATGTGCTCTGTACTCAAGTAAAAGTTTCTAGACATATCGATATATGGATGGTGGTTAGAGTGAGGGTCTCACGATGACCTCTTCTCTTGTTTGTTTTTCCTTCCTGACTCTTAAGTTCCAGAATAGGCACAGGTCTAACAGATATAATGGAGACTGAAACTAGAACTTTCCACAGTGCCTAAAAGACATTTGACGCTAAAAGAATTGCCCCAAATGACTGGCTTTATTGATAAAGAGGGTCAGAGGAGACATCCAGAGGCCTTGAGGAAAACCATGTATAGCCTGCAGTTCTATGCTGAGGAGTCTGGATTTCCTCCTGCAGATGTAGGGAAATGGAGACAGACATTGACCCTGCCTTGATCTTGGAGATGCGACTTTCTCTTTACGGTCTTCTTGTCTTCCTCGTTTCATCAAAAGGCCAGCCAGCCAGCGTGTACTATGCAAATTATTAGAGAAACAGTCCTGAAGGTGAAGTGCAGGTAGAGTTCAAAAGTTCATTCACAACAGCAGCTTTTCAGAATTCTTAACTGTGGTGCATTAGATTTTCAGTGTAGAGTAGGGTCTCATGAAGCAAAGCCGGATTAACAGAAATTCCTAAGTTGAAATGAACATTCTGATGCAAGCAACGCCTGGGACATTAGTGCGTATCTGACCCAGGGCCGGAGAACAATAATTAAACCACTGTTTGAGCTGTGAACCAAATCAAACAGGGTATCGCTGACCCACACACACGAAGAATTCCCAATCAACAATGCCCTGGAAAAGGTAACGCAATGCAAAAAAAGGGTCCATGTACAGTGGAGCAGCAGGTCTCTCTGGCATCAGTCCGGTCCAGACAGCTTTCAGACCAACGGTAACAGGCAGTACTGTCCGCTCTGATGAGAGCGATTGTCTCTGTTCTTTCTGTAAAGCAGTTGTTTTAGTAACAGAAGCCAAGGAAGCTCCATTTCACAGGCATACAGGCCATAGACCAGCCCTTCCCAAGCAGGCCTCAAAATTCCAGCCACAGAAAGACAATTTACATACGTGAACTAAAATTATCACCAAGAGGGAGCAAACAAAGTGGTTAGTGGCTAAAGTGGTTAGATTTTTTTTTAATCAATAAAACTCTATTGTTTTATAGAGTTCATCCTGTCATCAGAGCCTGTGTAAGCTAGCCCCCTCCAAGCTTTGAATTCTCAACTAGAGCAGTTTCCAGAATTTGTTTCCCCAATCTTGTAACAAACAAGAGGAGAATTACAGGACAGGTAGTGTCAGGTGAACGTGGTTCATCCACAGCACAATAGTTTTTCAGTACTGACCTTGAATGCAATGTCTTACAACATTCTCGGCAAGTGCTCAGCCAGAGAGTCTCATCCCAAGTATTTTTATTTTCAAATAGTCTTACTGTCTATGGCTACAGAAATGAAAGTGTGTTGCAGAAGTTTATTTTTAGTTGTGTTTAAAATAAATTTTTTGTGCACTGTTGGGTGAGGGGCTGCCTAGGTCCTGGTATTTTGTATTGTCTACAGGTGTTGGATTTATGTCGGGGATTTTTGATTGGTCATGATCTGTTTGTGCTATCAGTAGAATATCTAAGGAACTCTAAATCAATAAAAAAAACACCTGAGCCCATATGCTCAGGGTTCCACTGTTCAGTATGGCACTGGCCAGGATAGTGATTCTCTCTCCTGAGGTCTCACAGGTTTACCTGTAAGAATGCCTTCTTGTCTTCCCTGATGATCTGGCACAGCAGCGGACTACTACAAGTGGCATACCAAAGTGAAGCACTGACATCATGCCAGCCACATACAACGTGTAGACAAGGAAGAAAAAGAAACTCCAGACCTCACAGAGTGTTTTGTTTTGTTTTCTGCAAACCTGTCCAGATACTGAAAGGTGAGGCAGTCCTGACAAGACACATTTGCTATGGTGATGAGAACTACATCATATGAGGTAACTCTTCCTACAGCAAGGTTACGAGTTGTTTTTCCTGCAAACCAGTCTCTATTTTAAAATCTGGAAAGTGTTTCCTCAGGGTCAGCAACAGAAGCTGTCTTCCAGAACTGGCCAAGGTTGTATCTCGTGCTGGGAGCCAAACTTAGTATTTTAAGAGTACTATTTTTGAAGGCACGAGGGGTCATGGAAAGCAACTGAACCTTTATACTGTGAGAGGCAAGGAGAGGCCATTGGTGAAGGTGCAGTCTCAGTAAGAGTTGAAGGCCCAGATTGAAGGTGTCATACAGAGATATTTAGGCTTAGCACAATGAAGAGAGCCTATGAGAGGTTATTGATGGAAGTTCAGCCCAGTTAACAGCAAGGGACCCCAACAGTTTTGGAGATGCCAGTACCATGGGATGAACACCAAAAACAGCAGCAGTGGAATGCAGCCAGCCAGAGCCTGGAGGACAAGCTGTGTGTGCTGCAGAGGGCAGAGCCAGAGAAGTGGCCCAAGCCCTTTGGAGGAGCCCAGAAGATCATGAATGAATTCCAGATAATTGGACATGATAATGTTTTTCTGCTGTCCAAAGACATCATGAAAAGCTTGACAGATGTTTGGTTTCATTTGGTCCTGTGCATTAGCAACCCTCATGATTGTTCCTCTTGTAAATAGTTTTGCTGGTGTAGTGTTAAATTGTATTGTAGAGGTGAAACGAATTTTTTTTGTCTTATACAGAAAAGGGTAAATATTTCCAAGTCATACATAGAGAATTTGGGGGGAAATGAGTTAAAATTGTGGTATTTTAGTTCTGCTATAATCAAAAAGGGAAAGTTGAGACAGTGGAGAACTTATTAAAATGTTACGAACTCGGCTTATTATTGAACAACGTCAGGTAACTGCTTCTATAGATAGTTTAAGCAGGGTCTTCCTTGTCAGAGGCACACTAATGCTATCCATGTACTGAAAGAATCGCTTAAAACAGCAGGTATTTTGATCCACATGTATTGATAGGCTAGCATTTTATATATAATAGCTGTCCTACGCTTTAGAATTATTTATGTGTATAATGATACCTGCCATCACCATGAAGCAAAAACATTTTTGAGCATCAAAAATTTTAATTATGTTTATTTACTATTTATTCATTTATTCTTTTTGTGTGCATTGGTGTTTTGCCTGCATGTATGTCTGTGTAAGGGCATTGGGTCCCTTGGAACTGGAGTTACAGACAGTTATGAACTACCATATGGGTGCTGGGAATTGAACTCAGGTCCTCTGGGAGAGCAGCCAGTACTTTTTAACCATTGAGCTATTGCTCCAGCATCAAATTGTATCTTAACTCCATCTTAATGGGAAGCATCTCAAGACCATGTGTATAATGCATTTCTTTATCCCACAAAGAATTCTGATACTAAAGAAATTCGACTCAATTGATTGCATTCATTTTCATGTTTTGTTCATTGCTATAAGAAATATGCTTTCGATCTTGGTTCTAATTAATAATGGACCTTCTGTGAGAAATAAACATAACAAAGCAGTCAATGGGTAACACTACACATAGAAAATGTGTTGTAATAAAAATGGTGCAAGAACTAAATCTTGAATTTATTTATTAGTGCTAAGGATTAAACCCAGGGCTTTTGTTGGTTAAGCATCTACTCTTACCACTCGCTAGCACGTCATCTCACCAAATCTTGAAAATCCTAACATCTACACACACCCCAGCTATATTTATTGAATTATTATGGCCAAAAATTAAAACAACTAACAGTTAAAGTTTCCAAAAGGCAAAAGTTAAATGAAAAAAAGAAACAATTAGTCGGTCCTAAAATAAAAGTCACATAAAAAGAATTGATCCTGATGTACATAATTGCAGAGGAAATAAAAAAATGAAAATGGGGAAGAATGTAAATAAATTGCCCAGTATAAAAAATTGGCCAAGGGAGACAAACTGGTAAATAAGAGACAAACAACATGGGAAAATTTTCATCAATGAGAATTTCTCAATGTGAGTAATAATATTTTATTGATTTAACTATTCCGATCATGATACGAATCTCCAAGTACAGTTATCATTTCAAAGGATCCCATGGTCTCATGGTAAACTGATCACTCGTGATAATTGAATGTAGAGTTAGGGCTCTGGGCAGCGTGGTGGCTCACAGCCGTGTGCTGTTGAGTTCTGCAGCTCTCCGGGGGCTGGAAATTGTTCTTTATGGCAATGAGAGTGCCATGGTCCTCTTCCTTGTGAGGGCACATCTTGAAATCTGATAGCAAGATGGGTAGGACAGTACTTGTTCTCACGTGTGAGACAGGTTGATTAAATTATAGGTATGCAAATGACCTCCACGCAGCCAGGGCTATTTAATGTAAAGTTACTATGGAAGGACTTTACTGTTGTATGAACTAAGTTTGATTTGCTCATTAGTTTCCAGCAAAGGTGAAGGCACAGAAAACATGTGTCATCTTCAAATACTTTGTCTTGCAGGAAAGAAAATCGGGCACATTCCAGTACCATAACACATTAAGTTAAAAGATCTAGGCATTTATATTCTGCAAAAAGAATGAGATAACATTTAGTAAATTATTCAGAAAACCAAGATTTTTCAATTTTTGTTTGATTTCTTAAAGAATGGTTTTTTTAAAGATTATTTTTTAAAATGAGATATTTGCTTTATTATTTGACCAAGTTTCTCTATATTGTTCCAGGTGGCCTGGAACAAACTATGTAAACCAAGCTTGCCCTTGAACTCCAGAAATCCACTTGCCTCTGCTCCTGAGTGCTGGGGTTAAAGGCGTGTGCTAGCACATTGGCCAAATATTAGTTTTAAATTTAGTTCATTGGCAAATCATCGACCTTACATGTAACACAGAAATCAATACCATAATCAAATATAGGCAGTTCTCATTCTACACAGGTTCCAGAGTAACTGAAAGCTGTCTACGCTATTTACTTGTGTGCTTGCTTGTTTATGTGGGAGAATACTTCTACTGGGCACAAGACAAGGAAGCAGTGTGCTGGGGGCTCTGTGTTCCCCTCTATTCTTTTTTATGGCATTTTCACGAATATCTGGAGAAAGCACTCATTGCCGTTTTGCTGTGACAGCTGAGTCTCAGAGCCCAGGCCCTGTGACCGACAGCTGAGTTTGTTGGGGAGGTGATGCAGAGATGCTTTGAGATATAAAATCAAGTTAGATACATAGTCTTACTACCGTTTTGCAGCTTTGGTCCTTTCTCCAAGGACATGGCTTGTATCAGAATCCAGATCGCTGAAAGAGGGTTCTCTTTCCTGGTAAGATTTCCTTGCGGTCAAATTATCCACGAACTAATCTTGATTATGTTGTCAGGTATGAGAGGAGGTTGACCAGAAGGATTTTATAGTACAGCAACTCTCTTAGT